>CM026328.1:6350026-7580383 GCA_014843725.1 Amphicarpaea edgeworthii
GTTATTGAATTCATAAAGAATTCAGAATAAAGAATCCGTTTTTGCCACATAATTCAGGGTCACCGAAAGTCATTAAATTCATAAAGAATCTTTTTTTGCCACAAAATTTAGGGTCATTGAATTCATAAAGAATTTGTTATTGCTAGATAATATAAGGTTCCCGAGGGTAATTGAATTCATCAAGAATTCATAATAAGAATTTGTTATTGCACGAATTTAAGATCATCGAAGATCATTGAATTCATGAAGAATTCATAATAAAGAATCCATTTTTACCATAGAATTTAAGGTCACCAAGGGTCATTGAATTCATAATAAAAATTCGTTATGATCACATAATATAAGGTCACCGAAAGTCAGTGAATTCATAAAGAATCCCTATTTGCCACATAATTTAGGGTCATCGAGAGTTATTGAATCCATAACAAGAATCTGTTATGGTGACATAACATAAGGTCATCCACAGTCATTGAATTCATAAAGAATTTGTTATTGCTAGATAATTAAGGGTCATTGAATTCATAATAGAAATATGTTATTGCCACTAAATTTAAAGTTATCAAGGATCATTGAATTCATTAAGAATTCATAATAAAGAACCCTTTTTTTCCACAAATTTAGGGTTACTGAGGATTATTAAATTCATAATAAGAATTTGTTATTTACACATTGAATTTAGGGTCACCGACTATGATTGGATTCATAATAAGATTATGTTTGCCATAGAATTTAGGGTCATTAGATCATTGAATTCATAAAAAAATCATTATTGCTAGATAATTTAAGATCATCGAAGGTTATTGAATTCATAATAAGAATCCGTTATTGCCAACAAATTTAGCCACTGAACTTAGGGTCATCGATGGTCATTTAATTCATAAAGAATTCATAGTAAAAAATCCTTTTTTTTTCCCCATAGAATTTAGGATCAATGAGGATTGTTGAATTCATCATAAGAATTTGTGTATTGCCACCGAATTTAAGGTCATCGAGTATCATTGGATTCATAATAAGAATATGTTATTGCCATCGAATTTAGGGTTACTAAATCATTGAATTTATAAAGAATTCATAATAAAAATATATTATTGCCATCGAATTTATGATCATTATGAAGAATCTCTTTTTGTTTGAAAATTTAGTAAGGATTATTGAATTCATAAAGAATTCAGAATAAAGAATCTATTTTTGCCACATAATTGAGGGTTATCGATTCATAATAAAGAATCCATTTTTGTCACATAATTCAGGGTCACCGAAGGTCATTGAATTCATAATAAAGAATCCCCTTTTGTCACAAAATTTAAGGTCATTGAATTCATAAAAAATTCGCTATTGCTAGAAAAATATAGGGCCACCGAAGGTAATTGAATTCATCAAGAATTCATAATAAGAATTTGCTATTGCACAAATTTAGGGTCATTGAAGATCATTTAATTCATGAAGAATTTGTAATAAAAAATCCATTTTTACCATAATAAAAAATCCATTTGTAAAAGAATTTTTGCCCGTGTGTAGGCCCATTTGTAAAAATATAGATAACCTTATTTTAAAAATTCTATAGATAACTTAGGCTTAGCTATCAGAAATAAAAATATTAAAGAAACTCACTAGAACAACCATAAATTATATCATACTGATTACTGAATACCAAATATGTCATGATTAAATGAGAAAATGAAGAGGCCTGGCTTGCCTACAAATACTGCCACGAGGTAAGATGAAACTACTGTCTTGTCTACAATTGAAGCCCAAGGATCTTCCATGTAAGGTGTGTGGTGTTGGGGATAAAAAAACATACATGAGCAATTGAGCATGCATCTTAAACTTGAACTTTTAGAATGAATGGAAAATAAAATAGCTAACAGTAAGTAAACAAATAAAAGTCCAAGCTCCACTCCAATTCAAAAACTAGATTAACCATGTACGAAAATGCATGGATGAGTCACACATCAAGCACGAAGTCAATTAATTCTAGCACAAACTAAACCACTGCAAATAAGTCAATAGAATATTTGGAATTAAAAATAGACAAAAGAGTACAACTTACAGAGAAATTTTTGTAGGTAAACAGGTCAGGAAACTGAGAATGTGACTGACTAACTTCATTTGCACACAAACACACTATGTCTGATTCATAAGTGTTTCAGTTTGTAAGTAGATCTTGCGGCCAATGCTCCCTCTTTGTAACAGATGATGCTTAACTCTAACCTGAAGATTAATCGAGAAAATACACTTTCCGTGAAAATGAAATGATTCCAATATGTTAGTTCCGCATACTGTTTTAAACTAAGATACCTTTGGTTGACATGCATCAACAACAGTGTCGTTATCACTTTGTTGATATTGTTTTCCTGGCTTAACTTGACTGCATCGATCACTTTCAAGTATTTCATTCCGTTGTTCCAATTCGCTGTTAGATTCCGAGTCAGACAAGAGATATAAGAAGGGAGTTTGTGGAAAAATGCAATTCAACTTGGCAAAGACAGGATTAGTTACAATACTTCTAATTCCCTAATTTGAGATGCAGGATGTGTGAAGTTTGCGCCTGCAGAATATATGGAAATAGAACAGAACCACCACAACAATTTATATTTTGAAACATGTCACAGTGTAATTAACTAGATCAAAATTAAATAACTGAAACTGATTCACCAAAATTCACACTCATTCTTCTTAAGAGCGACAAGATGACGGTACCTGCCAGGAACTGATGATGGATCTTTATAATAAACAATCAAAAGCTAACTGCAACAAACAAATGAAATTACCGAGAAAGAACGAAAGAAGCAGCGAAGAAGAAGCGTCGGTGCCGAAGAGAGGGTTGAGAGAGAATCAGAAAGACTCGAGTAGAAGAGAATCGAAGAGAATTAAGAGTAATGCTTTTCTTTCTTTTCTTGTTTGATTTTTGTCGAAGGAGTAATGTTTTTCTTTGAAAATGAGTTGTGACTTGTTGTATATAAATATGGCGGGAGATCATCGCACAACTCGGCCCGATAACTTGGCCAACATATCTTAATAATATCACATTATATTATTATAATATTAATATTATTACTTAAAAATATATATTGAAAAATACATCTTAATTTAAATTTTATATTTTCCTATTATTTAATCAGTTGTGGAAAATTATTTTACCTATAAATGTTTGAGGAGGTATTGACATATGACTCAATTAGATAGATATTTGTTGACTACAAATAGACAATCAGTATTTTGTGAGATTGAATTGCTGAATTGGTTAAGTCTAAATCTGTCGTGCTTTTATAGTGTGCTTAAAGTTGGGTTTTTGGATATTATGTATAGCCTCCAAACGATAATTGAGGCTAAAATGAAACATTTACATGTTGTTACCGATAGTCTTCAAGCCGTGGACAGAGATAATAATGGTTTAGTAAAGGTTTGATTTTTCTTTAAACTTAGATTGTATATTTTTTCAATCACTCCCTTCTTTTGCTAGTGACAAAAAAAATGTTCATGAGTGATATTATGTTAAATTCTATATAATTTATTTCTTGGGCTGGAACTTTTGTCTAACCCATTATAACAAAAAAAAATTGAATATTATTGATTATGATTATTTAAGTCAAAGTTACTAATACTATTTTTTTATACTAAAAAATATAATTTAATATTCTTTATTTTTGTCTAACTATTAGACTATCATTAATGATTGAATGGTCTGATACTCTAATGCTCTCTCAAATAATTGCAATTTCAAAAGATTTTTTTTTTCTAAACTTAAAATATCCTTCTCTTTTATTGATGTAGCTTCTGTCTTTTCTCTTGATGAAGAAATTTAATCCTTATTAAATTAGCAAATTAATTTGGAGCTATTCCATTGATGTTACTTCAGTGTTGCTACATTCTTTGTAATTTGGCCAGCGACGAAAGGTAACTAGTTCAAGAGAGATATGCGGTCATAGTTTGAGTTACATAGTAGGCCTTCTTGTCAGCATATATTGAATTTTTGTCAAAATATGATGCATTTTTTGCTTACAAAAACTAAAAGATAATAGAAAATATTTTTTTATTGATGGGTCTAAACTTGGGTTTTAGTCTCGGTGCTATTAATCAAAATGAGGTATCTTACATTCTGTACGATGAAGAGCAGCTAATCCATGCTAGTGAAATTGCCAAATCACTTATATTCCCTTTTTTTAACCAACTTTTGTGCATGTTTTATACTGTTTCTTTAGAATATGTACAGTTATGCAGAGAGGACAAATGGAATCAGAATCCATCTTTCTGAACAAAAAAAGTTGTTCCCTTTGGCGAAGAAGAGTTAGTACTTAAGTACAAACTCTCCTGTAGAGATGTTTTTTGTCTTCTGCTGAACCAGGAATTATAGCATGCTTTCGAAAGCCAATAGTGTCTAATGAAGAAAACACCAATGTGTGACAGACAGCATTTAGAGCCTTAGCTTAGTTAGTGCCATCACTATATAAGCTGTTATGAATGGGCCCTATATGTAATTGGTACTATAGCCAGAACAGTGCTTACCAGTGAATAATACTAAAAAAGTGTTTAATGGTAACACCAATGTGTGAAATTATATTTGTTAAAAAAAAGTACATTTTTTTGTACATAAGAAAAGAAAAAGAAATGAAGTGTTGAATAAGATGAATTTGAGGCATAAAGAGAAAAAAGCAGTGTTGTAAAAATATGGTTGTTACTTGATAACAATTACTTTTGCACAAGAAATGTAACATACTGATGCTGAATTTACATAACAGTATAATTCTCGAAACGCAGCGGTATTCTCTTACAACATTTTTACAGAATCTCTTCAACCCAAGGGCCCATTACATTTGACAGCTCTAGAACAACCAAGCACACAAATAACTAACATACAAAGGTTGAAAACCCAAAAGAAAAAAAAAATGCTTTTCTCAACTTTTCTTTTGACATTCTGCACAGTTAATACATTTCTTTGCTAATGATATGTTATTAAGGATAACGCTTACTTACTTACAATCTAAACTAAATATGAAAAAACAAAGGGTGTGTCAGAAAGCATCAGGTAAAGGCCTGCCATCCAAGAATGACCTGAACAGCACAAGTGATCTTTCAGGTTGTGAGAAAGGGGCTTCATGGGAGGCACCTCTAATAGTGGCAAACGAGAGGATATTGTCATATACTTGAGTCCACCCACCAACCTAAGTTCCATTAACTGGGGTTAGTTTCTGATGTAAAATTTAAATTATGTTAAAAATGTGGTGTTACTTCCAAAGAAAATGCTTTCTACTATTGCTGTGAATGCAGACAGAATATGGTTCAAATAGAAAAAAAAAAAAACAATATTTTCACAATGGTTTCTTACTAATTCAAACTTGTAAGATGTGAATCAGGCGGCATTTGACTCAGATTGTTGATTTTCTTTTCTTTTAAAAAGAACTTATGTCAAACATAACCTTAAAGATATTTTAAAAAATAGAAGTAGCCTTTTCTAGTTAAGAATAAGCTAAAAAGCATAACTACCATAGAAAAAAATTGGATTAAGGTGAAAAGAAACCAAAAGAAAAGAAAAAGAACTGGTCCAAAAGCTACCTTAGTAAATAGTAATTAATATAAATACCTGCTGGCCCTCAAACCATACTCTGTAAGGCACTGTTGTGTTCAGTCCTAATTGTCTTGCCAACTTCTGAACTAAGGTACGGCTTCCAGTCAGTGGAATTACCGAATCTTGATCTCCACTGTAGCAAGAACAGTGCACATTGTTATGTTAATTAGCCCTAAAAAACATATGCATGAGCCATAAAGTTCAAGTGACCAAATAAATTAAAAGGAGAAAAAAAAGGTTTTGGTTAGAGTTGGAGTTACCTGTAAATTAAGACCTTAACTCCAGCTTTTATCAGTGATCCAACAACTGGGAGTGTAGGAACTTCCACGTTGAGCATATCATAGTCCAAAATGCTGTTACATTGGTTAAATTAAAATCAGCATAGACAAGCTAAGCTGATTCTGACTTTTCATCTTTAAATTTTCAAAACCAACTAAGAAAAGCCAAACCACAACACAAGACATTTAGTATGAAGGAATTACTTGCTGCAAACATCCCACTTGCGAACGCCGACGAGCTTTGCATGAAGTGCCTCTTGTACATCTCTCCGGTTTAAGTAGTTTGTAACCTTGTCATCTACACACACATCTATGCTCTCATTTGCTTCCTGCCATGCCATGATACAAGGCAAGAACTTTAATGAACAAGCCAAACTTGGGAAACACTGATATGAAGTAAAATAGTGAATGAAAGTGATGTGATGTGATGGAAATTGAAGAAGCATGAGAAGACTCACTTGGGATTGAGGACTAATAATCTTGGATTGCGATAGCACTGAGGAAATGCAAACATCAAGTGTGACATCGTATTTGTCCACAAATTTACTGGTTTCTCTGCTCACTTGGCCCATAACCTTTGAACAAAGAGGTGAAATTGAGTCCCTATAGTACTCACTCACGTATCTAGAATAGTTGCACACTGTGGTGAACATGTTGAAGGTTGAATCTGATATTAGTCCATGAGACCAGAAGAACTCAGCCCTTGAATTGAAGTCGGTGGCATATTCTAGAACTGGATTACCCAACTGCAGTGCAGTTCAATTTCAATACAAGAGACCATTCATTCCATAATTTCCATTTTGACAATAGTAATTAATGTGTAATAAAGAAAGCATAAGTGTTAATGTCACTCACGGCAATGCCTTTCAGATTGAATAATATCTTGTTCTTTGTGTTCATTTCAATCATGAGCTTTGCAAGTTGAGGAACATAATGACCTGATACATTCAACTTTTTCAATGTGTAAGAACAAACAATTGCTCTAACCTGCTTTTGAAATGAAATTTCCAAGAATGACACCTTTACCTGCATAGCTTTCCCCAGTTAGAAACAAATCTCTGCTCCTGTATTGAGGGAACTTGTTGAACCAGCGTAGCAGGAATACAAGGTTGTCCCTGGCTTAAGAAATCAAAAGCACTGCTTCAGGTGACAAAACATGCATGCAACCAATTCATTATTCAAGGACAGCACAATCATACCAAAATGGAAAAAAAAGTATACCATTCTTCTAATGCTTGCGTAGAGAGCAAGAGATGAAGAGTAATCATGTAAAGTGCCACACTAAAGTTAGCATGGAATTTAACCATTGATCACTGTTTTGTCTCAACTTTTTAAAAGCCTAAGCAGCATACAAATGATACGTGCCTTTTCCCAGAGAAGATAAAAATTTAAAGAAGCTTTCTAAAGAGAAACGTTTTTGTCCCAAAAGATTAATAAAAAAAAAGGGTCTAATATTAATGAAGAATAATACCTGTTGCCTCATCATTCACTGTCATATAGGAGGAGCTACCTTTAGCATAAGAGAACCCCACTCCAACTGGTGTCTCCAAATACAGCATGTTTGCCTCTACAGCACAAAAGTAACTCAATGAGTAGAAGAATGAAATGCATGCCATTATGGCAGATGTAATGGAATGTGGCAAAAGAGAGTACCTTTATTCCAACTAAAATCATTTTTAATCAGAAATTCTCCATTTGGTCTGAAGGGTCCATTTTCTGAGAATGCTCCCACTCCCAGAGAAGAACAACCAGGTCCTGATGAGTAAAGTAAATATAAGTCAAATTTAATAATACTGCTGCTGCTGCTAGTTATTCTTATTTTAATCCAAAGTCTTGAAAAGAAGTTTGATATCAAATTTTGAAGCAAGAGATTGCAGACCTCCATTGAGCCAAAGAACAAGAGGCTTTGAAGATGGATCAGTTTCTGCCTCAGCA
The DNA here is from genome assembly GCA_014843725.1 of Amphicarpaea edgeworthii. Taxonomy (NCBI): domain Eukaryota; kingdom Viridiplantae; phylum Streptophyta; class Magnoliopsida; order Fabales; family Fabaceae; genus Amphicarpaea; species Amphicarpaea edgeworthii. The sequence goes on from CM026328.1 coordinate 6,357,806, forward strand.
AAATAGTAAAAGAGAGACTTGTGTTTCTTTTCATTCACTGTGACATATCCTGAGAACTGTTGAAAGCCTACGTAGGGTTGGCCAGGAAGCTCAGCAATTGTGTCTGCATGAAGAGGGTGGCAGAACAACACCTCCATGGAAAAACTCAGGTGAAGCAACACCACAGCCATTGCCATGGTGTTGGACTTTGACTTGGACTTCCATGTTGGTCTCTTCATGATGGTTTCACAAATGGTGAGAGGAGGACTAATTAACAAAGAGAAAGAGTGAAAGGGTGCTGTATTTAAAGAGTTACCTAGTGAGAACATGAATAGCAACATTTGAAATAGCAGTAGGACTTTTTAACACACTTTTTTATAGTATATTCTTTAAAATATATTTAATTTATATACATTAACAGTCAAGATCAGTCACAGCTGTGGTCTCATTACAATCCTTGATGTTATTGAAAATTACATACGAACACAATTGATACAGTTGAAATAATTATCAAAACCCTGACTATGTATAAAAGTTATGTATAATAGTCATATCATATATGCCAGATGCCAGATTGTAATTGAACGACCCCATAAAACAGTTTTACAAATGAGGTAGGTTTCATTTTATATTTGACAAATACTAGTAAAGAGTTAATAAAAATATATATTATTATAGAATGTATTCTTGAATCTTGACAGTGGCAGCAATATAAAATATTGATTTAAGGGTGGACCCCTAAGGTGGCTGGAAATTTTTAACTGTTCCATTCTAATTATCATTACAGATTTAGCTTTTTAATGGCAGGCCTGAAAATGGTGTTGAAAGAGATGTGACAGAGGCAATGGCCACGGTGTGCAGTGGCAAAAAGACAATTATGAAAAAGGGTTTGAATGGTTTATGCTGAGTCAGCCTGAGTTTGCTGCCATGAAAAGGAAATTAGTTTTTGGAATATAGGCACTGTGCCTTGAACATGAATGAACAATATTCCTTCTAAAATATTACAGCGTTTAAATTATCTTCTTTACGTTTTGCTCCTGTTTTTGTTTTTGTTTTTGTTTTTGTTTTTGTTTTTTCTCTCTCGATGCATTAACAACAAAGACCTTGCAGCTTCTGTATCCTTTTTGCACTTGGGAAAAAAACAGAGAAATTTTGTATCCTTTTCACTGCATCAACAGGAATGTGTCCCTTCCATGGAAAATGGCTTTACGGGAGTTACTTTTTACACCTTAGAAAAATGTGTATTTTTTAGAATTATTTTAAAAAAAAAACGATTTTTCTTATTCTCAATTCTCATCATAGGGCAAGAGAAAAATATTAACACTTCACAGCATCTTGGTTAAAATAATGCTGTAAGCATGCAGGGTGTAAAACAGATGCACAGTTACTTTTTTCTTGTTTTTTCAAAGAAAAATGTTTGATTCATTGGTTTTTCTTCATCAGCAGCAAGTACGGGCAAGATTTGCACATCGACAAAAGATAAGTGGTTACAGAATGGAGATTCCAATGAAAATAGAGCCCTCTAATGGCCATTAAATTTTAAATAATCTGTGGCTTGTCAGAGAAGCTAGAAAATCTGAAGAATACTCAAATGCATCATTAACCATAAACAATACTCACTAAAGAGCTTGAGTGATGAAGGGGGTACACCTTTTCCTTTTTTTATTTTATTTCAACCGTGCCTTTCATGCAAAGAATCTTTATTTAAGTAATGAGTAAGATCTGGGATGATGTTTTTTCATGCCTATAATAAGTATGTTGTTGAATAGACAAAAAAAAACCCAAACATTTTAAAGTGGAAGTGGAAATCAAATCAGCTTAATCCCATAAAGTCTAATCTTTTAATTGTGGTGGTTAAAGACTTATCTTTATGTACTTATGTGGAAATGAACTTGTTCCCTTTGACCAGATGTGAAAAGGCCTTTCTTATAATTATAAGGTAACTCTTTGTTTCTCTTTTTTTCTTAAATCTTTTTGTCCCGGTAACACAAAAGCAAATACAACCCCACCTCTATTCATCAACAATATACTGCATGTTTAGATTATACCTGGAAAATACGTTCGAGATAAAAAAATAATTTTGTAACGAATTCAAAATCCTTATTTTATTTTTATTAGTTGAATTTCTATTAAAACCCGTGTGTCCTAATTTTAACTTCAAACCAAATATATTTACCATCAGTTACTTGTTAAGAAAATTAATCATGAAAAAAATAAGTAATTTTTTTAAACTATCTTTCTTGAAATTTGGTATCAAGCATAATCATTCTATTAAATGAATGATATTTTGATAATCAACTATTAAATAAAGCATAAATGATTGACTTTTGTGTATATTTAAAAAAAAAAAGGATTTTTGTTACTTATAATAAGAAAAGGAGTGTGTACTTAGTATATTTCATAGAAGAATATTAAAATTACTCCTTCTAATATTTTATGTGATTGATGAAATTGGTTTATCCCATGTCTAAATAAGGTGAAAAAATATTTACTTTTTTCATATTTCATTTGCCTCTAAGGAGCCACATGTTCCCCCATTGGGGCCACAAACCTTTCCAGTGGGGCCATTCTTCATTCAGCATTTCAGTTTTTCAACCATGCAAGCTGTGTTGTAGTATAATGTTAGCTATGTAACAGCGCAATTTATGGATGTTTATGGTTTGGCAAACATTTGGAGTGATTTGAATAGGATGGTGTAGGCAGAGGCTATAATAATGACTCACTTCAAAGCCGTGTCACCGGACCGGACCACTCTAACAACAAGGGTAGATAGGGTTCTTATTTAATTTCCACAAGACAAGGCAGAAAAAAATGCGAGATAATGAGTGTCAAAAAAAGAACAAACTATAAAATGACAAATTTGATCAAGAATTTTTTTATATGGTGGATTGAATTCTGTGCTACTGTTGTATTTGCAGCCCAAAGAACTAACTGGTAATAAAATAAAGGAGAAGAAAATGGTCCCTACTTTTACAGCTTTTACAAAAGATTTCAGGTTTTTCATCATTACTAGCACTAGTGTCACTGATTTTGGCGTTCATCTCCTCATTGTCGAAATATTCTATTGCCTCTCAGACCCAAATTCTATTCCTAACCAACTCCAAAACAAAAAGCGAAAAGAAGAGTAGGTGCTCATAATGCTAAGGGGAAATGGTGGTATGACTGAATATTATTATAACCATGTAGAAGTGGTTAGAATGACTTTTGAGCATCAGAGTTGGAAAATGTGTGGAAGAGTGCGAGTGAAGCCTATATTCTGCTTTTGAATTCTTGCGAGTAGAGCAAAGGCATGTCTTTTTGGTGAGCGAGTAATCTTGGGTAGTAGAAGTATTTTTATATTTAGTACTAGTATTTGGTTTTCGGCCTCAAAATTTGGGTCCTTTTCGGGAGTCATTGAATACACAAGTGGAGAAAAAGCTCATAAACTTTTACTATTAAAATACGCAGGCTTTTCTTCTTTTTATGATCCGGGTTGCTATGCGCCAGCCACTATTGGAGTCCACACACCACAAAGCACAACAGAACAGGACCCCGCGTGAGTAGAGCACCATCTCAGGTCTGAACTATATTCTTACAATCCATAATATATGTGGACGACTAGACTATCCATGCTTTCTGCAACCAAAAGCACGCTCCTCATAGATCTTCCCTTCAAGGCATGGGCTTCTATGGCTTATTTTATAAATTATTTACTATTATTACCATGGTTATTTACTACTTGTTGAATGGAGTAAATAAAAGGAATCTGGTATATTGTGCAATTCAATACTGTACCTAACTGAATTGAAAGCAGAAATAGGGAAAATCATGTGCTTCATGTTGTGTAATACTTAAAGGATGATCTAACACTGAAATTATTGAACTTTATATTCCATTTTTCATAGGCAGGAAGCTTTTCAAGCTCTCGACTGATATATCAACATAACTAATCGGAAAAAATATTTCAAACCAAAAACTAACAAAAATTAATAATGGCATTTGATACCCAAACAAACAAGCTCAGATTCCCAAATTACAAAATTTAATTTAAAAGAATAGGGAAAAATTCAGTCTTACGTAGATTGTTAATTATTACAACAACCCACTATGTCTCGTGCAATGTAAAGATTCTTGCTTTCTTTGTATTCCCGAATATAATGTGAGATGTTTACAGATTGGAAAACTTGTGTAGAAAACAAAACAAAACAAAACAAAAAAAATATACATATAGGACAAAGAATCAATTAAGAACTAAAGAGCTTTTGACAGACAATCAGGATGAGGCATCGGAGTCAGTGGCATGCTTATGATTAGCATCTGCTGACCCCTGAAGCTGATCAATTCCCTTGCGTGATGCTTCCCAAAGTTGCTGTTCTATACTCAGCTTCCTCAACTCCAACAAGCCTCGTTCAACTAGATAGGACGAAGCAGTTCATATACACAAATCACTCCAGTACATTAAAAGCAATTCAAATTGAACAATTAAAACATCAAAAGCAATCAAAATTAAACAACTAAAAAATAACACCATACTGTCTTTTTAAAATTTCCACTATACATCTATAATCACAGCTACGTCATTATATTTTTTTTAAAAGTAAATGAAAAAACGTTTAAAGTCAACTCATTTGTAATCATGTTATATACTTTAGCTACTCCGTCATTTGAAACAGTTGTTGGAGAAAGGAATGGGAGGCATATATGTGGGTCCAACGTAAACCGTGTGTTCTGTCAAATATTTGGCAGAAAGGAGAGGGAGGAGTTCTTGTTTTGTACGAAGACAAAAATTCTTTTATTTATATCATTTTACACTTTTTTTTTTTTTACTTATACTTTCTACAGAACCGAATAAGAAAAAATAATTTTTTTTTCCACTAGCAAACAACCTAAAAACCACCTCACTTTCTAACTGTTTTCCTTCCTTCCCTTTTCTCTACTAAACAAAAAATAGTGTTGCTTCGCATTTTCCTCAGTATGAAGGTATGGATAATTAAACAAATTTAAGGAGCTTGATATTTATATAGCTGTTACGATCACTTTTTCTACGGTTCAGAGTCATACCCAGAGATCATCATTTGAATATCTTACCAAATACTTCAAGTTTATAAAACCAAAAAGTGAGGTTGTTTTGGAGTTAATTTTGCATGCACGGACGCAGCACCCAATTTAAGAACTGGGATAAAACAGCAGGAATTTTGAAAAATTAATAGAAAATTTGTAGAAGTGTCCTGACCTGCTAGATTAGCATATTTGTCAGGCATACCTAGTTTTCAATTTTCACAATCTAAAATATGCATATACAAATTTTAAGAAGAAAATACTCGAGTTATTAATTTTAGTTTAAAATAATAATAATAACAACCACTGAACTCAAATATAAAGCTTCGTTTTAGTCCGTACAGAGGTTTTTCAAGATTGTGTACCTTTAACTTGGTAAAATATTACTCTCTTCAGAACAACAAAAGATCATGATAAAAAAGACAAGAGCTTACCATCAACGGCATAATGTGAACTTGGTGACTTCCCACTGCGGGCAATCCAAAACCGAAGCCGCTCTTCTGCAATATCTTCTTCCACACCATGAAATAAAGCTCTTCTCCAGAAATAAGTTAACCATGACTGTAATGTTCAAATAGTAAATTGTATTCAATTAGTTTACATACTATTTTCAGAATAGTTATATTTTAAATTTAACTTTGGCATAAACTGTTCATCAAAAAGCCACAGCTACTTGGGAGCCTTCATTGCAAGATTTCATCTAAAAAAGATTATGGTTAATGAATAAAAGTGAAATAAAACAATTAACTGATTTTCCTTAGAAATAAATCTGACTTGAACAGAAGGGAATCCAACAAAGAACAAATCTCTGCCAAGATAACTGATTGCTGATTTGAGAAGACATTTAGAGAGACACATGTTATAAACATTAGACAAATAACAGTACAAATGAACATTCTATAACTTTCATCTGAAAGAAGATATCACAATTTCATAGAAATAAATAAGATCATGAATAGTGCCAACTTTTAAAATCTTCAAATAAAAAGCAACTGACCTCTTTGAATAGAACATCTTCAGCTTCCTCTTCACTTAATTCTGGAAGAAAGAAAGAAACAGAAAATCAACAAAGAATATCATCAGGTCATCTGCCAGATACATTTATATTTAGAAATGAAGTATGGCAACATGCAGCCACGTCAGTGTCATATATTAGCATAAATACACCTTAAGTTATTGGCCTCCCACATCCCATAGATGGAGGGTCAATCCATAATCAATAGGATTTAAACAGTTCAATCAAATGTCATTATTGTCACATATAGTATAATAGTATTGCCAAATGCATTTCTCTATTGCCTAGGGGTATACACTAAAATATTTATGCCTTCTAGCTTGTAGAAAGCAAGGGTGCTTTTACATTTCTCAGAGATAGTGAAGAAGGTAAAAATGAATACATACCATACAATTTATAATATATATGTGCTATCATCCTCCTTTACAGATCACATATGCCAAAATAACAACTGAACCGTTTTCTTACCAATCTTAAAATAGATAAAAATCCAATTAAACACTAAAAGCTGACAACTTAATTCTTACCAAATGCTTCGGAATATTTGGCATCACCGTGTGATTTGGAATCTGAAAATAAATGAATAAAAATGTGAACATTATAATTTAAATCGTCTTCAACTAAACAGCCTATTTTTATTTTTATTTTATATTTTAAAAAAAAAACTATTTTGGATTAGTTCCAAAATAAAAGTTTTGGGAAAATAACTAAAAAACTTTGTACATGAATCAAAACTACTTAAATAGAATTCTTATCACAAATTAGACATCTGCACATGACATGACAAACAATAAAACTAAGCCGTAGACAGAAATACAGAAGTCACGGATCAAATGAATGAATCGAGAGTAACCAAATTGATTAAGAGAATTAAAAAACTGACATTTGAAAAAGATACAAGATGTTAAATTAAATACCTAAAACGGACTGCCGAACTGAATTTGGTCGTCTGTGTTGGGCTAATGCAAGCACAACAGCATCCTCAACCTACAAAATAAATAAAAAATGAGCTAAAATTTACTATAGAAGAGTATGAGTGGAGGATTCCAACTCCTTACAATCAGAGGAAGCCCTCTGTACTGAACACAAGCAGCAACACACAAAATTGGAAAAGTTGCAGAAAACAATGAAGAGATAACCCCATCTAATTTAAAAAAAATAATAATAATCATGGAGAACCTTTAAGGAAGCAAGTTCCCTCAAACCCATCTCAACTGAGAGCATACTCTCAATATTTCCTTCCCCAGCAAGATCATTCAAATCACGAACAAGTTTGCTTCTATCTGGACCATCAGCACCTGGTCCATGCGCTTTAATTAGACATCATAGAAAACACTTTCAGAGATATATAATTCATATGAACTTTTTGAAAAATAACTCATACTTTTGTTCCAAGATTCCTCCTTAGCCTTCTGTCCAGCAGAGATGACAAGTTCAAAAGGAAGAGGAGCTAGAGAAGACCAATGTTCATGCTTGGATTGTGCTATATCTGCACATATGCCTAAAAAGCATAGAAGTAACATATCATAAGAATTATAAGGACTTGTGTTATTGTTAATAGATGAACTAGCTTCTGCAAAATATGCATCTCAAATTTTTGTAAGTCGTGATTTTTCAGATCGAAGGAAAAAAAATTAGTTAGATATTGGAAAGTGTCTTCTTTCCACAGAAAGTAGAGAGAAGCAGCAATTTCATTACCATGTTTTACAGCAAGACCCCAGTAGCGGGCCAGCCAACATCTCTTCAGGACAACTTCCTCCTAAATGACAGATAAGAAGACGACTTAAGACAAATGGGAAAATGAAGACTTGCTAAATCTTATTTCAATGGTAAACACAAACCATTTCTTCTTGGGTCAGAATCATTCTTTGTGTCATTGTGCGAAGAGCCTTTGCTTCAGCTTCAGCTTCTTGCTGTTGTTCCAAAGCTGCCGCAGCATCATCTTTTAGGTTCTGACAAATACAAAGAAGATAGCCAAAACTTACACCAGAGAATAAAATAATTGATCAAAGAAGACATGTGGTACAAATAAAATGGGGAAAATGCATGCTTTTATCAAAACTACCTGAATTTCCACTCGAAGGGCTGTGATATCCTCATCTCTCCCACTCTGTGTTTGTTGAGCAGCCTTGAGAGCAGCCTGTACAAAAATATTGAGTATTCCAAGAACATTTTTGAAAGAACCAACATTGATGAGCCTCTTGCTCAAATTCCACAATTCAAGAAGAAAATTGTAACTGGAAACAGAAATTTACAAAATATCAAGCTGCATAACTGTCTCTGATTCATGATCCTTTGCACAAATATCACACATGCATTTTTTTTTTCTCAATAATACAGAAAATCAAAAACATTTTTTAGATTAATACTTGGAGATAGAATAGTGCATTATCAATTAAGGGTGATCACAAAACATCAAACAACTATCATTAATGTCATATTTCTGCCACTTCTAATGTCCATTGTTTCAGTATACCTCTCTTTGACGCAAAGCAGCTTCCTTCCTGCAAATATATCAGAAAAAATCATAACCTTAAAGAAAATAAATAGTTTCAGTACCAGCCAGCTTACAAGAGGAATTTGAAGCTAGTATACCTGCTCAGAAGTTTAGCTTCCAGGGATACACCTTCTCCAAGAGAAGCAACCTGAAAAAGTCAAAATAAACAAGGATACAGATATCGGCAAACTCATCATACTGAATTGCATATAGTTAAATAGATTCTAGTACATAAACACCAAATTTGGATAAATTTTCTCCAAAAGCACTAATAGGGAAAATAGGGAGGTAAAATGCATCACAATGATAAGAACCTTGGGAGAATCACACCATAAAAGCTAGCCGTTGTAGTTGGAGAACCCAAGGTCTTATAAACCACGCTAGGATCCCATACTTCTAATGTCAAACTCAAGTCCCATATCTTGCAATTTGATCCTAACATCCTACCACACTTTGCAGCCCTAATACCCATACAGGCTGATAGTGCACTATCCCTTTGACTAGTCACAAGCAAACACTGAAATATCAGTGTGGCCACCCACACCACTCATTTGCAGTTGAGAGACATGGTGGTAGGCTCTTATACTAATTAAAAGAACCATCAGAAAGCCACTCCACAAAAGCTAGCCATTGTAGTTGGAAAGCCCAAGGCCATATAAACCCCACACTAGAATCCCATACTTCCAATGTGGGACTCAAGTCCCATACCTTGCAATTGGATCCTAACACATACTTCTTCCATAAGTTAAAATTAGGTTATGCACTCAATTTTTGGAGAAGTTAGATGAGAGAGTTTCTGAAAGAGTCAAGGTGACTAAGTTGAAATTATGAGAGAAGTTTGATTCATTTTACTTATTTTCTTCTCCTATAAATGTTTATTGAGAAGTTTATCTAAACTTGGTCATAGTTACAGACAGTTGTGAATGAAAGCATACTATATACACAAAATATGGTATCTAAACTATGATGTTGAAACTACATTAGTAGGTTTCAACTTTTATAGTTTAGTTAATATCAAGGAAAAAATTACCTGCTTCTCAAGTTCCCTAGTTCTGGCCTCCATTTCTTGCCGTTTTTCCTCTGCTTGTCTTAGCTGAAATATAATCAGGCATTATGTTCAACATCACATAACAAGAGCAAAAAGAAAACTTTGTTTAGTGTGAATGAACATACCTTTTCTAAATAAACCTCATTCTCTTCTTGTAGCATATCAAGCTGTAATATCAATATGTATTGGCTTCAAAACTCATCCTTTATGAATTACAATAAAAAAAATCTACTTAAAACTTATAAATACTATACTTCATCACGGAGTGCAGAAGCTTCACGCTGATCTCCTGTGTCTTTTGAGTTAAGTGGTCTGATAGATATATCTGATGAAAACCTGAAACCATCACTGACGATTATAATTCAAAGAATGGGACATCAATATTCCTAATGGCCAACAAACTAGAATTTGTTTGGCTACACGCCATTCAGTCTGCATACGTACAAAAAGAATATATGACCTCGATAAATAAAATAAGGTTGTAAAAATTGGCCAAATCACAACTAGAGACCATGTATTCAAGTATTCAACCTCCTTATAAACTATAAAACTCAAAAAAATATATGGCACAGGAAGATTGTATAATTTTGTGGGAACAAGGCTTTGAACTTGAGTGATGGCTTCACACAAATTAAAGTATTCTGAAACTTGAAATAACTATTGACTTATGACAACTTCCGATCTTTTGGGGTGTTTTTTGAATTGTGGAGAGATAACATGACCAAACAAGTCACTGAAGTAGTGTTACAGCTTACAAGTGGTTTGCATGTCGATTTCTTTTAAGGATCCAACTAAAGAGAACCTTGGTGTTTATTCAAGAATATAAAAATGGAACTAAATAATCTAATGAAAAATAGAATGTATGCAGGTTTGGTTTAGCTTATTTTTGCTAGCTTGGTGAGGTAGCTTTTGAAGAAAATAAAAATCTGGGAAAGAAGCTATTCCTAAACATCCAATTCATTAATTATATACTTAAAAATTTTCTCTCAATACTATTTATTTTTTAAATCCTTATAAAGCGCCCTTGGGGCATTCCTTGGTATTTGCCTTCTTAAAAATTTATAACAAATCAGGTTCAGTGCTACACTACTATCGGCTCAACCTGGACGATGGTCCAAGACGTAAAAACCTTACTAGTCAATTACCATAGCTTCAAAACCGTAAGAATTAAGGTGGAACAGAACTACCCAGTACCTTCTCTCTCTATTATTCCGATTGGTAGGAGGGTCAATAGGAGGTATAGCCATAGGCGTTCGGATTGTGGACTTGTTCGGTGGCACCACTGCCGCCGAGCGGACTGAAACTGCCGGTCTTCCAGCTGATGTTGAACGAACCGAATGAGTATGCTCTACAAAGTTCCGACCTAACTAATAAAAACATCAAAGTCCTATTAGCTCAACAAGAACTCGGTGACACAAATTGAATCAATCCACAAGCATGCAACAACAGTGGCAATCCAAAACTTCGATCTAGTTCAATCATTATTAACGCCATAAAAAACTAACAACCAGAACTGAAAATATTCCTAAGATCAAAATAATCGTATCGAATACGCATCGTCTCGGTTTTCTTTTTATTTTCACAATTCTACAAGTAAACCCATGCAAATAATCACGCAAACGCATCAGAACGAACAATTGAAGTGAGAATTACCGCAGGAGAAGGAGATCTGTTAGGCCTGGCGAGCGAAATCGGAGGAATGGCGGTGGAATTAGCGCTGGTGCTCCTGTGACTGCTGGAGTTGCTGGAGAAAGAAGAAAAAGAGGAAGGCGGCGGACCGCTGAACCGGAAATCGAGATCGTCGTCGTCGTCCTCGCCGTCGTCGGTGGTACTGTTCTGAGACGCCATGACGCGAGCGAGGCGCTGGGCGGCGGCTTTGGCGGCGACGTTTTGCGTGCGCTTGACAGTGGAGATACCGGCGGCGGAAGAAGGACCGAGGCGCGACTGAGGATGAGCCGGCGACATCGCCGGCGACGTCGAGCCGGTGCTGTTGGAACCTCCGCTCCACTGCCGCGCGTACACCGGACTCGCGTTTCTCCTCCGATCCATGAGTGTGAGGTGTTGTGGATATAGTAGTGTTGCAGAGATTGAGCTAGATTTTCTCGGGAAAATAGGGAGGAAAAGTCGGAGAGACTGTTCCGTTCGAATCGTGCGCAGGTGTGTAGGACAAAACGACGCCGCTTCGTCGTAATGGGTCCGCGGCAGAGAAGACCGAGGAGAATACGTGGCCTTTTTATTAGTTTTTGTCAGAGAGGTTCTTATATTTGGGTTTTATTCAAGCGTGGATAAATTATTCGTTTAGTCGGAGGAGAGAGAGACATTTCACATTGGTTTTGGCGGCGTCAGAACGGTGTCGTATGAGCTGAACTTGGAAATTGGGAACATGATTTATTGATACCGGATTTGATTTGATAGTCAAATAGTAATAATAATTTCCCTCTTGAATAAGAGAGGAAACAATTCAATTTAGTTCAAGTCAATGACGTTTTTTGAAAAAATTGGATTAGATCAGTTGATTCGATAAGTTTTATACATTGACTATCAGTTAGGTAGGTTGCTGGTATGAATAATTTAAGAAATTGGTGAAATCAAATTTTGATACAAAAAAAGAAGTCAAAATGAGTTAAAAACAGGTAAGAATGGTTGTAACTTGTAGTAATGAATTGGTCTAAATCGACATTTAATAAAATGTTTATTTTGTTTTATGGTTTTTTTTAAGTTTTCAAATTTTAAATTATTTTTATAGTAAATAAAAACTCATGCATGAAGTATATTGATATTAATTTAACTATTTATTATAAAAAAAAATTATTTTATACAAAAATATATTTATAACTTCTTCTTTTCTTACTGCATATTTTTAGAACTTAAATCATCTAAACAACACAAGAAATGGAAACAAAAGTTAAAATACTCATTTTAGGACAAATAAGTTTAATCAATGTAGGTGAATGCCTCTAATGTTTGTTATTATTAAGCATCGTTGTAATGACCAGGGTAGGGATTAATTACAATTATATACGACTTAATTTACACCTATTTCCAAATATATGAGTATTTAAGAAAGATAAATGTGTGAAACAAAAAATAATTAAAGTATTTTGCAATTATGTTGTTCAGTTTTGTCCTAAATCAAGTGCTTTAAGCTCTTGAATAATTAATAAGGCTCTCAAGTTTTGTTGTTGTTGTTATTATTATTATTATTATTCTCTTTTTTTACAAAATAAATAAAGTTATTTATTAACTAATAAGTAATATTCAAAGTGGAGGTTTTTGTTCCTTTAAAAACAGGTCTCTTATTTTATTATTTTTCTCTTAATTAGTAATTATTCTATATATTAAGTTGACTATTAAATATTATTGATCTTAATTAAAATGTTTTTTAATTAAACATTTTATATGGTAAACTCTAAAAACAGATCATCGAGGAGTGTTTTTATCTATGATTTGGTCTATTTAAAGTGATTATCTTACTCTAGAAGATAAAATAAGTAATTCTAGTATTAATATACACATGTCTTGATCCAAATAAAATTGGGCATGATTCATACATTAACACAACTATGAACTATGAATTGGTATAGAACATACATATTTCAATTGGTATTAATTGTTAATTATTGGATGAAAAGTGGATAATTTAAATCTAAAATACATATTTTAATTTTGATTTACGAAATAAAATGTAATTATCCAATCTTTATAACTGTTCGAATTGACTGAATGCATTAAATCCCTAACTTCATGGATCAGCTTGTGCCATGTATACGGCTGTGTTTTATTTGGGTTAGTATCCTCTCCATTCTTCTTCTTTTTTCCATTTGTTTTTATTTCCTTCATTTCATAAGCTTTGGAGAAAATTAATGAAATGGAGATGATATAAATTTAATGGAGAGTGACATCTATAGTTCAAAAGCTTAAGCTTAATAATGGAAGAAATAAAGAGAAAACAAAATGGAGAGAATCTTTACTCATTTTAATTGGCGTTGAAATAGCTTAACATAAGAAAGTGAAAAGAAAAAGTAAAGCTATGAAGAATTATTTAACATATGAGGGTTGAAAAAATTAATGTAAAAGAAATAAATTTTACATTTATATAATTTATGTATATAAAATTAAGTATAGAGCAAAATTCACAATAAAATTGTATATTGAAAGTAAAAATTATTTTTAATAACATTAATTCAAATTCAAGTTTATCAAACTTGATAGTAAAAGTTAAAATTGAGTTTCATCAACTTTAAACTCAAATTTGATGATGTCAAACTTCAAATCAAATATGCAAGTGAAAAAATGAATTCAAATTTTAAATAATTAATATTTTTTTTTTTGTCCATAAAAGATCGTGAATATCTCCAAATTTATTGGTCGAAAATTAATCTTACTCATCGGTGTTAAATTAACGTTGATGTTGCTGGTGAAAGAAATTTTGCACAGTTAATTACTGTTTTATGTTGTTGAGAATACAAACAAAAAAAACACAACTTTTTCAGTGCTTTTGTTTGCTACTTTATAATTACTCATATCATACCTCCATGCTTTTCTCTTTATATAACGACTCTCATTATTGTGTTTCTTCATACAGTAGAAGACAAATTTCAGATACAAGATAACATCTGTGTCTTTTCGGTGAAAATCACATGCAGTGTTTCGTTTCAAAATATTCAACCAAGTTAATTATAATGTATATTTGATTCTGCTATATATTATTGATTTTGCTACAAATTCTAACCTTATGCCAATTGTACAGGAAAAAAAAAAGAAAGAAAACCCTACCTATAGTACGTACCATGACATGATCGAGCATAATAAAAATGAAAACTGAAAAACACGACAAAACTTCAATCTGGCCACGCTCTCTCCAGCAATACTCTAGTTCATATTCATGATCTGTTACCATAATTAATTAACACCATCTGAATCAAGAGCTTGTATCATTTGATCAATTAGATATACGTATTAATCAAGGCATAACTTTAACTTTTTAATACCCCACCAAAAACACCATGATTAAACCACAAGGAGTGGATATAAACACCAAATAGTACCAAATGATTTTCTTCAAAGCGATGAAAACTATGCACCTGTGCAGTGTAATACTATTTAATATAGAAACCAGGCACCCCATATATGCATGCCCAGTGACATCACTCAGTGGTAATTAAACTTGACCAATAAAACTAAATAATAAACTGAGCAATAGTATTACCTATATATAGAACATCACAATTATGCCTGGATCGAATTTCAAAGTGGCTTGACATATTAGCAGTGTCATTTATCCATAATTGACAATTACTTAATTAAACCTTTTATAATATCATGTACAACTTACTAATTTGAGTGAATTTTCCCATATAATTTCCCTGACAAAATTGGCTGTTTCTAATTATTATGTCTTAATAGTTCGAGCAATATCTTCTGATATATATCAGTCGTAGGTGTAGTGTAGCTATCTGATTATCTGGAATACACTTCATCACTTGTCGGGGTGCTGTCTTTACCAAAATGTACTTTACAATGAGACATTATTTCGTGCATTCGCTAAAACTATATATTGCTTAACAGCACAATCCAGTCATGAAACTTATATGGAGTAAGAAGAGGAATAGCAATAGCATGCTCCTATTTATTAAACCAGCTGGCTAGCTGGTACTGCTAATTAAAGTGACTTAGAAACAAGGCATTGAAAAGCTCAAGCAAATTGTAAAGGCTAAAAAACCAAATATTGAGGTTATGTTTCATGAAGTGGTAAGATTTCGATATTTGGACGACCAAAGAAATTTGATATTACAAGTGGTAATTGTTACTTGTTAGTAAGTAACAAGTGGCATGGGTTGTGCTATGTCCCATGACCACGAAGTAACAATATATATTGAGCATTGCTATCTAACCCTCATGTGGCAGTTACTTGTAGGGTCCACGTCGGACGCAACTTGTGCTTGTGAAATTGCCATTGATAAATGATAGGTGGCACCCCGGGCCAGCAAAGCATAGGGAGAGAGATAGACAATTAAATTTTTTTACCATTTATAATATTGTTTTACTCGAGATTATATCTAAGTCTATTCTAAAAATTGGTTTTCAATGTGAGGGTTGTCCCTTATTAATATATGATATATTTTGGTATTATCTTTAGCTTATATGAGATTTGAATTTTTTCTAATACACTTTTGTGTTTGATACAGGATATATAATAAAGATAGTGATTTTTTTAGTAGATTTAGGATCAACTCTTATACTATTTTAGAGGGTGAATTTGAACCAAATTCAAACTTAAATGTTAATTTTCACTTATCACTTATATATATCGAATTATTTTAATCTGTGAGTTAAAAGCATTAATAATTAATGAATAAACAACTTAAAAATATTATTAAAAAAATATCTAATACTAATTAGCAGAGAGAATGACTCAATGGGATGTGAGTCTCACCGGAAACCCCCTTATCTCTGAGTCTTTCTCTTTCTCTGTCCAAAGCCCACTACCCACCCCTTGAATTTTTCTCTCTTCTCCTCAAGGTGTCCCATCATCATTGAAGAGAAAATGGTTCCTTTACCTCCTATCAACAAATTCAAACTTTAAAGTGAATTTTAGATACCAAAAATCTAAGACAGAAGAAATAAAGCTCAAATTTCATTGTTTTTTTTTTTTTTCTCGTAAGGTAAGATAATCAAATTTCATTGTTTGAATGTTATATAATAATAAAAAAATATTTTTAGAAAAGAAAATAGTTTAACCCATACACCTCTACAATTAATTTAAACTGCCCTAATATTTTAACATTCAAATAAAACAAATCTCTTGGAATGACAAATGGAGGAAACTCAAGACTATGTAATAACCTCATCAAGCAGGGGAATATCGTCACATCTTCGTAGTCTGTTAAACTGGGGGGTTGGGAATGCAGCTGACACAAAACTACAAATGCAAATGAACAATATTTCAAAGCTGCAGAGCAGTCAATTCCATTAAAATTCTGTGCTTCTTTCTATGACGAGTACATTTTTTTAATGAATAAAGAAATTAAAAAATGATACTAAGACCTACAAAAGAAAATGCATGAGACATTAATAACTAAGTAATTAAAAGCTAAAACTGAACAGAATTTAATAAAAAGTGCTCTCAATTAAATATCCGATGGCTATGTAGCGAGTCTGGCACAACATTGCATACCAGGCTAGGGTAGTGCACTAGTACAACTTCCTCTCAAAAGTTGACAGTAAGATGATGATAATTCTGCAAGCCACTGCTTTGAGCCTGGAATTTTGGATTATTCCCTTTTGATAAATGCCTACTTCAGCAGCATGTTTCTCATAATTTCTAATAAAAAAAAACAACTTCAAACTAGCCTCCTTGTGAAATACAATTGCTTCTTAATGATTGATTTTGATTCGGGTAAAGTGGGTATACGGTATCAAATACAATCCTTGCAAAAACGTGTCGTACTTCTAGCAAGCTACCCAGAGCTAAGGACTCGTAATCAATTTTCCTGCTTTGCTTTGACAAATATTTCTTACCGGCGGCACTCCTTCTCACACAGTCAAAAATGTTGTATACTTCTATATATAATGCTATTGGAATGAATACCTGTAAAATTGACAAAAGATTTTTTTTTAAAAAGCATCAAGAAAATTATTGTAGTGTATTACACCTATCAGTCAAAACAACGAGGCACACAAGTTGAATCTATATCGTCCTTTAAAGCAAAATATAGTCCTAGAGTCAGTGATATCCCAGATCTCCACTAGTATATCATGTCAGAATGCATAAAACCATAATATTTACATAGTAACATAGAAAACCCAGATAAATGTTATCAAATCACAAATTCAAATGCTGAGTCAAAATAATAAATGTGGAACCAGACCAGCCAATGTAGTCCATCTACTGGAGTAACTGGACAACATTGTCCTCAAGTATACATAAAAATCAAGGAAAAAGATGCTCACCAGATTTGAACGAGGGGCTTGAGGATAGTCAGCCATGGCCTGAGACACAAAATACCCATTTGTCATCTGCAATATTATCCCTCTAACAGACTCAGCAAGATCCAGAATCTCAGCTTCCAATGCCTCAGCATCTAGACCTGAAGGATCTAACAATTCAGGAAATCTAACATCATGAGGTTTGTTGATCATCCCTGCTATGTTTACTGCTTCCAACAAATCTCCACCATTGTGGACTGCAAGGCTAAACCCAGCAACTGCCAAGGGGTTCCTTGGTCGATCACTCAATGCTTTATGTAATGCAAGGATACCAACCCTGAAAACATAGATTCCGGATGAACTTAGCTTTGTCAACCCAACTTGAAATTAGCTTGTTAATATTCCTGTGTTCTAAGTTCTAACAATGTATAGTAAAATATATTGTCCATTCCACCCAGACTCAGAATAGTGGGTAGAAATAAAAACAATGTTTATAAATAATTCTAACCACTGAAGAGAATTATGAAAAATAAAGAAACTTCGATCATACTCAAGTGTGAAAGTTACTAAATGATTAAGTTAAATTAAATATACAAGGGCTCAAAAAAGCATGAGATTTTATTTTTTTTTTATGAACAAAAACTGTTTCAAAGAAAATTAAAAAAAAAAAACAGAAATGATATAGATGTTTCCCAAACACACTGGTGCAGGACACTTGATTTCACCTAAGGCAATTCTGAATTTCGATTATAGCTTCACCTAAGACAAGATTAGCATAGAAGACTGTGAGCATGGCATTTTATTTAAATAATCATAGACCATATCTTCGGCACATGAGTATGAGGTTTTCAATTCTATCTTATTTAGGACCGATAATGAGGTCCCCCCGCCTCTCTACCCTTACTAGAGGGAAGAACCTTTGTTCCCATTCCCCCTCCCCGACCCATTCTCAGGTTCTAGTTCTAGATCCCAAAAAAGAAAAATGAATTTCCATAGACCAGTGACAGGCACTGAAAGTGTGCGAGACTTGGCACAACAATAAGGTTGCTGCCGTGTGACTTGGAGGTCATGGATTCAAATTTTGAAAGAGTTCCTCCACTCGTATTTAGCCCAATTTTTACTTAAAAGTTACTTATAAGTTAAAAATAAGCCGGGCCAAACGGTACCTTAGACCCTGTAAAAAAAGTTGTGGTTTTTTATCCTGCAATATTTGTCATCCGTTGTTTGGAGTTTGGACTAAAAACAGAAACCATTGTATTTTGCAGGGACACAATGGCATGGACTATATAAACAAAACATGCTATATTTACAGGGACTAAAAACAACAATCACAATATTTTACAAGGATATAAAATTAAAACTACTATATTTGCATTTTGCAGTGATGTAAAATATATTGCTTATAGAAAGTAAAAGGCAAGGAGAAAAACAGGTGACGATGAATATTGCAGGCATCATAAAAGAAGAAAATTAAACTATGGGCTTCAATTGATGATAAATGAATCAGGAAATAGAGGTTCTTTGTGAGACATTCAAGTCTTCAAACATATGTCAGTGTATAGCATGATCCTCAAAGAAGGCTTAACCACTGTTCTTGTGCTAATTACTGAAGGATTCTAATGCATTTTTTTTCACACAGCATTACAATCATATGGCTAACAAAGCAAAAATAGGGAGATAAAGGCATTGTTGCTGCATAGATCTTACCATAAGCTATTATGACATGGTCGATTAGGTGCGAACAATTTATCCAAATTGGAGAACAAAGACTGCAATGAACAAGTAAAATGTCAATGTGGTGCTATTAACTTAAGCATTTTAAAATAATACCCAAGAAACAAATATTATTATGCTGAGATAAGTCTGATAAGCCACACTAAAGTGGGAAAAAAAAACACCACCTTACTCCTGTCTGCAACTCACTAACTAGAAATTCTTAGACTTCAGTCATATGTTTATATTATAAGATTATAAGACTAGTCACTAGTAAGAAAAGCTTTATTGCACAGTCTAGTTTGCATAGCATGTGCTAGGATTATGTGAAATTGGGGAAGGGCTTGAAAATATGTACATGTTCGTAATGCACAACTTGATAGACAGGATAAGAAACAAGTTACTGAGTTAGCTTAGGAAGCTTGATCTCTAGTATGTTATTCCACGAGATTAATGCTGATTAGCTAATCTATATCCTGCAAACATCATAAGTCTAAACTCCACAAAAGGGTATGGGGTTACCAGAAGCATATTGGTTCTTCTATCCCGTCTTTGAAATCCATGTTGAGCAAAATAAGCAGCCTGTAACATTGAACCTAAATTAAACTTACATTCCATGATTGGGAATTAGAAATTAAATGCAAAATCAACATCTACCTGAAAGGGGAGAAGTATATCTAGAAGACCAAATTTCCATAATAGTCTCAAAGAAGCTTCCCCGGAACCATATGCTAGCATATAATTCATTTCCATCAAGAGTCTACCCTGAACTCAGAAACAGAGTAATAATTGTGATAGGCCACCGAGAATGGTTTCGCTCTAATACCATATTTAAATTATAGGATTTTAGGCATTAAAGTGGGAAACTGAGAGAATAGAGACTTTGAATAATATTCTCCTGGGTATTGTGATATGTTATAATGTGATACAGAACATAAATCACTAACCCTTATGTTAGTATATCATATCATATCACAATCCTAACTAAAATAAATCATGATCATATTAGGAAATATGGAAACCAATCCTAGGAGATAAAATAAGATACTCTAAATTATAAAGATTTAAGAAACACACTATTGGATATTTTTTATATATTCTAACAAAAATACCTTATCAAGGCTTAATACTGAAGAAGACATGATTTTAATAAAATGAGCTGTTTCCTTTGAAATACTAAATCCTAAGCGAGCAGCAATTCTAATTGCACGTAGAATGCGAGCTGCAGAAAAAAAAATGGAGTCAGACAAACCTAAGGAATCCAGATAGATGAAGGGTTCAATGCAGTTTTGCAGTTTACACCTAAAAATGCACAAAATACAGAAAAGCAGTATGCAGTAATTGATCATGAAAATTGGAAACTCACCACAATCTTCCTGAAATGAAGTTTCAGCAGGGATTACCGTTCGCACCTATTCACACAGAAAATTGCTACAAAGTCTCAAACTACTTCTTAGCAAAAGTAATACAAGAAACCACAGATATTATGAGATACATGCACACTTTAGCCTTTCTAATATCTTCTATTCCTCCAAAATAATCATAGACAATTCTTTTGTATGGATCAAGCATCAACCTGCAAGAGCGTGAAGTTCGTTAACAGCAAAAAAGTTGTACAACTAAAGTATATGTGAATTTTAAAAAAATCAGAGTAGTTATAGAGCAGCCAATTGCAGACATGCACTGCCCCCTTCAAAGAGATAGCTAGAGAAAAAGAGATTTTCAATCTTTTAAGTTGCAGGGACTGGTGTGCAACCCATTAATTGTAAAGTCTCGGTTTAAACAATTCAACCAACGAAGATGATCCTTCTTGTCACAGCCTTTAGATGCTTCAGTATGATGAGAGAATTCCAAGCCCGCCTTGCACTTATTAGTATCAAAACTTGAAACCTAATCAGAAGGGAGATAAGATTATGCATAAAATAAAGCAATAAAAGAAATTCAGCACTTCCCTCAAAAAAAATAAAAATTCAGCAATTAGTAGTCAATACTCAATGCAGATAAATTGAAGCAAGCATTTTAGTAGAGAAAATTCAGACCAAAGCTAAAATTCTTTAAAGGTAACAGGAATATACCAACCTCAATGATGGTACCATCCATGTGAACATGGCATACAGGAAATCGTTTACCAACTATCTCACACCATGAAAATGTTCTCATCACCTGCAAATTGAATCAATTTTCATCATGTAATTTTAAGATCCAAAGATATTGAGCCCAAAATAGAAGTTTAAGTTTTCAAGTGAGAATGTGAGATTGCATAGATTAACTATTTATGCAAAGCCAAATGCCAATGTAAACACATTTGTTGCCCTTTTAACTTCTATTTAACTAACATAATGTTTGATCTATAGCACTGCCCAATAAAGTGTCATTTCATAAATATAATTCATAAAAAAATTAAAACATAAAATAAAATAGAAGTAGGTAACCCCTTTAAGCTCAGCTGAAGTTATAATATTAAAGTCCTTTGGTGTTTGCTTTAGAGTAAGATCCCGCACACAACCTCCTACAAGGTATACATCATATCCTACAAAGAGAAGAGAAACAAATTCTAGACATTTCAAAAGCACAACATTCAAAATATAGAAATCAAGCAAAAGTGGAAAAACATAATTGACAATAAAAATAAAAGAAATATATCAAGACATGATAGCATAAGCAATGCAGACATAATCCATACCAAATCAAATACAATCACACTCAAATAAAGTCTAAACACAATCAAAGCAAGCATCTAAAAATTACTATATAATTGAAGATCCCTTAGTATTGCCATCTAAATCTAGAAGTCTTAGAACCTTATAAAGCAAGACATATACTACAGTGAAAGATCAATTTGTCCAGGACCATAATTGGTTGAAAATTGGCTTGTGTGGATGAGAATAAAAAATAAAGGCATAGCAAATTATTGCAAGGTCTGGGGAGAGGAGGTGTTGAAGAAGAACAGTTATAGGCCAATTCTTTTATAGTGGGATATTTAAAAGTCTTCTAGCTTGAATATAATTGAAATGCAAGTGGTTACACTGAATCATTATTTGCAGTATAATTACACTGAATGAATCATTATATGCATTATGCAGTATACCAACTTATTTGGATTAATTCATATATGGTTCCTTGTAATGTCACAGGCACTAGATGCTATACCAACTCTTTAGCAAGAAGGTCAGATTTTATGTGGCTTGGTCTTTCTAGTATCCTATTCCTATTTTAGTTTTCTGGTTTGTTTCTAATGTATGCCTATTTAAAGGCTAATGGTTGATGAATAAAGTGAGTAATACTCCTCCCAATTTTCAGTTGAGTTGGTTTTGTCTTTCATTTGCATTAGCTGGCTTCTGTCACTTTTCAACCTAGCAGAGGTGTAATCGCCAAATAAATCGAAACCCCAGCAATCAACAAACTTCACTTTATATCTAACACAAAAACATTGAAATGCTCTCCCTTTGATCTTCCATATAAAAAAACCCAGCTTAAGAAAGTGACAGGAGCATGTACCCTTTTTCTTCAGCCCGTTAAGAACCTTTTTCGTAGTGCTTTCAATCATTGAATTGCGAATCCCAAGATCTGCGGAATTCAGCCTCTTCCATGCCAGGGCCTTCTCGTTTTCTTCATCAATTTAACACCACAATCCATTTCAGAATTTCACAAATTAAAAAATTTCCAAAAAAAATGAACCCTAAGTTGAGCAACAAGTGAGTTGAGTCTCTACTTGCCTTCTTCACGAATTGAAACACTGCTTTGTTCGTCTGTGAGGGCTTCGGCCTCAACGGCAGCGACGGATCTTGGCACAACCTTGGGAACACATTGGAAGGGAGTGGAACAAAAATGAAGAGTGGGTTTGCGGGCCAATTTTAAGCTAGCGAGTGTCATGGGAATGTACAGAGATGAAACATGCGCGCTCGGAGAAAGGAGTACAAGCTACACGTTTTGCATTTGTAGTTAAAAGATAAAACTGAACACAGGGTTTAGGGTTTAAGGAGAATCTGGTTTTCAAAAAAAAAAAATATACTTTTTGCTCCTTCATGTTTGTTTTTGTTTTTTTATCGAATTTGTTTTCCGGATTTTAAAAATTGTTACCTTAAGTAATAAAAAAAAGGTTTAATTGCATTTTTCATTTCCTACTTTTTTAAATTTGTAATTTTTGTCCTCTTAATTTAAAATCCGATCTCTTATTTTCAAAATCAAATATTTTGGTCCATTAATTTATTAATTTAGAGAGATTGACCATTATCTTTAACATTAACTTTTTTTATTGTAATTAATAATTATTTAAATAAAATTAATTAGTTAATTTAAATAAAAAATTAAGTAAATTTTGACAAAGTTAGAATTTGAATCCTAACCTCTTTAGTTTTTAAATACCAAAATAATCATTAAACTAATGATCTCATTAATAATAATTATGATATATATATATCTTTTTCACATAAATTTTATTTATTATTTCTTATATTCTCAACAATAATTTAGTATTTTGAATAAAAGTAAAATAAATGGAGTGATTTATAAAATAAAAGGTGAAATATATAAAAAAAAATTACAACTAATAATAGGAAGAATAAATTAAATAAATTTTAATAATATTAAATATTAATTAAATAAACTTTTATAAATTTAAAATTTGTATATAATAAATATTTTTAATTTTTTTCAATATTGGGCGGGTCATATGAGTCACTACTAGTTCGAACGGTGACTTAGTATTTTGATTAATTCGATCCGAATGTTAAAACTATGACAAGAGACATCGAGAGATGTAGAAATACCGAAATTATTTAAATTATTATTCCCTTATTTTTTAACATCTCTTATTATTAATTGTAATTTTTTTATATATATATTTCACTTTTTATTTTATAAATAATTCATTTTATTTAATTTTATTCAAATTATTAAATTCTTGTTAAAAACACAAGAAATAATAGATAAAATTTATGTGAAAGATGTATATACATATACATACATATATATATATATATATATATATATACATATATATATATATATATATATATATATGTTTCAAAATTATTATTAATTACATTATTGGTTTAGTGATTATTTTGGTATTTGAAAACTAAAGGGTTGTGGGTTAAAATCTTAGGTTTGTTATAATTCTAGAGAAATCAAAATTGCTTGATTTTGAAATTAAGATGATCAAAATTGTGGATTTTAAATTAAAAAGACCAAAATTACAATTAAGCCTAAAAAAAGGTTAATTGTATTTTTGGTCTCCCTACTTTTTCAAATTCACAATTTTGATTTCTTACTTTTAGTCCTTCCAAATTTTGGCAAAGATAGGAATTGAAGTCAAATCTTTTTAGTTTTCAAATGTGAAAATAATCATTAAACCAATGGTATAATTAATAATAATTATGAAACATTAATTTCACATAAAATTTATTTATTATCATATATTTATTTATTGTTTCTTGTAATCTTAACAATAATTTAATAATTTGAATAAAATTAAATAAAAGGAGTGATCTATAAAATAAAAAGTGAAATATATATATAAAAAAATTGATAACTAATAAGGAGATGTTAAAAAATAAAGAAAGAACAATTTAAATAACTTTGATTTCTTAACATTTCTCTCGACGTCTCTCTATCATAATTTTAAAATTTGAACTAGTGATCGAATCGGTCAAGACATTTTAAATTAAAAATATTATTATATACAAATTCTAAATTTATAAAAGTTTATTTAATTAATTTTTAATATTATTAAAAGTTATTTAATTTATTATTCCTTTATTTTTTAACATCTCTTATTATTGATTATAATTTTTTTATATATATTTCACTTTTTATTTTATAAATCACTCTATATATTTTACTTTTGTTCAAAATATTAAATTCTTATTGAGAGCAAAAAAAAAATGATAATAAATAAAATTTATGTGAAAAATTTATATATATATATATATATATATATATATATATATATATATAAGTTTCACAATTGTTATCAATTAGATAATTGGTTTAGTAATTATTTTGGCATTTAAAAATTAAAGATGTGTGGATTCAAATTTTTGTTTTACCAAAATTCACAGAGGGACCAAAGTGTTTGATTTTAAAAATAAGGAACGATCAAAATTATGAATTTTAAAGTAAGGATCAAAATTGTAAATTTGAAAAAATAAGGAGAACAAAACTATAATTAAGTCTAAAAACAAATTGTTAATTACATACTTTATTCTTTAATATCCGTGTCAAATCATTATAACATTGTGATAATCAAATTTTGCTATCAAAAGTAAAGCCACGACATGTAGTTTCAAAGCCCCTGATTCGGACTATCTTCGAGTAATTTTTTTTTTGTATGTGGAAAAAAAATGTTAAAGTGTTAGTTTTTATTTAAATATCTGACTTACACATTTTAAAATTTTTATTATAATGACTAATTTTTTTTTTAATCATGTTATTGATACGAAATTGAAAAATCTAATTTAAGAGAATTAAATCCAATAATCAACGACTTATTGATTTATAATGACTAATATAACATCAACAAATTATTAACAAAAAAAAAAAAAAACTGATAAATCAGGACCCATTCGAATACCCACTGAGAATACATGTTAACCATATGAATTCACCAAAAAAAAATGTTAACCATACGACATAGACCCATTTTTTGTCTATATGACTTAATAACTTACAATAAACTTATAAAGTCTATCAAAAGCATAGTTGCATAAACATGCTGTTTATCTACACCATTGAACAACGATATATAGGAAAGAGCAAAAATGAGGATATATACTGGACTTAACCATTGAAGAATCTGGGCTTTCCATGGTCCATTACATTGAATCGTCTTTTCCTTCTGAGAGCCCATGCGCAAATCTTTTTCATTTCCTTTTCAAGTGAATAAAAAATGAAGAATTGAAGATAAATAAATAAAATTAACCAAAGAATGATATAGACATGAATATATATATATAAAGGATAAAATTAATCATTTTAATAAATACGAATAATTTTTTATGATAAATGTTTTTTCGTGTAAGGGTTTTTCTTGGTTAATTTTTAAATATTTTTTTGTTAAAAATATAACTATAAAAAATGATACTAGAAATTGTTGCTGAGCATCATACTCTTTCGTCGCATACTAAACGGAATACACAAATATTTTAGTCATGTAATAGTAATACACAATATAAATATTTTTTTATATGGCTAAATTTTATAATAAATAAATATTTTTAAACAAGTAAATTATATTTTAAATTTATGATAAATAATTTATATTGTGATACAAAGTTAATCTTTTATTATTAATAAAATTTTAAAATATTAAATTCAATTTATAAATTAAATTAAATTATATATTAAAAATATAAGAAGTTAAAAAAATCCCTAACAACATGTGGTAAAACCCCATATTATTATTCTCATTATATACTTTACTCATATAACATATAATATTTAAAATTAAATATTAAAACCAACCCAACAAATATATGGCAACATTTAAATTCAACAACACACATAATAATATCTACTAGCTAGTAACTATAATTAAAAAAATATATATTTAATTTATATAAATGCCTATTATCATAATATCATGGTATTAAATTAAATTGAGTTTTTTTTTTTATAAAAAATACTGATTGTTAAGTTTTGTTAATAATAAACACGAACCCATGACATATCCTTTACTCCCTTCTCCTTCTACCACGACCTAATAAAAACTGTTTTTGTTAACAAATTTTTCTTGGAGCAAATCAGTTTGAACCGGTTAGTTTTTAGTTTATGTACCAATTTACTTCATTTTAAACCTATGTTATAGTATGTTTGATACTTTGATTTGATTTTACTTTTGTCAAAATTAATTCATCAAGATTTTTAAGTTAAGCAACACAAAGTTGCTTTTAGTTTTTCATCATATAACCGTGATTTAGATTTCGTCAATCTAAAGTATAAACGCACACTATATTCATCTACACTCCTTTACAAAAGTCAATTTAAAAGTTAACCAAAACCAATTTATGACCGATTCTTGATTAGATTGGTCAGACTCCCTTTATTTTAAGACTTTATTATTCTTTTATGCATAGTTAATTTGCATATATACATAATTGTTTTTAAATTAAAATTTAACTCTTAAAAGAAGAAATGTCAACTTCGAAGGGTCTTGAAACGTAGCTAGTTGCTTGAAGTATTCCCATCAACAATTCTCTATGTTAATTTATTTCCAACAAATGGTCACATTATAATAATCTTTAAAAAGTAATAATATACATCCATATGCATGTGTGTAGGGAAAGGGTGAATTTTAATCTGCAATATATAAATTAGGATATGTATATTTCTTCATATATGTCACTTTGGTTAGCTTGATTTTCAAGTGGGCTGTGTTTTTTGGACGCGTGCACTTTGGGTAGCAGATTTCGTAAAAGAACCGTACGTACTGCTTTTGTTCTCTTCAGAAGAAGCCAATAAGTTGTGAAAATATAGCTGTATTCATCTTATATGGTTTGAACTTTAAACCAGCGGCGTATTAAATATTAATCGCTATCTCAGAATAGCTAGGCTTATAGGCTCTACACACCAAGTTGCCATCATGTTGTTGTGGTCCAAATAGGCCATGGAAGTTTGCATAAGATCATAATCACACAGATATATACCCTAAAGCTCAAACGTGTATTAACAAACGTACAGTTTCTCTGTTTGTCTAATTTGTTGCCTCACTCCCACTTTTCATGCATATATATATTAGAGATTGTTCAATTTTGTTGAGTCATTTTCGTGCATTGTCAAATTGACGTGGTTCTGCATAGTATTTACTTAGTACAAAATCACAATAGTATATCTTTTCGTGACTCGAATTCAAAATATAGACAACAACATCGCACTACTAGTTGATTCATATAGTCAGTGAAAATTGTACTCAGTATAAAATTGACGTGCAATTGCGATTTCTCAGAGAATTGAATACTGAGACATGCAACAGAGAGTGGAAAATATATATGAGGCAGACGTTTTGCGCTAATGCGATACCACTGGCGTTAACCTTATCATGATCATCTTAGATGGAACACTTAGTTCAATCCACACATACATACAATATTTGTTTTTATCTGTGGCATGTCAATGTCATCCCATCATCATCATCTTGAAAGAAAATAAAGAAATTAAAAACATTAGCATTGATATTCTTGCATGCTATCAATTCCATAAGATTGTGGGGACATGACTCGCGGTACACATTTTGTGAAATGAAAGTGCATGAAACTGTCAATCACTTCAGCCAGCTGTGACCCAAAATCAACAACTTACAAAGTTACTACAATTTATGTTTGTCAGAAGGACGAAGCCCCACTATACATAAGAAACAAATCATGTGTTGCACCCAACCATGTCTAGAAATATTGTAACTTGTAAGCAACATTAATTAATAATTATTCACGTGAATAAATCTTAGTAATCCAAGAATATTTAAGATAATGCAGGGGAAGTGTATATACATATATAACCAATATAAAAATAAGCATGTGAAATATTTAAGGTTGCAGACAGTGTTGAAAATTCTACAAGGTTCTACAACGCTATGAATGATTAATATATCAATCTTTTTCATGCACAGAAAACAGAAATAGCCTTGCATATTGTCTCTAATTAGTGGAAAGGGACATTTCATGCAAATATATATATATATATATATATATATATATATATATATATATAAATAAAGACGTCAACCTGCGTAAGAGGATACGCATGCATTGACACGGATATATAGCAACGTAGCTAATTCTTTCATATTAATTCTTCTTCTACTAGACACTGGTCATGAATCGAAATATATTCTAGCTGTCCGAATTGAAGGATATTAATATGAATCAAAATTAACAACTAACCAGAAACCACTCGTGAAAAGATATTTGTGTCGTCCAAATTAAAGTAATATGATTATAGTTAATGCATGTGAGGATAAGGTTGAAAGAAAGTAAAATTATTGATTTGATCTCTCGATCAGCAGCGAACTCAATTAATTAATTAAGTGGAATATTAAATATTTTACCTCCTCATGCTAAGAGATGGTTAATTAAGAAACTCGTATTCTGGCGCGCGGACCCTAATACGAAACTGTCGCAATCCATCATAGTTTGAGTAATTAGAGTCGTATATGGAAGTTTTGAAGTAAAGACAGATACTAAGATTTCGTTGATCAAGCTGTTAATGCACCAAACAGAAAAACACAACAACGCATAAAGACACTGCCAAATATCGCCGTAACACATGATCTCACACAAATCAATCGTTGTTTATTTGTAATGTACAGGAATTCAATGTTTCAATTTAATGATTGTGCTTAATCATATATCGTCGGTAATAGGAAATGACAAATCCAGATCCATTATCCGTAGCTTGAAAATTAAATTAACAAAACCGCTTTGTATATATTTTTTTTATTTATGTAAGAAAATTATGCTCTTTTTTTTTCTCTGAAAAACAAATCAAACAGGACTTGAATTTGAGCCCTACGTACACACACAGCTGGTGTAATATATTAGGGTACAGTCCAATTTTTTGAAGCTGGCACCGGCAAGTGTAATATTATATAGTCTCTTCCGAATTAAATGTACAAAAAATTAATATAACGAACCAAACCCATATCGAAATTAGTCACGCGTGGTGGATTCGTCGGCATCGCAAGATTTGGTTAGCCACCATTTTCTCTTTCTCCGGTAGCGTGAGTGGCGGCGATTTCTATTTATCTTTTTGGTTATGTTATGTTATAGATACATGGCTGTAGTTGTACCCACCAACAGCTACCACTAGCAATTACAAAATCCAATTCAACGGTCACTAGACCCTGTTTTCTTGTGGGAACATTGGTCTAAATTAGTGTATGGTCCTATTTGTCTTTTACTTTGTATTTCGACTATTGAAGACCACTCACTACATGATGGTCCATCATCAATTGCTATAATATTGAGGCATTTAAAATATGTCTAAACTTTAAACTAAATATGCCAACAAACTAAATATGCCAACTTATTTTATCTCTCATTCTCGTGCTTGATTTTGATATATATATATATACATATATATAGTAATGGCTAGTGTGTTCTCTATACAAACAAATAAGACCCATAGATTTATTTTTTTTGTGTTATTATAAGAATATGATCCATGGAGATATTGTACACATTAGCATATCCAGCTTTTTCTTCATTTACATTAAATACAAATGCTTGTTAAGATATCAAAGGGAGGGGAATTGAATTGTACATTGGAGTGTAGTAATTAATTATAAGATCTGCATATATAAGAATGATATGGTGGGGTGTATATGAAGGAAATTGAATGTACGTTGTAATTACAAGATCTGCATATATTTCAGAATTGGCGAAGAAAATTGTGGTGGAAGAAGAACCCTAAGCATACTCATGAATAAAAATGACGGTGGTGGCATCTATGGACAATATGCTCAGTCATGCAACACATTCTAAACTGTATACATTGAAGAAAATTGATGAATACTTGACTTTCGATATTTGAATTTCAATCATGTCATTGTCATATTGTGTATGTAAAGTTTCCTTGTAAAATGTTCACGAAAAAAAGCCAGTGTTTTTTATTAAATTTTGATCATAATTTCTGACCAATGCAAATAGCTTTCAATGATTAATGTGATCTTAAATATTTATATATGAAGTTTAATTTTTATATATTATCATAAGTTTTAAAATAATTATCATAAAACTATAAATTTTTTTATGTGACTTAATACATTTATGAGAGGTAGACATTCTTCTTTTAGTTGGTTAAGGTGCATTCCAATTTATCATGAGCTAGCACGAAACAGGCCACCATGTCGATTCGTCAAAAAATTTGAAAGCTAATTTATGTACTTGGTCAAAACTGCATGCATGGGTCACATTGAGTGAAAAGTGACAACTGGTCATCCAAGCCCAAACAACTTGGTTATGGCAACGTATTGATAAAAATTCTAACTATAATTTTATACATTTTATTCTTATACAACTAGGTCATCATCAGCTCACATTAGTAAAATTTGTAAAGTTACACAATTGTGATATACCTAAAAGACCTAATTTGTTTTACTGAAATTCGAGTTCGAATACTAATACGCCCATTATTGGAGCATTTGGGAATATCTAGTCGTGCAAGCTTTTAGTTCAAGATCTCCTCCAATCCACTATATATGAAAAGGGTGTGTTAATTGTTAAAGATCTTTTGTTGACTAGTAGTATGACAATGAACAATCCTCATCTCTTAAATTAATTTTGGAGTTAAAGCCTTGACTCAAATTTTAAGATGATATCAAAGATTATCATATCATCATAATAAATATTATTTAGGTTTATCAAGCATTTGTTATTAAACCCCTTACAAATGTTCAATCATACCAACTTTAAGATATCTAGTCCTCTTACCAGAGGATGTATAGGACATTCACAACCAGCAAAATATTTCATTATTTGATGTATATCATATTTATCAAATTTGAAGGTGATCAAATGATTTTTTTTTTTTGAAAAATATACATGATGATGTAGAGTGTTTGTTAATTTTGATCTTTACGAATGAGGTATCAAATTATATTTAAATGATATAAATTTAGTAAATATGATCTATATGAAATTAACTTTTAATCCAATAAAAAATTTTAAGATAAAGTTATTCATTTAAAAATTATTGAATAATATAATGCTTAGGGTAAGTTACACCGATATTATTTGATTCCTCTTTTTATTTATTTATATATATATATATATATATATATATAAATGGGAGACAAAAGTAGAGAAAATAAAAAAAGAAAAACTTTTTTACCTAGTTATATATTAACCAAGATCAATATCTAATTTTTATCAAATAAAGCTTGAAGTCGACATCACAAATATTATTTGTAAAATATCACCAATTGAATTAAAGTCCCAACCATATATAACATTGTTTTCGATCAAATAAACGAAGAGAACATTAAACAAAAACATAAGATGCCTTATTGATTCATCCTCTCTCATCATCATGTTTATAATGGGCATTAAAAATCTTAGTCGTCTGGCAAAATCCTAGACACTGAATGAAAAATTAATATATATATATATATATATATATATATATATATATATATATATATATTTATTTATTTATTTATTTATTTTATTTATTTTATTTTTTTTTGTAAAAATTAAAGAGAATGCAAAAAAAAATTATCATGAACAACACAAATTTACATCTTCCAGTAAAAATCTGTCTATTTTTAATTAATTCTTTAATTGATCAGTGTCCTTAGTATTTGTAAAAAGATAATACTAGTACTATCTCTATCAAAAAAGAACTAAGAAAATGTTTAAACCAGACAAAGAGGTTAGGCCGGTGAAGAAGAACAGTTATAACACCAGTGATATCTCTTTCTTAGGTTAAAACCTGTTGGATAAATGTTTGGATAATTTACAAAAAAACACAGCCACGACAAGGAGGGAGGAAAAAGCTCCGAGCATGCTTGCATGCAGTCCCAATTCAGAGTTTCCTTTTCCTAGGAGAAGAAAACACGAGCCATGGTCCATGCCCGTGCAATGCCAAATCAATAGCTTTTCTACTGCACGAATAAATGGGGCAATAATGTGTCTTTTTCTTATGTATGTATATTTATCACGTTCTTCTTTCAACACGCTCCATTTCCTCCGTGCATTATTATTCTAGGTCTGAAACATTCAACTGTTGTGGGTAACATTCATAACAGACAATTCAACGCTTCTGACTCAAATATTGAATCGATTAACAAGGCGAAATTAATGGCTTTTTTGGAACATCTATCTAGACATAAAGGACCTCGAATTGAAATAAGAAAGTGGACTAGCTTACCATCTTGACTTTCTTCAACAATTTTGAATGAACGAGTCTGTTTAAAATTAGCATGTATGTCGTGGCCCATGGATTGGCTTTTTTTTATTATTATTTTATTTAAACGAAAGTATAAATTAATTAGAAGAGAAAAATATTTATTTTTTAAAACATATATATAACTAGTTTACATATGTATTATTATTCTAAATTTAATTCGAGCATAAAAAGTTACAAATTAATGATATATGTATTATTTTTAAAATAAATATAATCATTTTCAAGAAAATCATTTCTATTTGGATATATAAAATAAAAGGTTTTTGAACATTTTAATATATTTTATTTTTAATTTTAAAATTGTTTACTTTAATAAATAAAAAATTAAACGCAAGGAATCTAAGTAACTCATTTTTTTTGTTCCATTATTATCATTATATGTTATTACACCCTTATTTATCCCTTGAGAGAATTATAATACGTGTCTTTTAATATTAAATTCAGATACTATATGTTTTCATTTTTAATTATTTCTAATTAATATTCATTTTTTTTCTACCAAAATTAGGTATAATGAGAAATTCGTAAATTTTTATCAATTAAAATATTTTTGAACCTTTTCAAAACATGAAGATGCAAATCTTGTATTTTTATTTTAATTAGTTTTTTGTTATCAATATCAATAAAAACATTATTTTAATAAATAAATCCATCTTTTAACAAATATATATATATTCATGTTTTTAATGTTTCACTTATATTCATGAATGCGCGCAATATTTATTAGTCTATATACAAAGCTTACCTTCCTTAAAAATAACTAAAAGGAGAGTCAATGATTAGCTCAAAATTACCTATGGTTTGGTTGATATTTGTTTACCATATATGAAAAGTCATTATAAATCATTTGCTAGCTAGCATGTTCTTCAAAGGAATCAACCATCAAATCAAACAGTTATTCTTTTCGAATTGTGTTGTTATTCATGCCAATTAGTCAATTACAAAGCAAGAATATTCGCAGGAAACTTGAATAAAAAGGAAAAAAACAGGCTTTATAACCTATATATAGGTACTAAACTTTCGATTTGAAGACATCGTTATCTCTAACTCATTAAAACATATATATAAAATAGCCCAAGTAAAGTTCAAATCCTAGTATCCAAGTAATTTTGAGTCAAATATATTTTACTTGGAGTC
Organism: Amphicarpaea edgeworthii; assembly: GCA_014843725.1. Lineage (NCBI taxonomy): Eukaryota > Viridiplantae > Streptophyta > Magnoliopsida > Fabales > Fabaceae > Amphicarpaea > Amphicarpaea edgeworthii. The sequence goes on from CM026328.1 coordinate 6,392,063, forward strand.
AAACACATTTCACAAACGGCGCAGCGTTAATCCGAATTTGAGTTGATGTATTATATCTCTGTCTGTATGCATCGTGCGTTGTAACACATGCACATTGACAACGTTAAGCAATTACGCCTGTTTCGTTACCTGAAATTTCGGGCCAAAAAAACAAAAAAAAAATTAGCCGAAATTTCATGCTAAGATAAAAAAAAAAAAAAGTCCTTTGAAAGTTAAGAGACTGTACATTTAAGAATTTTTTTTTTCATTTTTTATTACAAAAATATTTAAGGATTCAGTAGACAGTAGCTTCACTTTTATCAAGAAATATTTGAAAAAAAACGTAAAATTTGATTATCATATGGCCCAATGGATTCCTTACGATCCAACAAGTTCAGCCCAATCTCTCTCGACACACTCTTCCTTCGATTAATGACATCGATTTGGAGAGGAATCTTAGTGTATTATCAAAGTCCCCATCAACTATCAATCAATAGTTTTGCTTTTTTTGTAAATTCCAATCACAGAACCTAGACGTGTAATGAATATAGGATTATTGCTTTCCTTTCAACATTTTTTAATAGAAATTCATCTACATATTTTTTGTTTTGTTTTGGATTAAACATTAATTGTGTTGTCGTCTATAATTATTACTGGTCCCAACGTATATTTTAGTGTCAGTTCCATTATAAGAGTTCGAAACAAAATCAATATTAAGAAAAATTAGAGTGACAAAAAAATCTTAACTCATATGATTACAATGCTCGACTGAGATTTGTGTTTGGTGATAAGTGATTAGAGAATGATAAGGTCCTTATAAGTAATCACGAGTTTTCTTCTTGTTTGTACTACACTGCTGTGGTACGTTAATTTGTTTGGATCGTTTTGGATAAATTAAAGAAGGAAGACCGTGTGAAATGAATAGGAAATTTGGGTCACAATTCAGAGCAGAGTGGTACCATATAATAAGAAAAATTAAGAAAAAAGAAGAAGTATACAGAAACAAGCAAAAGTCGCTATCAATAGAAAACAACAGAACTAATTAATGATATTTAAGAGGGAAATATATGCTTTTATATTTTTCTTTGGCTCTTTTACAGTTGAGAGAATACATGCCAAAATTATTAATTAAAATTAAAGTTCTGATTATGACACAGACAATAAGAAAAAATAACTAAGTAAAAATAGATGTGATTTTTTTTTTCTAATATAAAGAAATTTCATTTACAAATTTTAAATAATCAAAAATACTTCTTTTGATATTTTTGCAAACTAAATTTCAGTTTTTTCCAAAAAAACATATATATTTCTCATACTAAAAATAATTAAATAAGATATTGAGTAAATCATTATTTTTTTTATTAACGTCTATCTGTATGTACTCTGGAAAATTTAAATTTTAGATAAATTTAATGCTTTCAATTAAACTAACTAAATTTTCTAATTTAGAATTAGTTAATTGAACTTTATAATAAGGACAAAAGAGAATAATTTATTATTCTCAATATAAACTTTTGTGTTATAATTTAATAATATTACTACAGTATTTCTACTAATTTATGTTGCAGATCTTTAACTATATACTAATACGATCAAATCAACGCAAATATTTTTAACAATTCATCTAACACACGTAATCCAATGTTGTGTTGCAACATCATTATAACAGTTTAATTCCTTTAATTAGTAGTTACCGTCATTATCATTAATAAACTTTTTATTATTATTATTATTAATTAATAATTAATAATGATTAATGATTAATGCATGATGTGATAACATATATGAAGTTAACTGAATATCAATCCTTTCATATATATACTCTCTCCCTTTCTGACTAAATCTTAACACCAAGTAATATATATATATATATATATATATATATATATATATATATATATATATTTATATCACACAAAATAAAGAAATAAAATTGACGTCAAGTAATTCAGCCCCCACGGAACATGCATCAATGATAAATTACCTGAACGTCGAACGGGTTAAAAGTAAAACAGGTCATTACTGCTGACGGATCCCTTTATATATATATATATATCAACTCAGTTTTTGTTATTTTAATGTCACTAAAGATATATTAACATTAATGTTACTTTTATTTATTTTATTATTCAATATAGTACTCCTACTAAAACATCATTGATAAAAATACGAGCAAACAAACGTCTTTACCGTTTTCATCACCTTGTCTGGTTTTAAAACAAATGATTAGAAGTATGTTTACAGAATAATCTACAATTGTCTCCCACTTTTTATGTACTCCCTCAATTTTAAAGTATTTATTCCGTCTTAAATTATCTGTTATTTTGAGAATTAATTTGTTGTCTCAAAATATCATTACTTTAGAATATCAACAAAACATCAATTATTAAAAAGTTTGAATTAAAAAAGTTTTACTTTGATCTTTAATTTACCTTTTTTTTGCTAGATTAAGTTGGTCTTTGACGTTTACCACATCGTTATGCAAAAACTAACAAAAATTAGTTTGAGCTAACAAATTGGTTTTTTTTTTTAAAATCATTTTAAGTTGTTTTTGTAGAAATCAAGTAATATAATCAATTTTCTTGATTCTAATAAAATAATAGTAAAATTTATTATTTTATCATTTTTTTCTATCTATTACACAATAAATACATGTATAAATTAATTAAAGATTCAAAAACAAATTAAAGTATAATTGATAAACAAAAAATTAATATAATCTTTCACAAAATATAAATAAAATTTATCCAAAAATCCTACTATTAAAAAGTAACATAGGAAATATATTTTAAAGGAGCAAAGTAAAACCATTTAAATTAAAAAAAACTAAAAAAATACAAATAAAATACCAAAATTACATTTAAACCTATTTTCAAACAAATAATAACTTTTAAAGTGATCAAATAATTATAACAAAAAAGTGAATAATTAATCTTCAATTTTTTTTGTTGCATTTATATTATAATTTAGTGGTCATATATTATAAGATAAAATCATTTTATATAATCATTCAATAAAAAATTATGGTCGATATAACTTTCAAAATAGTTATCATAAAAATCAATTTAGTATACAAAATCTATTATGATTATAAACCGAGAGTACATAACTTATTTTCTCTTTTATTATGCTATTTATTATAAAGGGCTCCCAACAAATCAAACTTCCTAAAAAAAAGTCAAATAATCTCTACTGTTGATCATAATTGAGGTCTCACATTATTATTATTATTATTATTATTATTATTATTATTAATAATAATAATGTGAAAGAGAAAAAGTGTTGATGAAATTAGACCAGTCAAATATACTGCGTCTGCATGGGAGCGAGTTAGGAGTTACTGCCTTTAAAGATTTTTCAGCATTATATGTACCCACATCTTCTCTCTTCTTTATATATAGAGACCACATCCTTTTAGTTTTGTCACAGACCAACTTTTCCTTGACTCCTCTCCTTCACAATTTCCTCTCATAATAACAACTTTGCATTCTTCTTCCAACCCAAAAGAAATCAAGAGACATGGCAGCTTTTTCATACCAATACCATCCTTTTCTTGTCGACCCTGCATTCTTCCCCAACAACAACAACTTAAACACTACCCCTTCTCCTCACACTCACTTTCAAGTACTCCTCCCTCAGGAAACAACAGCATCTTTTGATAATGTCACAAACCATGAGACTAGCTGTGTTGACCAAAGCTCCAACAAGATCACCATCAGTGACAATGAGCCTTCTGTCACTAAAAACCTTAGCCCTCAGTCCTCCATGGTTGTTGACAAGCTTGAATCCGGGGAGCAGGTCACTCAGAAGCTCAACAGCACTGCTCTTGATCAGAAGAAAAGGAGAACCAGAAATAATGGATCTTCCTTTACCACTAACCCCCAATCCAAGGTAAATTAATAAACAAATTTACTATCCAGGACGATTTGTAACCAGATGATAATATACAAAAAAAATTTACACTAACAGTACATAGACTACTTAATCATTAATTTTCTATGTTTTGTGTGTTTTCTCAGCATTATTTTGCTATACTATAATGTTCAATATGTTAACCAAATTAGTGTTTTTTGTTAATTATTATGATTATTGTAGGATGCTGCAGCAGAAGGGAAGAACAAGAAACAAAGGAAGAGCAACAACAATGGTGGGGTGAAAGAAGAGGAGAAGCAGGCAAAAGAAGAGAAGAAGGATCAGAGAAAGTGTCTTGAAGAGCCTCCAACTGGCTATATCCACGTCAGAGCAAGAAGGGGCCAGGCAACGGATAGCCACAGCCTTGCTGAAAGGGTACTGTTCTCTCTTGACAACTTGAAAATGTTATCTATGGTTGCGGGCACCACCTAGTGTGCTGGTTCCTCTAGATGTTTTTTTTATCTTCTTCATGTCTCATTCTAATGTTGCGAGAAAATGGATTTTCAGGTGAGAAGAGAGAAGATAAGCGAAAGGATGAAGGTGTTGCAACGGCTTGTGCCAGGCTGTGATAAGGTAGGTAAAATAGAACTTCATGAATCATGTCACACTTGCATGTAGGACCAATCATTTTTTATTTTTTTTAACAACAACTCCTTTGTTATCTCTTAGATTGGTAGGTAACTTGTGTGTTTTGCTAATTTTTTTTTTTTTTAATTAACTAGGTGACTGGAAAGGCCCTTATGTTGGACGAAATCATCAATTATGTTCAGTCTTTACAGAATCAAGTTGAGGTATTCAATTTTTTGTTTCTGAGTACTTCACCTTAATTATTCATTAATAGCTATATACAATGTGTATATATATTATATACTAACAAGCTAGCTATGCCTCTAATTTATGCAGTTCTTGTCAATGAAGCTTGCTTCAGTGAATCCCATGTTTTATGACTTGGCAACGGACATAGACACCCTCTTGGTTAGACCAGAGGTGAGGATTGATGAGGAAGAAAGCAATAGTTGAATTATCAAATTAAAAAATGTCTAATAATCATGAAATTAACTTGGTCTCTTTGAATTTTTCAGAAATTAAATAGCATGACATCACCATCACCATCACCACCACTACCATCTGTGTCACATTGCAACAGCCCCAACCACCAAGCCACAACTTTTGCTGATACTACAACCACCATGAACCCCACCAACATCTTCCACACTGCTAATGACTATCTTTTGGATAACTCAGTCTCGTTTTTTCTTCAAGGGCAGAGGTCAAATATGTTCTCTGAGGAGGTATAAACCGAAATAGCAAAAAAAAAAAATTTACATTTTTAAGAAAAAAGAAAAAAAGTTGTTTTTTTTCTTTACTACTATCATTATTATTGACAAAAACATCATTTTCAGGATGCCGGTAGTCATTTCTGGGACGAAGAGGACCAGCGACAAAAGTTTCTTCATCCATATGGATTCAGCAACAACTTATGTTCCTTTCATTAATTTTAAAAAAATTCATAGAGCTGCCCTACAAAACTGCGAACATGTTGTAAGTTTTCAAACCCTGCCTCATACTAAAACATTATTATATAATACTATATGGTTCCTGAGTCTGATATGTTTTCTTTTACTTTTTCAGGATTTAATTAGCTTTTACAACACTAGCTAGGTAAGGAAATTCCAAAGAGGCAAGAGAATGAGCCAAAAAGAAATTAGGCATTAGGAGGAGGAAAAACCAAAGCTACGCTTGGTATCGGTATATAAGTACATGATTTCTGGCTTGGTTCCTAGTCCATCAGATTAAAGTGGCCTTTGAAGATGAATAAATTAAAGGGCACCAAAATTAATGGATGAAGAACCAAAAGGACAGAAAATACCGACCAAATAAGACCATATCTTTTCTAGATCCATTGTTCTGTTCCAGTGATTTTTGACTCTCCAAGGACTCATGCATGATGCACAAATTCCGAGAGAGAGACTACTAGCAATCCTATACACAGAACAAACATTGAAATTTATGTCATGTAAATTATCAAAAGTATTGATTCTTGTGGTGGCAGTTATTCCGTTGGTACAGTTAATTTCACCATTATTGAAAAAAAATGAGGGGTTGATGCTACTGATCATGTTCTTGACATGACTGGCAATGCATTTGTTTGTTGGTCTAGTTAGCCTTTATGTATATGTATCTGCAGAATCTTGATCAGAGTTTTGGCTTCATTATGATTATTGTTGTTATTATTATTTCTCTGTCCAGCCATTCTCATTTTATCACAATAGCCACACCTTCAAGTTTATTAAGAGTTTAGAAATCAATAATCATTAATTTTCATATTATTCATCAATTATTATATGTAATTTGGTAATCTAATAGCTAATAAGTACTAGTAGCTTAACGATCTAATATTGCATGCGCGCGTATGTGTTATTCTCACATAAGAAAAATCAGTGTAGTTTTAATATTGATTAAGAAGTCATATTCATATATCAATGGTAGAGTTTTAAGTTGTTAATTATGTATAATTAAGGAGTGTGTACTTGCGTTACTCCATTAAAAAATATAACATTATAAAAGAACTACTACTGTCAATTAACTTGTCCTATTAATTAAAAGAGAGATCGCAAGGGAATTGACGTGACAGTTTTTTGTTTCCCTAGACAATGGAGTTCTGTCTTTGAACAGGGTTAGACCTGTCAAACAGAAGAAGATATGCTTGCTTTCAGAGTGCATGTGCAATGGGAACACAGAAGAATTAATCCTCGATCCCAAGCTGTGTGCATTGAACCATAGCTAAAATGTGGCGAGGCCAAGATATAACTATTAAGTACAGACAATGACCTTTTTACAAATACCTCATAAAGACGTGGTTAATTGGTTATCTCAAAAGTTTTAATCAGGTGAATAGTTTTTTAACAGGGTTAATTTGGCTTCTTTATTATTGATGAGAAATTTCAATTCTTTATGTTACAACTAAATAATGGATCGTTTATTATTATTATAATTTTTATGCAGATGAATTTTCAAATCATAGATACTTAATCAAGAGCTTGAGCCTAATTTGAGAGGATATGAAATTAAAAATTTTCTCTGTATATCCCTATCAGATAATGGGTTTTGGAGATGCTGGTGTGAAAACAAAGAGAAGGAGAAGGTTTGTTTTAACAACTTTGAAAATCGGTGTGACAATATCTATGTATCAATCGATTATCTATTTACATTGACAGAGACCATCGATCAGCATTAATTCATAGCAAATAAATAAAATAAAAAGAAGACTATCAGCATTAAACCACATAGGCACATACTCCATCGAAAAAAGACTATGTTTTTGGCACAAGACCAAACAGAAGAATAGACATTTAGTACATAATAAAAGTGAATAAGTAAAAGTCAAGTCACATGTGGTTTAATCACAAGCACAAGAAATCCATATCCCCAAGAAACTTGAAGAACCTTTTTTCCCCCTTAAGCTTTGCCTCTATGGATATAGACAGTCCATGTGGATTTTGTGTTCCACCTGTTTTCTCTGTGTCGACTCGCATGTTGAATTGTCCTCTCCAATCATATGCACCATCTTCTTCTATGTGTCTTTTCTACTTGAGGCTAGCTATATAGCTATACACTACATGATCAACTGGGTTTTGATGTAGTATATGTTGCATCACTAGCGTTAGTTACTAGAAAAAAGGCTTGATTTTTATTCAGCCATGTGTCTAATCCTACCTACCCTTTTTTCCCCAGACACTAGCTTGCTCTAGAACCAACTACCTCATCTAGATTCTCTATTCATCCTTGTAATTTTGCGAAAGATATACATATATCTGAGTCTTTAATTGGTACCCACCAATTTAATTTTATGCATGCCTAAGGCTAATAAAGTTGGATTAATTAGCTAGCATATAATTTTTAATTGTTATATATAAATATCAAATCATGAGTCATCAATTAATGCTGGATTTAGGACAGTGTAGAAACTGTGTTCTCTGGGGCGTTGATGCATATTTGTCACTTGGGTCCTGTAAGTATAGCTAAGAAAAGCACATGACCAAGAAAGCAATGTTAAAAAAGTTGGAACACAGTTCCCAACCAAACCAGTTTGAGAAGACAAGGTGCTGCCATTTGCTTAGCAATAAACAGATTTGTTGGTGCCCAAAGAAGTAAATGCTGTACATATTTGTTGCTCACCAACACGTCCATCTGCAATTCAGGGGTCCCCCCTGTTTTTAATTTCTTTATTTTAGGTTCCCTCAACTGACAAGCTATGCAGTACTGGCTTTGTCTCTGCTTCATAATAAAACTTCTTACTTCTGTTTTTCTTTATTTATTTTTTATTCTAACTTCAGGCTTTAAATTGTAAACAAAATCCTCGATTGCTGATTTTCTGGATAACCCATCAAAGTCCACTATTGATACATAAGTACATAACTACCTTAAAAGCTTAAAGTTTTATCAAGAAGTAGTACATGAATAATGGTTTCATTTTTAATTCTATTCTGTGCTCAAATTTAACTTCGGTTCAAGAGCAGTGCTGCAGTAAGAAATAAACTTCAAATGAGGGATATGCCTCTTATGCAAGAAAAGCAATTGCAGTTTTGCTGTCAAACAACAATGCAACTATCTCTCAAGGTTGCGAATGATCAGTGAAGTAAAGTTTTTTCGGATAAATTAAAACAAAGAGCCATTTTTAATATTTTATCCCAATTTTTTGTAAATGCATTTATAATTAAAAACATGTTTTTAAAAAATAAAATAAAATAAAAATTTATAATTAAAAACATATTTTTAATAAAATAAATGGGTCCTATTATTGTCTGTGGGTACAATCTATGACAAGTCTGCATCTAAACCCCCTCTGACTAGTGTGTGTATGTATGTATACTATAAAGCAACAAGCATCAGCTTGACAGAAGTTAAAGGGTCTTCCTCAGACGGTGTAATAAAGAAGTTAGAGAAAGATTATTATTATTATTTATTTAATTTCTGCAAAGTATAGCTTAAGAATAAGTAAGGAATAAATCCCCCAAGTATAAATGACCCTTTGAATATATATAGATAACCATAACCAACTATACGTCTCATCACTGTCTAATTTAACATGATAATAGACTTTAGCTTGCCACGTAAATATATACCCCCTGGACCCTTTACTACAGTAAGCATAGCATAGCATGTACTACTACTACACATTAAAATCTGGAAGCTGAATCACTATTAACTATTATTAGTGCTTCAGTTAAAAAAAAAAAAACTATTACTAGTGCTTGCTACTTTACAAAACTTAGGTTTTAATCATGAACATGGAGTACCCCTGGAACCTGATGAGGACCATCATTGTTCGGTAACTTTCGGGAGAGAGAGAAAAGATAAAAAGAGCATACCCTATTACCCTTACCTTACTGTAGCATCGATGACCAGTAACTTTCCAAGCTCGTGTTATCCATGTTCTTTATTGCTTCATCCAGTAGTGAGTCAGTGCAGACTGCAGTAATTAATGTCATGGCTAATCAACAAGTACATAAGGTTCCTGCGTACGTAAGGCTAAGGCTGCATTTATTTTCACCACTGACTCAATGAATGTAATGTACGTACCAAAATTATTACAGTAGTTTTTTTTTTTCTTCAACTCTCTCCAGGGTATCTCTTTGTAAAAATAAAATACCTATTTTAATAAAATTTTGTTAATATATAAAGTATAAATAATTTGTATATAAACACTCTTTGAATTATGAGGTTTGTCCTAATCTCGATAAATTTTACACCTAATTTATCTAATATTTTATGAACCAATAGTGGTGTCACAATCTGATGTCACGTTAATGTAAATCTACATCTATTTATTTAAGAAGATAAATGACTCGAGTCTTGTGATAAGCTTGTTTGTCCTGATGATTAAGTCGACAACTGTGTATGGGTTACATTGATATATTATATATACATAAAAGCATGATTAAAAAGTAGTCTTAATGATGGGTTGGTTATTGTAAAGCCTGATGAATGATGATGAGAGTGGGATTAACATGACTGCATGTCTAATCCTAAAATGTAAATCTACAAAACCCCTTTAAATGGCAATGACAAGTTACCAAGTACTAATGTACACGCCAATTAATCTGCTAATCATGATCGATGAGTTTGGGAGTATGATTAGTTCTTTTTCTGTTTGTAACGATATAGGCACCATGCTTTCTAATCTGTCAAATATATATTGATCCAGCTATATAGCATTAAGGATCTAAATGTCTTGTCGGGTACGCGCGCCTTATGATTTATATCCATCGCTAGTTACGTATTGAATATTTGCTCAAGTTTGTATATGTAGCTTTGACACTGACACCACGACTTTTCCCCAACCAATAAAAAACAGTGATTAAAACTTAACAGTGATTAACATCAATTATACAACATTATAAAGAGGGTGCGTGGCTGGCTGTAGAGGACAATATCAACCAAAAACATGGCAAAGACGACACAAAACATCTCAGGGATGTGTCTCCGGCTGCTTCAACTGGACTTAGATTAGCTATAAAGAATCATGGATGGAGATTCGTTTATGAACCCATTTAATGTAGTTTCACCGCACTTATATGCAGATACTGTAAGTAGTAACAGGTCATTCATATATACTAATAAAGACAAATACACTCGTTATTAGTTAAAATTATAAAATTCGTAGAAATTATTAAATAAAACGTGGGATCAATCCAATTTTATGATTAATTTCCTATAAATTTCAAATTAAGTAAAACTATTATTAGAGACTGATTTTTTTTCTTCTTGAAATATTGGATAAGTTGAAATAACTCTACATCAATTGATATGCACACTCGACAATAAATTAAGTACATGAATTTTACATAAAATTTTTTAATTTTTTTTAGGGAGTAAAAAACTAGGAAAGGGGGAGTCGAAATATTAAATAATAATATATTAGTTTGGTTGGTGGTGTGTGTTGTTGGGTTGGGGAATGGATAAGGACAGGAGATGATCCTATACCCTATTAGGTTCTTAAAGAGTCCCATACAGAGAAGAGAGTCTTAATTTGGAGGGTGAGAGTAAGAGTGAGACGGTGCAGAGCACAAGCACAGTAGGAGCCACGTTGGGCCCATTAGGTTGGGGGTGGAGCAAACCTGGGCTCATGGCATGGTCCCTTAGGTTATTCAATTGCCTTGTCCCTTTTGTCTATAGATTTCATTTTATTAATTGGGGGAGGGCATATCCATACCTCTTTGCAACTTCGACATGGCATGTCCCAACTATGCACTTGCAACTCTTCAACTCTACCTCCTTGTCCCTTCTTTCTTTCTTTCTTTTTTTAATTATCCCTCTCTTCTCCATAAATCATAAAATAAGGTTTAAGCTAAAGCCATACTAGGTTTATTTTTTAACTTCTTAAATACCTATCTGATTCTGGATCAACCATATTGAAATAATTGTCAACTTTTCATATAAAAACAAATTAAATGCCAAAATAATAATGATAATAATAATAATAATAATAATAATAATAATATTTTAATGTAGATGTTAAGATCAGGAAGATAGAATTTGTCACATTCAGAGTTTAATTTGAATACACATCATGGAAACGTTATGTCTAGCTTTCTTTCTTTCTCGACTTGCTGGATATTGGCTTGCTCATGTTTTTTTTTTTTTTTTTTAATTAGAAATTATGTGTGTTCTTTAATCTACTCGGTATGGATTGATATGGGCTAGAATTGAATATAGATTCTCTCGATAAATATATCGTTTTTTCATATGTGAATATAACAAGGTTTTACATTAACGTGATAAATTAAAATTAGAAAGAAATATAACTAAAATAAAATACAATCGAATTATGATGTTTTTTTTTTAATTATTTAAAAGAAGAAAAAACGAGAATAAAATAGTTTAATGTATATTATAGAATTTTGTTTAATACGTTCTTGATTTCTTTTTAAATTTAGAGTATGAGATGACATTATTTTTTCATAAAATATTAAAATTATTTTATTTTATTGAAGGTAAAATATATATTTAGTCTTTGTTTATAATTAATTTAATTTAGTTTTAGATTTCTAAAAAAAAAATCGTTTTGTCTCTTGTAATTATTATTTCATATGTCACCTCGAAATGTTGACTAACTTTACATGATAAAATATATGTTATGACATTATTAAGTAAATATAGAAACTTTTGTTAAATATTTTTAAAAAATATAAAATTAAAATTAACAAAAAAAAATTAATGAACGAAATTATATAAATTTATATTTATAGAAATTAAAAGCACATCTTAAACTTATATTATTTTATTAAATTTGATACATCAATACATCGGTACAAAATCCACGGAAAAAAGTTACTAGTAATCTACAAATCTATATTATCATTACGAGGTGCAATGGCAATAATGTCAATGTCTGTGATAGAAATGGAAACAAGTTGACCGTGATAATGATGGTGGAACCGTGGAAGAAAACGTTTTTTTTCTTCTGGAAATGATACAAAGTAATGGCAAACAAGTAAAATGAAATAAAATAATTATATTTGTGTTTTTATAAACTACAATTTTTTATTAACTACAAACATCAACCCTACTCTACTAACTTGAGCATATATATTCAAAACTTTAACTCAAGTCTATCGGTTAAACTGTGGTACAACTCCACACTAAGATTAATTATTATCTAGAGTATACCTATTCATTTTCTTAAAAAATTATAGCTTTTTAAGATTAGTTTTAATTTTCCAATCAAGCTTACAAAATTATAAACTTGTGAACAAGGATCACATGCATGCTTAATAAAATAGTAAGTCTTTTAAAAAAAATACTAAAATAAAATTATTACTTTATAATTTGAGGTCGGCACAAGATTATTTCAAGCATAATTGACTACTAAACTAATATTCCAAGTATAAAAATATTAAATTCATTTTTGTCTCTTTCAACAAGACTTTTTTCATATTCACGAACATGAATTAAAATTTAGTTAGCATGCTTTTAATTTTAAATTATTTTATTAATTATGGTAGACTTTATTGGTTTATTATTTTACATCTTTATGGAATTGACTTTACCTAACAATTGAACAGTCTTTCTAAATTTATCAAGCAATTTTATAGCTCATTCATTCTTTGATATTTTTCTCCTGCCACCATCCTATTCTGTTGAGCCAAACAAGACCGGAAAACTTCAGTGGAAGAATATACAACATGTAGTACTCAAAACAAATTTTCTAACTTTAATTTATTTAACAACAACTTAAGAGTTTTAGAGCATGTTTATACGCATTAATCTAGAAAAATAAAATATGAAAAAAAAATTAACTTATTTAAAAGTTAAAATTACCTTTTTCAATAACAAATAATAAAAATACTCTTGTATATTTTATTTTAATAGACGTGAGACTTTTATAAATTAATTATTGAATAAATTAATTTCATAATAGAGTTTTATAAAATGTATCAAGTGTTGAAAATAAATAAATAGAAATTTTCTTGCAATCTAAAGAACTCAGTTTTGTAATGATAACACGTTTTTTCTCATGAAAAAAAAACAATCTTTCTAAAATCAAACCCAAACTGAACTTGCAAAACTCGGTTTGCAATTATGAAGACAAAGTACTTTAAACAGTTTTCTGAGTCCTGATTATTATTTTTTTGTCGATAAAGTGTTTTGGGCAGAGGTTCTGAATACAGGATAAACTAAAAAAAATATACAATCTACAAAGTATGATTGGATTGTGGGCTTGTGGCTTCATCAATTGGACTTTTGGACAGTGGTCGACAAAACAGAGCTTTGCTAATCTCAACTCTCTTTTTTCCTATTTCCACTTGATTTATATTTTGGTTTTTCTAATTTCCCAAAATACCTATGAGGAAATGTGTTTCCGTTGAGTAAGATATACAATGGAAAATATTTATAGTGCAATGGGTTTTAATTAAATGAATTTAAATTTGACTTATTTTAGTAAAATATTTATACTAATATATAATTAAAAATTATTCAATCATGTTGTTGGTAGTAATTAAATAGTTACATTTACGATTTTAATTAATTTTACATATAATTCATTATTAGTCTGTAATGTAAAATTAAATTAATATATAGATTGGAGATAACTATATATATATATATATATCGATCTCTTGTCAATATAGCAAGGAAATAATTCGAGAATTGAAAGTGTATATTACAAGACAAAGCGTAATAATCTGGCTGGGTATATATAAAGAATTGATATGAGAATCAAAGAGGATGAATGTCAAAACGAACATATATATTCACTTGCAAGTTGGTGATTTCATCAAAATTTGTAAACTCTTATAATACCTGCAGTTGACTTAATTTGCCACCTCCCACGACAGCTTAGAAGAACAACACTTAGCACGTTCGTAATATTGATGGATATATAAAAATAAAATAAAAAAATCATTGGTCCCTCTTAATATTTTAAGAACATACTTTTTTTATTCTATTTCCCTGGCTAATGTCACATGCAGTTTTGGTATGACATAGTGAAGAAAGGAGAAGTAATAATGCATGAGAGTACCAATGACATTTAATTCGGGATGATAATGAATAATATATGTCACCTTAACTAACCATATAAATATATATACCAATAAACTACTACTATTTTTTATTTATTTTATGTGGCATTGTAAACTAGATAATGGGTTCCATTATTCACTATTTGGCATTATATAGGTTGAGATAGCTAGAGTTGAGAGAGATATAAGTGAAAGAGAGAGATCAACATGTAGATGACAATATGATGAAGAGTATTACATACCATAACAATTAATTGGATCGGTTTGATGATTTCATGCACAAGAGAGGTGATGCTATGCAGTATGTGCATCCATTATGTAAAAAATTAACTACATTTAATGTATATATATACTCAGTGAAGAAACTATTAATGTAGATCTATTTTAAGCTAATGAGTTCAAACTTTGAGCTATACCTTCTCTGCTATCACTGCCATGTCAACCAAAAATAGAATATATGCATAAAGTGCTGATCAGCAATCTCTACTTGCTTACTCATCCTCCTCCTCCTCCTTTGCAGTATTATTGAAGTTTAAAAATTATCAAGGGCCAAAGGATGGTTTGGTTTTCGATCGATCGAGCAAATTAATAAAGATGGACAGAATATGTAAAAGGATGAGATTAAGATTTTTTTTTTTTGTTATGATGTTCTCAAACTTCTGCATGTGATGAAATTAATCTTAGCCAGAAAATGCATAGGGTCCATGCAAGAGTCACAAAATCAATTATAGTTTGCAACAAAATTAAAATAGCTTTTATGGTAGAATGAATTAATTCTACTTGAATTTATAATTAATATTATCTTCAAGTCACAATAATAATTTTTATGATATAAAACTAAAATTTATAGTACTTTTTAATTAATAATTTTACATCTAAAATATACTAGTAGTTTTATACACTCCTCGTCCCAAAATAAATGTCATCCTAGGATGGTTTTACACATACCAATAAAAATTAATAAATAGATGAAAGAGAACAATGATTTTATAAAACCAACTTTAATATTAATATTTTAAAAAAAAAACTAACATAACAATGCTTAATTATTAGGTGTAATAGTAGAAAAATATAGTCAATATTATATTGCAAAACTAACATATATATAACACTACTTATTAATTAGGCGTGTTAGTGAAAAATAAATAAATTAAATACGACATTTATTTTGGGACAGATATTTTTTTTTGTTAAATCCCAATTTTGATTTAAGTAATTAATTTAAATAAAAAATTAAATAAATTTTAACAAAATTAAGATTTGAACTTACCTCCCTTTAATTTTTATATATTAATATAACCACTGCATCAATGATTTAATCAATAATTATTATAAAAAATTTACATATATAAATATTTCACATAAATTATATTTATTATTATATATTTATTTATTATTTTTCGTTCTCAAGAATTTAGTATTTTGAATAAAAATAAAATAAATAAAATGATTTATAAAATAAAAAGTGAAATATATAAAAAAATAATAATAATCGGATATGTTAAAATATAAAGGAATATAAAATTATTTATTGTTATTTTATTAACTAATATTACTTTTGTTATTTTTTAAACAGCAAAAAAGAAAAAAATTAAGTAAAATTAAAACAACAATCCTCTGAACTAATTTTTAGGATTGAATTAGACTCAAACTCACATCTAAGATGATATCAAAGTAATCAATTTTAGATCTTTTAAAAAGGATCACTCACCATATTATCTACGTATAAGTCCAAAAATATTGAACTTAAGAGGATTTATGGAGAAAAATTTAAGTTTCACATTTATTAGAATTAAGATCACACAACTGTGAGACAAATCTCATCCATGAGTTAACTTTTGAAATTAATTTAGACCCAAACCCAAATAAATGTTAATTGGTTTGACCGATCGATCGAGAATCATAGTCCAACCAATTAAAACATTTTTTTACAAATTTTTCAAAAAAGTAATGGGACGCCTTGGACACTACATACACACATAGTCACATACATCCGTCCCTGTATCTTACCGTGTGCATGCACATGCTATGATATAGAATGCATGAGGATTGAACTTGTTTATGATGAATATGATATGAAGAGTGAAAAGGTGTAGCATGTAAGACAAGAGACAGTGAAGCAGCCAAAGATGCCTGCCTGCTAATAAACCAATATAAGGCCTCCATCGATCCAAACAAAGTCCTATGAATGGGAGTAGCTAGGCAAGCCATCCTTGGCTACTCGACATGACTCTTCATCTACATACAACACCCACCCACTCCCCGATCTCTTCTTCAATTTTCTTTTCTTATGCATGCCAAACACTAAGTCACTATACCCCTTTTTATAGCTAGCCATGCACCATCACAATGTCACATAAGATAGATATACAAATTGGCATATTCCCCATATCTATCTCCAATTAAATGTTATACTTCTCCTTGCTTCCTTATCGTACACAAAACTATGTATGGCACTAGCTGGAGAGAAAAATAAAAAAGAATATGTTCTTGAAATTAGGAGGGACCATGCATCCATTCCATAAATACTAATCTGCTAGGTGTTGCTCTTCTAGGTAATCATGGCAAGTGGAAAATGAGAAAAAAAAAAAAAAAAAAGAGTCAATTGCTGGTACTGCAAGGGTTTGCATTTTTTTTTATCAACCAACTTGTAATTGAATTTGTTCGTTTTGACATTCACCCTTTTCTTTTCTGAACCCCCCATCGATTATTACGTTTTGTCCAATACTATATACATTTTCAATAGCTAAATTACTTCCTTGCTAGCTATCAACAAGGGATCCATCGTTATCATGTTCTAAATTCTAATGAATAATGAATTGGTTGCTCTCTAGCTTGAATATATATGACAAGGTGTTGCATTACAGATTGTAACGTTGAAACTGGAACCCCTACTTAATTATTTTCTTGGAATGAAATAATATAAATTTTCTACAAGTGTTCCTTTTGAATCCATAATTTTTGTTTTCTATCTTATATCATCTGAAACACAATTTCTTTACCCTAAAAAAAGGATTAATTTCTATATTAACATTTAGTTTTTGTTTGCTTAAATATTTTAATAAAAATATTTAAATACTACAATACTCTGATCGTCTATATTTTATCAATGAATAATATACCATGTTTTAAATTGACAATAAATCAAATTTGGATTCATTTAATTAATTAAAACCATCAAGTTCTTTCTCTCTCCACACACACCGGATTATGTTTTGAAACCAGTTTTAAAACGGATTCTGAGTCCAAGTCTGTTTGCAGAAAATATATTATAATTTTTATTTGTATTAACTGTGCAACGTAATTTTAATAGACTTAGCCTTCATTTCAATAAACTCACGTGTCAAAGACAATAGATAGGTTCGGTTTTTAGGAGGTAGAAAATCTTAGGAAGAAAGGGAGAAATTGTGATATTGTGTGCTCTTTTCTTTCTTTCATGACTTTAAGAGCTCATTATTCTAAAACTTAGAGAAAGGGTGCACCTATCCATATATGAAATGTCAATGCTTTACTTTGGGGGTCCAAGCTCCATGCACATGAATTTTGAAACAAATAAGGATCAAAATATTTTTCGTTAATAAAAAAAAAGGAAGTAGCATATGTGTGTCAGAATATTTTGTAATATATGAACAAATTACAATCCCGATCGAGTTAGACTTATAATAGATTTTAAGATTAATATTTATTTTGAGTTATTAATGTTAATTATTAGATCTTTAAAAATAAATGATCAATATAGAAGGTAACTTTTTTAATATATATATATAACATTTTTTATACAAAAGTTAGAGAAATGAAAAAGTCAAACAGTTTAGTGGAGTTGCTTCAAAAATTGTGGTCACGAAAGTATAATTTTCAACCATAGGATTGTGAACATGCACGGAGCTCTCATTGCGAACTACATGCACTATTCCAAACTTGCTCGTTAAGATAGTATATGTAAAGGATTGAGTTCTTTTCACGTGCATTTCAACTTTATATCCTTTCATCTAAAGAAAATAAAAAATATATATTTGTTGCCAATGTTTCTCTTCGGATGCCAAAGAGTCAAGGAATATTGGATTGGATATATGCTTGTTTTCTCTCCAGGCATAATATTGTATGAAGTACGATATCAACGTATGATTACAAGTAGTACATGTTTAATTTTCTTTAACTAAAATCTTTGCTATGATTTTTTTGTATGAAAAAAAAATATCTTGTTAGGAGAACTAGTTTCACGATACTGTGGATGTTCTTGGAACATTATTGTCTCGTTTAAGATACGTGTGATTTAGATCAAAGTATAGGATAGAAAAATTTATTCTTTGTCGAAGGCAAGATCTATATCAAATTCTTTATATGATTATATCCTTAGCATTGAGTATTCGAGTCAAATAATGATATGTAAATATTTTCTTTCAAAACTTAGAATATACAATTTTAAAAATATATACGTATCGTTATTTAATTGAAGAACTTGAGAAGAAGCATCTACCAACCAACCAACCAAACAAACAAAAGGCAGTGAGGCAAGCTCGGTTTTATGAACCTAAATCTTAGGAACCTGGCCCAACCTTAGTTATGGTTTGTTTAAACAAGCTTATCTGATTGGACTCAATTTGTCACCTGCATAGGAGAAAACTGAGAGACAACATTATGCTGGCAATTACTTCCTGCACTTCACTTGCTTCTCGAACACCTATTTCGAAATGCAAAATTACATTCTTGAAAAGCTATTTCGGAATGTTTTTACATTCTGGAAAAGTTATTTTGGAATGTAATTTTACCAAATGCGTTATGGAACGGATCGATACACTTTTAACAAAATGCATTATAGAACGGGTGTTCATAACATCATAACATACTTTCTGGAATATCTATTTTGAATCGATACACTTTTAAAAAAATGCGTTATGAAACGGGTGTTTCATGACGTCTTAAAATGCTTTCTAGAACATCCATTTTGGATTGATAGACTTTTAACAAAATGCATTATAGAAAGGGAGTTCCATAACGTCATAAAATGTTTTCCGAGAGGATTGGAGGTGTTGAGTGCTTAATGGAGGACAATCTTATCAACACACAAAAATGTGGGAGGTACATGAAGCAAATATCCCAACTTGATTGAATTCGATTTCTCCTCATTGTCATCATAAGCCAGCCCAACTCAATTGAAACAGGCCGTAACTGTGAAGAGAAGAATAGCTAAAATATATATTTTTTATAAAAAAAAAATGTGTTTGTTTATTTTGATTAGTAAAATTTCGGATTAATTGTCCTTTTTAGGTAAGCAAATCGTCAACAATAATGTAATAATATTTATGAACGATTCTGAAATTTAGTTGAAATGATGAGAACTGCTAGTTTGGAACGTTGACATTAACTTAGGCAGAACATTTTAACATGCATGTTTAGATCGGATCAGTCTACTATAGTATAATCAATGTGTTTTTTTTTTTTTTCAGATTAAAGTTGTTAAAACATATTTATTTATAAATATAAGGAATAGGTCAAGTACTTTTCTGGGGAAAAAAAGGTCTGGTAATTGTCTTGATATTGAATTTCATTGATTGACAATTGATGTTATGTATTTAATTGCTATTTCATATCATTTATGGTAACCCAATAGTTAACAAAATCCTACATTACGCGTTTATGTTGAATTTCCAGTGTGTGTGAAATGAAAAAGTGAACACAAAGAAAGTCAGGTATATATAGGAAGAAAGTAAAGAAAAGAAGCGATAACCACATGGCAGCATGAGACAGTGGATATCTAATGACCACCATCATTAAATGACTAGACTTGGGAAAGTTTAGCTATCTGTGTGTTACTCATTCTTGCACTTCCAACCCATACGGCTTTACCATAATTGGATTCAACTAGTAATTTCACATGCTAAATATTTGCTTTATATAAATATAACACAATGCAATTCTAATTAAATTGCTGCAACAAAAGCTTGGACCCTAAAATCTATTGTAATACTGCCCCGCAGCCATGTTCATTTGATGTGCATATACCAACCTTGCGTTCGGCTCCATGTGTTTCTTTCCAAACTTAAATGCTATCCGTTTGTATTATTGCCTGATATTTGTTATACTCTTTGGATCTTTCCTGATAAACTTTTAAAAATTGATTATTTAAATTTTTATTTATATAATTTTTTTTATTACGCGTTATTATTTACTTAGATATTAACCATTTTTAGCACATAGTTATCATAAATAAAAAAATAATGAAAATAATATTGAGAAAAAAAAAATCTTGAGAGCATCATCTATTTAGGACTAATTGTTGATTCAACCATCATACCATTATCACTAAGCTTACTATTGTAATTTGAGGAATGTTAAATCCTCCCACCGCTCTTTAATGATGAGCAATGGTAGTGTTTAATATTTACAATATATTAATTAATTTTTTTTTATTCAATACTTACTATAAATGTTGTAAGAGGATTTGTTGGAGAAAGAGTTAGAAGAATATAGCATTGGAGAAAGAGTTAGAAGAATATAGCATTACTCTTGTAATTTTTATTTTCGATACTATGTTATCTTCAATATTACTGTCACTACTATCATTATTTTTATTGTTGTCATAATCACGATCATTAATAGATAAGAATCAAGATTTTTGGACATCCGTATACTAATAAATTGAGAGAGAAAGTGAAAAGAGAGAAAAATATAAGTATGATAGGTAATATGATTTGATAAGGAGAGAGAGATGGAGAGAAAAAGAAGATGTTTAATAGGTGTTTATAATAGGCTTAATTGCAGCTTTGATCTCTCTATTTTTACAAATTTGCAATTTTGGTCTTCCTACTTTAAAATCCACAATTTTGATTCCCTTACTTTCAAAATTAAATAATTTTTGTCTCTTTATTTAATTTAGAAGTATTGACCGTTATCTTTAATGTGACTTTTTTTTTATTGTTATTAATAATTATTTAAATAAAATTAATTAGTTAATTTTTTTTATTAATGACATGATTACCCTTTGGTTTACTTAATTAATTTAAATAAAAAATTAGAATGAATTTTAGTAAAGTTAGGATTTGAACCCTAATCTCTTTAGTTATTAGTGGTTGCTTTGGCTCTTTAATAACTAAAAAAATTAGGGTTCAAATCCTAGTTTTACCAAAATTCATTATAATTTTTTATTTAAATTAATTAATTAAATCAAAGGGTAATTTAAGAATAAAAAAGGGTAATCATGTCATTAATAAAAAAAATTAATTTTATTTAAATAATTATTAATAACAATAAAAAAAAGTTAACGTTAAAGATAACGATCAACACCTCTAAATTAAATGGAAGAACCAGAACTGCTTAATTTTTAAAGTAAAAGATATCAAAATTGTAGATTTTAAAATAGGATGACCAAAATTATGAATTTATGAAAGTATAGGGATTAAAATTGTAATTAAGTCTTTATAATATTAAGGTGTAGAAAAATCAAAATATATATTATAATGATAATAACAATTGGTGATGGATACAATAATAATGTGAACAATGACAATTGACAAGGCTCTTAACCTTGCAGACTAAGGTATAACATCAATATGAGACTCATATTTATATTTGAGTTTTAATCTTAACAATTTGGTACCTCCATCCTTTATTATAAAACATTGTTTACTTGTGTTTATTAAAAAAAAAAATAATTTATGTAGGTGTTTGTAAAAGTAATATTTTTTTGAATTTTTCCTTAGCATCTTTGTATTTTATTTTATTTTTGTACATTGGCCCTATTACCATTTTAAATGTGCATTTTTAGTCTATTTGTTAGATATTAGATGTCAAGTTAATAATTGGATTAAAATTGGAAAATTAAAATACTAGGGAGAGCACCTACATTATTACAATTTTGAGTTTATTGTCCGAAAATGAAATTAGATATGAACCTCGTCGCTCTTTTAGCATGAGACTAAATGGTTGTATGTCCTCACATATGAACGAGCCAAGGATTACCTCATATATGAAGTTCTTCACCCTTTTATCTTGAAACAGAAGAATTGTATATCCTTCGTGTTGAAGTTCAAATGTGAAGTCCATGTAAAAAATCTTAGGACTCAAGTTTTCATGTAAAAATTCGAACACGAAGGATTTTGGCTCAGAATAAGAATACCAATTACTATTATGCATCTGAGGTGAGCATGTTAATACCTCATACCCTCCCTCAATATTTGTGGATAGGGAAAAAATATTTATTTACTTCAGTTGCATGTATCCATGTAAAAATCCGAATCTAACTCGTAATGCGTTTTATGTTCTGAATAATATAAATTCATGTTCTAATTCTTTGTGTGACCCAAAATACGGAAGTTGAAATTGTAAACCAATTCGAATTGCGTGTAGGAATTTGACTAGAATTGTTCAGTTCGCTCCTATTTTTCTGGTTTTAAAACAGAAAAACGTTAACAAAGTCTTAAAAATAAGTGAGTACAGAAGACTGGTCCAAACGAGTTTTTATGTCTCTTTATTCTTTAAAAAAATGTAATCAAACACAGCTCACGATTCAGATTTCACTTCTGAATCTATGATTAACCAAACAATAACAAACCTTCTTTCTATAATTAAGGTTCGGTACGTATCATTATCGACTAAGATTTGAAACAAAAATTTCTTTACTTATAACTTAACTTATTTTGAATAATGTTTTATGACTTATGAGGAACAACGAATAATCCTCAATTAATTAATGCAACTCTAAAAAAAATAAGATCATAATAGCAAGTAAGACAACGTGTAATTAATTTTGTAAACAATTAATCCTTTTTGCTTTACACGCCGCCAATATTGGAGTAGTGGAAAAAAAATGAATATATTGTATTTTTTCATGAAGGTTTGGTCACGTTGAAGACAATTAAAATGAATTATTTACAAGTTTTCTGGTTCATAATTTAGTAACGAACAAGCGAAACTACCAACTACTACTAATACTAGCATGGAAGTTGACCGTAAATGTGCGAGCTGTACAACATGAAACCGCGGGCACAACAGAGTAAGTGAGGACTAACTATAAACAAACACAAAAGAGTGGCGGGAATCAAATCCCAAACGCCCATTCACGCGACTGTATTCCACGCGACAAATCCTTCACTTCACAGTTCACATTACTCTCTCTCTTTCTCTCTTGCTTTTTTCAGTCTTCAACAAAACACCCCCCTCCTCTCTCTCTCTCTCTCATTGAAAGGAATCAAAGATGAAAGATTCAGCGGAAACAGACCCTATCAGCGATTCCCTCGAGCTTCTGAGTACACTTCTGAACTCGGAACTCCCGAGCGTGAGAAACTTCAAGGGGAAATGGTCACTCGGCCGAGTCAAACTCAGCCAACTCCAAACTCACCTCACCGATTTTTCCGCCGAGTTCCCCAGCGCCTCCACCTCGAACTCCCTCTCCCTCCACCTCCTCCACTCAATCTCCCAAACACTCAACGTCGCCGTTTCGCTCTCCCAATCATGCCAGCCTGAAATCCTCCCCAACGGGAAGCTCAAAACCCAAAGCGACCTCGACTCCCTCCTCGCCACACTCGACCGCCACGTCACCGACTGCGATATCCTCTTCCGCAGCGGCCTCCTCCTCGAAAACGCCGCCGTTAACGTTTCCGTTCCCACGTCATCATCGAAACGCGAGGCCATCCGGACCGCATCGCGTAACCTAATAACCCGTCTCCAAATCGGGTCGCCCGAGTCCAAAGCTTCCGCGATGGACTCCCTGCTGGGCCTTCTCCAAGAAGACGACAAAAACGTGACCATCGCGGTGGCCCAGGGAGTGGTTCCCGTGCTCGTGCGCCTACTCGATACTACCTCCCCCTCCGACATGAAGGAGAAAACCGTCGCCGCCATTTCCAAAGTCTCCACCGTCGAGAGCGCCAAGAGCGTTCTCCTCGCTGAGGGTTTGCTTCTTCTGAATCACTTGCTTAGGGTCCTTGACTCCGGAAGCGGCTTTGCTATTGAGAAAGCGTGCATCGCTCTTCAGGCGCTGAGTTTGACTAAGGATAACGCCAGGGCGATTGGCTCGCGCGGCGGAATCTCGTCGCTGCTCGAGATTTGCCAGGCTGGCACCCCCGGCGCCCAGGCCTCCGCCGCCGCCGTGCTGCGCAACCTCGCCGCGTTTGAGGAGATCCGGGACAATTTTGCGGAGGAGAACGCGGTCGGGGTTCTAATCGCATTGGCGTCCTCCGGGACCGCGGCGGCGCGTGGGAACGCGATTGGGTGTTTGTCGAATTTGATTTCTTCGGAGTCATCAGAGTCCGAGGGTTTGTCGTCGAGTTTGAGGGTTATGGTGGTTAAAGAAGGTGGGGTGGAGTGTTTGAAGAATTACTGGGACTCCGGGACTCAAATTCAGAGTCTTGAAGTTGCGGTGGAGATGCTGCGGCATTTGGCTGCAAACGCTGCTATCGGAGAAGTTCTCGTGGGTGAAGGGTTTATCCAGAGGCTCGTCGGGGTGCTGAATTGCGAGGTTCTCGCTGTTCGGATTGCCGCGGCGAGGGCGGTTTACGCTTTAGGCTTAAACAGCGGGAGGGCGAGGAAGGAGATGGGTGAATCCGGATGTGTTCCGGGTTTAATCAAAATGTTAGATGGGAAAGGTGCCGAGGAGAAAGAGGCTTCTGCGATGGCATTGTCGGTGCTGCTGATGCACCCATCGAATCGGAGGGTATTCCGGAAGGACGAAAGAGGGGTTGTGAGCGCGGTGCATCTCTTGAACCCTTCGTTGCAGGGGTTGGACAAGAAGCACCCTGTTTCGTTGCTCGCTTCGCTGGTTCATTCAAAGAGTTGCAGAAAGCAAATGGTGGCTGCTGGGGCTTGTGTATATACGCAGAAGCTCGTGGAGATGGATGTTCCCGGCTCGAAGAAACTCTTGGAGAGCCTCGGCCGTGGTAAGATTTGGGGTGTTTTTGCTAGACCCTAGACTAGAGAGAGATGATCTTGGATTTTTCTGTAACAGCATGAAATGGAAAGCCATGAATCATGATTATTTTCATTGATCTGTATGCATGATAGGCGTGTTCAGGTTTTTTACTTCTCTTTTTTTGCCTTGTAATTATTGATTAATAATTGATATGCTTGTATGTAGAGAGGTAAAGTACGTTTTTTTTTCTTTTCACTGATGATTTTATCTCTGAGGAGATTTGTGTTTATGTTTAGGAACAATCAATCATAAAGTACATGATTTTGCGATCGGTGGTAGAGTACGACCTATTATCACATAGCTCAGTTTGGCTGCATATAGCGTAGGGATAGTACATAGTTGATTGCTGAAATACTTTGCATAGATAGTGGTAATGCTTTTACTTGTAATCAATGAGGTTCAGTATGTTCAGATTGAAATGTGATTTTCATTATAGTTATTTGGATATTTTATTATGAAAAGGATGGAAGTTTTTTGTTTCCTTGTTTGAGAACTGAAATATGATAAATTGACTCAAAAGGATAGTTACTACTACTACCACATTTTTGCTGCTTATTTGGCAAAACATACTGAGTTTTGTGGGGGAAGAGATTTTTCCCTTTTTTGTCTCTCTGCAAATTACATCCTTCAAAAGATGTGAAATTTCCATAGCGAGAGCTGGGCTGAAACCTGTGAGGATATTTCTGTAAGTTCTAATTACAATAGTCGCCGATTAATACACTAATGAAAAGTAAACCAGAAGATTAATACTAGTAGTAGTTTCATCGAGAAATAATAGCAGCTACATATTAGTATTCTTTTTCATTTCTTTTACCGCTATTCCAAACATAAAATTGGTGAAGATATCATCATCTTGTTATCGATCGTAGGGTCGATTGATTCTGTAATATCCTGTCGGTGGCAGCTGTGAGTTGCAGTAGTAGAGTATTTTTGCACATTACTAATAAATAAATAATGAATTCCGCAGCAACACCAATGTGAATCATCCAACACCCTGATTTTAGATGAGTTGGCGAAACTTGCCAAATTTATTTACTACTCCACATATCATAAATGATTTCACACGGGCGTGTAACATGTTCATTGATAAAAATGAGTGTCCCTTGTACTTTGACGTGTCTGGACGAAACATGGGCAACAGGTCCTCTATCCTTATAAATAAATATCGTAGTATTGGCTATCTTGGGGTCTTGGACGTTGCTTTCTCGGGCGAGTTCTTCATGATGAATTACTTTCGATAGATGTTACATCATAGTACTAGTACTTGCTCTTAACATGAAATTCATGAGTAAATGTTTGCTCTGGCCTTTGCCCGAATAGTGAGTGTTTGATTATATTAGATTATTGTGTGAGGGTTGGATTGGATGCTGTGGGAATTTCCTCAATGTCTTTTTTGGTGACATAATAATTGCCTGCAAAACCCATGTGCACTTGTTATTGACCATGTGCATATGGTCTCTGGATTGCCCTAAACTGCAGTCTTGTGTTGTTGTCTACTATTTGTTTAACAAATTAGGACCTACCTTCTTAATCTCTTGGGCTTGTCCTTCTTAGTCTTTAATTTTAATCAATGGTTGAAGACCCCTGCTAGCTACTGAATCAACGAACTGCATTTCCCTTGCTGCGTTGTCATTTTCATAACAAATCCAATTTGGTAGTATAAAATACGAGTATATGGTGACAGCTATATATGTGGGGAATCTTCAAATTCCGTGGACACTTCTTAATATAGTTGTAACCTATTCCTAGCTGAAAAATGTACACTTCCCTAGAATTACAGTTTCTATGCGTGCCAACTGTATGGCACAGATCAAATAATAATAATAAAAAAAAAAACTTCATCTCTGTATCGATACAGCCCAAGTTGCTCTGTCTTGTGTTCACAATGCATTCACCTTCAACTTTAAGAAAGAAGTGATGAATACAACAAGGTTAAGTTAATAGAATTGAAGTGTGGAAAGTTAAAAGGACGACATTGCTGCCACGTCACCACAGCCACAACAATATATGAACGCGTGTTGATATAAATAGTCGAGAATTCAGAGTCAATTCTTAATATTTTTAATAGATGGGAGTTCGATTTTTTTATGAAGTCTTTATAAAATTTTAAGGAGATCTTTTGTACCTAGAGATAATTTGAGTAATTGTAATTAAATAAAATTGATTTAAACCTGTATATTAATATTCTGTGTGAATCTCAAGGCCGTGTGGGATAGTAATATCGACATATCTGCATTCTACCACTTTTTCATGAGTAAAAAGAAAAGAGTGGCAACGATATAGTTCAGAGCTTGATTCATAAATTCTCTTTAATTAAAAGGTAGATTCAACTTTCCAGGCTGCAGAAACAAGTACTAAAATCATGTGCGAAGCAAATAATGATTGCTCTCCTATTTGCCCTGGGTTGAAAGAGACATGTCGGCTAAGCTTAGTTTGGTAAGTTCACAGGATTACAGTTAATACGTACTACACAAGAACCAACAGAAGCAAATAGATAGTGGTCTGTGCTCCCAATTTTCGTTACTCGCACAGTTAGGTGACCTTACTGAATTTGTGTGCATGCATTCATTACAATTTGAGACTGTCAAATGAATTTTGCCTCCTTTTGTTTCTTGTGGATTGAAATTTTAGGGAGAGGGATGAGTGGATGACACCTCCAATCTTACATAGTATCAATGTTCTAAGGTTTATGCTTTAATATTTCAAGGATTCGTGTTATATTATTTGTGATTTTGTGGTTTAAGATTTAAGATTTTATGGTTTAGAATTACAATTTCATTCCATGTTTTAGAATTTAGGATTTTTTTTTAGATTAAAGTCTCGTGGTTTATAATTTAAAGTTTCATTTAGGATTAGACTTTCATGATTTATAATTCAGGTTTCATTTCATGTTTTAAGATTTAGGATTTTATAAATGAAACCTATATTAGGATTTAAAACTTCATTCATGAAACCTTAAATTTATAGTGTTTCATCAACGAAATCCTAAATTCAAAGGGTTTCATCCACGAAACCTTTAATTCTTAAGGTTGCATCAACGAAATCTTAAATTCTTAGGATGGGATCCACGAAACATTAAATCTTTAAGGTTACACCAATGAAACCCTTAATGCTTAGTTGCATCCATGAAATCCTAAATCTTTATGTTTGTATCCACAAACCTTTAAATCCTTATGATTGCATTCACAAAATCATAAATCATTAGTGTTGCATCTACGAAATCCTAAATCCTTAGTATTGCATTCACAAAACCCTAAATCCTTAAGTTTACATACACAAAATACTAAATCCTTAGGCTTTTATCCATTAAATCACAAATCATTAAGGTTTCATCCATGAAACCCTAAATCCAAAATCATTAGATTTTTATTCACAAAATCATAAATTTTTAGGGTTACATCAACAAAACATTAAGTCCTTGGGGTTGCATCCATGAAACCCTACATACTTAAGATTGCATTCACGAAATCTTTAATTCTTAGGATTACATCTATGAAATCGTAAATTCTTACTTTGTATCCATGAAACCCTAATCATTTGGATTGCATGCTTGAAATGCTAAATTCTTAGGGTTTCATCTAGTAAATCATAAATTCTTAGGGTTTCATTCATGTAACTATAAATCTTAGGGTTTCATCCACAAAACCCTACATCATTAGGGTTGTATCCACAAAACTCTAAATCCTTAAGGTTAAATCCACAAAACCCCAAATCCTTAGGGTTGTATCAACGAAACTCTAAATATTTAGAGTTTGCATCCATAAAATCCTAAATCCTTAGGGTTGCATCTACAAAACCCTAAATCCCTATGCTTTTATGCATGAAATCTTAAATCCATGGGCTTTCATCCATTAAATTTGAAATCCTTAGGGTTTCATCCATAAAAATCTAAATCCTAAATGCTTAGGTTTTCATCCACAAAATTCTAAACTGTAAATCTTTACAGTTTTATCCACGAAATCCTTAATCCTTAGAGTTGAATCTAAGAAACCCAAAATCTTTAGGGTTACATCCACGAAACACTAAATCTTTAGGGATGCATCTATGAAACCTTGTATGCTAAGGATTTTATCCACGAAACCCTAAATCCTTTGTGTTGCATTTACGAAACATTAAATTCTTAAGGTTGCATTCATGAAACCTTAAATCTTTTGGATTTTATGCATAAAACCCTTAACTTTTAGGATATAATCCACTAAATCCTAAATTATTAAGGTTTCATCCACGAAATCCTAAACCCTAATTCCTTAGGATTTTGTCTACAAAACCCTAAATCCTTACTATTACATCCATAAAACCTTAAATTCTTAAGGTTGTATTCAAGAAACCCTAAATCCTTTGAATTTTATGCACAAAACCATAAATTCTTAAAATTTAATCTACTAAATCCTTAAGGATTCATCCACGAAACCATAAGTCCTAAATTCTTAAGGTTTTATTTATAAAATTCTTGATCTTTAGGGTTGCATTCATGAAACCCTAAATCCTTAGGGTTTCATTCACGAAAACCTAAATCCTTAGGATTTCCTTCATGTAACCATAAATCATTTGAGTTTTATTTACAAAACCTTAAATACTTAATTTTTAATTTATGAAACCCTATCTTAATTTATGAAACCTTAAGGATTTAAGGTTTCATAAATAAAACCCTACATTTGTATACAGTGTGTAGAGTCTTAGGATTTTAAGGTTTATAATTTATAATTTTAAGATATAGAGTTCAATGTTTTAGTATTTAGTGTTTAGGATTTATGTTTTAAAAATCATAATTTTAAATAAAAAAAATATTAAACTCACTTGAAACAAAAAAAAAAAAAAATGTTGATAAAAAGGTCATAAATTCAAATATCAAGAATATTAAAATCATACGCTGATATATGATTCATAAAAAATATAATTGTTATATTTTTCTTGATCTGTTATTTTTCTTACCATACTTGCTACAAATAATAAAATACTAACCTTATTCTATTTTATTTCATTATCAATTAAAAGATTTCAAATATATTAATCATTCCAACTAACATATAAAATGATAACTACACTTTACTTTTTGAATATGCCATTATTAATTACGGGGAAAGTTTTCATTAGCTTGGAGAATAATAACTCATAGATTTTCTAGGGTGTATTTTAAAATGATCACTGAATGTTTGAAGATTAAGTGAAATGATAAAATTTAACAGTGAAATACACCTAACTAATTAAGTTGATGTGTCAAAAATTAATAAATTAATGTGAGAACTTATCGCTTTACATTTAGGATTTATATTATATATTTATGGATACACTTGAAAAGACTTTTTTTTCTTCTCTTTTGTCTGTTTTTTTTTTTTTTTTTTGCCATCTGATGGACAGTAGTGGGAGAGCATAATTACACTCATTAAGGGTCAAAGCAAGTACTATGAATCAAAGATGGACATCTACAATCCAATTTTACAAATTATTAGTTACATTACATGGAGGCAAATGGCCCCAAAATTGAAAAAAATGAATTGTTTACACAACATTTACAACTCTATGTACAGAAATCACTGAGACAGCGGCATTTCAGCAGCAGATGTCGAAGTATTTTGGATTTGAAGGGAAATGATATTCCACATGTAACTGCGAAATGAAAAGATAAGCATATGAGAAATAGGGAACCAGAAAGTGACAATTTTTTCATAACTGATGCTTCTGGTTCTAGAACTAGATGTGAAAAATACTCAAATAAAAGAAGTATAATGGTGATGCATTGATAGTGTCATTCTGTGAATGAATCAGTGTTTGTTTGGGAGTCAGGTGAAAAAGTACTTTTGAGACAAAAATAATTTTTGCTAACAAATAAGAACCCTTGTTTTTACCTTTATCCGTTAGATTTGCATTGGAACACGTGCACAGCATTTTCAACTTCAAACCAAACATGCACACTCGTTGAACATAATTAAATAACCAAGGTTTCTAATACAAGATCAGAGATTCAGTTACAAGTTTGCAATATGCTGAAAAAGTCAAATTTGTGTCAAATTTAGGCCTGCTTTCATCAAATAAATGTGAAGCTTGCACTTTTTCTTATGTCATTTGATTATTCAGCTTGTCTTTCAGGTTTTGAGCTTCGAAATTTTTTTCTTTCATTATAGGCAAAATGATGTCATTTCAACTTCTTCTAATTAATAGGAATGACCAGATAGATTTTATTTTGTCAAGTCAACTTGCCAAAATAATCACCAGTCCGGTCTGCATCCGTGATTTATAAGGACATGAAATGTACCATGAACAACATATTTCCCAAGCTATTAGTGCATGAATGCATTAAAACCAATTCACATATATATTTGCATACCTTTCCCTCATCAGAATCTGAATGGCGTTGAGGAAACACTACCCTCATATCATCATACAAGTAGAAGCTTCTTTCATGTTCAATGTCCACAATATTTCTCACTTCAGCAGACACAGGGCCAGATTTGCACTTATGGACAGACCTTGAACGTCTCTTGGGCAAGGGGCACATAAAGCGAAGGTGAAGAGCATAAAGCAAAATGCCTGTGTTAATAGCATTGTCAATGACCTTGGAAGAACAATGTTAAAAATTATTTTCATTAATGAGACACGTGATTGAACTAAAGTTTTCTTCCTTACCAGCCTTTGAGCATGTAAGACTATCAAACTCTCCACATTTTGGGGTGAGAAGATCTTTATCTCTTTGACTAGTGACTGAGATCAACGAAGCCTTGGCATCAGCTCTGATGTCAGAATCTGTTTGGCTTTCCTCACCCGTCATAGACTTTGATCTAGGTGCGGTTAAAGTAACCTTTTGCCGCAAGAATGTCTGCATTAGAGGGATACAAGCAAAGTTCATTAAACATGGAATTGGTAAAAAAAAATTGCATAAAACAGTGTATAGACTATAGAAAGGGGAAGAAATAACAAGTGCATATTATTCATATTTAAATACAAGCTTAAGCTGTTGAGTGATAGTACATGAATGATTTTCATTATTTATATGACATACGAATCGATGATTGCATGCTGACAGAACTTTGAATGTGATATATTTTCCCAATCCTACCTTGGTACCAGCTGGCATGTCACTCAAATCATAATTGCAAAAGAAGGTATGGATAGGTGTCCTCTCTGGATTGCTGAGAACCTGCATTTTAGGTCAGTAAGTTTGTCACACACACAAATTGGTACAACTACGTAGAATTCCACATGTATAATGCTACCTTGTCGTGTTTTGTAACAGCATAAAAAGATTGAATAAACGATAGAATATTCAAAACATGAAGTTAGGAGAAAAATCTGCAACACTTTGCATAACCATTTTCTTCTTACATATACATATAAATTCATTTATAGTTAGAAGTGGGGAAATTATATGCTCCAATTAACAACTTTAAAGGTCTTATAGTTTATTACCAGTTGAATACGTCCTTTCATAGGTATACGTATACGAGGCTTTTCAGATCGAGATTCATCCATGCTAAGTGTTCTCTGAAATTTAGCAACTCTAGACTTGCTTGATAATAGCTTTCCTGAAAGATTAATTGATGAATAATAAAGTAAGTACTTGTCTCCATCCACGCTTGTTACTGCAAATGGTATTTTTTGTGATTGAGGTGAGAAATTGCCGCTAGTTACATTCAGCATGGCAAGAAAGCCTTCAATTTTCTGCAAATAGAAGCCACAACAATTACAAGAGTAAGTAAAATAACAGAAAGATCATTCGGAAATTAATGCATAAAGTAGAGGAATGTATATGAGAATAAAGCCAACCTGACTAACTTTCCCAGATAGTAGGCAACCAGATAACAAAGATTCCTCAAATGAACCTACCAAGGACCTTCTAATTGGCACTCTACTCATAGTTCCACATAACTTGGCATCCTGAGGAGGAAAGCTACCAGAATGAGTCCAATACTCTTTCATATTGATCATGTTATCAGGAATAAACAAGTCAAACTTTTGCTGCATATTGTTGGAATTGAGCTGTGATTTACTTTTACTTGGTATCTCCTGTGCAGATAAAATGTCTTGACAAGTTCTATCAAGAGATTGTACCACATTGTTACAAGTCAAATTTTCATCATCCAAGATAATATCAACATTTCTGCATCCCTCCAAATTTTCACTTTTAGAAGACTTTTTACCCAAAGGAGACAAAGGGAAGGGAGGCGATGACACATTCTTTGGTGGTATAGACAATGCAGCTGTTTGGGACCTAGTTTTAGTTGTTTCTTCCGAAACAGTATGTACTGGAGTTGATTTGAAATGCTTATAAGACCATGACTCTGCATGTTCACAATGTAAACGGTGATGACTAGGTACAATATGGTTTATAGTAGAGTCATTACATGAGGAATTTGTAAATTCCTGAAAACAAGATGTAGACCAGATCATTGAGTGAATCTGATTGTTGCTTCCAATATGATCCTTCTTATACTCATGTGAAGCATTAGAATTATCATCACCAGACTTTGAAGGTCTTTGATAAATACCACTACCAATGTCTAGCAGATCACCTTTAGAATGATCCGCAAGCAGGATCCCATTCAAAGGTGACAATAACCGCTTTTGAACTTGTGACTCAGAAGCTTCAGTTGCATCACTGGTGACATTAAACACAGTTGATGAGTATCCATTTCCTCCAAAACCATTAACACGAGCCATCGATGTTCTTATTTGAAAACCTACAGTCCTAGAAACAGGTGTCTGCCTAGTTTTCTCTGAATTGACAGACAACTTGCTAATTTGCTCCATGGGGTCAATCTTCAACTTATTATCTCTACACATACTTGAAATATGTGATTCTTTTGAAAGCTCTAAAACATCTTTTCTTTCAGATTTCAGCACATCAATTTGCATGTAATTACCTAGGTCTTCTCTGGCCAACAAGTTCACCTCATAGTTACCGATGCTGGCTATTCGAGGCACAGTTTGAACAAATGTGCCTAGTGATGCTGCCACTTCCTCAGCAGTACAGCCTGAAGCCACCTGTGGCAACCCCATCTTTATTTTTCAGGCAGGGTTCTTCCAAATTTCTCAAAAAAAAAAATCACTTCTTCAATTACTATCTTCCATCATCACCATCTTTTAACTGTATTCATGCATCAGCTTCAGTACATTCATGTTTCAACTGAACTCTCAAAACCACAGCCCAGAAGTATTACTAAATTGATTCCTCCAATGAAAAGTAAAAATCTTATTAATCAGACTTTACAGCAGCATCACACTAGAGGCACTCTCCTGCAGAAATGAAGAAATTATTGATAAGTTCCTCCAGATAATACAATGCAAAAACAACCATGTTAATCACATAGAAATTTTGTAACCTTTCAAAAGTTAGTCTTCACCTCATCACCTTTCTTACAATTTTTTTTCAAGTATTAAAATTGTTTAAGTTGAACCATAAATTAATCTCTAGAGACAACAAGAGGGAATACGAATTCAACACCCCCTTTAAGAAACCCTCCAATGATTCCTACTTTGCCTATAAATCCAAACAACCAAAAGTCACTAGTCCACAAGTGTTATTTACATAATCTGGAAGGTTAAAAAAATAATGTGAAGCACATCATTGTATTCATCCTTAAAACCACACAAGCAAAACATGGAATGGAATGCCCAATTGCAACACCTTCCTATGTTTCTCTAATCCATACTCATACAAAGAGCTTAAACCTTAAAGTACCAAAAACAGAGTCATGGGGTATGATGAAAACACGCACCACAACATGTGGTTCAACCCATACGAATGCTCAAAATTCAATCTTTTTTTCCAGAATTCACCAACAAAACCAATCAAAGCAACAAACTTTAGCAAACCCCGCAAGGTTAAAAGGACTCATGTTTTAGAATTTCCTTCTTCTTT
This sequence comes from Amphicarpaea edgeworthii, assembly GCA_014843725.1. Classification (NCBI taxonomy): domain Eukaryota; kingdom Viridiplantae; phylum Streptophyta; class Magnoliopsida; order Fabales; family Fabaceae; genus Amphicarpaea; species Amphicarpaea edgeworthii. Next base: position 6,427,242 of record CM026328.1, read on the forward strand.
ATCTTCTTCTTCCTCCCTGGCGAGTGCTGTGTTGTTGCTCAAAACTACCATGTCTGACATAAAACAGGGGTTAGGCATTGGTGGATAATGATGATACGATATGGACTATGGATTATGGATAATTCAGAACAATTTGTGGGGCATGGCTTAGCTAGAAAATTTCTGGCTGTACTTTTGAAAACCACAGCTTGCAAAAGGGAAACCACAAGTTGGGGTTGGGGGTTCGTGTGTTGAAGGAAGTCAAATTGGGGTTCTCTTGCGGTGACGTCTATGCCCGTGACATGTGTCAAACCTTGTCAACAACAAATGCAACAATACCCATCTTTTTTTTTTTTTTTAGGATCTTCCTTCTTACCAACCCGCATCTTTCCATAAAGTACTGTTTTTTCTCTTTATATCAACTGGCGTTACGTATTTTACTTGCTTACCAACTTTATCCATTTGCTTATTATAACTTGCCCTTCATTTCGGTTGGAAACCGACATTAATCTCTATCCAATTGATTATATTACAAAACAAATTGATTTACCAATAAGTTCTTGGTAGGAGTGGTAAGAGATTTGACTCCTTAAATAAAGTCTTAAGTTGCAACATTATCAGATTGATTATGAATTGTCTGATTCTAATATGATTTGATGAACATTCCTATCAATTTGGGTCTCCCGGAAATAATTTTTCTCTTTTTTATTTTCCTTAAACATATGGTTAAAAAATAATATATTTTTATCATATTTCCTTCCTTCCTTTCTTTTTCCTTCCATTTCATTTTTAAAGAAACAAACAAAGAGTGAGTTAGCAATATTAAAAATTAAAAAAAAAATTAATTATCATAGACATATTTTTTGTATAAGTATATATTTTAATTGTTATAAAAAAAATTGTTCAACTCTTTTCTATTTATCTAAACAAGTGAAGATCATTTTCTCGACTTCTTTCCTTTTTATTTCTATCTATTTATACAAATAACATGTCTTATTTCTATTTCTACTTTCTAGTATACTTTTATCATTCATATTCATATTTATTTCCTTCGTATTTTGTTTCTCTTTATTTCACTCATAATCCAAACAAAGCATTTAATCAACCAACTTATTAGTTAAAAAGGCTTTATTTAGGGACGGAGACAGTTACAACAATAGACGTGACAATGACAGTAGTACCTTTTTAAAAATCATTTGCTAAGCTCTCTATTGAAACATTTCTTCCAAGGTCCTCAAGAACTAAGTCTTCACAGAAACTGTACAGCAGAGAATTTAATCATCTAAATATACAAATGTAAGGATCCCCGTTGTAGATTATACAGCAACAGCTTTATGCCAAATGAAATACAAAAAATAGGAGCGACACGAAAAATAAATAAATTGAAAACCATTGAGAAATGCAAAAAGAGATGTATCAAAGCCTAAATCATTGCTATCCTCATGTTCTAGGATCCCAAAATCAAAAGAAACTGATTATTATTATTATTATTATTATTTGCTCCTAAATAATAAATCCATGGAAAGTCCAACTGTTGATGGCTTGAATGGACGCATGAATTTCCATGATGACGCCATCTGGGACTCATCTTTCTTATTACTTTTCCTCCCTCTGTAATGTCCTGCAGCACCATTATTCCTAACAGCTCCAGAAGGTTTTGAATTAAATATCCCTGAAGAAAAGGAAGTGTCAGGGGCGCCAAATGAAACAGGTCCTTTGTTTGATGCATCTTGTGGATATCCTACAGCTCCATCTTGATGAGGAGGTGGAAATTTCTCACTCTTGCTTTTTGCATTTGCATGGGTCACAACTCTCCACCTCTGAAATTCAGTGAGGATACACATGTAAGACACTAATAAATGAAAAGTTCAATCACCATGATATCATCAGATCAAACAAAAGTCTCACAAAGTTCTATGTTCCCAAGGAATAAAAAATATTATCACCAAAACCATATTTTAAATGTCAGGGTAGACATGATCAGAGAATCCAAAGTAAAAAATGTTAAAGAATCTAGGACTCAACTCTCAAGTTCCAGACAGCATTACAATTTATAAATATAACTATCATGAAAAATTTATGTCAGCTTGAGTATGTAGAATAAAAAAATAAAAAAAGGAAACTCGGACCTAAAATAGTGATGAAAGTGTTTGTTAGTTCAAGAGTATAGAGTACTTAAGATATTCAATTATTCATGAAGTGTATGACATAAGCTCGAACTTGGGATTTGAAGGATTATGAAATCAAAACAAACGGAAAAACCAAGTGAAACCAAGAGGACAGACACAAACAACTACGTGTCTGACTTACATCTAAGTTTGTTTGGATCTCTGCATTGGCTTCAGGGGCCGGAACAGCCCGACCACGCTCACGCTCACGCACTCTGACCTTTTTGGCACCATCAACTGCACTAGCTTTCCCGTTTAGAGCCTTTTGCCTGAGGATGAAATGAAAAAAACCATCAATGAGAAACTGGACAAAAAGCAAAATCAGTCCAGAAGTTATTGTCCAACATGAGAAGAGAACAAGAGGACCTTCTTGCTTCTTCATCTCTCAGTTTTACATCCAATTCTTTGCTGGGAGGATACTTTGGCAAACTTGATGGTTCACAAGCATAGGGCTCTGTGGTAAAGAACTGCAGACAGAACACAGATATGGAATATGTTACATTACATCTCAAAGACAAGGTTAATACACAGCGATCACTCACTTCACCATTTAGTGCTGCTGAGGCAGTGCCACGATCACCAGGATCTATTGCAAGAAGAGTTTCAATTAGAGGTAGTGATGATGGAGGAAAGTCCTTGTATGTTTCTAAGATGCAACGTTTATATGGCTGCTGGGGCTTAAAGATTGTAGCATTTGGCAATCTATACTTCCTCCAGTATTCCTCAGATGGAGAGCCACACAACTTAAATATTTTGTGCAGTTGTTCAACCTAGCCCCAAGGAACAGAAAAGTTAGTCAGGTATCATCCTGAAAATAATACTCATTTTAAAAGGAAAAAAAAAAAGGAATATTGGAATGCAGATAAAGATACATACAGTAAATGTGAAAAAAGGTTCAATTTGCAAAACAGAAGGTACTATAATAGTATAATGTAAATGCGACAAAGGGTACAGTATTCACACAGAAAGGATACCTAAACTAATTACTCTGCACTCTAAGATGATAAACTAAGTGATTCTCATTTTTTGTTGTTTCTATTTTCTTCTGTCTTTCTTTAATATAGTTTTTTTATTATTTTAGTTGATAATCTATATATGGCCCATCAAGACGATAGGGTAGCATCATCAACAATGAGCAAACAAACTAAAATTTGATAACACAGTCCAACACAAGCCCCTGTTTTACCTAATTTGGTTGGTGCCTAAGAGAACTTCCCAATAAAAATGACCAGTAAAAAACATGCTGCCTGTGCACAAAGCCTTTAAAAGTGACTCTGGGTAAGGAGTAAGATGAACTACAAGAAAACTACTAACTGGTATTAAAAATATTTGAGAGCATATTAGAAGCATCACAATGAGTATCCAAAAATCTAAGTTTAGACAACAGCACTAATAATCAAGATGAAGAGCAATACCTCTGTTCGGCCAGGCATTATTGGCTTTCCAGCAAGCAGCTCTGCCAAGATGCAACCAGCACTCCAAAGGTCAATACCAACACCATAAACTGTAGCCCCAAGAAGCAGCTCAGGGGGACGATACCAAAGGGTTACAACTCTGCTTGTCATTGCCTGTTTTATCTTAGAATCATAAAAAGTTGCCAGTCCAAAATCTGCAATTTTAAGCATCCCTTCATTGTCAATAAGCAGATTGGAACCCTTGATATCACGGTGCAACACGCCTCGACTGTGGCAATGCTCAAGACCAGAGAGTAATTGCTTCATAAAGCATTTAACCTGTCATAGAGAATGTACTGAGAGACAAATCAGCCTTTCAGTATGAGTTTTCCTTTTACTTTGTAACATGAAACAGTCTATGTTCCTCCTAGTCTGTCAATAATTAAAAAAGCACCACTGCTTCATACAACTCCACGAAATACTAAGTGTGAAAGTCCCATGAATCAAGAAATAAGCCTTTTATGATTTAACATTCACATTGCAATTATATGCAAACTCTGTTTCCATTTAAACTACGAACAGACTAGATATAAAAACTATAATGTCTTCATAATAACCAAATAATCTAGTACGCTTTTCAACATGCACGAAATATTAATTTGTTAAAACATAAAAGTAGACTTTATTTCCTAAAAGTAAGATTTCCTTCCATCAGAATGGAAAGCAAAAATATTCCTAATTAAGCAATAACCTTACTTTATAGAGAGACGTGATAAAGGAATTTTCAAAACACCATGCGAGAAGCTCAGGACTTCAAAGAATGGTGAAATAAACACGAAACTAAACATGTTTAAAGTTGTGCATGGGACCCAACAACCCCAAAAATCTCCATGAACAAAGATCAAAGGCCCCTACACTACAATCTATGAAGAAACAACTTTTACTTTTAACCATACCAAGGCAAAAGATTAAGCAAACCATATCACCAAATCACAAATCAAAAACACCCAATGTTGAAAACCCAATTACATCTCTCTGATGCCCAAATTTCATCATAACAAAAGCACATGCAAAATACATTTCATTTAAGCAGTAGTTGTGGTACCTGAGGTTCAGTGAACTTGACACCTTGGCCAGCTGCAAGCCCTGCAAGATCATGCTCCATATACTCAAACACCAGATAGAGACTGCACGACATTCTGGAAGTAACCAAACCCTCAAGCTTCACAACATTGGGGTGATCAAGCTTCCTCAAAACAAGTATCTCTCTTGCCATGAACTTCACACTCTCTGGCTCCAAATTATCAAATCTCACTTTCTTCAATGCCACAATCTTCCCTGTCACAAGGTCCCTTGCCTTATACACATTACTATACGTCCCTTGCCCAATCTGAACATCATCATCATCACCAACAACAACACGTAACATAACAGTTACTAAAATAGATCCATTTTCATTTTTTTTTAAAACAAAAATAAATAAATTTAACAAAAGAAACTGTTTTTTTTAAGAACCTTAGCGAGCTTCTCGAAGGTGTTGGCGCGACGAGGAGTCCAATCGCCGATGGCTTCGCCGGCGACGGCCATCAGCCACGACGGCCATCCCTGCTGCGTGACGGCGCACGGATCGAGTCTAGGTTTCCGGCGCTCCGGCGCCGGAAGAGTCCCCGGAAAATCGCCGGTGTGGCGGTCCCTCTCCCTATTGCGAACCCTAACGGCATTATTATTATTACCTTCGTCGGCTGCACCGTCGCGCTTCTCGCTCCGGCGACGGTGCTGATCTCCGGCACCGGCCGGCGTCCCGAGCACGCAACCCATCCGTCACGTGAGGCGGCTTACGGTGGCGGCGGCAGGGCACGGAAAACACATGGAATAGAAAAAAAAAAAAAAACACAAAAACTAAGCTGCGGAAAACGCCGTCGTGGTCGGCGACGAGCGACGGTGGTTTCTCAGAAGAAAGAAAAAGGAAACGGAGAAGAAGAAAGAGTAATAAAACGTAAACGACAGAGCGCGTTGAGTTGAGTTGAGTTGAGTTGAGCTGAGCTGTGTTGAGTTGTGTTGTGAGTTTGATGAAGGAGTTTGAGTAGGGTGCAGGGGAAGGGGTTTTGATTGCGTGCAACGCATGCAGGAGATTGAATAAACGACACAGCGCGTTGATAAAATAACAGAAATGCCACTGCGTCTGAAAGTCTGAGCTGGTGTTGTCAGTTAAATGGTGGCTGTGGAAAGAAGAAAGAGCCAGAAAGTCCAAAACGACACAGCGTGGTGACGTCACGGATTTTCGGGACCGAAAAGGTCAAGGGTGCCATAAAAGTAAAAGGGGAAGAAATTTTTTTGCCTTTCACTTTCGTGGAAAAGAAGTTGCTCTTTTTTTTTTTTTTATTGTGGTTTTCTTTTTTGTAATTCTCATTATTTGACTTTATGGTTGGGACCAAGTTATTGCCATGTTTGAATTCATGTAAATTCTTTCAGAATTTAGGTGCAATGATTTAATGGCCTACAACCAATGGAAGACGAAGTTAATGGTTTCAATTCAATTCTCCAATTTTGAAAGAAAAAAAATTGTTAAATATTCTGACAAATGAAGTTACTTCCACCCACCGTGCCAAACGTATTAAATTGTGCCTTTGCATTCATTCATTGCACCAAACAGAGAGGGGACATCATTCAAAGCTTTTACTATTACCATTTTCGCCATTGAAATTGCAATGTTTAATATATATCTGGTCATGTAAAATATAAAATTGGTTGCCGTCATGGTAGGAAATCTAATTTATCAATGACTTATTCGAAGATTTTTATAATATTTTTAAAAATAATTGTCTTCATTTTTAAATATTATTTTTAGTCAATATTTTTATAAAACAATAAATGAATTGTTAAAATAATAGTAGTAGTGTTTTAAAAGGATTGCGTTACTTTCAGTTCACATTGACATTTTAGGAGGGACACTGTTAATTTGCAGAACACCAACACAAGTCCTTGCATTTTATTTTTTTGGGTAAACTAATCAATATGCAATTTATTTTATTTTTGCGACTTTTTCATATTTAGAATAAAAATCTTAAGGTGAGATGTAGACTAGTGATGCAATAATTGATTGAAGCGTAAATATTGCGATATATTAATGATTAAAGGGTTTGAGAAAAAAAAATAATGAAAGAAGGGTGTTGTTAATAAATGTATTTAAGTATTTAATTAAAAGATACTATTTAATATGTCTAATTGAATACTAGTAGTATATATTATTATTTGTTTGAAGAAGTAAGCATTTAAGGCTTTTTCATACTTCTAGAATTAATATTTTACTTTTCTTTTCTTCATTAATATCCTAGTGGTTTTGTTAGAAACTTCCTTAAATTTAATTTGACTGATTTTGCAAAAGTGTTGAGTGTATAAAATATAGTAATATTTTCTTTTTTGGTATGAGAGCAAGAAAATGACGTATAATTTCCTTTAAAAGGGTTTTAAGTACATTGCTGCAATTAGAGGCTTACTTTAATATATGACATTAGTTGCCCTGGAAATGAATACAAGTACATCACCACAATTAGCAACTTCTCTTAAAATATGCTCTTTGGTTATCTGTTTGAATTAAGAATGTTTAGGTGGAATAACTTAATGATCAAAGCTTAAATATATATATATATACTACAGCCATTCTTTTATTTTTAATCAATGGTTTTAAATGTTGTTGTTGAGTTGAAATATAAAGGTGGAGATATACATGTATTTGTTTAACCATTGGTTTTTAATGTTTTGCTAAATGTGGTCATGAGTTTCTCCATGTACAATAGGAGTAGTTTTCAATTCATATTAACGATGTTGCCAAAAAAAAAATGTGTATACAAGTTGGATACTTAAATGCTCCATTTATTAGCATGTTACTAAGTTTCATATCTCCATGCTTTATTATTTAAGAATGGCCCTTGATATCTCAGTGAAAGAATGCTCGAAACTTGTAGAAACATCTTTTTATTAGTATTTTTGCATTAGTGTTTGGATTTAAAGTTGAGATTTTTTATTGCATTTTGGTTTTATTTTGCCATTTGAGATTAACTTAAGGGAAGATTTTACCAATAAATATTGAAAATATCATACAAATGAATTTTTTACATTACTACTTAATCTAAAATCTTTAAAACTTATTATAAGTGTTTTTTTATTTATTTATACGGTGTTTAACTTTCTTTATTATTATTTAATATATAAAACTTTGTTCACACTTGTACTAGTTCGCTTGTGATCGTGCATTCTCTATATATAGGATAGTATGATAGACAAATGAAAATCATTTGTTACAGTTCCTATTTTTTTTATTATAAAATTTAGGGTGTGTTTGGGTGATTGTTTTTGCAATTCCTTACACCTTTAGATTTAGATGTGTATTGGAATTAGTGTAAACATAAGATGCTAGAACAACCAAACTAAACTGTACTTAATGGGAAGACTAGGGCTATATGAACTCACGGTGATAGGAAAAGGTGGAACATTGGTCCTTTGGTTAGGCCACCATACTTTTGTTAGTCTTGACTGAAAATAAACGTCGTGGTAGGAAACTAAGTCCCATGTGTTAGGCTACCGTACTCGTACGTGTGAGAGTCCAATGGCAACAAACACGGGCATAACAACAACCACAATTCAACTCAAACACTTTCTCATTCCTCCCATTACTTATTCAACGTGCATGGCTCAAATACTCTGAGATGGTATATATTCCTTTCAAATTCCAGTTTTCTTTCTTGTTATGTACCTAATAGAAATCCGTCAACCGTCAAGTGGTTGGATATACGTGGTTGTTGGCTCTAACTAATACACACCAAGAAAATAGTGATTTGTGAAATAATTGGACCCATCTATCATTACGTATAAAAGACTAAAAAATACTACAATTCGAGTTGGAAAATGACTTGTCTATATTTGTGAGACCATGCGGCATGATGGTCCATGTAATACCAAATCCATGCTTCATTTTGTCAAAGGATTTGATAAAATGAGCAATTTCAATTCGAGTTGAAAACTAACATTAACTGCGTTCCCATTGGTTGTAGTCCATTAACATAGGTAGATTGGCGCAATGTTTGTTTCTATGTTTTGCTAATAATTTTTTCCCCACAACCTCTTGTATATATTTTTGTTTATTAGTAGAGAAAAAAGGTGATACACAGTGTAAAATCATTATTATTATAACTACAACTTTGTTATCTATCTACTATCTTCTTTTTTTTTTGTCAAAAGCTTTGTTATCTATCTAATTTTTGCTGGCTTCACAAGAAGATCTAGAAACAGCAGAGGCTGGCATTAAGCAGATCATGATAAGCACGGTTCAACAATGACAGTAGCTAAACAAACAAAAGTTATTGCAGGTTTATTGTTTTATTTTTATTGTTTTACTTTTGTTCGTAAATATATTTCTTTTCCATAGTGTTGTGTTTTGGGGGTATAATAAAGAAGTAGCTACTGTTTGTTTGTTTTTTTGATTGAGAGAAGTAGCTACTGTTGAATCATGTCTTGATATTTGCTGGCATTAAGGTTTATTCGCGTAAATGAATCATGTTTTGACTGTTTAATCGTACTTAGTAAAAAATAATGACAAACGATTCCATTTTCATAGCCATTAAGTGGAAAAGAATATGCAAATAGTGAGCATGTGCTTATTTTAATCGATTTAAATATATATATATATATATATATATATATATATATATATATTTTGCTCAGTATAAAGGTTTTACGACAACATGTCAACATGTATAAACAGTTATAGAAAAGCTCGTGGTGCTGCAGATTGGACAACTTCTACAAACAGTTTTTGAAATACTGGCATAATGGCATTTCACCTCACATTTAGAATAATGGCATCTTGTTAAAATGTGTAAGGCAAACTTACACCTATATCATCAATGTATTTTGGCTTTCATTCACAACAAACACTTTGATCACTTCAGTCTCGTAAACCTGCTTAATACACTATCAACGCAGTAACTGAGTAATTCATCCATGAAGCAGAAACCTTGGCAATAAGGTATTTAATTTCATAACTGATATATTATAATATCATTAGGAAATAGTCGAGTACTGTAATTTCCAAGGAGAAAAATAAAGCAAAGCAAAGCAAAACAGAAGGCCTATACGATATGCCAAGTAGATTTATATGACTCTATATTCAATTAAAACTTTTTGTCTGTATGGTTCCCAATCATCTTATGGCGACACGTGATCCTAAACTTGACCATGATCAAAACGCTTTAGACCATATTTCACACTTGGGGCTACAGCAACCTTTCAAGAGCCAAGTTTTCATCACCACTTACAGATTCCAAAATGCTCCTTACTTGAGCCTCTGGAAATCCCATCTCAACGAGTTTCTGTACCTGTACCAAAAATAAAAAGAAATCGCACTCATGCGTTATAATTGATTCTTCAGCAATGGATATTAAATTTCATAATTTTGCTCTTTTCAAATCAAAAGTAGGTCAATATTCTTAAACAGGTCATATGCATCAATGCAAAACATTCTTCAGATACAAAACACAATTTTTGTATAAAATTATAACATACATAAAATCAAGAGTACGAAAGTAATAAAGAATGTTCTTCATGAATGTTAAGACAATGTCAAATGTTGGTCAGGCCAATTTAAATATGCTAAAAAACGTGCATCCATAATATTCCAATAATAAAGAAAGGCAGCAAGCTAACCTTGTCTTCAATCCCACGAGACGATTCCTTGGCAAAACTTTCTGTCCAGTAGCGAGCAGTGTTAACAAATGTCTGGTAGTCTTTCAGATACTGCATCATCCATAGATAGAAACAGGATTATAATGACAGAAGGACTTAAAAATAATAAGCATTATTAACATAAGTTGGTCTAGCAAAACCTAGACAAGTATATAATCTTCAATATATTATGCCTTGGCAGTTCCACGCACAAAGGATATAAGAAGAAACTTTTCACAAGAGTAGAGACACAACAGAAAGAACCAGACCTGCTGTGCCACCACGGCATCTTGAGGATCATCAGGCTGAGGAGCAGACAGAAGTGCTTGCACAGAAAGAAGTGCAGTCTTCAGAGTGAGTGCTGGGCTCCACTGGTCCTTCAAGATATCCAGGCAAATAGCTCCACTTTGGCTGCTGATATTAGGGTGCCTTCAATGTTTAACATACACAATAAAATCCACACATTAATCAATCAAACAGACTATTTCACCATAGTAACGCACTAAATGCTATATTTGCAATGCATTAATTGCTCATTTTATGGTATGAGATAGAAAATAAAATCAAACATGAAAAGTTTCTTCAGAAGCCAGAACTCCTAACACAGAGCAATTGAATCCTCACGTTTTCCACAGAACTTGTGTCAAACTCACTATTCAAATTTGAGAGAACATCAAAACAAGCACCAGATATATTTTTTCAGTTTAATAATCAATGAGAGAACTCTGCCCATGGTATCATAGCTGGAGTAAAGGAGAAGGGTTGTGTTAAATCCTTGGTAACCAACATAAAACTCGTCAATATACCTAACATGAATGACTCACAGTAATAACTGAGCTGAATAGCATCATGTAATCCATGTAGGCAACCCCACCTAGTAGAATAAGGTTTTTTGTTGTTGTCATAATCAATGAAAGACAGTGAAAGAAGGGGGGTATTCCTAAATTTGAGAGAACATCAAAACAAGCACAAGATATATATTTTGCCAGTTTAATAATGAATGAGAGACCTCCATCTATTGTATGATAAATGGCCCCAAGCCCAGGTAACGGAAAAGGGTTATGTTAGATCTTCAACAGTCAACGTAGAACTAGTAGATATACCTAATGTGGATCACTCACAATAGAAACCTAATCAAATGACGCTGTGTGGTCCACATAACCGACCTCACTTAGTGGGATAAATAAGACTTTTGTCATTGTCATAATCAATGAAAGACAGTCAAAGGAGGATATTCCCAAATTTGACAGAACATCAAAACAAGCACAAGATATATATTTTGCCAGTTTAAAAATGAACAAGAGAACTCCATCTATGGTATGTAACTGGCCCTAAGCCCAGGTAATGGAAAAGGGTTATGTTAAATCCTCAACAGTCAACATAAAACTTTCGATATACCTAACATGGATCACTCACAATAGAAACCAAGTCAAATGACATTGTGTGGTCCATGCAACCGACCTCACTTAGTGGGATAAATAAGATTTTCGTTGTTGAAATAATCAATGAGAGGCGGTGAAAGGAAGGGGGATATTCACACAAGATAAAATTAAGAACTCATTAATCAACAGATCTCCAGTCGAAAAGGGCCACTCTACCATACTCTATCCTTTGAAGAGGATCAGTATATTAAGATTCTCTAGTAGGTTAAAATGACCCTGTAACGGTTTCAAGACGAACCTAGCAACAATTGTCTATGCCATAGACAAATATACTACAACATAGAGGTAAAGGAAAAGTTCACCTTCCACTCGAAACCCTAACTACAAACTTGTATTACGTTACAAATTATCAAAATCCCAAACAACAAAGTGTAAGAAGGAGTTTCCATTCCAAACAAAAACACACTTTGTCCCCTTTTCCATATCCATAGAGAGTTGCACATAAAAATAAAATAATTCACAAGATCAACCAACTTTTTCAAGGAGTAAGGACTCCAAGGTCCATACTTTGACATCAAATTTATCCCAATTTTGTTTTTTTTAAAGAACAGAACAGTAAATAACATAACAATCCCCTATCGTACCAAACTTTGGTTTTAAACTGCATCTTGGGGGGTTCAAACGGGTACCCATCTGCAAGAAAAGCAACGGAAGAAAACGTGAAGCTAACCAAGAACCTCAATTGAGCGAAATTGAAAACCCTAGGGTGACGAAAAATCGAGACTTTAGGGTTACCGAGAAAAAGAAACAAGAGAATTATGGTACCTGGCAATGTGATGTCAATCTGGAAAATGCCCCCTTCATAGGGAGTTCCGAGAGGACCAGGAATGGTGCCGATCAAGAGGACAAGGTTGTCGCTTTTGGGACTCACTTTGATGCCCGATCCCTCCGCGTCCTTGCTACATTCCACGAGCTCCTTCTGCACGCGCGCAAGGTCTATCATCTTCAATCTGTCAAAGATAACCAAACCCTAGACAGTGAGTCACAGACGGGGACAACAACAACAACAACAAAAGAAAAAACAAAAACCCCTCTTTATCGTGAAAACAACAACAGTGAAAGACAAGAAGAAGAAGGAGGTGCTCCTCGCTCGCTAACTCACTCACCTTGGGTGCTGTACAGAAGAAGCGAGGAGAAAGAATAAAGCTTCTGGTCTGTTGTTTTTTTGTCGCTTTTCACACTTGTGAGTGAGTGATGTATATTGGTTTTCTTTCTTGCTCAATTCTTACAATTCTTTTTTTCTTTTTTTTTATTATTTTTTTAGTATTTTATTCGGCCGTTATGGAAAACGCCGTTTTAATTTCTTTCGCCGGTGCGGTGAATGAGCGGAATGATGCGACGCTTCTCTTGCAATCTGGATTTTCTGTTTTACATTTTTACTTATATTTTTGTTTAGTTTCGACGCCACTCCTGAAATTAGTTACCGACACAAGTGTTTGATTTTAATCGACATTTGAACGTAATTTCCATTAGAAGGCACCACAATTTCTAATTATACACCATCAATCAACAAAAGGAATAAAACCAAACCCCTGTCCATTTACATAAAAAGCTATCCAAATAGTATATATATATATATTAAAATTGCACAAAAAAAAATATATTAAAAAAAAATCTACCCAAACTGTCACATATGACATTATTAATGAAACAATTAGATATATTTTTTTTGTAAATGATTCTTTGTGAAATTCATTTTTTCATTCTTTTATTTTGATTCTTGTAATATATTTTTTTATTTTTTTATTGTAATATATATAGATAATTTGCTTTAAGTCCTTCAAAATACATATTTCGAGTAGGGATTATTGTGTTTGATTCAGCTTTTGTTTTAAAGTTTTTTCAGAACTATTTCATAAAACAATTTTTAAAAACTAAATTTTAGAAAATAGAAATAAGTAACGACAAAACAATATAAGAAAAAACGCGAATCGGAGATATAAGAAAAAAGTGAAATGAATAAACGGAAGAAATTAACATAGATTCACAGGGTACTTTACAATTGTCTTGATTGATTCTTTCTAGCACCTAAGTGTAGTAGTCATTAATTAATGAATCAATCATCTGAAAGAACACCTTTTCTGTCAATGCCCGTGCAAGTAAACATTGGGTTCATTCGGTTCATATTTAGATTCTTAACTTGGCGTAGATTTTTCTTCATTGCCCCGAATTTCTTTTTCTTATTTCCTTTTCTCTTCGAAGAAGCTGATTTCATTTCAATAATCTGAAAAGAATCCAACAATATTGAGAGATTGTGAGATTCATTAAAATCAAATTAATATAATAATGTTGTGAGAGCTTTTATATATACCTCGTTGGTGTTGCCTGAAGCTGATGCAGAGCTTTCATCAATACTATTAGCACAGGGTGACTTCTGGAGCACGCCAACCATTTGGTTCTCATCACCTACATCATTTGCCAATGCCAAACACCATTTAATTTTCCACCCAAAAAAACTTAATAAGACTACCATATTTAATTGCTGATTTATAAGTAAAATAAAATGTAATAATGTTGAGCAATATTCTTTTTCTTGGAGACAATGATATTTCTTAACGATATAAGACTAATCTCATTTGCAATCCTGATTTTTGTTAATCCAATAAAATTTTATACAATAAAATTTTACATAAACCTCTTGTTTTGTTAAATAGATTGTTGCACGAAACATTATAAGAACACAATAGTGGTACCTAAAGCCTTTGAGTCACGTAATTGTTCCTCCTTTTGGTTATCGGTTTCATCGCAATAAACTTTGAAGCTGGGTGATGATGGGCCTATAAGTCGTTCATCATCGTCGTCATCTTTGTCCTCGTCCTGGTCGTCATCATCTCTACCATATTTAATCTCTGTCTGCAGCTCTGCACTCTGCACCTTCTCTGTTTTGAGCTCAACACCCGGCAACTGAACCACTTTGGAGGAGAGCTTCTCCACAACCACACGCGAAGAATGATTGGGAGAATCCATATTGTGCACACTTTGATCAATCTCTTCAGAAGATTGAGACTTTCCTTCATCAACACTACTACCGTCACAATTCTTTGTTGAGAGGGTGCTGCTCTCTTCGCCTCCACTACTATGGCGTTTTCTTAACTCTTCCAATCGGTTGCGGATTCTAGCAGACAACACCTCTCCCCCACTCCCAACCTTTGAATTATTTCCCCCCATTTCGATGATTTGGATGAGACAAAATTATTATGACAATGTTCTAAGTTTTTAGAACAAGGTGAAGGATTAAGAAAGGGTTGTAACTGTTTTATGCATGTGGCAGTTTAATTAAGTAACAAACTTCTGTGTTTACAGTTGTTAATTTGTTGGTGGCCAAATTAATATAGCATTGATCGTTATGTGTGTTGTGTAGTATTAGGATAAAGTATGCACTAGCTGGCACAATCTGATCACAAAAATTAACGTTATGGATTGAAACATTAAGCCATAGGCCTCAAACTAGGTTGTCGCTTATCTGTTCTGTTCGTTTTCTAATATTAAGACTTTCTTTCTCCTCCATTGCTCTGCACAACTAGAACCTGTTTGCTATTTTTGGTCAATACAACAATACTTTCTAGACGGGTTATTTGCCTTTGAATACATGCATTTGCAAGGAACCATGAAACACATTAATATTGAATAAAATTGTTATGAACGAAAAAAAGAAAAAAAAAACTTATAAAAGTGGATTTAAATTTAACTTAACTCTATAAATAGATTTGTAAGGTGAGTTTTGTCGCTCCCTAATTAAGCAGGTTTTCCAACTATCTTCTTCCTTGGTGATCACAAGGAAATTAATTTAAAATTGATCTATTTATAACTTTCTACTATATTATTATTTTTTTCTATTCTTTTTTAAGATTAATGAAAACTTTCTACTATTTTTTTTAAAAGATTCATGAATTTCTATTTACAACTTTCTAGTTTCTACTTATTTTATTAAAATCAAGAAAATTTATTATATTTTTTATTTTTTAGAAAATAATTTTAAACAACAGTTATAAAGAAACGAGGTAGTAGTTGTCATTTATTTATATAAACTATGTTATATATTAAATTGAATTTATTTAATAAAGTTTCAGAAGTTTATAAAAAAAATATAAATTTAATTTATTTAATATATAAGAATTTTTATTTCAATGGTTTGAATTATTAAAGTTTAATATTGAATAGACTATATAGTATTAATCTATTCAATCTAGTATATATTCAGGTTGGGTGGTGCGTGTATTTTGACTAGTATATATATATATATATATATATAAATTATCGATTTTTATATTAACCAACTTAAAAGTCACCTAACTATAATTTTTAATTAGTTAACAATATAATTAAAATCGTCTTATGAATAACTATAAAAGTCATAAAAATATGCATGTGTAAATGTATTTTTTTAATATAACTATATGAGTGCTTTTTTTTTTAACATGATACATTGCATGTTCCCATTAGCGCCGTTATACGTAAGATCATGCGTATCAAAGAGAAACTTTTTTTCGATCCTGTGACCAGCTTTCGATGACATGTTCATGTTCCTCCGCAAACTAAACATTTTGGCCGGGGTAAGAAAATTATCAGCACTGAAGATTCAAATAACGGATCATCTATAACATAGCTATAATAACAGCCATAGTAGTGCAATTAATATGTATAACTTATATACTAGACATATGCGACTTGGAAAATAAGAAAAAAAAAGGAGAAAAATTACTAGAAAAACATGACATGAAATCCTGCTGGTTCCTAGCTAGGGAGCATGAGCATCGTGAATTAATATTCTCTTGCATATGATTCGTTTTCCTTAACATTGGAAACAAATATATATGCAGGGTAATATATAAAAGGAAGAGATGTATGATCAGTTACTTATATAGTACAATATTGCACTTAATTAAAAATGAGCATAGGCGCTTGTTTCTTCGTGGTTAGGTGAAGAGACATCTGCAACGTTATTGGAGCTTGAGCAAGATGAGGATGTAGAAGAGTATTGTATAGGAGCCGGAGTTGCTGAATTGTGATGAACACTCAAAAAATCAAAGAATCTTGGTTGAGCCACCTCAACATTATTATTAATATTGTTCTTCCAGCTGGGACCAGTAGTGTAATTGTTATCACTTTCTATATTTCTTTTCTTCATGATCATGCGACACAAAACCCAATCCCCTACCTCGTTTGCATAGTTCTGCCAACCCAAAAGCATTTCACAAATAAATATTATTAGTTTGTCATGTATATGATATATCTTAATATAACAATACAAGTTTACAGCTTGCTAGCTTCAAAAATTAAGAATCAATGGTTGAAATTTATATACCTGGGATGAATTTGAAGCGATAGTTTCTAAGCTAACGAGACGATATTCATGCATGACCCAATCAGTTCGAGACCCATTTGGAGATTTTCCTTCATAAAATACTAGAGTTTTTCTTAGCCCTGCAAAACCAATATTATTACTTATTGATGATGAGATTTTTTTGTCTGAGCCTGTTGCCTTCCAATACCCAGAGTTAGTTGTTCGGTTCATGCGATTGCCGTTTCGATACTTGGCTTCCTTGGAGCTGAAAAAGTACCTCTCTTGCCCATCACAATTTCCTAAAAATTATACATGCATACACACCAAACTAGAACAGTCAAGTTATAATTACATGCAATTATATATAAGAGCTCGATCAGTAGTGTTGTAAGCACATGCATTTTCGTTGATTAGGGCATGTTAATGATTGATTTTACTTTTCTGTTTCGTTCCGTTTGGCTCTATTTGTATGTTTTAGCTGGCTTAATATTGAAGTTGCACGTGATTGGTCAATAAAGGCTTATATACTTTAATATCATATCATGAGCCAGCTATGTATATATAAACTTACACATTAAGTAAAAGAAATTAATATGAGTGATTTAGTGTTACACCCTTTAGAATCTTCTTCATATTAATTCTTGTAGGAAAAAATATTAGGCATAAATGAATTGCTTGTGTTTTTCCGTTTGGTACCTGGCAAATCCCAAGGATCATTTTTGGTGACATTGATATCAGGAATGATTGAAGCAGGCAACTGGCAGGAGAAAATCTTACATTTCAAGTACTGAAACACAAGCTCTTCATCTGTTGGTTGGAAACGAAAACCAGGAGGCAATCTACTCACTCCATTTTTAACAAAATTTACCCTTTCCATTTCCTTATATATTAAGCCTTCTATCTGTCTCTTCAACTCAACTTAATTGTGACAGGCACATGCATGAATGAATGTTTGCGTACGTATTATATATAGGCTATGGCTTGGAATGAGAAAAGCAAAGATGGTCGAGGGAAGAAGCGAGAACAAATTATATGTAAAGGCGACAACACTTGACTAAATTTTATGTTTCAAAATTAATAATTAATTTAACAAAAGTTCCTATTAGCGTTAGTAAGATTTTTTTTTCTTTACCTTTATACATGCATAATCTTTTGTATTGTAATATGTAATAAAGTCACACATCTCTTTAGAGGCGACATAAAAAAATTTATAAATATAATACCACTAATACTAATATAATTGGATCCAACAAATTTTAATTTAATTTTAATCAACATATTTCATATATTTTATTCAACATGATTAAGTGAATAAATTTAAATTTAAATTAACGTCATCTTAATCCTTATACTTTACAATTTGGTCCACGTACCTTAATTTAACATTAGAACATATAAAGTTGGTTTGATTGTGGTAGAGAAGAGAGCCTAAGGGTAAAAAAGAAAGGAGAAGAAAAATAATAAGTGAATTCGAATCTTTCATTATTATTTTTAATAAAACTAACAAATTGATATTTGCTTAACAATATATATCCCTGCTTCAATATTTAAAGGATTTGGTATAAGTGTTTTTCAATAGAGGGATAATGATTCTTGCTTGTCTCTCTAAATAAATAAATAATAATAAGATGGCGATTGATATATGCCAAGGATATTATATATAAAAATAAAAATGTCAACAAATGCAGGTGAAAAGTGAAACAAACTATCACTCATGGACGACAAATTAAGGTTTATACGACCATTCACATATCTATAGTTTTAAATATATATATTTGATGGTTTTAATCAATTAGAGTTTTATTATCTATTTTAATCAATGAAGCTTCACCCAAGAGGTTACTACCTTTTTCATATGAAAGTCTTGCATGGACGACAAAGGTTAGGCCAACTTTATCGTTATTCTATTACCGGTTACTTATCAATGAATCTATGAATTGGTACAAATTAAAGTTTTCCATGTGTTATATATAGTTGCGAATGGAATATTCTTTCAACTAACCTTATTATTACATGTGACCAGTTTAACAAATTGTTGGCTATAATAAATTGTAATTTTCGTTAGATTTTTTTGGTACAACATCACGTTTAGATTTAATATTGATAGTTTTTGTCAATCCCAAAATTAGAATAGGGACTAAATTCATTTTTTTTTAAATTAGAGGATTAAGTTAATCAATTTAAAAATATTGGAATCAAAACTAAATTTGAGTGAAAAAAGTTGATGAACTAAAAATACATCTTCCCCCTTTTATTTAACCCATTCAATTTTGTTTCACCTTAGAGGATCCCCTCCTGTTACAATTTGCTTGTATTTTTCATCTAGTTTATACAATTTAAAATAAGCACTGTACCAAGGTCAGTGATGCTTTATTTGATTGACAAAATGATCCAAGAATTCGTGTAGAACTGACTCAGCTTTTTCTTATTTTTCCTTGACATGTGGGGCTACAAAGCTTCATAACCAATAACTAATTAAACCATTAACTTTGATTTGCTTTTTTCTTTAAAAAAAAAAAAGAAGAAGAAATTTACTAGGTTTAAAGTTATTTTAGTGATATTTAATTAACTAGGCTTTCTCCCCTCATTCTTTAATTTTTATTGAAGAATTTCAATATATTATTGGTACGTGGATAAATGACTCAGCCACTCACACTTAATGTCTCCTGCAGGTGTTTCTAAAGATGAGTCCTTTTTTGAATTTCCTTTTTAATAAATAGTTTTTTTCACCAAGATTTAGTTTAATTAATTTGGCTAATTACTATATAATCTTAATTTGTTGTTTTGTAAAGTTTTTTTGGGAGAGAATCTAATTTGGACGAACAGATAATTATGGAAAATAAAATTGCCCAGTCTTTCAGAAAAAGAAAGCAAAATTTAAACCATAAACCGCATAGTCAACTAAGATAAAAAGGTTATCTAACAAAAACAGAAAAATTATTGATAATTTTATTTTTTTAGGTAAGCAAAGGATATTGGTACTTTACTTCACTAAGAAGATGTTGCTTACTTTGAATAGTTAATTTGGAGTAGGGATATTTTTACATTTAAATTTTTTCTACATTCTATTAATACTTTTTATTTATTTTTTATCTCTCTTTCTCTCTTCATATTCAATCATATTATTTATTATATCTATATTTTTCTTTTTTTGTCACTATGTGTTAGATAGCATTTAAGTATAATTTTTTTTTATTATTTTTAACTTTATTCCACTTAACTAAAGATTTTGAAAGATTCACTCCCTCTCTAGAAAGTTGAAAAGAAAAGAAAAGTCCCTATGGCATATTTGGAAGGTTGAATCCCTTTGCACAACAGCAGCAACAAATTAAAGCAATGCACTTTGCTTTGTAGGTGGTAACCCTTTAAAGGAGTGTCTTGTAGTTCTTCACTCACTTCTCTTTCTTGGTGCATTTAAACTAATTAAAAGTTATTAAAAATTATAAAATTGGAAGAAATATTCATTAAATAAGAAATAAAACTTACTAAAATTTAGAATTTTTAATCAATTTCAGTCAATAAAAACATGTGTGTTTATAACTTAAAAGAGTGTGTTTTTCTTTAAACAATAGTTTCCATTTCAAGTGCTGGTTTTGCACACTTTCTTTCCTTTTGTGTGCGTACGTGGAGCCTCCAACCAATTAATTAATATCATGTGTTGCATGATCTCCTCCTACCAATACAGCAGAAAAAGGCATGTTATTATGCTTAACGCATAAGAAACTTCGTCATCATCGATCACAACTCATCATCAATATATTTTGATGATACAGTCATGTCATGCATTATATGAGATTCGAATAAAATAAATAAATAAATAAATATATATGAGTAATGAGGGGAAACTCCAAATACATATCATTTCCAACGTTTGATTATATGCCTTGTAGGCAATGAAGATGTACCTAACCTATTAATCTCTAATAAACTATTTTTTTTTTGTCAGCAATTATTTGAGTCACCAAAAAAATGTACTCAATTATAAGACTTTTTCCATTAATTGTACCAAAAAAATGTACTCAAATATGTTATCATTCCGTCTCTTTTTACGAGACATAGTTAATAACTATTTTTTTTCCATTTTTAAAAGACTTTATCTGATATTTTTTTCATTAATTAATTTTTTTTTATCTAAAATTTCCATTTATTGTCACTTTCTCTCTTATAATGATAATATAATATGAACAAAATTTCTAATAATGAATTCCAATCATGATAACAGATTTTTTTTTTAAAAAAAATATTATAGTTAAGCAGCTTTAATATTAATATCTAAGTTAATATTTTTTTAATATGTGTAATTTAGTCAATTAAGAAAGAAATAGTGTGTTTTTTTTACGAAAAAAGTAATTTGTTAATATATACATTGTGAATGATTTAGGCTTCTCAATAATGAGGAAGAACAAAGTAAGAAAAAAAAAACTGTCAAATCAAAATAATTTCATGCTAGTTAATTTATGAGTTTGCTATTTATAACAACGAGCCTGGTTTCATTATTTTATTTTTTATACATATAAAACATATGTATTCTTTAATTTTGTTGAAGTTCGTAATTTTTAGAAATTATTCTAATAATTCACTATAGAATATAGATATAATGTTGACATATATACTTGAAATAACTAAAAACATAAATTAATTTGTGAAAGTTTTTTCATATTAGCACATCCAAAAGCTTATTTTAAATTTATCTATAAGTTAATTTTAGCTCATAAAATAAAATTCCCCCCCCCCACCCCCAAATTCTTATGAACAAATCAAACATAGTCTAAGAATAATATTTTCCCGGTTTCCCATTTATTTAACAAAAGTTTTTTTTTCTCGAGTCTTGACTCTTGGAATAGGTGGTCCCATTTTAACACGCTATTGGATTGGGCCTTGAAACGATGAGACAGATTAATGGGCCTTCTTGATTGGTTCTTCTACTTTCTTCTTATTAAGAAACTGTTTTACTAAGTGTTAGGTTTTATAGTTCTTTTTCGCTTGTGGCATTAGGGTTTTTGCGAGGTTTGGTTGAGTACTTCTCTCTCTCTAACTCTCTCCATGGATCTTTCAGACCTTAATACCGCTGATATGCAGAAATTCTACTCTGTAAGTTTAATTTATTGTATTCTGTTTCTTGTTTAATAAATAGCGGTGTTTGGTTCGTCTATACGAAATTCCAAATTCCAAAATCTCTGTTTCGGTTCGATTTTTACACATCTTCGAACCTCTTGTTAGTATATTGTGTTTTACGCTCTCTATTTCTATGAAAACGTGTATTTCGACACCGATTTCAGTAAATAACACCGAATCAGAGTGGTCATCGTTGTTAGTTATGAATTACCTGAAGATTGATTCTGTTTTTTTAGCTATGAAATTCATCTGGATTGTTATGCAAATCGCAAAATGAACAAACGTTCTAATATTGAATGTGGAAGCTTGTATTACGTTTGGCAATAGGTGGTGATGTTATGGCAGTGGTATTTAATCAATCGTTAGTTTTTCAGAATTTAAGAAAGTTAAGGTGATTAGTTGTACTTCAGCTGTGGCGATTTTCTTTCTTGACTGTGGCTTTTGTGAGTTACGTTTGACTATATTTTCTGTTGGTTGAATCTTAACTTTACCTATCATCTTATTATAAGAGCAAGAGTCTAAACAAATCAGAAGATGGGATGAAAAATATTGCATTTATAAGCTACACCTTCTATCTGTTTGTGTTTTGGTCTGTGTTTAATTTTTTTGTTTAGCTTTTGTTGTATGTATACCTGACAATGAGCAAAGTTTTGAACAATTTTTATTTGAAGGTCTGATATATGCTTAAATATTTTAAAGGGGGCTGGGAGGGGCTTTTCAAATGAGTGGAATGAGTATGAGTGCAACTAGTCACTAGAAACACACTATCTCAAATAAACCAGAGATGTGGCTAAGACACAATGAATACTCAATCTGTTTAGATATCATGTCTGTGAAATATAGAAGGAAAATCTTACTAGATGATAAGTGTGATAGACAAAATGATTTTTTAGTTTGTAAATTTGTAACCTTGCTGCTACTGGTTCTGATCATATTCTGATATAAATTTTTGTACTTCTATCCCTCCTTGTCTGTTTTTGTGAGGATCATGATTCATGATGCTTAAGTTTCTTTAGTTTACCACAGTCAGTTGTTATTATTATTATTGATATTGTTATTGCTTGGAGGATTATAATGGTTTACTCTGCTTTTAGTATAAATAGAAATTTTGCCCGGGCACCCCCCATTAAAGTAGTATGTCCTTAATTATGTCTTCAAATGCAGGAAGAACAGCAAAGAGCCATGGTAAATGAAATGGTGGCAAAGCTAACGAGTGAATGCTGGGACAAATGCATCACGGGTACACCTGGGAATAAATTCAGTTCCAGTGAATCTAATTGTCTTTCAAACTGTGCACACCGTTACTTGGAGATGAGCATGCTTATCATGAAAAGGTTTCAGAGTATGCAATGAAAGATCAAGGGCTACCAACGTGCTTGTCAGTTGACAAATGTAATAATATTGAATTTCTCTTTTGCATGATCATCATCAATATCGGAATCTTATTATTTGAAAGCTTTTTTTTTCGTTGGATTAATTTTTATTTGTTGAGACTGTTGTCAAAAATATATTTTACTTTTTGGCATTCCTGAAATTTAGAGAGAAAAAAAGCTTCGTGCCTATGGTTATGGTGAATAACGTATAGCTTTTGTGACTTAAATCATAGCGGTTTGCAATTTCAAATTGTCAATCAAGCAAGCAAAAGCAGATATTCAGATGGAAAAAAGTTAGGTGTTTGTTTTGTTAAATTATTAATCAATGGGTGGTACCTTCATAATGCTTTTTATATATATTTTAAAAATAAAGACTTTTATTTAACATTAAAATTAATATTGAAGTATTTTATTATTATTTTTTATTACTAAACTTTTTATCCTAAAAGTTTTAGGACTAATAAATAATTTCATAATTCATAAAAAAAAATGTCATAATAATTAAAATTAAACAATCAAATAAATATTAATATAAATTTTTATCAAAGATTAAATAGGGATCAATATTTTGTAATGAGAAATATTTAATTAAGGACAAACCTAACAAATCTTAAACACAAGAATTTTATAACTAATAAAATTAAATAAATTAATAAATCTTTTTACGTCATAGTTTTTTAATTTTAAGATGGCAGAGTATTTTTTTTTCTTTTTTAAATAGAGTAAAATACCTATGTATAGTTGGTGTAAAATTATTTTATACGGTTAATCATAATCCACTGTTGTAATGAGTATAAACAACTGTGTAAAATAGTTTTACACTAACAATGTATAAGTTTTTTTCTCTTTTAAATAATGCTGAATTTTAATTATTTTTTTTATTGCAATGAATTTTAATATTATAGTGTAATTTATCAATCCTAATTAAAATTAAATTTTAAATTTTAAAATTATAAACCTCTTGAATTACAAGAAATCAAAGTTTTTTTTTATTTGTATTATTAAAATTGTTATTTTGAAATTCAAATAATATTTTCTATTGAACATTTTATGTATTTAAATTTTTAATGCAATTTAGCAAAGAATTGCAAAAATAAATATCAAATAAAAATAGAAAAAAATATCTAAAAATGATTTAATTGACAACATGATTTATTAATTTATTTTATTTTATTAGTTATAAAATTTTTATTGTTTGTACTTAAGAATAATATGTTAAGTTTGTGTCTCTCTTATGTAGCATCAATTTAATTTCAATTAACCTATTGTCTTTTTAAAATAACAATAATTAAATATTTTGATTGAAATACTTTGTTGAATCATATAATTTATTATTTGTAGTAAACGATAAATTTGAAAAAAAACGATTCATTCCAATATTATATAATTTATACATACATCTTTATAATATTTTATAAAATTAAAAAAAAAATTAAATATGTTTTTAATTCTTTAAATATGATTTTTTTTTAATTCTCTAAATAAAAAGTTAAAACTCTTATTCTTTGTTTGTAATTTATTAATGAAAGGATTAAAAAAAATAATTTTTGATTTAGAAAAAAAATATGAGTGAAATATATATTCAAATAATTAATCTATTTTGTTTATAAAAAAAAGTTTAAATAAGTTTTAATTTCTATAAAATATTATTTATTTACTTTGATTTCTATAATATATTTTTTTTAAACATAAAAATATATTATAAAGACTTAAAACATAACAAATATTTAATAAATATTCAATATATATATATATATATTTATTTTTTTAGAGACACAAAATTTATTTAAGAAAAAAAAATATAATAACATATTTAACAAATTATAAAAAAAAAAATACACATCATTATATTATTAGTTTATTATGTACAGATATGGAAAACCTTCCCGTCATAAAAGATCCTGATTACAATGCTTATTACTTAAACTAGAAAACTTCAATTTTATTGCTATTAGCGTGAGTGAATGTGCGTCGAACTCTTATTTGTTTTTTTACGTGCAAATGAGTTTTTGTGAACCATAGAAAGGATGCAAGTTTGATAAAAACAGAAAATCGTATTCTAAAATAATAGAGCAACTTACACACTTTCTCTTTCTATCCTATCTACCCCTTAGCCCGCAAAAATTTGCATCCTAATTTTGTTTGGTTATTAACACTTCGCTTCGGGTACTCTCCTGCTATTGAATCTTGACTTCGTTATGTAGCTGTACTGAATGAAACATGGGCTCTTCCCATTTGTGTAGTATCTAATGAAAGCGAAAGTGAGGGACCTTTGTAACCCCTCATGGAACACACTACTCTTGTCCAATCATATATAACTTCTAATGCACGGTATGCTTAAAGTAGGAATTTTTCAAAGTTCGTTTATAAGTCATCTTTCAACGTTAAATTAAACATACACTTAATAATATTCCCTGGTTAAGGCAACACTCTTCCGGTTGGTCAACTTACGTTGGAAATACACAATACCACAAAGGCGAGGGAGGCCAAGCGTTTGTGTCCAATACGTTGTTTGGAAGAGAGGACTGTTGATTATTTCATTGGATTGTTTGTTGAGGGTGCTGAAACGTGGAAGCACTTCTGGAGGGAGCCTTAGAAAGATTTCGAAGAGAACATCGTTGCACAGCTCCACTCGTGGAGGAAGAGGAGAGGTAGTAGTACAACAATAACAAGAAGTTTGGAAGAAGAAGAAGAAGAAGAATTGCATGAATTTCACAATCCATTTCCAGCATTTGGATAATGCCATTTTATTTCTCTCTCCTATCTCCTATTTTGTGTTTGTCAATTGGAGGATACTCTTCTATAACTAGAAAAAATCTTTTACATGAATCTTGATATTGTTGAAAAGGAGGATTCTGGCTTTCATTTTAGTGGTTTTTATATTATAATTATAACAATAAACGTTTGGTAGGGAGACTAATACGGCATGCCTTTCATAAGGAGCATGACACAAAATGTTAGTATAATTTATAGTGTGATTCTTAGAATCAAATTCAATCAACTTGAAACACATTCAAAATATCCCATGGTTTATAATAATAATATTCTATTTCTTTTCTATATTTCTCCATCCTAATTTCATCCTTCCTAATTCACAGTATCCAAACTAGTGGTTATGCTTTTCTTTTGTAACTGAAACATATAAAATATGTGCAAAGGAAAAACATACAATAAAAAATAAAGTACACCAAACTAAGAAGCATGCTGATATCAAATCATGCTATCAATGAAACTCTCAAAGGAATATATATAATAATAAAGCAAAAGACATGGGACAAAAAAAATTAAAATGCAATATCTAACAATATCACCACATTAACTCCAAAAAAATCCAATATCTAACAACTTCTACTGTTCTTCTACTGTACACAACTTCCACTTAAAAAAAAAAAAACTATATCACCACATTAACTTCAAAGAATGCAATATCTAACAATCAATCAATATAAGTGGTCGAAGTACATCTCAGATTTAATTTAACCAAACACACATGCATTACCTCCCATTCTCCCACCCAAAATTCTTGTAGTTTTAATTTGAGATGAGACATACAACCATTCAGACATCACCATTTCTTTTTTATCTATCTTTCTCCATCACATCATTTATTACATCCTTCCTTACTTCATAAATCTCCCTTCTTTTTTTTTTTCTTTCTTCTCTTTTAGTTGTACAAATTGTTGTATAAGTAATATTTCTCATTTAATTTACATTCTGACATTAATATTATGGAGCCTCTTCTGTTGAGTTGCCAGGCTCACTACTACCATCACTATTGCCTTAGAAACGAAGCAAATTCTCTCTGCCCCCCTTCTGTATGAAGCATCCTGCTCAAATCCACAGGCATAGTATCACCTATTCCACTACCCTTTCCATGTTCCCTATCATTGGTAAACTCATCTACATGATCACTTGCCTCCTCCTCCTCTTCTTCCTCAAATTCATTGTACAATACTGGGATGGTCCCTAGTTCAAGTTCTCTTACTCTTTTTCTCATCACAGGGGTAAGAGATTCAATAGCCCTTCTTCTTGATGAATCTGATAGTTCCTTTGGAATTGGAATCTTAGACCTGAAGTTGTTCTTGGATGGAGGAATTCCAGAGCAAAATATTTCTCTAAAGTTTGCAGCCACTCCTTTGTCATAAGGGTTGACTTGTTGGTCATACCGGTATCTAAAATTTTCATAAGTAGACTACACATAAAACAAAAAAAATGGTCATTAACATGTGTAAGAAAACCATACTAGAAATGCACATTATTGTTTCATAGAAAAAGTATCCATATTCCATACCATCGTGCATATTGAGGTTTCCAAATGTAGAATAAAGGGTGATCAGAATTTGGAAACACTCAGAAAAAAAGTGAAAACTGGAAAGTCACAACATTTAAGGTCATGGGGTTGTGAGTTAAATGGTGTTCAAACCTGGTTTTTGCTGATTAGATATGCATGGAAAACACTGAGGCCTCCAACAAACCAGACAGAAATGAAGGAGTATATTATCAGTGCAATGGAAGCAGGAGTTTTGATCATTGCTTTCCAAATCGATATGTCCTCTGAGTTCATGATTCTCTTGATGTAGACCCAGCAAAAGGCATGAATATATAAACAAAGAAGGGTTGCTGAGAAAACAAACATGTAGTAGAACCTATAATTTCGCTGCCAGCATGTACATATAAGCAAAGAAGCAAAAAAATAATCTGAATTAGCAACTTCATGATCATATCATATCTACTACAAATATAATTGTGTATTGTTAATTGTGTTTGTCCTTGGAAGTGATATTTGAGTGTGAAAGCAGATAATCCTCCATAGCTATTTTTTTATATAACACAGGAGAAAAATGTATTCAAGAATATGATCATCATACAAACCAATTTAAATAGACACAAAACTTAGAAGGAGCTCAAGCTACGATGATTCTACAATTTTTGGCCTTCCCTATACCAAGTTCTGTTGTAATTTCTGTTGGTTGTAAATCACATGTAATTTTAAGAACTACTTAATGCTTGTTTAATCAACTGACTACAATATTCTAGGCTTTCTGCTTCTAACTACAAAAGATATCTACAACTATAACAAGCAGTGCAATTTACATAGACATGCCAGACTATTGCATACCCCCTTTTCAATGGTGATTTTGAATCAAAACACAGACGAAATAATGAACATTATGGAAGACATGAACATCAAAAGCAAAAAACACAACAAATGTTCTTCTAAATCATTAGTACTTTACCAGTCCAATGCACTGACCCACCCATGGGCAGTGATGATCAAATCGCTCCACACAGTTATCACACACTGAGCAATGAGAACAGCGGGGAGGTCTATAAAGCATGCAAGTGTCACAATATTTAATCTTCACAGAAACTCCATTGACAATTACTTGCTTTGCTCGTGGAAAAGGTGGCCGCGGGGTTTGTTCATTCCCATTCCCAATCCCATGATCATATTGATCATCCAGAATTGGAGGGTGAGCATTACGGGGCACTATGCCAGGATCTCTTCCTGAGGTCAGTAGAAGGGTGATCAGAACCTGGGAATACGCTTTAAGACTTTAGGAGTACAGAGATGAATCAGAAGATTAGAATAATTGTATTCAAAATGGTGAGAAGCATTATGCTGCAACAAAATAGAATAATTTGTGTAACCATTATGTATCAGAGCTGCAAACAAGTAAATCCACAAGGTTGGAACAGTTCTCCTGCTTATTTTCAGCATGATAATGTTCATGTAAATAAACATACTACTACTACTACTAATGGGTGGTGGTGGTGGCAAAATGTGTCATGCTAGGTGGTTTCAAACCTATTTTTAAATGTCAAGTCATCCAAGATTCTCATAGTAGGATTCTCAAGGGAATGCGTTTTAAAGTTCTGGTTTTTGATTTTGTAGGTCAAAAGTTTAGGTCTGAGGAAATTGTGTTGTTGTTGTGCAAAGTAGTCCCTTAAAACAGTTTGTATCTCGGAAGCAAAATAGCAATAGCAATTCACATATAAAACCAAAATCATTGTGAAAAGCTAGGCCATGAAACGACTCTACTACTATACAAATAATATTAGAAAACAAGACCAATATCTGAGCATAAACAAATCACGGTTACAGAACAGAATAAAGGACTTACAAACACTGTGTGAAGAATAACTATGATCAGTATTGAATATCCCCAGCGATGAGGAAAATCATCCAACAGCTTCCTAGCCACAAAAGCAGAGAAAACAGCAACAGGGGCAACCACAAGAAAGATTGTCAAAAATATAGATTTCCCGTCAGGTCCAAATATAAGCCTCCCCCAAAGACAAAATTCCTGAAAAAAAAACACAACAGCCACAAATAATTCAAGACACAAGCACAAAAGCCTTAATCTTTGTTAGAAAATAGATAAGTAAATATCTAAATTATCAAATAATACCCTTTAGTTTACTTATTAAAACATGGTCTAATACAATAAGAACTCAGGCACAACAAGCACACACACATATATATCAATTCAGAAATTGAATTTATACACAGGTAGAAGAAACTTAAAAAGACTAATTGAGCTTTGGAGCAAGAACAGTGATAGATAGATACTAATAATATTATTATCATGTTAATTAACTTACGTTATTGCCTTTCCAAACACGGTAAGTTCTGACCAGAGGCGTATCTCCGGCAGGCGGCGGTGCCGGAAACATTGGTTCTGAGATTTGAATGTGAATGAATAATCAAAACTATGATTAGTATGTTAATTGATGAAAGGAAAGGTCAAAGGCGGCTTTTGGATGAATGAATAATCAAAATTTATTTTTATTTGCAACAGCGAAAAGGAACAGTTGTTGTTGTTGTTGTATGCTGTTAGTTGGGTTGGGTAGGTTATTTAGTTGACTTTGTTGAAATAATAATTATAATGAGACTTAGTTGTTGTTAGATTGCGATCCACCCAATAATTTGGCGGATCCACCGTCCTTGTTGAACGGCCGGACGGTTAATTAATACTACTTCCAATTCCAAACACAAATTTGTAGTCATTCCAAGACAATTTACAACCAAATGTTTTCAATCGTGGTTTAATGAATTAATAATATCAATAATTAAGTAATAGTTGGATTGTAATATTTTATGTGGTTAGGACATCACTATTAAACTTAATAAAAAAGAATAGCTGATGAATTGAATTGATGAGTCTCGTGCTTTTTACTTTCCTTTTTTTTTTTTTTTTTTTTCTGATGAAGAATGTTTTTTACTTTCCTGATACATGTGCGTTTCGAAAGGAAATGAATTGGATATCTGTTAAGGTGAATGAAGTGTTTAAGTAAAGTATAACATTTGTTTACTTAAAAGTATAAGAGTATCTATAATTCATAGTTAGTCATCGAATTGTTTATCTATGTTTAAATAAGTAATTCATATAATTTATTTCAATAGTAAAAAAAGATTAAGTAACATTATTTATAATTAATTAATTCATGTAGCACTTAATATTAAAAAGAAAAAAAATGCTGATAGAATGCATGATTATTAAAACATTTCTTTATGCAAGATTTTTTTTTTTTACATTAAGTTTAATTAAATTTATATGTTATATTTAAAACTTAAATTTTTCTTTTTACTACACATATATGATATGTCACTTTATTTTCTTTTAGTCCACGTATATTTTTTTTTTTTGTATTTTTTTTTTCGTTTGAGTCTATCAACTATCGTGAGTGATGTAACACTAGATCGTTTGTTTAATGGATATTTTTGGACTAAAATGTGTTTGGTAACTTTTAAAATATTTTTATACGTAATTGTTTCATATTTTTTATCCTAAAAATATATATAATAATTACTAAAATGTCTTTATCATTAAAGTTGTTAAAAAAATATAACAAATTAAATATTCTACTAATTAACTCATATTTTGGTTGAAATTACTTTCTTAAATACATGTCAATTAACACAATTATACAAAATAAAATTAAATATAACAAACGATTATATATGTATTTGAATCATTATAAAATCAACATTAAATTATAAGAGTAGTAAATAAAATATTATTTAAATTGTTAAAATATAAAAATAACATTATGGTTGGTTAACATATGAAAAATTATTTGTTACCCCCATAAAAAAATTGATTTTTTTAACTAAATGTTTTTTGGATATATATTGCATGCATAACTGATGAGAGGCGGAAAGAAACTTCTCCGTTGATCTATTTTCGTTGAGAGACCAGAAAAAGTTGGTCGATTAAAAGAGTAATATTGGAAGAAAAATAAAATTAACAAAGAATAAATTATTGAGCTGATTTGTTTAATATATACTCAAAACCAAAATCGAGGTTGAATTAAAAAAAGATTAAGAGGACATATATGTATTTTTACTGATTAAGATAATTATGGTCAGAGGAAAAATAAATATTACCTACTTTCTGGCCTATATTAAATATTGGTTGAGAGTAAAATTATTATCTTTCCAGAAATAAAATATACTCGTAACTAATTAATCTGGAAATTTTTTTCCTATCCCTTATTTCTAGGAGTAAGAAAATAGTCCCTAAAAACAAACTGTCCTTGTTATGACATTTTTTTTTTTTTATTAACATGACATTAATGATGTGAAACATAATAATATGATTATAAAAGATTTAAAACTTACATGAATGATTTAAAAAAAAAAATCTTACAAGAATGAAAAATGAAAAAATGCTAACTTACAAAGGAAAAAATCATAGTTAAATCTTTATATAATTATTAATTTTATTAACAAAAATAAAGTAAAATATATAAACGGAATTAATTGTATAAGTTTTTAAAATGTTATGAATTTAAATTATTCCTAACAAAACTAATTTTAAATATCACAATTTTGTTTGTTATAGTTAGAAGATTGCATGTGTCTCCTTATTCACTTGTGTGTGTTTGTTAGTGGTGTATGAGAATTTTGCACAAGGCAATTAAACATAAATTCTTTCGTTAAATAATTCACCCTCTTACAATAATCAAGTTAAACCAACATTTTAGTTGCAGATCAAATCCCCAACTTCTGTATTTTTGTGTTTTCTTCAATAAAGTCTTTTTTTTTCGATATTTTTTTGTGTGAAACTAAGAATTTATTTAATCTATGACCACATATTTACTATAAGAAGTTATTTTGTTCAAGCCAAAAGTATTATTTTATAGTATGATCAAATTGGTTCTTTCAATGACGGATTATTTTTCCAACCATAAAATTTGAATAATTAAAGAGAATCAGTTGTGTACCACTAAAATTAACAACTTGTTAGTATAAATTCATTTAATCTATTAATAAAAAAAATTCATTTAATCTATTTCAATTATTTTTTTTAAAAAGGCCCACAGAAAATTTATTTCAATTTCAAGTACAATTATTAAGTCAAAGGATATTGGTGTAACCGTCATTAATATTTTTTTTTTCACATTGTCATGTTGATTTCATTTTCTATTTTTTTTTTCTCCATAATTCTTTTTTTTTTGTTCTTGTTTTTGTGGTTTGGGCCAACAGATGTGGATAGAACGAGAGTTCGGCCTGAGAAGTGAGCAAGAAATCCAAAGAGAGAGAGAGAGGGAGAAAAAATGGCCCACTATAATAAACGTACTACGAAATGACCCAAAACCGCTCACTAAGAAAAAAAAAAAAAAAGAATAATTTCATGACCCAAGCAAAAAATTTCGGAATCATAACCTATACACGCACGTAGATAATTTTAATTTTTCTGGATTTCACCTATGGATCTTAAATGTATATAAAAAAAATATAGGAAAATTGAAATAGAAGTATAAATTGATGTATATAATCATGGTCCATCAAAAGGGTCTATCTCGAATTGATTGAACACAATAATATATTATAAATTCTTTCTTATTGGCGTTTGATTCCTACCAATAAAAAATAAAGTATAATCATAGTTGTTATCTAATTCCGATTGAAGAAAAGAACAATTGATAGAGAAATTCTCCAATTGTCTGGATCCATAGTTTGCCATTATTATGCCGGAACACTACAGTCATATGGAATTTTCTTCTAAAATTTCAAGGCTGACATGAGTCTATGTGGTTTGGACTTCATTGTTTTCAATAGGTCTCAATATGTTGCTAGCATAGCCTCGTCAGGTACAACAAGATAATTAGATAAGATCTATCTAATAACATTTTCATTCATGATCATCATCTTTGAGCACATGGTGTATGACAGGTTCATGGGACCTTTTCATTAATTAATTCCCTCTGAATGATACTCTTTTATGAACTTCCATTAAGCAGAGGCTATCTATCTCTGCAAAGAAAGAAAAAGAGTCCACAATTGCTGCCAGAGATCTTGTTAGTTATGTCGTGGCTAAGATCCAACAAGAAAACATATATGTCACATTGCATTGCCCTTAAATGTTTTCGGTTTCAAGTGGACGAATTAGAGGTGAGAGTAAATTGCCTTAACCCTCCGCCAAAGTAATCTATTCCATAGCCTCACGTTTAGGGCATTGATGCTACCAACACACTCTCTCACTCACTCCAACAACACCCACATTAACTCACTCATAAAGGCACCTAACTAACCCTATTAACTCTACTAATATAGGACTTTGCAAAACCCTCGTTATATTCTTCCTATGTTCAAGCAATCCACGTCTTCGCAATTTTATCAAAGACAAATTATTCTACACTGATAATACATCACTATTTTTCTCTTTTAGTAATTAATAGTACATGAATACCACATAGTAGAAGTGTCTAGAATAGTCAATTAGCATTTAGAAGTGAGGTTTTGGTTAATGCATCAAGTTAGGGTTAGCTAGCAGACATCCTATACGAGAAAATGGACACTATTGATACCAGAAACAGTGAAGCGGCACCTTGTGAATGGTCTAGCTGGTAGCTTCCAATTACTTCATGACATTGAAGTGTTACCAAGAATTATATGTTAGGAGTACTGGAGTAGTATCTTAGATGCATGCAAATTGTGAAGTTAAGAAATTAATGAATATAATTTGTTATTAAAACTTGTGATAAGTGTATTAGACAGTATTATAAGTTTAATCATATTTATAATTATTTATATAGTGCATATTTGAATACTCATTTAAAACGTAACGGTTTTTGCATACACACCCATAGTGGTCCGGGTCTTAGGGCCTTAGCTAGTGGTGAAACTAGTTTCTACATTGTGTGTCTGTGAGTACTGAATTTGACAGGACTGAGAAAATGTGAGACAGACTGCAGCATGTAACAGACCTTTGACTGTTATGAAACGATTCTTTTTTGGGCTCTGCTGCAAGGAAATTAAATCACGTTTGCTCAATCTAGTTTATGGCTAATGGCTAGTTTGATGACATCAATATTAAATCTGATCCAACAAATAAACTCAATAAATCATGAGACTAGTTTTCGGTCAAATTGATCCAGCCATTAGGTTTGAGTCAAGTTTAAATCTCTGGAATTAGTTATATAGCAGTAAAATCAGTGTAATGTGTTAAAGGGGAGTACTACTTGTCACTTATCAGTACTCTATTTATATTTTGTTAATTCAGTCTTAAATATTGATGTAATTCATCACTCGTACTCGTATATTTATTGTATATCTGTCATTTTTATGAAAATAAGAAAATGTATAAAATATTCATATATAAGTGACGAATTCAACTATTACTACTATTACTATTATTTTAAGAATAAATCGAGCTCAGTCCTACGTGTACGTGACTGGAACGAACGACGAGGGACCAGACAAAAATGATTCAATTAATTATTTACTTTAATTATTGTATGAAAAAATTTGCATGGTTGACATTTAGATGAGGTTCATGTTCATGTAATCATGTCAGTGTAGGTGGGTCCCCCTCCT
Organism: Amphicarpaea edgeworthii; assembly: GCA_014843725.1. Taxonomy (NCBI): domain Eukaryota; kingdom Viridiplantae; phylum Streptophyta; class Magnoliopsida; order Fabales; family Fabaceae; genus Amphicarpaea; species Amphicarpaea edgeworthii. The sequence goes on from CM026328.1 coordinate 6,462,544, forward strand.
ATCATTGTGGAAACAGGGATAGATTCTGAGTCGTGATAACTAATTGTTTGTCGCAACTGCTAAGTGCCAACCCAATAATTATTAACACTAACCCAAATTTAATTAGATTTAAACACCGTACTCTGTTTACGACATCTTTGACACAAACACAATAAGTTTCAATGGCAGTCAAAGACAGCATGGGTAGCGAACGTTATCTCTAGAAATTTCCATGAGTTATTAATTATTATGTGGAAGATAAATGTAACTTCACCATACATCCATTATTTTATTTTGTTTTTTGGACTTTTTTTAGCCACATAAATAATTCTAATTTAACTTTTAATAGAATACGAGAAATTGAAAGTGATCAAATTATACCAAAAGGGTACGATGATAATCAAGAAAAACAAATACATAATATTGAAAAATGAACAACCTTATTTTCTTTTGGAAAAAAATATGTTGAGTAGTATATATTAGATAATAATTAAGTTTCTAAAAGAGATAAATAATTAAGAGAAAAATAGCTTATAATGCTTATCTTGTAAATGAAAAATAATATAGTTACTAAAAATAATATTAATTAAATAAATTTCTAACAAATAATTTAACAATTGATAATAATTATTATGCTGATAAAGACTTAATTTTAAAATAGCTCAGGAACACCCACCGGGCATCTCCCCCTAATTTAAATTAATCTACTAATCCAATTAATGGCCTACCCATCTAACATTCGATTGGATTACCATATTAGTACATTATTTTATTATGAAGGTAAAATGAGTAAATTCAGCCTGTGTTTAACTAATACGAGTATTATTATTTTTAAATGCTTGTATAATTTATAAGCAACTCTTATTCCTAATTACTTAATATCATTTAATAAATCCAGATTTATTTTCCTATCGCGTATTAGTATTTAATGATTATTTTTTTATAAATTTATTCCCCCTACAAGTGCCTAATGTTAAAGTAGGTTTGGTAGTTGTGGAGGAAATTGTAATTTTAAACGAACTTTATTTATAGCATATTATAAAAAAGAGTTTCACCTGATGAAGAATGATTAATAGTAGTACAAAAAAGCCTTTTTACGAAATGTTGACAAATGTAAGTTGTTGATAGAATAAACTGAATGCAAAGTCAATGCATCTAACCCGGGTGATTAGTTATACAATGCAATTCGTACAAATTCATGCAACATAATTCGCAGTGATCATAGCTTGAGTGCTTGACTGTGCACCTAATTATATATCACCCCTCTAGCTAGACACATAAAGAAAACGTGACAAAATTAGAAGATAAAAAGAAGAAAAAAAGTAATGCAGAGAAGAAAAAATAAATCGAAAACTATAATATTTTTCTTTTATTATTCGAAAAGAGAAAAAAAATAGTAAAAAAAAATTTGATAGACATTAATTTTTTATTTGGCTAAAAATTGAGAAAAAAATGTTTACATTAAATATTCTTGTATTTCTTTAAATTAATTTTTCATTTCATGGAAATTTATATAGAGAAAAAAAATTACGTGGTTTTTCTTTCTATCTTTTGAATTAGACTAGAAAAAATGATAACTTATTTCTCTTTTATTTCCTTCTCCCATTCTAAACCATGAACGTGCATGTGAACTAATACCCGATTGAGAAAGAAAAAAAAATCTCATCATATATGGTATCCATTGCTATTAGCCCCTCTGTCTCCAAACGTGGACAAGAATCCAAAAAATAATTTAACCAAATTTTGATTTTTTGCATTCATTGATTTATCATATTCATTCAGGGAATGAAATTAAGTGTCGCATTCTTGCACTTCCAAAACACGGTTCATGTTGGAGAGATGAGGAGAGTTCGAGTAATAGCTAGCATGCACAAATGCATAGGTCATCAATGTTCATTGTTCAATTCAATCATATCAAGTCATCCAAATGCTGACCCTATTTCAGTAATTTCCAGCATATTCCAGGTGTCCCTCCACGTACACACACCTACGATGATTAGCCACACAAAAAGAAACCAAGCAAGACAACGTTCTCTGCCTTGTTAGCCACACAATTAGAAAAGGCCAAAATCATTCACAACAATTATTATATCATATGTTTCAGTTTATGTGTAGACATAAAAATCATTCAATCATATATGGTGAGTGATGGAAATTAAAATGATAGAGCCACCTTAGCGGTTCTAGCCACATGAGTAAGAACACGTATGAATTTTAATTATAAATAATCTCGTCAGGTAATGTACCACTCAGAAAAATTAGGACCCTACGAAACGAAACTCGTTTTCTTTAGCTGTTTTTTCTTTGCCAAATCATCAGTAGTGCATGATTGGTTGGTAGACGTACATTTTACTTACCATAAATCAATTCCTCTACCCTTTTGTATTGTTTTTATTAAGTAATCTTATTTGCATGAGTAAAACACGAATTTAATTTGAGAAAATCTGAAAAATAATTTGCCCTTCTGTTTGTATCGGGTCAATGAGGATTCATAAAAATATATACTTTACTTTAATTCATTTTTTAATTGAAATAGACTTATTTCAGTAAATTAGCATACTGTTTGAAATTAACATTGTAAGTTATTGTTTGAATAAACACGTACGTGGCCTCTCAAAAAAAAAAAAAAAAAAAACACGTAGGTGTTAGTTGGCGTAAAGAATCGAAATTTTTCCGTACGAATTAGAGCGCATGCATGCACTTGACGATGAAACAATAAACCCGCAAGTGTCCATAATAAACAAAAAAATATTTTGACGTCTAATATTTGTTCTTTAAAACAAGTCCCATGGAACACATTTAGCATATATAAGTACGCACACCATTGATCATTGGTATATATTGGAGACTACCTAGTACCTTGTTTGTGGCTGTTAACATCATTTTAAACGCACTTTAAACTTTGACAACTTTCGAAAGTGGAGAGTTAGTTCGTGACGCCATATATATATAATTTGATAATTCGTTTTTATCTAAATACGTACATTAAGAGTTGGTTAATGCAGATGACAATAACAAACAGCAAGTCTTTTCTCAATGAGTAAGATTTTGGTTACATGAATTCAATAATGATACAATGTTTTATCATATATTATGGCAAAAGACAAAATATTAACCTTCCAAATCACTGTTAATGATATTGCTCCCTTTCTTTCTAGAGTTGGGTTATATTCCATTTAATATACTTTTCTTATGATTACGAGTTTCGTTCAAACATTCTAATATCACTACCAAAAAGGCAATTTTTTTAGAATATCTTTTTATCATAGATGTTACCAACTTTAACCTTAGAGTTAATGTTTACTTGATTTTTTAAATATCAATCTGACATTAGTTTTTTAATTTTTTTTTATGAAATGCATTATTTAAAAATGTAAAAGAATAGTCAATGTTTTGTCCCTATTTTGTTTTCTACATTTTAATAAAAATGTGATAATGTTTAAGATTTTTAAAAATGATGTTTGGAATTTTTTCAACTTAATTAAAAGTGGAGTTCGGGTTGTGAGTATGAAATTGCGTTAAATATTTGAAACACAAACTTTGTCGTTCATAATTACTTTATTCAATTGAATATGATTATTTTCAGTTAAAGATAAAATCATGTGAAAAATTAACATTAAAAAAATTCACCCCCTTAACTCTAATATCAACGGATAGATTTACAAAATCTTAAAAATGTTATCCACCTTTGTTATGCCTCATATTTTAAGACTTGTACCCACCACTTTGGAGTCCAATATTATATATTATTATTATGCCTACTAACTAAAGCTAGCCGTCACTGATTGCAATTTATAAATCTGATTTTCAGGGTTCTTCTGTTTTCGTGTACCATTAGGTACATGCTACAACATTAAAATAATATGTACTATTTCTATATCCTCATAATTATTTAAATAAATATGTCAAACGAATAATTATTTTTTATTTCTTAGAATAAATAATCTATATACTAACAGTATATAAAGTTCTATATTATCATCAAAATACAATTGTTTATGACAATTTTTTTTTATTTTACACAATTACCTTAAAAATGATATCTTTCATAATTTCTGATTAGTTGCTGCTGAAACTTTTTAAATTATAATAGTACATAAAAATTAAACTCAAATTTTTTAATACGAAACTAACACATCATGCATTCATGCACTATCATTTTTTTTTTTAAAGGAAACAGCATGCACTAACATACCCTTGAATTTAAATATCTTACTTTTTCCTTCCTTTAAAAAATCTCACATTTTCCTTCCTTTAAAAAAATCTCACTTTTTCCTCTTTGAAATTTTTATTCATCCTTTATGTACTATGGAACAAAGCAGCTTCAAAGTAAGTGAGTTCCCCCTATAATATTATCAAACTAGTAGATACATATAACTGTCATTGTGTGAGAGAGTGCCACTTGGTTTAATCATAGGAGTACTTTGAATTCCACTGTTCACGCGTGCACAGTCAAAAGCTATGAGACAGAGCGCAATAATAAAAACATTTTGATCAAGATATGTATTATATATATGATTCATATACCATTCAACAAACAAATTTTAAAAAAATGCATCACAAACATGTAAAAGCAATGGTGAAGGCATAAAATCTCAGTTTTTACACGTGTCCTGTTTTCACTCTAAATCATGAAATTATGTTGACCTAATGGGATACCTTTTGATAATAGTGCAGGTGATTCGGCTAGGGCAGTTTGGCGGTACATCGAAGTACCACAAAAATATAAATTAAAAGGGGATTATTAATAAACAAAAATTGGAGAGATCAAATATTTCATTACCTTATATTTTAGTTTTTATCCCCATTATTATAAAATGTGATAAAATAAAAGTTGTATTATCAATTAAGAGAATCATATTCTCTTTTTATTAACATTATTTTAATAAGTACTATAACTATAATGAAAAGAAAATTTGGATTCCTTGAGAAAATGTCTAAAGAAGAATGTTTTGAGTGAGGAAGGAAATCAGAAAATGGTGATGTGTCTCTCTAGGAAGGAGGAAGGGTTGTTTAAGGGTGCGAAAAAGAAAGCACTTCATAGAAGACATATTAGGTACGTAAGCAGTATATTAAGAAAAAATGTGGCCCAGGTATTAATTGTAGAACGACACTGCACCTCACTTAACAATAATAATATATTGAGGTGGCAATCATCGTATTGATCATTGTTAATTTCTCATTTACTACTCTAGTTAAATAGATTCATCATTATTATTTCTTGATTAAAGAACGCTTTCAATGTCACACATGAAGTAATATAGGACTACTTACATTAAGGGTCTATTAATTTTCTCTTTTAATATTTATAGGAATTAATTTTACTTGGGAAAAAAGATAAAATAATTTGACCTATAAATTTTCTAATTTTTAGAAACTTACTCAATCATTATGATAAAAAAAATTAAGCATGTTATTTATAAAATACTTTGATTTTCAAAACATAAAAAGAAAAAACCTTAAATAATAATATAATATAATATAATATAAGATATGATATATTGTTTTTTTTTTTTTAATTTCCAAAAAAGCATCAAATTTCATTTTGGCTTTGTGTAAATAATTATGCCTTGAAAAACAAAAATCATTAATTCATAGCTTCATAATGTCCATGCAAACTTGTTACTTGTCCATCTTAACTCCCTCGTGCATGAGCATAGCCACACCCTTATATATAGGTGCTTTCTATCATCCTCTATTATTCGTAGCAGTTGTGTGATACCGAAATTAAGCTAGAGCTTCATAGTTTCCTTCTTTTCTCACCTTCCTTCCAAAAATCCAAGAGAGAGAAAGAGAGATTCAATAACCATGTCTCACAGTCATTTAAGTTTCGCCTTTGGAATTCTAGGTATCTCTACACAGAAATTTGATCATGCATTCTCTTCTGCTTTCTTTTTTCATTACTGCATGTACATATCAAGGTTACACATTTCTTTTCTTTTTTATTTTATTGTAGGTAACATTGCCTCCTTCGTGTGCTTTCTGGCACCACTGTAAGTCTAAATATATCTTTTTCTCTATAATTAATTAATTAATTAAACTTCGATCGATCAGACACCTTTACTAATTAATGAAAATTATATAAAAACATACGTATGTTGCAGACCGACATTTTATAGAGTTTGTAAGAAGAAATCAACCGAAGGGTTCCAATCAGTTCCATATGTGGCTGCACTCTTCAGTGCAATGCTTTGGATCTTCTATGCCTATGTGAAGACCGGAGAAACGCTTCTTATCACCATCAATGTATTCGGTTGCGTGATTGAGACTATTTACCTTGCCATTTTTGTCACTTACTGCCCCAAGAAAGCTAGGGTACAGTACTATTTCAAACTAACTTTACTCATGCACTTTGATTCTGTTGTCCCTCATAATTACTTGAAAGTGTTTTTGAACTTGCAGATGTCAACATTGAGGATGATTGTTTTGTTAAACTTTGGTGGATTTTGCACGATTGTCCTCTTAACCCGCCTACTAGCAAAAGGAGAAGGCCGTGTCAAGCTTCTAGGATGGATTTGCGTAGTCTTTGCTACTAGTGTTTTCGCAGCACCTTTAAGCATTATTGTCAGTATCTTAATTATTCATCACAACATACAACTTTCTTACTTTTTTTTTTAATTGGTTAATTAACAACATATTTAATCATGGTTCAGAGGGTGGTTATTAGGACGAAAAGCGTGGAGTTCCTTCCTTTCCCACTTTCACTTCTCCTTCTGATAAGCGCAATTCTGTGGCTGCTATACGGTATCTCCCTCAAGGATATCTATGTTACGGTAAGTCTCCATGTTCATGAATGAGCCATTGTGTGTTTCCGGAACCTACTATTTTGTCTTTATGGATAATAATAATAATAATGCAACAAAACACATATATATGACACTGTCTTGTTTTTTTGTTTGTTTGTTTGTCTGGACAGCTCCCGAACGTTGTGGGGTTAGCATTTGGATTCATTCAGATCGGTCTCTATGCAATGTACAGAAACAACAAGCCCGTAAAGGATCAGAAGCTACCAGAACACAAAGGGGATGTTGTTGACAACGTTATCATTGCTGCTCCAACAGTGAATGCTAAGAATAATGAGAATCAAGAACAGGAAGAAAAGCCTCAGGGTGGAGTAGATATAGAGATTGGGGAGGAGAAGGAAGAACAAGATCAACAACCTCAACCTGAGAATAAGAAGCTTGACCAAGTTTCTCATGACCAAACGGAACTAGTACTTAACAACAATAATAACGACAACAAAACAGGGGAGAGGGTGATCAGTTGCCAAGTTTGATTGGAGTTGGAAGATCGTTAATTACTATTGTTGTTGCCTTGCCTTGCCTCAATCTCCATCTCTCTCTTGTATTTTACGTGTTAAATTAGTAAAACGTGCAAAAAGGGCAGAGACGGTGTAGATATATCGATGATGCCTTTTTCTTTATTTCTCTCTACTGTTATTTAACTTAGTTTTGTTCACTATTATATGTAATGTAGCTTCTGTTTTGTTCACTCACGCTAATTAATTGTGCCCCCAAATATAGGGAATTTCATAGAAAGTGTCCTATATGGTGGTATGTTATTATTATTATTATTATTATTAGTTGTAAAAGCTTATTCCAAGCACCTTTCTTCCTTTTTATGAGTAATTCTCTTTGTACACTATTATTTTTTTATTTTTTTTTTGGGTACACAGAAATTTTATACTATTGAAAAGCCTTCGTGTCTTAAATTAAGATAACGATGTCGCAACTAGGGACAAAATTTAAGCAAACTCTAAAGGTACACAGACCACTCAAATGACCAATTCGCCGAATAGGTCAAATCAAGTAGAGCATAATTAATTTATGTGTGGGAGGTGGTACGTAGTTAATGGATCAATGTATCGTTGCCGTGAAGCCCAATAATTTTAGCAGACCAGAGAACATATGTTATCGAGGGAAAACTGTAGTTTTTTTTTTTCAACTGCAGTGTAATGTCGATCACCACCACAATTTTTTTTATATTAATAAAAAGTAAAATAAAAAAATTTGTAGTTGAAATTGGAACTTTGGTCTCTTTAGTGTTTTGTCACCGCATGGGATCCATTCTCGTTATTTATAATTGGCATTACGCCATGATAGTTTCTAGTGAAACTTAATGAGTAAAATCCAGGAGTGAAGTGAAAAGAGTGGAAATACAAGCTGTTGTTTCGTTTCATTGTTTTTGTTTTTGTTTTTTTTTTTTCATTTTCATAGAAAATATTAAAAATGTGTTTATTTTTATTTTTGAAAACATTTTCAGTAAAAATATTTTCTAAAAAAGGTTAAACATTGAAAAACAAAAAATTGATGATTTTACAAATATCTTCATCTTTGAATGATTTCGCTTTCAATTTTATAAATAAGTTTTTTAATATTTAAAATGTAAAAATAAAAATTATTTTTTAAAAAAAATCTCAAATAAAACGTCACCTAAAATTTCGGTTGTTCGACATAACTGAAAGATGAAACGAAAGATTTTAAAATATGGTGGGTCTCATACTTTTTCTAATCTGAGGTGAAAAATCGGGAAAGACAACTATTCTCAACAAACTTTATTTTCAGAACTACTCTCCTTAACATCATGTAAGAAATAAAAAAATAAAAAAATTTACATGCATATTTGATTATGCTAAAGTATAATCGAGTACCTTTATCTAATAATTGAATATGTATTCAGCAATAATAATAGAATATGTATTTTACTATAATCAAATATATACTTAATTAGTATACAATCAAATACACTCATGCTAAATGGAAAATGACAAATACAATGATAAAATTAGAATTTTTAAAATATTTATTTTCAATCCTTTCAGACTAAGATGAATTTTTCATCTCTTTAGTTTTTAAAATTCATCATTTTTGTATCCAGGTTTACAATTTACCAACAGGTTGATGTTACCTCTCCTTCACTTTGTCCCATCCTCGTGTAATAATCATGCCAATTAAACTAAGCTAACGGCGATAACATACCCGAAACTAAAACATGTTGATTTCAATTGGATAAATCTATTCTCAGTAAAAAAAAAAAAAGAAGAAGTAAAATTAACATAAATAGCAAATTAGGAGATAAAAATTCTGAATTTTAAAAAATGGAAGTACAAAATAACTCAATTAAAAAAGAGGAGATTAAAATTGCAAATTTCAATTCAAATATTTCCTTGAATTTCATATCTTTTTTATTTCACAATCACACTTTCATTATTTATTTTTCATTTATTTTGTTTCCTACTAACTGAACACCGTCTAAGTTCAAACTTGCCGGGTTTGGTTTAGCAAGCGGTGGCTCACTAATTTAAGACATTAGAGCTCTTTGACGTGACAGGTGGCGTTTGGCTTTTGGAATCAGTTTTGGTCTGCTCTTGTTACTGCTGTACTGCATTATATAGACAATATTTAGCCTTAAACTGCTTGCTGTCTTTTTTTTGCACTACACGGATGTGGGGCGATTATTTTGTTTAATTATGTATTGGGATGAACACTCACAATTATGTAATTCAGACTCTCTGGTCTCTACTCATGTACTATACCTTAATAATTACATTTTATTATATATATTAACTAATAGCGATCTTTCAAGACACTGAGATATCGGGCAAGGACCATAACTGAGATATCAAGACTAGATATGAATATTGGATTTGACTAGTTAACACCAAACCCACCAAAGAGTAAAAAAGTGATATAATATTATCCCATTTGACTGTAAGGTGATTTTAATGACACACTTTGATTGGATTTGAATTTGGGTTCAAACTTTTCTTGATTTGCAAGAGTAGAAGTCAGAATATATCGGGATGTAACTAGTAATTGCCACCAAACCCACCCCAAGTAAAATTTCAATTTTTGTTCCATACTTTTAATAAATTATTTTTATTAATTTAAATGACTAGGTGATAATTTTTTTTTTATAATATGATATATCACTTGCTATTCTTTTCCTTAATAAGACTACAAATATTAAGATATATAGATGTGAATATTAATAAAAAAATTTAAAGTGTAGCTTTATTATTGATCTAAAGAAGTTAAAAAAATTATTTTAGACCTAGTTTTGGCTCTACTTCTCCTTCCTAAAAGCATATAGAGTTCAACTAAATATGTTGTTTTATATATTAAAACTAAAATATTATATATTAATTTAAATATTAAACTTTGATGAATGATTTTGTAGTTGAAAAACAAAAACAAAAATAAAATAAAAAATATTAATTATATTAATTAAGTTGAAAACATAATTTTTTTTTTTTGGTATATATAAAAATTTGAGGCACAATTATGCTTGTTTTTTTGTTAGAAATGTGTAATATGTTTTGATTAAAAATGTGTGATAGATTGGTGAATTCATTCTATAAAAAATAAAAAAGCGAGGTTATAATATATTTATGATACCTACTCATTAATATTATATAACCTTCATTTGGGTTCTTTATAAAAATGGTTATGAACCGTAATTGTTATTAGGTACTTTTATTATTATTATTATTTTTTTCTGATAAAAAAAATTATATTAATTAAGTTAAAAAAAATCATTTATCAATACTTTATATGTGCATATTTATACATGTGCACAGCATGCATAATTCTACATATTTTAAATTTTGATTTAAATTTTGTCATAAGCCTCCTAATTATTTGATTGACAAAAGACAAATGAACAATGTAATCTTTATAAAGATCTGACAATGCACACTTTACAAGCCATTTTTGCGCGTGATTGATATAAGAGTGTAATATATAAAGATAAGTGAGTAAGAGTTTTGACTTTCCCAGTAAAAATTTCTAATAGTATATTAATTAAATTTAAAAATATCATAAATTAAAACATGAGATGAGACTATTTCACCTTCCAAATTAGACCAATAAAATTAAAGTTTTTTTTTTTAGGTTAAATTTTCAGTGACCTTATTTTAGTTTATGTGACGAAAATTAGTCTTCAAATTTAGAAAACGTAGTATTTTTTTTTTTTAGGTAATGCACTTATTATTATTATCACTATTAAATTTATTCTTTTAAGTTGATGTAAATATTAATTTAAAATAAATATATTTTAAATATTAATTATTTTAAATTTTATAGTAATATCAATTCATTTGAATGATTTAAATAAAAATAGAAATTTTATTTTGGGAAAAAATTGATTTATCTATACCATTACTGAGCTAGCTAAGGCAACATGGCTATGATAATTTAAAGGCCCAAGCCCAAGTGGTTGTTTTATGGATAAAGTCTACCGTAGATTTGAGTTAGAATTAATAACGTTTCATTCAGTTTATTTTTAATTTATAATAATTTTTAAGTAAAAGTTAAATCAAACATCAATTTATAAAAAAATTTTAAAATAAAAATTATTTATTTTTAATGAAGAAAAATTAAAAAAAAAAATTTATAATAATTCATCCAAAATTATTTATATGAAATTTATTTTCATGTTCTCTCATTGAATTCCAATAAAGTTAACTTTTAGAATAATTAATATTTTTTTTTATCATAAAATATTAATGATTAGTTTGTTAATTTTTGTTAGTGGGAGGAGTTGAATCCAAGACCTTTTCATCTGATTATATTTTAACTTTAAGGAATTTTTAAGTTAAAAAAAAAAATTAACAAATAATTTTTTACTTATTTTTTTAAGCTCTTATTTTTTTAACTTTTACTTAAAAATAACTTATAAGTTAAAAATAAATTAGGGCAAACGAAACCTTATTAAATTTTTTAAAGCAAATTTATTAAAAAGATTATCAAATCATTTATTTAATAAAAAATGTCAACAATATTTTATTTCTTACCTTTTCTGTTAAACATTCTATTGATCGGTTAAAATTTAATAAAAATAATTAATTTTAATAAATTTTACATATAATTTATTAATAATTTTTTATATTGAACTGATATTTATTAAAATTGATAATTAATTTAAATATTTTTCTATCAATCACGTAAACACATGCATCACATAATCAAGGCCGTAGTAACATTTATATGGTGAAGGCACACCTAGCTCTTGGGAACAACAAAGAGATAATTAAGATAATTAATTAATACAGTAAGTTTCTATGGCAACTATGGCAAGTTTCAACCCTCCTTGCAACAGAAACTATGCACCAAGGAGGTAAGTAGGTAATTAAATTATAGTAAATTTGTATGGCAACTATGACAAGTTTCACGCCTCCATGTAACAAAAACTAAAACTAAAAGGAAGTAATTAAGGTAATATATTTTCACCTCCTAATTTGCAACAGAAACTATAATGCTGAGTTGTATAACTTTAGCTAAGTGGTTAGTTACGTTAGCACGAGCGTTTTCTTAGGGCTCTTCCATCACTCTCAGACTTTAGCAAAACGTGAAACATAGTATTTTCTCTTGTTTCAGCGTGTCGTTCCGTCAACCTCATCAATTTTCTCTTTTTCTTATACGTGTAATCTATGATTATACACTGGGAATTAATTAACTATTTTACTAATGAGCACACTTTTATTTGTTTAAATATGCTGCAATCATGCATCGTTATCCTAATGTATGTTTTTTTTTTTGAAAGAATATCCTAATGCATGTTGAATTTTATGTTGTTATTAGTAAATCATATCATGATTAAATTAATCAAAGCAGCGACGATTATATATAGTGGGGGTCTTCTCTTCTTTTACGATGTCATAGAGAAGAAGGAGACAGATATAAAGACCATCCTATTTTGTATATCTTCATGACGTAAGCTAACAATCATTGGCAGAAAAACCCGATTGCATAAAACTGGTTTATAATTAAACTTTTATCTGGGAACTAAAAATTTAAATGTTTTTTAATTTTTAAATCTATTTTATAAATCATTTTTAAAAAACTATTTTAAGAAGAATGTTAAAAAAAAATATGTTTAGTAATTTTATTTTAAAAACTGTTTTAGAAAAAAAAAACATGTTTGTTAAATTTGTTTCTAAAAGCTGTTTTTTTTTTTTGTATTATTTTTTTTTTACTTTTTATTTATCAACATATCAACTTGAATTTTTTTTTTTTTACCCTTATATCTCCCTCACCGAAAAATACTTTGATTTTTTTTTTTCCATTTTCCCCTCACACTTTTCTCCTTATTTCCTTCTTATGCTTTACTTTTTATAGGTTTCATGATTTATAATTTCGTTGTTAAACTATATTATTATTTAAGAATTAATATATAAAAATTAAAATTAGAATTTAATGTTTTATTTATGAAATTCTAAATTTTTAAAGTTCCATTCATAATTTAAACTTTCATTTATGAAACCCTAAATTATGTTTATAGTTTTCATTGAAGAAATCTTAAATTAAGATTTAGGACTTCATTTATGATTTAGAATTTCATTGATGAAACCTTAAATTAGGAATTATGGTTTCATTTATGAAATCCCAAATTACGCTTTAGAGTTTAATTTAGGAAACCTTAAATTTTGGTTTAAGGTTTCACTCATGAAATCCTAAATTGAGATTTAAGATTTCACTTAAGAAACCTTAAATTATTATTTAAAGTTTGATTTCCTAAATTCATAGGGTTTCATTTATAATTTAAGGTTTCAATTATAAAATCCTAGATTAGGATTTAAATATTTCATAATAAAATCCTAAATATGTAATGTTTTATTGATGAACTATATAATGATTTGGGGATTCATTTAGGAAACCAAAATTAAATTACGAATTATGGTTTCATTTATGAAATCCAAAATATTTGGGTTGTATTCATGATTTAAAGTTTTAATTATGAATCTATTAATTAAGATTTACGATTTCTATCATGATTAAATGGTTTAGTGATGAAACCCTAAATTAGGATTTTTGAGTTCATTCACGATTAAGAATTATATTGATTATACCCTATAGAATGATTTAAAGATTCATTGATGAAACCTTAAATTAGGATTTAAGGTTTTATTAAGGTTTGATTCATGAAATCCTAAAATAAGATTTAGGATTTAAAGATTCATTTTTGAAACCCTAAATCTTTAGGGTTTCATTCACAATTTAAGGATTTAATGATAAAACCCTAAATTTAAGGGTTTTATTCATGATTTAGAGTTTCATTGATGGAATCCTAAATTATGATTTAAGATTTCATTGATGAAACCCTAAAATTAAATTTAAGGTTTTATTGATGAAACCTTAAATTAGGATTTAGTGTTTCATAATGAAACCCTAAATCTAAAGGGTTTCATTTATGATTTACAATTTCGTTGTTAAAATCTATTATGATTTAAGGTTTAATATATGAAAACTCAAATTATGATTTAGAATTTCATTTATGAAACCTTAAATTCTTAATGATCCATTCATGATTTGTGCTTTCATTGATCCCTAAATTAGGTTCTTGGTTTTCATTAAGGAAACCTTAAATTAAGATTTAGGGTTGCAATTTCATTGATGAAACCTTAAATTAGGATTTATGATTTTATTTATAAAATCTTAAATCTTAGGATTTCATTTATGATTTATGTTTAATTGATGAAATCCTAAATTATGCTTTAAATTTTCATTTAGGAAACACTAAACTATAAATGATTTAGTGTTTCGTTTAGGAAACCCAAATTTGGGTTTAAGGTTTCACTTATGAAACTTTAAATTCGGATTTAGGATTTTACTTAAGAAACCTTAAATTAGGATTGAAAGTTTTGTGTCCAAAATTCGTAAGGTTTCATTCACAATTTAGGGTTTGAATTACGAAATCCCAAATTAGGATATTTAGTTTCATAATGAAACACTATATCCTTTAAAATTTATGATTTAAGGTTTCATTTATGAAATCCTAAAATCATAATAAAACCCTAAACTATGAAGGGTTTCATTCATGATTTAGGATTTCGTTGATGAACTATATAATGATTTGGCGATTCATTTAGGAAATGAAAATTAAATTAGGAATCATGGATTCATTTATGAACCTTATATCCTTTAAGTTCCATTCATGATTTAAAGTTTCAATTATGAATCTTTTAATTAAGATTTATGGTTTCATTCATGATTAAAGGGTTTAATGGTGAAACCTTAAATTAGGATTTTGAGATTCATTCACGATTTAAGGTTTCATTCATTAAACCCAAAATTATGATTTAAGGATTCATTAAAGAAACCTTAAATTAGAATTTAAGGTTCATTAGTGAAATCCTAAAATAAGATTTAGGGTTTAGGGTTTCATTCACGATTTAGGGGTTCACTGATGAAACCTTAAATTTATATAATTTCATTCATGATTTTGGGTTTCATTTATAAAAACCCAAATTAAGATTTAGGATTTCCTATATGAAAACCCAAATTTATATAGTTTCCTTAGAATTCCATTCTTGATTTAGGGTTTCACTATTAAATTCATAAATTAGAATTTTGGTTTCATTGATAAAACCTTGAATTAGGATTTAATGTTTTATTCATAATTTAGGTTTCATTGATGAAATCTTAAATTTACTCTTATTTTTTTTTATATTTTTTAAAATTTTCATTTTTGTAAAATTTTGAAGTTTGTTTTTTCATATTTTAAAAAATTTTCATATATATTTAAATGTTTGAAGATTTCAAAATTTCTCATTTTCATATATTTAAAATTTTCATTTTTTTTTCAAAATTTCAAGATATTCGTAAGTTTTATCATATATATGAAATCCTAAATTCACAGGGTTTCATTTATGAAATCCTAAATCTTTAGAATTTGATTCATGATTTATGAATTAATCGATGAATCTCTAAATTATGATTTAGAGTTACATTGATAAAACCATCAATTATTATTTATGGTTTCATATAAGAAATACTTTATCTTAAGGGTTTCATTTATGAAACCCAAAATTCTTATGTTTTCATTTATGATTTAGAATTGTATTGATGAAACCTTAAAATCTTAGGGTTTTATTCATGATTTTTGGTTTCATTGATGAAATCCTAAGGAATGATTTAAGGTTTCATTTATAAAACCCAAAATTTGGATTTAAGGATTCATTCTAGAAACCTAAATTAGGATTTTGGGTTTCTTTTTTGAATTCCTAAATTTGTCCAAGACATTCCTACCTTTTTATCATATTTAAAACAAATCATTTTTTCTAAATTTAAAGATATTACTCTTATTTTTTTGTATTTTTTTAAATTTTAATATTTATTTAAATTTTCAAGGCATTTCTCTTATCTCTTGTTTTTCAACACATTATTCATGTTTTTCAAATTTTTAAAAATTTTTATAATTTTTTCAATTTTTGAAGACATTACTTTTGTTTTTTCATATTTTTTGAAATTTTCATTTGTTTTTTTTTTTTTTTTAACTTTGAAGACAATCCTCTTGTTTTGTATTATTTTTAATATTTACTTTTTTTTTCCAATGTTCATGATATTAGTTTTTTTTTTTTCAATTTTTGTATTTTTTTTTTCAATTTTTCAAAAGATTCCTCTTTTTTTTTATATATATTTTAAAATTTTTAGGACATTATCCTTATTTTTTCATATTTGCTAAAATTTTGATTTTTATTTTAAATTGTTCAAGACATTTCTCATGGATTGTCAATTTTGTTTAAATTTTCATTTTTTAAAAATTCTTCAAGATATTCCTGTTGTTTTTTATTTTTTTTTTAAATTGAAGACATTATTATTTTTATTTAAAAAATATTTTTTTTCCAAATTTTGAGACATTATTCTAGCTTTTTTTTTTAATTTTCAAGTCATTATTCTTTTTTTTAATATTTTTAAAATAATTTTCATTTTTTTCAAATATTCAAGATATTCCTCTTACTTTTTCAAATATATTTTTTTAAAAACAATTAAACTAATTATTCTTTTTTTTCATATTTTCATTTTTTTAATAATTTTTGAGACATTAGTCCTCTATTTTCACAGTTTTTCAATAAATTACTTGAAAAAACATTTAAAAAGTAGAAGTAATGTCTTGAAAAAACAAGAGTATTAGTTTGAAACATTTTAAAAAATTCGAAAACGTTACAATAATTGAAAAAAAAAAGAGTAATGTGGTGAAAAATTGATAAAAATTGAAAAATATAAAAAAAAATATATTAAAAAAATAAGTAATTTCTAGAAAGATTGAAATATAATGAAAAACAAGATTAATGTTTAGAAAATGTGAAATAAAATGAAAATTTTAAAAATATGAAAAAGTAGAGTATTGTCTTTTAAAAAAAAAAAGGAATGTTTTGAAAAAATAAAAAAAAAAAAAGAAAAATTTTAAAATGTGAAAAACCAAGAATAATTCAAGAATTTTCTTTCTATCTTATATTATATATTGAATCTTAAATCAAAATTTTAAAAGAACTAGCTAATAAATGAACATTTAACTTTAAATTAGTTTTTTTTTATTGTATATCGAATGAAATCTATGAAAAGATTATACAAACCTTACTATTAATATTCTTTACTTCTCAATAAAAATTAATTTTTAATTATTATTATTATTATTATAATCGGTAGGAGATATCTATGATATGCCTAAGAAAAAACAAATTAGTTTTACTAAAAATTTTTTTTAAAATATAACAGAAATATAAATAACTGAAAGTCTGAAAAAAGATATTGATTAATTAGAACAAAAATTAATTGAGTAATGGAAGCAAATTAATTAGAAGATATAACCTTAAATTGTAAAATGTTTAATTGTATATATAACACATATTATAAACCATTTTTTAAATTTATTATGTTATTATGTAAATTTCAAAAATTATTAGATATATGATATATATTACATTAAAATTTATTTTATTTTATATAATTTGATATTTAAATTAATAAATATTACTATTAATAAACAATCCGCCCATACACAGCACAAGTTAGTTTAGTATTTTTTTTATATCAATTGTTAGTTTATTAATTTTTATTAAAAATATTAATAAAGAGATTCGAATACGCCTTGTATCACCAACACGGGTTTAGTATATACATGAATTTTTGTATTTAAGCACAAATACACGTTGACTGCAAAATTCTCATCTAGTTAACCTTGAATATCATATCTGTCTAATAATAGCACATCCTCCACATAATTTGAAAAATAGCAAATATCATATCTCAAATTAACCATTATAATATCTAATTAGGGATCCCCACTGTATTAATTAGGTATATTACTTTGACTATAGCGGCCACTATACCGCTTTAATCGGGAAACCAGCCACTTTTAATTCCTATTATTATATTTATTATTACATGCTTAAATATATAAAATATAATTCAACCAATTCAATGATAACTGTTCTGTTTTTTTTCTTTGTTGAGAGTGTTAATAGTAATTCACTATTGGACTATTGACTTGATGACTTTTATCCACATTCAATGTAGCACTGAGTCTATATCATGAACGTATAGTTTGTTTTTTTTCTTTTTCTAACATTTTATAACGTCTTTGTCTATGGCAGTATTTTAATTTTCTTTTATTTCATATGTACTGTACAGAAGTTAAGTGTTAATGCTTTTCAAGTTGTGTGGCTAACATCCTTTTTCAGAAAATGTGACGTGTATCCGATTCTTGCAAGTAAAATCTGATACATAATTGTTTCAATTTTAAAATCACATTAAGGATATAACTATTATAACTAAAATTTCAATATGAAGTAATTAAAAGTTGCCAAAATTAAAAAATAAATATGTTTATTTTTTAATTTATTATTTTCATCTTGGGTTTTGTTTTCTTAGCACTCGCTGTTTCTTTGAATAGTAATTAACGAGTTAACCTAATTTATTCAGCTTGGTTATTTCAACTTGTTTGTGATTTAGAATATCTGAAAATATGCACAGAGATGGTGAATTGGATAAGTGATTGGTGCTGGTTGCGACAATTAAATTACCCACTTGGATAAAACGAGTGCATGGTTGAGAATCCTCGTACGCCACACAACACTAAATGAAACAAACTCCAAAATGTGGTGAAGTGGCAGACGCACGTAAAGCTAAATATTCCATCTCTTTTTTCCATAAATAAATACCATATATCCTACGTACCCCTCGAATTCGATCATGTAACTCTTCTCGGTCGTTCTATTATACAATATTTACTTATAGCATATAGTATTATTATTCTCGATTAATTTCTAGTATGAATAAGTGTGATTTGCGACTGCTCGAATAGGTCAACAAGCAAAGGCCTTTCTTGTTTAAGTAAGTTGGCATATTCTCAAAATGGTGATGCTGAGCATGTTAATTTACATTCATTTGCTCCCACCCTTTATGCCAAACTAGCTAGTTGAGATATCCAAAGCTCCAAAATGCGATTACGCATCGAAAAAGCTTCCCCTATAGCTACCTAGCTAGCTAACTATATATATATCTAGTGCGATTGCAATATTCATCACTTCACTGATTCAACAATGCATGTAGTTAGCACAAACAATTCTCTGGGCATGCAGAAAGTTTCATGCATCTTATAATTGCAATGGTGGTGCATTATAATACAGTGCAGCTGGCCAATGTAAATTTGGCTTTGGTGAATTTGTTTTATTCGGCTCAACTTGACCTCCCAAGATAGTTGAGGCCAGACTTTTATTCAACAACCTTTTGTGAGAAACAAAATTCCCAAAAGCAACAAAAAATGAATACGTATAGGGAAAGGTAGCGTCCGGGACCCCAGGACCATTTCTTATATATCAAGCCATTTCATAATTAGTATCTTCCTTTACTTGATGAGATTTTTTTAGTTATAATTAAGTCGAGTTAACGCACTCAATTGTAAACGTAATTTTACTGCTAAGTAATTGAGTAATTAATTACAAGTGATTCATTTGCTGCATCATGCTACTTGCTAGAGTGATAATTAACATTAAAATATTTAAAAGGTGGAAGTATCATTCCGTGTGTTAAGGCTTTTAATTGGTTGCTGGCAACCCAACTACTTGTACTTTGGGGGAAATTATAAATAGAGCAAATTATCACCATATCAGCAAAGTTTATTTTAATTACATGTGTATTTCTTATTTTTTTATCCCTATATAAAATTTCATAACTTTTTGGTATCCCATTATACTTTCATCTCCTCTACTTTTAACGGAGTTAATTTTGTTAACTTTTTACGTTATGTGAATAGTACATGATTTTTATAACATTTTTTTTTCAAAATGTCCTTATTTTCTTTTTTAAAACATAAGGGGTGCATTTGTAATGTATTAAAAAGTTCAGAAGGTACATGTAATGATTTTAAAAGTTAAGGGAATACACATGTAATGTGTTTAAAAATTAAGAGGGTACATGTGTAATGTATTTAAAATTTAAGAGGGTATATATGTAATGACTTTAAAAGGTCAAGCGATTCGTGAGTCATGAATTTAAAAAGTCAGGATACATGTTAAAAACATCAATATCTCTTTTCCTTTGGAGAAGAAGAATAATTCTCTCTTCTTGAAAGGTAACACATGAAACCAAGGAAGAACAACCTTCTTTTCTCTTTAAAAAGACAATAACATGAAATAGAGGAAGAAAAACCATTTTCTCTCCTTTAAAAAAAGAATGTTGAAAGAGGAAGAGGAAAAGGAAGAGAAACCATTTTCTCTAAGTTAAAGAAAAGAACGTTCTCTTCTTGGATAACTTAAATATAAGGGTAATTACGACATTTTAAATAAATCAATTAAAATTAAATATAAATTTATTTAAAAAACTAACAACAACTTAACACCCTTAAAATAGGGATGTCAAATTAATGGTAAAAAAAGGAAGGATATATGTCTAATTGAAGTAAATTTCAATAAATCTCATAAGATATTGCTGTAATTTACTCTCTTATAAATATTAACACATTTTCTCACCTTGCCATCCTTCTTACCAATTTTCACATTACTCGTTTAATTTTTAAATTTTTAAAAAATTAATGGTACTTAGTTATAGTTGAGACTATAAATGAAGTCATGGTCTAGGACTACTTAATAACTTCTCTTATTTTAGGATGTCGACATAAATCAAGACTCAAAATGCTTAATTAATTTTATAAAGATATTTTAGGGCACGTGGTCAACCATAGTATATACCAGTATTTAAATTTACAATGATAATATAATTTTTTTTTACATTTTCGTAATCTAATCATGAAATATCATATATGATCAATTTATTGAGTTTGGTAATATAATAATTAGTTTTAAAATTATATTAGAATAAGTATTAGTTAATTACCAACAATAACTGTTGGTACAAATAATAACGATTTGTGTATCTTAATCAGGTAGTCATGATCGGCATAAATATAAAATAAATTATGATAAAGGAGAAATAAACACATTATATGGTATGTACTCATGGTTTCGACTAAGATTGATCATTACTATATTTCAAAAAAAAAAAAAGTTAAATAATTTATATATTGTTATTTATTAATTTAATTTCCAGAGGTTATTTTCTAAAATTAAGGAGTTTATCAAAAAAAAAAAATATCAAACAATTTTGATACTTACTAACTACTATTTGAATCTTTTAAAATCTATTATTATATATACATATCGAAGGAATCTCCTGAACTATTTGATTTGAAGTTTTTATAAATATATCGTTATGCTTTGATGAAATCCTATAATTAAAATTCTGGGCAGGGACTTACTTTATAAGTTTAGTAATCCATTTAAAAAAATCTCAAATAATTGGAAGGCAAACAAATGAATTAATTTATATTAATTAATATCGGTTAAGGGCAATGCAAATCATTTGCTGGAAATACTGTAGACAAAAGGAGACCAACCAGAGCTGAAAGTAAACTTGAATTATTGACTAAACAAGGTAATTAAATAACACCAAAGATGGTGATGCATCATACTGGTTACAACCGTAACATTTATATGGTGAAGGAAATGTTTAGTGAGCCCCGGGGGCTACACCCGCCCCTTCGGATCAACAAGGAATTAAATATTAATTAAGGTAATCACTAATCACCAAAGTACCAAGTTGGAGATTTTTTCATTCATTTGAGTTATTATGATATTCTGGATATACACTCAATTATTTATTCAAATCTATGTTATATCTAACATTCATTGTTTCTTTTTCACGGTTTCTTTCTCGGTATTACATCTAATTAATTATTTATAATCACAACAAGAAATTAAAGTATCAGTTACAATAATTTTGTTATTAATATAAATTTTTTATTATTAATACTTGTGCTACTGATATTTTAGTAACAAATTTTTAAAAATTACATATAAATTACTTTGTCACGGTTGATAAGTTTTGTTTTAGAATGAATATCTTTGTAGTAATTAGCATTTTGGATATTCTAAAGTTTTTTTATTCTTATTTTCATATTATGAAATCTAAGTAATTCAATGTTATGTAAAAAAAAAGAATAACAACTATAAGGTAATACAAACGATATCAATTTATAAACTAATAAATTATGAGATACGTATAATGTTTGACTTCGAACATAAATTATGAGATACTTATGATGTTTGATTTCGAAATATATTTCACTAAGTCAAAAATTGATAAGTTTGTTTTACAGTGAATATCTTTGTAGTAATTAGCATTTTGAATATTCTAAAGTTTTTTTATTCTTATTTTCATATTATGAAATCAAGTAATTCAATGTTATGTAACAAAAAAAAAAATAGAATAACAACTATAAGGTAATACAAACGATATCAATTTATAAACTAATAAATTATGAGATACTTATGATGTTTGAATTCGAAATATATTTCATTAAGTCAAAAATTAATACTTTTGGTAATATTGGGACATTATCGATTTTAAAAAAATTCGTACACAATACTTCACTCTGATTAAATCTTCCTCATAATGTATAAGTACAAGTTGTCTAACCCCACTAATTATACATGCGGCAAGTTTGAGTCTGGAGTTTGATACTATATTAAAATCGAATTAAATCAAATCATAATTTTATTTTATATTTGATTTAAATAATTTTTTATTCAAAAATCAAATCAAATCAGAAAATAAACAGCCTGTATAAATCGAAACTATGATGAGTTGTAAGGCTGAAAGCACAATATGGTGGGGGGGTAAAAGTGAAACGTCACAAAGTATAGATAAAGATTCAGTGTGGACCCCACATAGAAAATTGTGCATGCACCAGTAATGGTAGAAGGCCAAGGCGAGTTACTCATAGAGAGGGCGTCCCTGTGTGAAGAGACTTAAACCAAATTTGGGATGGAGAAGGGAATAGGGTAATAAGAAGAGAAGTGGGTTTGGGTTTAAAGTAAATAGTGCGGCATTAGGGTAGTGGTGGAACAACAACTGGAAAGTAGTAGTACTCTTAAACTAAAGCAAGCAATCTACAATGCATTATTATTATTATGATATGATTATGATGATACCACACACGCATTAGTTCCCATCTAGCAACTTGCCTTATGCCTTACTCCTCTTTTTGAGCACTATAAATAGGTTCCCACTCTTTCCATAACGACTCGTGCAATTCAAAGAGAGAGAGAGAGAGAGATTATTAGCTACATAGCCTCAACTCAGGATTGGTTTTTCTCTTCAGAGAGTATAATCGTATCTTCACCTTTTCTTCGTGACCACTTAGAATATTCAAGAGAGATGGCCATTAACCATGAAACTTGGGCTTTCATTTTCGGTCTTCTAGGTACGTAGATACTCATATTAGTAGTTCTATATATCTCTATGACGTATACTATCATAATTTTTCATCATTTTTAGTATTATTGCATTATCCTCCTTAATTTGCCATGCATCTACTTACGGAAATTTGGTTTGAGCAAACTTCCTGCGGTTGTACAACATCGGAAATACGTAATATTAACGTTAGCTTTTAACGTAAAATTATTAAATGGCTAGGTAAGTAGGTTCTCAGAGGATATGATGAAAAGCTAGAACCATATATATGCATGGCGTTTTTTTTTTTTTTTCTAGTTTTCCAAGAATGATCAATATACAATACTTGAAAGCAACAATATATATGATTTAACTAATCGGTGTGCTTCTCCAATACAGTTATTTAACGTGATCAAAACTGTTGGTGTGAATTCATAATTACATTGCTGATGAATGTTTCTTGTGTTTTTGTTTGTGTTATTATAGGCAACGTGATCTCCTTTATGGTGTTCCTTTCTCCATTGTAAGTGATATTTTCTACTTTAATTAGCATACTCAATCATTGTGATTAATTCAAGAATGAGCAGAGCATATAATTAATTATCATCAGCTTTCTAATTAACCATGTATTATTTATATTTGATCAAACAATGGCAGACCAACTTTCTACCAAATCTACAAGAAGAAAACTGCAGAAGGGTTTCAAGCACTACCCTATGTTATTGCACTGTTCAGCTCAATGCTTTGGATCTATTACGCACTCGTCAAAAAGAATGCTAGCCTCCTTCTCATTACTATTAACTCCTTTGGATGTGTCATAGAGACAATTTACCTTACCATCTTCCTAGTTTACGCCCCAAGAAAAACCAGGGTACTCCTAATAACTCCTATGTTCTAGGCATTAGTCTTTCTTTTTCTTTCTATTTTTTTTTTCAATAATTAATTTCCCTTTTATTATAAATGTCACAGCTTTCTACCATAAAGCTTCTTCTGGTGTTGAATGTGTTTGGATTCGGAGCGATGCTTCTTTCAACCCTCTACCTTACAACTGGTTACAAACGTCTTACTGTGATAGGATGGATTTGCCTTGTTTTGAACATAGGCGTATTTGCTGCTCCTCTTTGCATCATGGTATGGTAACAGTTTAATTAATTAGGACCCGAATATTATTCAAATCATAAAATAACACAATTAGCTATGTGTATACTTTTATTTTCAGTACGTGTTTTTTTTTTTTTAAGATTTTTTACTTTGTCTTGAAAAACTATTCTTTAAGAAAATCCAAACAAATCCCTTTAATAAGATAAATAACATTCTTATATATATTGATTGATAAATGCAGAAACGTGTGATAAAGACGAAGAGCGTGGAGTTCATGCCTTTCACTTTGTCCTTCTCTTTGACCTTAAATGCTGTTATGTGGTTCTTCTATGGCCTTCTTCTCAAGGACTACTACATTGCAGTAAGTTCAATTCAATCATATTATAATTAACCATTATTTTTTTGTCTTATTCCTACCAAGACTTTTCCTTTAGCACTTTAGTTATTTCTTTTTATTTTTAGATCCCATAGCTTTTCGTTATGCCTTTATAATTAACTAATGAAATGATCATTCCAATTTAATTAGAGCAATAAGTTAAATGTGTGTGCACTCCATTGATGTTGAGTTCCCATGAAATAAAAAAAGTGAAACGGAAACATGGGCCCCTTCTGTTAAGGAGTATATATTTATATACTATAGGCAATTTAATTTTATTCCTTTGATGAATTTGTTTTGACCGACCAAAAAGAACTAATTTCATCAAGAAAAAAAATGATTAATTTAATTAATATTTTTCCTTTGGATGATGCAGCTCCCAAATACTCTTGGGTTTCTATTCGGCATAATCCAGATGGTGATGTATTTGATATATAGAAACGCAAAGCCACAAGCATTGGAGGAGCCAACTAAGGTTCAGATGGAACTAAGTGGCCATATTATTGACGTTATGAAGCCGAATCATGTTACCAAAAATGGTGCTGTGATTGAGACAGCAGCTACCAATGTGTGATCAATATTGAAGCAATGAACAAGTTCAAAGAGAAGGGAAAAAAAATCATGAGGTTCCAAAATATTTAAGCTAAAAGTACATTAATTCCTACTTTAATTACTTTGCCAAATGGGGCCTCATCTCAACTCAAGAACAGTACGTAAAATTTGGTGTTTAATTAAGTTTCTTCTTTTTATTAACGTATTTTCCTGAAGTGATAGCTATAATATTTAGCTGGTCAATTGTGTTAGTATGAACGTCTCTTTGGCCTCTTCCATCACTCTCTCTCTCACTGTAGTAAAATGTGTAGCAATTTATCTTCTCTTGCATTGTGTCCCTCAGTCAAAGTCATCAATTCTCTCTTTGTACGCGTAATATGTGTCCATGTGATGGAAATTAATAATTATGCAATCAATGAGACTAAGTAGTGCACACTTTTATTTCTTTTCATATGCTGCAATCGTGATTATCCTAATGTTAAATTTTATATTGTTATTTGTAAATCATGATTAAATCATGCATATCAAAGCGATGTAGATGTATATAGTGGAGGGTCTTCTTCTCTTTTATTTTATGATGTCATAGAGAAGGGGACAGATATAATACCACCCTAAAAAGTAAAAAATGCATATCTTAGTGACGGAAGCTAATTAACAATCATTGGCAAAAAGACCCGACACTTAGACTATAACATTCCAATCAGGAGTGGTTTCATTCTATTCATGATCAAAAATCAATGCCAATTATTTGAAATTAAATTAGTAGCTAAACCTGAGGATTAGAACGCCAAATATGAGGATTATTATTATTTACATTCGATGTTTAATTTGCTCCAAATTTCAACTCCAATATATATGTATACCCAAGAGGCTAGGAAAAAATAAGTCAAATAGGACAAATGGCAGGAAAACACACAGCTAGACCTACTTGTTAACTAATAATTAGTAGTCTTTTAACTGTTTTTATTTTTTCAAATATTTTCCAACTTATGTTTGTCTTGGCTGATGCTATTAATGATTTTTTTTATTTAAAAAAAAAAAAAGAAGGATTATTAGTTGATCAGGCCAAAAGTAATTTTTTAATTTTTGAAAAAAAAATATATTTCTAGCAACAGTGAAACAAAAACTCTTCCCCGCATTTCTCTAATTAATTTCAAACCATCAAACGAAAACCCTAATTTCTTCCTCGTGAAATCACAAACTCATGGCCAAGAAAGAGAGAGAGATGAAGAAAAAGGCATTGTAGCAAGAAAGGGACAGGGAGAAAAAACATATGGAGAGAGAGACACTGCCTATGCACATCTGAATATCTGATTTTTTTTTTTCTTTGTCTAGGCTTTTTCAAAAGTTTGAGTTTTTATTCTCTCTTTTTTAGAGGGGGTTAATTTGTTTCACTATTTGTGATGGAGACTTACACTGGCTATGCTAGCTTCGATTTAGTTGTGTGACAAAGGACATATCGCTAGAAATTGCCTCCCAAAACAGCAATGGAAAAGCATAGTGGAGAAAGAAAAAAAAAACTTATTATTCAAGTAAAATTAAATATTTAAATTCATTTTTAAGATATCATTCTCAAAATATTAGACGTATTATTAATTAGATATATCCTTAGTTGAGTTTATTTAGACGTTTCTGTTTATCAGTTTATTATTATTAGTGGATTTGTTGTTGATTAAACTTCTATAATATACTCCTGAACCATTTTATCACTCCAAGTCTTTCAATAATGGAACTTCTTTGGTGTTCAACACCTTATCTCAATGATGAGAAGCTTTTGCTGTTTCCCTCAATTTGTAACTCCAACTTCCCCATCTCAATTTACTATGACAAATACTATGAATTATTATTTTTTTAACATTTTTAAATATCAATACTTTTGCATCTATCATAGATGTTATGAATAATGAACTGATATTTTGGTAGGTCTTTCTTAGGTTAATTAGCTAGGTGCATGCGCACCCCAATTACACAATTGACCAACCCATCATTAAGTAATTAACCAAAATAAATGTAACCATAAATGAACTCTTTTTTTGCATATTTAATTTAATCCTCCCAGCGGAAAGGGAACATGATATTTTATCAATAATATTCAATGACTTGAAACCAGGGCATTTGTATACACCCACCATATAAAGTTTCATGCTAGCTAGGTTCCGATAATACAGGGTAGGTATAGTGATCATCATCCCAAAATAAAAGAATTTTGTTATATCCTTAAGCCTCTTTTTAATATATTTTTTTCACCTACTTTATGTAAAGAACTTATTAAATAACGAAAAAATACATATTATTCAATATCTTGAAAACAACATAAAATGTATTCATACTTTATTATTTATATACATTCAGAATTGGAAAGTAGGTGGACATTAGTAGAAGACAATCTGGATTTTTTCCCCTCCTTTCTTTTTCTTTCTCTATAACAACATTAATTCCGTGGGAAAAGGATTGATCACACATATATGTTTGTGCGGTTCATCTGCGTCTGCTTTTACTAAGATATCGTGTTCTAAACAAGATTTGAAAAGAAATAAAAAATGTGAAGGAGTTTGTTCCAAATGTCTCACAATGTTGAAGTAAGAAGCTAGCTTGCACTAGCCAAACGTGAAACCAAAGAATTTAATGGGGCCACACAAAGAGAATAATTAATAATTCAAAGAAAGGTGACTCATGCGTCTCAAGATAAGCATTTGAGGGCATTACGCAAATGAATGAGCCAACAACAAGGTCGTTCTTGAAAGTTAGCTATGATTTTTTTTTTTATCGAAAAATGCAGTTGGCTATGATTTTGTTGAGAGATGTAGATAATCTTCATGACATGAACCCCAAAACAAAAAATTAATATAAAAATGGTTAGGTTAGGTGTGGTTCCCGTGCACAATAATCTTTCAAGTCGATCGAGATAAGGGTGAGTGATGTAACAAACCACTTTGTTTGTTTTTGAAGACTTTAAAGCTTCTTAAACCCCTCCCCTACCGTCTATGTCATCTATCAAACCCGTCTTCTTCTAATGCTTTAATTTATCTGTTTCTGTTTCACATATATGTCAATGAAATGAAATATCGTTGTTCTTTTACATGGGCATGGGGGCTACCACTTAGGCCTAAGATATAATACAATATTCCTGGCTATTGTTTTTAAACCTATCATATCATATATATATCATATCATCTGTTATGAGACGATTTATAAATATATTCCGTTAACTTTATGATCCCCACCTTACAAATTTACTAGTTTTATAGCGTTGAGTTGAATCTGAATTCACTTTCTAAGATACATGATACTTTATTTTTTTATTTTTTTTTTGCTTTTTAATGTTTTCTGGCTAACCCCAACTCTGCCAATCATTGCCTCATAATGGGGTCCCTAGATACATATGATTTTGGTAAATGATTTGATTTACTAAGGAGTAGCGCTATACCATGTGGCATGCATAAACCATTGGGGGCTGGCCTAGCTTACCTCATGCTTTATTAATTCGACCATATCTTAGTATCTTACTATTGTTCCTACTTTTTCTGTCTTGCGCCGTACACAGGAGATTTGTGGGTTATGTTCAACTCATGTTGTGACACATCAACGATCTGATATTTATGTTCCTAATAATTTGTATAGAGAACCAGTGGCATGTGCTACGTACCTTCCTTATTTAACCATGTGTAAAGTTAAAAATAAAAAATAATGAGTTAAAAAAAAAGGTGTATTTTTAAACTTGATCTACTTTAAATTGAAAGTGAGCGCATCGTTATTTTATGGTTATTAATTTTGTCACTCTAGAGGAACTCAATCCGTAACAAATCTAATGAAAATCAGATATCAGATATTGTATCAAGCAAGATATTAATTGTAGATTTGAACAGAACGCACTAATGTGGATGTCTAAAGTGTTATTGCGTGATTAGATTTTTAACTCAGTTGAGTACAAAAAATATCAGTACCCAACATTAAAAAAAAAAAAAGAAGAATCTGCAAACGACAATTTGGTCTCAAGCATATCGCTAATGAATTTGTTTTATTTCTACTATGTACAGCTTGCAGAGAGTAGCATTCGTGTTTCGCTATCACATCCTGACCAAATTTGTAGCAAATAAACAGCGTCCTAAGTATAATACAAGTATAATACAGTTGTCAAATTGTCGTGCAGTGGTTCAATATGAATGCAATGGCTTTGGACTTTCTGGTCTAAAGGTGGAAATGAATTCAAGTTTTATTTCCTACGGCAAAGACTTTAGGACCTGTAGTCTTGGTAGCATGTGTACCCCTTGTGTTGTGACTTCAATCAATTCAAGTTTTAACAAACTTGACATGAGCAATTAATAAAATATAATTAAATAAATAAATAAAACTGAAAATTAACAAAAATTAACAATACCTCTTTAAGAGGAAATATTACTCTTCATTATAACATTGAGATTCAAATTTAAGAAATGTCACTGCATCTTACCATTACTATCTATTATAATTATAATTATGATAATATTTAAAGTATTATTACTCTATTAATATTTTCTCTTCTACTAAAACTACTATGATAAAGATTAAAAAAAAAAAAACATAAAAATATGAATACATAGTTACATACAATATAAACGTTGGGATTTCACTTTTTGGACAGCCCACAATAATTATATGTTGCTTCCTTTATGGGCTGATTTTGTAGGGATTGAATTTCCGCGTAGAACTTCTCCGTAACGGCTTTAATCTCCATTTAAACAACAAACAAAAAAATGTCACAAGTTTATACACAATTTCCGTCAAATTAATAATCCTTTAATTCAATTGTCACTAATCAATCTTATTTTCATATGTTCAGATTTAAAGAAAATAAGATTGGATCAAAACATATTTTGTCAAAAATAATAAATTCCCAAATTTTCTCCTTTGAAAATCCTAGTCACATACTCTAAGATCCATCAAATTTCCAACTCTTGAATTTCAAATAATTTCATACCCCCATTATTTAAGGGGGGAAAAGCAAGTTGAGAGTTTTATATAAAGTGAAATTAACAAGACTTTTTTCTAATAATTTAAAATTTGATTTAATCCAAAAAAACTATATTAAACTTTAAAGAAAACTATACAATGCAATCCCAAAGCGACTGTAAAATAACTCCCTGACTAGAATGTTAAAGCAATAAAACTTGTTGCCGAAAGGTTATATCTAATGCTGCATCCATTTTTCTGAATGCCTTCATATATACACTAGTAAACAAAAAAAGTAACGACCATTGCCACAAATGCAAATAAATAAAAACACTCAACTCAATTTTCAAAATTGATCCATACTCGAGAGGCCAGACAGCTGTTAGAACATACGTCTTCGATAAACTCGGCTTCCAAGTTGGGTAAATGCAAAGCATTCAAGTTTAATCAGTAACACATGTTTTGACCAAAAAGGTAATGTACATATGTACTAACAAAACATTAAGTCATCTTATAATAGAATACATCTGTTGATTTTTCTACGTCCTCCCCCCCAACGTGAACCAATCAATAATAATAATAATAATAATTGATCATTCCAATCCAGTGTCCCTGACGAACAGCAAAAGATTAAATAACTTTACCCTAACCAGCAAAACTCATGGAAAACTCAGATAATGTGCCGTTGTATCTTTGTTTGAAATGTCCGATGAAAAATATATCAAGTTGTCTAGCTAAGTTTCGCCCAATCAGGATATGGACAGTCATACGTCCATCCAGGTCCAGAGTAACAAAAACAATGTAGCCATAGACCTTCTTCATCAGCATCATATCTGCAATTATAAAATCCCAAGTGAAGCAAATTTAGTGGTCAAGCTATCTGAGATTTAAAACCACAAGGATAGTTACTAGGCAGAAAAGAATCCTCAGAATTACGAGTTACAAGTCACCAGACATTTGCTATAGAACCAAAAAAAAACTCAATATGTTTCCTTATATTACAAACACAAATACAACCAAGGGGGTTTAACTTGGTTGGTTGAACAGTGAGTTACTGTGAACCCCCTGATACCTAAGTTCGATTTGATGAATAAAAAAAATACATTAAAAATACAAAAAAAAAATAAAAATCACAAAACAGAATGATAACTAGTACTTCAACTAATATGTCTCATAATGGTGAATGTTTTTGCACCAAACAGATAATAACTTTGAACCTAACTCAACCTAACAAAACCAGCTTGTAAGATAAAGGTTGTCCCCCACTTATATACTATATCTTAACACTCTTTCTAGTGAGGTGAGACTTGGATTTTTCCTAATACAGCCTCTCATGTTCAGCACTTCTGAGTTTGATGCATAAATAATATGGTGGATGGCTCTTTAATGAATCTAGGATAGTATCACCAAAGATAATAAATATTTATTTAGATCAACAATGGCATCTGCAACATCATATTCATGCAATATCAACAACTTTAAGCTCCTACTTCGTTAAATAAATACTTAACCTAATTCTAATTTCCTCATGTCCTCACATTCACAGCAGAATAGCAGATAAACTGTAAAAGCTGTTGCATCTTTAATGCAGTGTTGAATCATAAAGGCCGTTTTATTTTTCGCTAATTATGGTCACCTGTGATGTAAAATGAAAAGGCTAGACCACAAGAAAATCTACCCTCAAAACCAAATTATTATGATGCCCATTCTATTTTAGAGTTAAGACAGCTGCACAAAAGACTTGAGTACGAGCAACTCTGAACTTTCTTCAAGTCAACCGGCAACCATGCATCTTTGTCATTTTACAATTTACAAAACAAACAAGCAGAAAAATATTGTTTA
This sequence comes from Amphicarpaea edgeworthii, assembly GCA_014843725.1. Classification (NCBI taxonomy): domain Eukaryota; kingdom Viridiplantae; phylum Streptophyta; class Magnoliopsida; order Fabales; family Fabaceae; genus Amphicarpaea; species Amphicarpaea edgeworthii. The sequence goes on from CM026328.1 coordinate 6,494,836, forward strand.
CCAAGATAATGGGTTACATACCCTTTGGGTGCCAAATTTGGACAATTTGTACACATGGGATCAATGCTAAAATCTCCATTAGAATTTTCTTCACATTCATTAAGCACTTTCTCATCAAAATTTTCTGTCAGAGAAGCATCAGATATGCGAGCTGATCTATCAGCACTCAACCCTTTAACAGATCGATCAACAGTTTGTTCTGAGATGTACAACATATCATTGGCTATTGGGTGCCCTGAATATTGTAAATGAACACGTATCTACACCAGAGGTGTGTATCTGTTAGCATATATCTAATAAATTGAACAAATACAAACTTCAGAATATCTTTGCCTCTTTGGTCTTAGTTGACTAAATATTTTCATCAGTTGAAAAGATGAAACAATGAGGATCATACAATTGCTGGCTTTTCAACCATTTTGGGTGTTTTCTTTAAAGAAAACACCAAAATGAGTGTGCAAAATGGGTAGTGGCAGTCAAAGAGGCACCTCAGGGACGTGCGCAATCAAACCATTGCAGTGCTGCATGGTCAACATCTAGTACATGCAGGTGGTGCCTCTTTGACTAGTGCTATCCATTTTGGTAATTACTTTTCAAGCACACCCATTTTGGAGTTTTCTTTTAAGTAAACACCTAAAATAGTCTAAAAGACGACAACATGGCTGGCAAGTGGCCAACTTTGGAACGTGTTGTTACTGACTGTCATGACACATCCCTGGCATGCTAGTATGTGTCAGTGAATAGACCACATGGTAATATGGTATTAATATCCTTGTAATGTAAGACCTAAGCCTCAAAAATAACACATTGAAGATAGATTGATAATAGAATATTTTTTCAGCAGTGAGGAAGTTTACACAAGATAGCAATGTTTAAACCAAATATCAGACATATAAATAGCATGCTATGGAGATCAAAGACATCGTCTTCATCAGACAAAAAAATATAAAAAAAGAAAGCATCCAACATTTTCCTTGCCTGATGAGTACGACCAGTGATTGGTTCACATAAAACAATACTTTGAGTTCCATTAGTACTAATCCGAGTAAATTTTGTAGTGGAAGTCTTCCCCTTTGCAGAATCTCTGACCTTCATTAACAAAAATATTCATTCAGATATGTTCCACATGATACTTCTGATCTTTTCACTTGTCAAGAACAAATGTGTTGACATCATTTTTCTTCCTACAATCTCAACTACTACTGAAATATTACAACATTAGAATAGCCAATATAATCACCAACTGTCAGCTTATTTTGGCTGTCGTATGCTTCTCAAAGCTCAATACATCAGATCATATAGCAAAGACAAAGGAACCCATGATATTGGTTTGGTTCTATTTGTGTTTTTTATGAAGTTAACCTTGTTGAGTTGGAAGAAATAATTGCCATGAATTTTAATTCTATATAACGTATTGCTCTGATTCTGAGATATGTATTGCATGATGATGTGAAACTCTAGGCAATGATATTAAAAGGCCACAGGCAATTTATTTCAGCTGAACTATAGTTTATAAATGCGATACTTAGAGTTGAATGGCTAATTTTTCTTTATAGTTTCTTAACATGAGTTAAATGAACAGAAGTGTTGACTGATTCCATGGCTGATTTTATGGCTTAAAATGTACTTAAGAACTTGAAGAAAGACTTTTATGTAGTCCTAAATAGGTGTTAATCAATTGGATGAAGGTTATAAAGAAAATGTTTATAGGGCCCATTTGTTTGTAATTTTTAAAGGAAAAAGAATTAAAAAAAATATGTTCAAAAAGTTTTATAACAAAATAGATTACTGTCTCAAAAAAAAAAAAGCTGCTTTAGCATTTTTCACATAAGCTAGAAAACGTAGCTTCTAAAAATAGCTAGATCATAAAAGTGTTTTTCCTTCAATACAGAATACACTAATAATTATAATATAGCACCTTGCTCCTGCTTTTGGAAATTTGCAAAGGAAATGGTAAAAAAAACAAGGATTCATTGTTTTCCTTTGCCTATTTTTGAAAATAGGTAACAGATTAGAAACAAAGTGACATCTTTATAATTATTAGTGAAAACATATGAACTGAAACTGAAAACAAAAAACAAACTAAATGCACCCAAAATTTCTCAAACAAAAAAACCATGTAGGAACCAAAGGCCTCACCTCTGCTGAGCTCCTTCCTTCTCGTGCATTATAGTCTATATTGGCATCAACAATTAGCTAAAAAGTAAAAACTGAATCGAATGAGAAATGTACCTCAATCTTAACCAAAAGAATAGCACTTTATTTATAGTAAAAATTAACATGTTATGCAAACGAAAGTTCACTCAAATACAAAAAAATGACCAGACATCTCAGACTGAAGTTTTAGTTAACCATGACCTGTTTGGGATTGGTTGTTGCTTCTTTATTTTCAGATTTAGAAAAACTACTTAACAATCAACATATTTATCTAAACTCTTTAGTTTGTGATTATGAATCTACCATTCCAAATACTGAACTGACTAGAAAAAGGACACTTCTCATTACGTTCTTCAGGTGTCAATGTAACCCTTAAGGATGCCAAAAAAAAGATCGTCAGTAAATAACCCTAATGATACCATACTATAAAAAAGACAGCTGAGTGCACAAAAGCATTTCTTAACTCCTATGCCAAAACCTTAAACAACGAAATGGCATGCAGAGTAATAAATATCAAGTATGGGTATGTGCAAAATATCTTATCCAGACCATATAAAAGATACCTCATCCTCAGGAAATTCTCCAACTACTTTTGCTATATATTGTTTGTGGACTAAGCCGGCTTCTATCTGTAACAATAAAATTTTATAGTTATAATGTATAAAACAAAATCTACAAATAGATATAGTCATTATACATCAAACAGAGAAATTCTGTTTGTGTTATAAGCATGTCAAGATATTGATAGCATGGAACAAGAAATTGAACTTAAATGCCAAAAGACGGCAAATCAAGTATAAATTATCTTTAATAAATTCATAGTAATGAGTATATAATATTGTAAAGTACCAACAGGTTCACCTTTATTTAATATTAAAGATTAAAATTTTATAAGAGAAGAAAAGAGTGAAGAGCAAAAAGAAAGTCCTTTCCTAAACTCACCTGTTGCCTAAAAATGTCAGCTTTTGCAGAATTTCTGGCCAAAATAAGAAGTCCTGAGACAAGGCGATCCAGTCGATGAATAGCTGAGATGATCATGTCAAGGTAAAATGCAAATACAAAATGGATAAACTTTGAGAGATAAAAGACAAATGCAAGTACATAATGGATAGACTGTGAGGCTGAGATAAGGGTATGCAAAAAGAAAGCAGTTAAATTTTATGCTAATTGGAAATTGTAAATTTATCAGCATTTGACATTTATCTTTATGATGATTATAAAATGTATTTCCAAAAGGTATTTTAGGATACGGAATAGAGGAGCCAGCCCATGGTCAGCTTGAAGAATGCCAACAACAGTGTTCTTACGATATTGACCGCATGGGTGCACCTACTAAAATTCACGGCTTTAGCATATACCAAAACAATACCATCCCTATGACCTATCCTGTCAGGCACTTCATTAACCACTTAACATGGCAGCTTTCTAACATAGGCACTCCATTAAACCACTTGTTAATGCATACTTACAGGGACAGATGCCGGCTTACAAACAGTTAGCACATCTGGATCTTTGTGAAGAATAGGAACCTCACAAGCCATCACAGGTGGTTCATGCCTGAAACCTCGGTGGCATCAGTTGCAAGGTTTATCAAATCCTTAAAATGGAAGCATGCAGTTTAAAACAAACCTGTGTAAGAAGTGGCTTATCTTTTGAGATGACTTAACAATGTATGAAACGGGTACCATCTCACCATCCACTTGAATCCTTCCACATTTCACTGCACTAACCTACAATGTTAACACAAACCATCAATTAACTAAACTCTGATAATGGATCAGATTTCAAATCATGAAACAGAGAATGAGTAGTTCAGGATTCTAAGACCGAAGCATAAATAGACAAACAAGGAAACATAAATGAGTAGGCGTGGTTCTTACATAATACTCATAAGGTCGACCTTTAAACTCCTCAGCGAATAAATCCACAATGGTTTTCCCAGCCCATCGATTTTTAACCTGCAACAACACAAATTGACAATTTCTAGGGTTTAATCAGGGTTTTTGCATCACATGTAGAAGACAGATTTTAAAATAAAACATGAAAAAAAAAACTAACATGAGCGATGAATTCGAAGTAGTAAGGTCTAACGTATCGAATTCCTGCACAAATTCCAACAAGCAAAAAAAAAATTGGTCATATTTCACTTTCATGTGCGGAAGATTACGATATTGGATGTTACCGTTTTGAAAAACGTAATCGTGAGGGTACGGGGGATTCGCTGGAGTCTGCCACACGATATCCATGCTGTCTTTGCCTTCTCTCTTTCTCTTCATCTACCCGCTTCACTCGATGAAGAAGATTGCAATTTGGAAGGTAGTGGCTGCCAAAACGACAGTCTTCACAACGTCGTGTGGCCAGTATAGTAAACGACGTCGTTTCTTTTGGATTGTTTGTGAACGTGTTTGCATGCTGTGACGTTTTAACTTGGAGTGGTAAGGTGTTTTTTTTTGTCCTATGTCTTTCGGCCCATTGGAACAAAAACAGTTGTAGGTAGGGTATGAGTATCACACCCAATTATAAAAAAATATTTTAAAAATAGAGTTCATGTTTTTTTACGCAATTAAAAGCAATATATTACCTTTTTCGATACATATTTAAACTATTAATTATTGTCCCATTAACGTATCCTTTATTTTATTAAATAATAGTAATAGTATTAAACACAAGTAATATAAAATTCTCTATACATCAATAGAATCATACATTAAATTAATAAGAAAATATCCCACTTGAATTCTTTATAATAATTAAAACTGCGACAAAATAATTATTATGATAACAATTAACAAGTCAAAGACTTTTTAACATCCTTTTGGAAGCCAAAAACACGCCACGACATCACCATCACCACACGGAATGGAAGAAAAAGACAAAGTATCGAATTCCATTCAATAATCTTAAATGAGTACTAGCAATATGGTTGTAAGTATTAAAAGGTGCAACCTATTTGGCGTCATCACGATGAAATGTAAAGAAATGGAACTAAATTTCGGTGGTTGGCGTAATGACAAATCACGGACATCCTGAGAGGTGTGGTCGCAATCAAACATTATACATACTTCAGAAATATCCCTCTCAGATAATCCAATTCTTCAACAAGCAAGCACGGATTGAAAAATAAAAAAATGGGGACCAGTACAGTACAGTACTCTCCTTCTGCTTCCTTTAGCATATAAGAAAAAAAAGATCCGCTATGTTTGAATGCAGTGACCCGATTCTTGTACAGTTCAATTAATGAATGAATTCACACAAACAAACGAGAAACACTTCTTCTTAAAGAGTAGTAGTAGTATATCATATCATCATCATATCTCATCATGCACAAAATATAAGCAAAAAAACAGCAATGTCCTCACTCCTCCTTTCTACTAGTATAAAAAAAAAAAATGTAATAAGCACATTCCCCTTTCAAGTACCTGTAGTAGTATTATAATATGTTGTGTATATACAAGTCAAAAAGAATGAAGGGTGTTGTGATGTCGTCATGATGATGAGATGTTTCAGACACAGGCAACAGAGGAAACAGAGAGAGGGTAGAGGAAGGTGTTGGCATATTGGAAGGAAATGGTAGCGCCGTTGATCAAGGGTCTGCCATCATTGACGAGGCAGTCGTTGTAACGGAGGCGCTTGAAGAGCTTGGGGTTGATGAGGCGAGCAGAGCTGAACCAACCGCATCTTAGGTGTATGCCAGAGATGTCGCATCCACTGACACACATGTTCATTATTTCAACTGTGTAGGTCGGAATTCCACTCGGGAGTGGGGCCGTGGGGCCTTGGTTAATCACTATATCAGACTTGCTGCATTTCTCTCCCCATATTCGGTTCGGTTCCACCTTTCCTCCATCGCCATTGCCGCCTACTGCGCCATTAATCTTAATAAGAAAATGACAGTCTGCTATATATAATAAGACACCAGGAAACAAGATCGCCAGGACGCGTCCATCGCCGCAGGAACCCACACAGCGACAAAATTTTAATAAACATACAAAAAGTGAAACATTCCACAATGGCACAAACCAAGCTCAAAAGCAACTTTCAAGTTCAACTCAGCTCAAAAGCCAATTATTCCAAAGGCTAGTGGAGTTACAAAATATATATATACTTAAATTAAAGAGAGAATGAAAAGGACAACAATTATATTTAGAATTGAAGGTTTTTTTTTTCTATTTTCTCCTCCGCTAAATAACAAAAACACACTGCTAGTATTATTATCGTGAGTAATTTATTTATTTCTCCGTTCTATTGTGTAATCTAATCGAAAACATGCCAAAAAGTTGACGCTCTTGAGGAAAAGAAAAAAGATCATATGGATCGAAAAAAGATTAATGGGTAGTTTCTGTAGGCACACTGCCTTTTTGATGATTTGATTAGATTACACGATCTTGAGCAGTCATTTGTCATTCAGAGAAAACAAAGAAATACGGAAAAGGCATAAATAATCTCAAGAAAACAAAACAAGGGAAGCAAGGCAACCTCAAAACAAAGGAAGACAAAATCGTTCTCGCATGAAAACCAGCAAGTACTACTACCAATCGTTACTCACAAACTAATTAATAGTGAAGAACTGAGAAGGAAAAAAAAATTACCAGTCAAAAGAAGTTTGCGATGCGGAGTAGACATCGTGTTTGTTCGTTCCTCTAACTCAAAACCACGCGACACGGGCACCGCCATCGTTTCGGTGAGAGTCCCACCACCCAAACCTGCAACCGCGATTAACACAAGGACAAATCATTAACAATATTCAAACGAATAACATTAATAAATGCAGCTCTAGAAAGAAAAAAGAGAAACGAACACAAATTGTAAGTGAACGACACGCACCTGTGAAAACGGCAAGGAGCGCGAGGGAGAAGAAGGAGGCAGTTACGAAAACGACGACGATTAGTCGTCGAAGCGAATGCGCTTCCATGAAACTAACACAGCACGGGTCGTGGTCTGAAAGTTGGAAGTAAGTAGTCACGGCATGGAAGAGGTGGAGAAGGAGAGAAAAAGAGAATAGTCTTTAGTGATTAGTGATTCTACACAGATCTGCAGAGAAGAAGAAAAGGATGGGTCATGTTCATATATACACATCACATCATGTGAGGAAACGAGTCAACGAGGCAGGAATAGCCGTCGATTCGGGAAAGACGAGACGAGAGAGAGAGGAAAAGGGAAATGAAGTGAGTGTCACGGGGCTACGATGACCTAAAAAGAGAAAAATAAGCATTCATTCTTTCTTACAAGTATTCAATCAAAAGGCAGCTAGCTAGCTAGCTAAGGCTACGGTTTGTTTGTTGGCGATGAAAGCCAAAACGACGACATTGAATTAATTCATTGCTATTTGCTGGCTCCATGCACCAGCACCGTGTGTAAAAAGAGGGAGGAATTTACTGCGAAGGCGGAGAAGCGACCAAGGTGGCAGACAAGTGACAAAAGTTGAAGGCGCATTTATGAGGTAAGGTAAAACTGCCATGCCATTAGGTCTTCTTTCCCTATATATGCCAGACCATGCTCACTGCTCACAGCTCACACACAAGAGAGAGAAAGAGAGAGTATAGTATACATACATACTGTTACAGTGCTGCTGGGTAGGTTTTGGTCGCTTTTCTTTTTTGTTGCTGTTGTAAATGGAAGCGTCGATGCGGGGACGCTGCGTTTTCGCCTTTTTTCTCTGTCGGGGAGGTTTTGGTTTTGGGCGTGTTTATGTCAGTGTCGCTGCGTTTCCTCTGCTACCTGGGTTTTATATATATATATATATTAAAATGGAGGAGGTATTTGGAATTTGGGTTGAGTGAACCATGGTTAGAGTGAGTGAGTCATTGCTCTTGCTTGCACGTGGGGTTTGTTAACCCTGGCCGTGGGATATGATTATTATGATTTTCATTCTCCTCGTTAATCATTAGCAGCTACTCCTACTACCTAGCTACTATATCTTTATGCACCCTTCCTTCTCCTTTGAGAATGAAAGTAAATGCCTTTCTCCCATCTCAGGTGTTTCTCCAATCTAAGCGGGCCATCGCATCCATCATTTTTTTACTATGCTCTATGGTGTAAGGATGATAATCTCACAATGTTAATCATGTTTTCATTGAATTTCACCCATCTAAACATAAATCATAGTTCTTGATCGGTAAATGCAAATAAGCTCTTAAGCTAGGCAAGATAATTTCGCTGCCATGTAACGTCCCTTGATTTTGTTTTGGGAATCGCGTCACAATGCTAAGTTACATTCCTAATGTTACTATTCATGATTCAAGACACACTGCATTTTTAATAAATACGGTATGTTCGTATTTTATGCAGTAGATGTTTATTTTGGAAATTACTGAATTAAATATAATTCTAAAATCTCAAGTGGAGTACAATGTGGTGAGAGAAGAAACAAGCAAGGAGAATATTGTAGATTGAAAATTAGTAATAGTATTTGAAAGGAGAGTGAAGTTCACGCGGTCCAACCAGAATGGAGGTAGAATGGATGATCCGAATTCCAGTCAATCCAAGAGTCGTGTTTTTTACGTACGCAAGCGGACACATTCTGTTTGTGACTGTGATCACGTACATGCATAAATGAACTGGGCCTCTATTTCAGTTATCCCAACATTATTATCAAATAAAGGATGAATTTATAAAATCTAATAATAAAAAATATGTTAAGATTATTTGTTTTATTTCATAGTCAGATGGAGAAAATATATTTTTGAGAAGACATCATTTCGTAGTTGATAAGGGGTGCCAATTAATGTCATGACCAACTGAACTTTTTCATTTTTTTATTTGGTAAATTATCATAGTTGCCGAAGAAAAGTATCTTTACATTTTGCAATTATCACATGATTATATTACATTATATGGGCAATGATAATATCTGTTCTTTCTTTTTGTATTGAACTTACATTGAGATGATAACATAAATGTGCCTCAATCATCACCACCAGTGATCTCAAAGCCATAAATAGTACTCTATATAAAAAAAATATTTTGCTAAACCAATTCAAACATAGTCTAGTAATTCCCCATACTATTCTTTCCAATAATTCTTATATACACATGCCTCTTCTAACGCTACCAAGAGTACATATATACTGTATACCCTTCTCTCAAAACAATCGTTTATTTACTATAAAGAGAAAAACATCGTTTAAAACACCGTCTTATATCCTAAAATATAATCTATTATAGTATACGTTATGCGTGGTCCTGCCAATCACACATCACAACAACGAGATGTTCTTGCATACTCCACTAGCATCATACGTCCATCTGATTTAATAATTACTTATATTTAAATTCTATATTAATTACATGCGTCCATATGTGCAGAATACACTTGGATTGAATATAAGATTTTCTTCCACACAAAGCACCTTTGTATTCTGTTTTTTATTATATGATTCTGTATTTATGCTGCCTAACAACCTTACATATGCACACAACTTTTTTTTATCTATCATTCTTTTTTTTTCCCTCTCAACTATCAGTGGCTCCTCTTATGTGTGGTGTCTAAAGGCATATTGTATTAAAGACATTTTAAAATTATAGAACATGAAAATATTGTATGAAAAAATAATTCCCATTAATGTTGATGGCTCTTGCTTAGCGTTTTGGGTTGAGAGGAGAGGGCTCCACCCTGCAAGTTTGAAACCTAACAGACATGAAAGTGACTTCCACGATATAGTGTTTCCAATTGGAGTGACATAGTGAACCTCTCAATTAGAATCGCCGGGTCCCAAGTTCACTCACTCCACATGCAATCAAGAGAAATGGCACCATGTATATGCTTTCTCAAAACATTAATTGATTACAATCGAATGCTGCTTGTTAACCTAACCATGGGTCTTTCACTCTTTATTGACATTCGATCGCCCTGACACTTAAGATTACCAGTTCCTTCTTAGTTTGTGTTTGGTTGAGAAGATGAAACTAAAAAGGATAAAAATATGAGAAATAGGAGGTGTGAGACCCACATTATTTATTCTTATTCCTACCCTACCCCTCATAATTAAGTGAATAATACAGGTTTAACCAATCTCAAAATTGCTATTTATCATATAAACTATTTAGTTTACTTCTCTCTTCTCTATATATATTTTACCTCACCCTAATATTCTTTCATACTTTAAGTGTCATTTGATGCACATTATTAGATGAGTATAGAATAGAATAATTATTATATTTTTTGATAATTCACTATTTATGTACTAATAAAATATGGTAGTGATATCTTATCACTTATTCTATTCTTATGTTGTTAGAATAGACAATATATGATAAACTTTTTCTCTCCCTTCTCTCCGTTAATAAATTGATTGATTACACTTATCATTTCAAGATTTTTTTTTCTAATTTAGTTAGTATTTATCAAAACTTAGATACATAAAATAATATTATAAATAGATTGTGGAGAGAATTTCAACCAATCATTTAGAGAAATATCGAAAATTGAAAAATTATTCTCTTTTTTTATTTAAACATAATTCATATTATTTATTTGTTACCAAGTTATTACTATTATCACATATCAATGAATATAATTAAAATTTATCACGTATATATAATTAATAATGGACCCAAGATGCCCAAACTTGCAACCCCAGTTGATTTCCAAATTATGAATACCTTCCACTTTTCTATTCCACGTACACACTATCTAACCAAAAGCCCAATTTGTGATTTCAGCTCCCAGACATGCTTACAATGTTGAACTCTTAGTGCATAGGATTTGTTTTAGAAAATACTACCATAAAAACAGGGCTAAGCTATGCTTGCGTGGATATCTGAAAAAGCCTCTATAATAGGTTTCAAAAGTATTGATACGAGGAAGGAAAGTATGATATTTATTAAGCATTTGTTATTGTGAATTAATAAATGTGTTGTTAATGAGTTATGGTGTTTCCTTAAGCATTGTCATTTTTAATTTTTTTATAATCAATTTTTAAAATTTTATTTTGTAAAATTTATTAGAAATAACTTTTAAAAAGTTATATTAATGGATAAATTTAGAAATTAATGATACTTGAGTAAAGTAAAAATAACTAAAAATAATTACACTAATTTGAATTTTCTAAGTTAACCTCTTTCTCTATTTACTTCTCATGATAAAATTAGGATAAAGTTAATGAAAGTAGAGTGTATATTTTCAAATCAATGCTTTCAAACTTTAGACATCATCAACACTTATTGTCTAAATAAATAAATAAATAAGGCAACGGGGAGAGAGAGCTAAACAAAGAGAGATGATCATGTGCATGACTTTCACTCACCAACAGTAATTAGGAGCAGCCATTATTTGTGTTAAATAAAAACAAATTTATGTGCAACTGATTTTATGGCAGTTAGAGATCTAAATCAAATAATCCGTGAATCCTTATTATAAAACAGTTTAGACAAGAGTTATATAAATTAAGGAAAATATTTAATTCAATTAATTATATTAATATTTTAAAAAATATATATTAATCTACCAATTATATCTTCAATAATCATCATTAAGTTACCGTTTTAATAGACTTTATTGCATGGTATATATTCCAAAATTGAAAAGACACAGTAGTTCAATTTGATTCCCCAATGTCTCATTATTATAGCCTTCACCTGCTACCAGAGATTGATACCCTCTGGCCCTTTTTTTAACTTCTCATTATTGTTTATCTAACTCGTTCTCAAAGTAAATGTGAAATTAAATTTCAAAATTTTAATTAAATTTTTGACTCCCACTAAATTGAATTTTAAGAGACACAAGAACAAAAAGACCCATTTTCTAGCCTCTCCTTTGCTTATCTAGCTCTTTTTATAAACTGAAATTTTGAAATTTATTTTCAAATTTCAATAAAAATTTTGGTTCCACCAAATTCAATTTTAAGAGACAAAAGTTCATTTAATAACTTATGCAAGCAATGATGATGAACAATCAACCTAGAAGCAACAATTACCAACAATTCCTCTGAACCGTATCAGCTACCTCAAAGTACGTTTTGCTCTATATGAGCAAGTTCAACAAAGTCAGCTTCCAACACACTTACAATCCTACAACAAGAATAAAGATTACATGTAACAAATAAAAGGCTTGTTCAGTTAATAAGTTAATAAGGGTTGATTTCTTATTCATGAGGTGAATTCAAATTTAACTATCGATGCGTTTTTTTTTTAATCTTTAATCTTAATTATCTTTATATCTTTTCAAGTTTTTGAATCCAACTCACATCAACTTTAATAAAATAAAAAGTTCATGAAATAGCGAAAAAAATCTGATAAATCAGATGAGACCTTGATTATTTGAAAAAAGAATATCCAGAATCTCTTGTTTGATTTGAAATCAAAGAGATAAATATTCATTAATTCTTTTGAACTCATCATATAACAAGTACCTGTGATGTTCCTACTTACAACTTACAAGCATGTTTTCAAAACCGAACCCCACGGAGACATGTTATACATATTGTTGTTTTGCTCTATTAAACAATAATGTACTTTGAGTTTGCGTTTACGTTTTTATGTGCAGATCTTTAGATTGACATGTTGACTTTTGCTTTATTTACACAAAGCACCCTCCCCTCCAACCAAAGTGAATTTTTATGTCAACTTTCTTCATCCAAACATGATTTCTTCATTTCCTACACACTATACTAGTGGCAGGTCAGTCCAAAAATAAATAACTAAAGTATAAGCTTTAGGCCACTAATTAATATATTGTTTTCTAGATGCATCTTCCGATTACATACATCGTTGAAAAAATTGCACTGTGGAATTAAATCAAATTCCATTGGTAGTTAATAGCCACTCGTGTATCGCTTGCACAAAGACGGTTGACGAAAATTGATTTTGAATTTTTGATGGTTTGAATCGATTCATACAATATAATACAAGTTGCTGGAGGTTTTGACTCTGTGACTCATGTTTACAAAACTAGCATCCTTAAAATGAATTAGTATTCACATTCAAGGTAAGAGAACAAAAATGTTCGCATTAGATTTTTGTATACTTTTTTATATACCTATATAATTAATATTCTTCATTGTTATCTCTTTCATTCTTCTTTCCTTTATATTTTTAAATTGAATTTTCAATAGTTTTTTTAAAATATAATGTATTTATTTAATGATATTTATTTATTATGAATTTTAATTATATATAAACTTAATTTTAGTCTGTGCATTACAAACACTAAAATACTAAAAATACTCGTTAGGTATATACTTATTTTTTAAAATTAAAAAAGGAAGAAATAGTGGTTCTATTTTCTTTTGTTATTTGTATATATATTGACTTCGGATTACCATCATCTGCACTTTAAAAACAACATATATGGGTTCCACCGAAAAAAAAAAAACTGCAGTTTTATAAAAGCAAAGGCTCCACAATCCACATATTTCTTCAATTTTCATATTTTTTTGCAATAAACTAATAGAATTTTTATTCTTTTCTTATAGTAGGCATTTTGTGCAGCTGGTTGCAGAAAAAAACCCACATAAATTGACTTTGGCGTATAATTCCTTTCCCTTTTCAAAATTTACGGCATTGACAAAACGCCAAACACCAACGACCGTGTATATAATATGTACACACTCCATAGTGGAATTCTCTACCCATAGATGGCCATGATCAAAGAAGAGATCATAACAACACCATGTATATAAATTCAATCATTCTCTTCATAAACAACTCATTGGATGGCATGCATGTCTCTAATTCCAACCCTTCTATATATTTTCTTGAACACACAAAGTGGAAGCGAAACATGATTTTCAAGGCGTGGGAGCGTTGCCGATTAGTTTCGAAGCCACACTTGAAACTAAAATCATTGTCAGAGAATGATGATGATGATGATAGTGAGAAGAAGAAGAAGGGTGGTAAAATAGCCCCTCATGGTTGTTTTTCAGTGCATGTTGGAGCAGAGAGACAAAGGTTCGTTGTGAAAATCAAGTACGTTAACCACCCACTCTTTCAGATGCTGCTTGAAGAAGCAGAACAGGAATTTGGGTTCGAGAGTGATGGCCCCATTTGGCTTCCTTGCAACGTCGATTTGTTCTACAAAGTATTGGCTGAGATGGATGGCCAAGAGAATAATAGTAATAATAACGTCACTTTCCACGGTACTCGAAGAGGCTTTATGATCACCATGGCTAAGGTTTTTCACTTATTCGTTCTTCGCAGCCCAGCACGTCTTCTCTGTAACATGAACAAGGGTCATGGGGATGCATACACCGTTATGGATTCGGAATTGCTCAGAATAAACCGATTTCATTAGTACTACCTCGTAAGTTCGATACCAAAAAGGTTACAACAACTCAGACACAGAGACACGAGACACGGTTCAACATGTGTATTTAGGTTACTCTATTTTAGAATATTTCAGGCTTGTAACAATATTATTCTTAAATCTTAATAATACAAGTAATTCCATGAAACATCATCCATAAGGCAGTGCTAATCATTTCTCGATGAATACGAAGTTTAGTAGTTGAGATATGTCATATGTAACACAAATCCAGCCATGGGGACCACAGACTTTGAAACTAGTAACGTTAATCATTTCGAATGAGAATGATTTTATTATTATTATTACAACAGAGTGATGATTTTATTATAATAAATTATAAAGTGTTAAAGATTAAATATAAGGCACGTGACATTTTAAGCGGTTATATGATTATTATATTATTTTAATTAAATTTTTATTATTGATTCATCTATGATTGTGGTAGAAATTTACTTTTTTTACTCTTTTAGACAGACATTTTCCTCACTTAATTCATATGTCTTTTATGTATATACTTTTTGAGAGAGTCTTATATATATACTAGTATTTTAGTTTGTATTGCACAAAATTAATATTTATTTTATATAATTAAAAATTAAAACAAATTAATTAATAAGAATACGCAAATTAATTTGAGATTTGTAATGAATAATTTAAATTGTGATATAAGGTTAATTTTAACTATCAACAAATTCTTTTAAAAAATTGTTGGAATTTAATTTATAAATAGAGAAAAAAAATGATAGATTAAAATGAATAGGTATTTAAGAATACAAGTATTCATACATATACAAAATAAAAGGAAAGAAGTTTGGGATGGTTAATAGAGAAGTTTATTTCTAGTTGCAAGAATATGCTTGTATGCACCAATTAAAAATGGTATCAAGGTTCCTCGACGAAGAAACAAAAAAGTGAAGTAAATAGAGTGGCTTCTAGAGTGTACGTATTTGGCTTTTACCTCCGTTTTGTCGTGAACTTCTTGTTGACTTGAAGTCAACGGCATGAATGGGGAAAATAGAGGTTAATAATTGCTTTAGAAATTTACATTCAAAATCCTTCAGTCAGCAGTCTAAGCTATAACAAAGATGGTGTCGGCAACCGCAACTCAGCGTCGACGACCAGGTCTCCTTATATATATATATATATATAGGGAAACCATTTAGATGAAAACTCTTATTTTTGTTTAGTAGTTTTTGCAGAAAAAAATTATATATATTTCAAAATCTTTCTTTTTATTTTAAATATTTAATGATTTTAAAGACTTTGAACAACTAAAGAAAGAAAAAATAAATCTTATTTGGTCATTGTTGGGTTATAGTATTAGACCATTGGTCCATTAAAAGAGTTTGATTTTTTTCCATAAAACCCTCTCCACTTTAAGTTCTAAAATAATGTAGTTCTTTTAAACCTTTCTACCTTAGAATTTGCCTTATTTTTATTCCAAAATAGTGTAGTTCTTTTAACTTTTTTAAATTTATTTTTTCTAATTATGTTCCAATAAATAATTAAGAGGATAATTTTTTTTTTTTTTACAAGAGGTTGTCAAATTGATATTGCATTGAAAAAGAATCATAAAAAAATAAATTCGCGGGCAGTACTGCAGGATAGTGTATTTAATACATGATGGGAAGCCTTTTAATTCTCTTTTATCATATAGTAGTTGTAACTACTTTTTAATTAGTCTTAAGAGTATTTATTATTGTGAGTAGTTGAAAAAAACATGAGAATTTGTAGAATATAAAGACAACATTATTTTGTCTATTTGGCCTATTTTATTTTATTTTTATATAAATTTGTATTAAGTGAATATTTCTTAACTATTGTATCATAACTTTAAAAGAGTACTATTATTTTGAAATAAAGTGAGTTAAAAATTATATATGTTTGAGTAAATGTTGAATTTTTTTTTTTATCATGATATTGGTATGATTAACAGATTCGGGAATTAATCATAGGACTGAATCTTTAAACAAGAAAAAATATTAAAAAATTATCTATAAATATTTTTATATAATTTAATAATATAATATTTAAAACATTAATATCTATCAAAATATGAAACGTCGTTCCATCATGTCGTGAAGATCGTTTATAATTGAATTTATCTTAAATTTCTTAATAATTTTTTTTTAATATATATTAAGAAACAATCATTCAATAACTCATCTTTCATTTTATTATGAAATGTAGTTTTAACTATATTCATAACTGAAACAGGTAATGTGAAAATAAGAATAATTACTTTATATACAAGATGATAAACTTATATTTTTCTAGTTATTGTCAACCAATGACATAAATCATAAATAGTTTTCAATAATTCAAAATTACGAAGTTCTTTTTCATAACTAAAGAGCTAAACTTGCATATTCAATATATCATATCATATTCTTCAAAGTCTTATGGATAAAATTTTGTTACTAATTGACAAATGTTATCAATTCTGAATGAACAAATCTAAAGTTAAACTAAGAATAAATAGTTCTGTTATGTTATCATTGAATTTTTCATTAAATTTCGGCAATTGAGAATCTATCACAACATTAAAAATATTTATTTTGTAATAATGTTCTATTGTAAAGTCAACAAAAAAACAACAACAACAACTCAGCAACAAGCAACATCAACAATAATGATTTTGATGGAAAAGGATATTAAAATTAAAAAAAAAGATTATCAAATTTTTTTTAAAATATAAGATAATATTATAAAATCTTATCTATTGAGTAAAAAAATTATAAAATATAATCTATTATTTAAAATATAAAGATAAATAAAATCTTTTTTATAAGATAAAATTATTATTAATATTTAAAATCTTTTACTCTTTAAAATAGATAAAATTATTATTATATTTTTTTTTAACACTAATTATATCTATTATTGAATTTTATTTATAAAAATATAATTTAATAATTTTAATATTATAAATTTTTTTATATTAATATATTATACATATAATTTTTTTTTATAAAAAGTCAAGACAGCCTGCCCCCATACTTACAACTTACAAGTGTCTCCCCCTATTGATACGAATTAATTTTTGTTGAAAGTAAATACTAATATTTATCGAAAACTTACACACAATTTGAATATTTTATTTTCAAAATAATTTAATTAATATCCAACCTAATTTTATATCTATTAAATAAATAAATTAATTAATTCTATTAAATCGTGTCAATTATAATTAAAAATAAACTTTCTTTAAACTACTCTTTATTGAAACCTAATAATAAACCTAAACTCTGTATTTTTATTTCCAACATCGGAAATCATAAATATTATCCAACGAACTCGGTCGGATATCATGATTATTGGATTAATTACGAGTTACATTTAATTTTGAATATTCAATTTTCTTAATGTATAATTAATATATAATGATTGTTGCAACTCCTGCGTTGCGTTCGTCCATTGGATTTGACTACTTGCAATCAATCCTCGGCTTCTACACATGTTTCATTACAAGAAAGAAAGTTGGTATTTATAAATTTTTATTATTGGAACGCATTTGTTTTAATTTATAAGTTATTTTAATATAAAAATTGCATAAAACAATATGAAAAATCATAAATAAGAAATTTTATAATAAAATTATTGAGATCTATTTATGTGAAACTTATTTTTATATTCTCTTTTTAATCTCGAATTAAATTTTAAAATAATTAATATTTTTTTTTATCAAAAAATATTAGTAATTAGTTTATTAGTTTTTATTAACGGAAGGAATCGAACCTAACCAAGATCTCTCCGTGATTATATTTTAAAAGAATTTTTAAGTTAAAAAAAATATATTAACAAATAATTTTTTATTTATTTTTAAATTTATAAGTTAAAAATAAATTAGAGCAGATCAAACTTAATTATATTTGGATGACTTAAAAATTGATTTGAAAATTAATTTTATAAAATTAATTTGTTTAAAATTGAGTTTGTGTGATTTATTTTTGAATGTTTATAATATAAAATAAGATTATAGGATCTAAGACAAAAATTAATTTTAATAACATCAACTAAAACTTAATTTTACTATCCAAATCATGTTGGAAAAAATTATCATTCAATATAAAAATTTGAATTTGACTAACTTTAAACTTAATTTTAAGAATGTTAAAAGTTATTCCAATAATATTCCATGGTGTTTGTATATCTTATCTTAATCCTGTCGTACAAACTAGTTTTAAAAATTCCGCTTCACATTGATTCCACAAAACACAATACACATGCCTTTTATTACACATTTGAATACACACACAATAGAAGTAGTCAAATTTATTCATTAATTAAGGATGTCTTTCACCCTACGAAGTACGAAAACTACTGATTAACACACGTGCCATGTTCACACGGTCACACCTGCATCATCGACCAATGCTTCAAAAATCTCCATAGCAGAACTAGGCAAACCCAGAAGAACATTCACGCTCTTCCTCTCTCGACCCTGCGAAAGAAACAAAATCACTTCTTTCTCCGGCAACGTCACAGGCCCAGAGCACAGAGGCTCCCCCCAACCAAAATCCGTGGTGTGAAAAGACAACTTAGTCCAAGTCGTGATCAGAAGCGTGCCCGTCAAAGAAGGCCTCGCCCTGGTCACTTCAAAAAAATCAATCGCAGATCTCATGTAACCATCGGTAACCATCTCAATAGCTTCACGAACCAACCCAACAGAAAACGACAAAGGGTTATTCAACAACTCCCCAGCCTTGCACAGCGAGTTCGTCAACACAATAGCATTCCCAAAGTACCCTTCCGGTATCGGTGGCACGAATCTCTTCCTTCCATCAACCGCGAAGAGAAGTTTCGTTTGTTGCTCAGGCTGCATCCTTAGCGATGCGGTTCGAGCCCTCCACACGAACCCCGAGAGTGCTTCGAAAGTTGAGCACTTTTCCAGAACACCGTCTTCTGTGGCCTTTTTTTTTAGCGCGTCGAGCTTCTCTGGGTCGAAGCAGAAGGATTTGTAGAGCGTGGCTTCTTCCTCGTAGAGCTTTTTGGTGTTGGATATGTCTTCTATTTCGGCGAACTCGTGGTGCTGGAACTCTATCTTGGGAGGGTCACGTGCTTTGATTATGGTTCGATCGAGAAAAGGTTGGATCTTTAGGTCCAAACCTCGTGCTGTGACACTCCATGCGTTCACGAACTCCATGGCGCAGAGTCCATCTTTCATGCAGTGGATCATGCATAGACCCAACGTAAATCCTCCGCATTTGAACTTTGTCACCTGCAAGATACATCATTTAGCATCTTTCACATGTGGATTAAATGTGACCAAATGGAAAAATTACATGACATTGTCATAATTATAGTCTACCAAATGAAGTTCTTAAGGTTTACAGTTGTTTTATTCATGTCCTAAAACCAATTCTATTTTACCTTAAAATTGGTTGAAATTCTATTTGGCCTATTTTCACCTGATTGTCACACTTACTAGTAGGTGAAATTTGAAAAATAAGTGAGAAATACTAAGACTATTCTCATCAAAATTGCACTTTTGGATATTCTTTCCCTAATTGATGCAAATTTAGTTTTTCTTTAAATTTCACCAACCAACCACTAAAACCTATCTATGATATTAATTCGAGTTGGAAAGAAAGTCAAACCTGAACAGTGATGAGAGGCATCTGAAGAATGGTGGGAGCATCAGGAACGGTGTAGACAAGTTTGCGAAGATTAGTAGGGTCAGGCTTCGTGAAATCTCCAATCTCTTCTATCTCAGAATCCGCCTCAGCCTCAACAAACACCGCACCCTCGCCGCGGTCATTATCCACTATCAACTTCCCGTCGATGCTCACAATCAACTTTCCCGCCATCGGGTAGTAAGGGACAAGAACCTTCGACAGCGCGTCCTTTATGACTCGCGCAGCATCCTCGTTTCCTCTCGAACCCGATTTGAAGCAGTAAACGGTGCACACCGGAACAGCGATGTTCTGGTCCAGGTTTGAGAGGAAGTAGAGTCCCTTCTTATCTGTTCTTGTTTCCTGATCTGCGGGCTGAACCCGACTTGGTTCTCCTCGCTTCACGTTAAGTTCAATGCTACTAGACATGTCTGCAATTGCATCAAGAGTGAAAGATTTGTATCTTATATAAAGGTTAGTTTGTCAACATTTTAAGCTGAGAAAAGAGCAGTGCTATTCAGTACGAACTATACGTCTATACCATTAATTTGCATGAAGACTGTACGTATAATGTGGTAATTGCGGTGGGATTAGTTTCGTACAGAAAAGAATTCGGCCTTTTCCAAGATAGGAAAAGCTAAGTGCAATAAGGGAAAAAAAAAAAAAAACTATTGGAACGATGGTTCAAAACTGTTACTCTTCTGTTCCTTCTTACTACTTGGATTTTGGGATAAATTTTTATCCGTGACTAATTTGTTTAAAATTTATAATAAGCATTTTATAAATAGATAAAATTTACTTATTTAAATAAAAAGAAAATAACTTATTTAAAATAAAAACTATTCAGACAAATATATTAAAAATATAAATAATTATTTATTTTATTAAAATAAATAATTATTTTTTAAAATAAATTTAAACAAATCAGTTCACTAATTTATTAATTATATCTTTGTTTATTTTTTAATATTTAATTAATTTATACATGTATTTTTGTAAAGTGAAAAAAAAGAAAAGGATAAAATAGTAATTTTCTGCCCTTATTCGATCAAAATTAAAAAAAAATTATTACATTTCTTAATTTTTACAAAACAACCTAAAACAAATATTTAAAAAGTAACGGAGGTGGTAAATAGATGATTATGTAAAATTATTTGATGGAATATGATATATATAATATATGGAAGTATCATCTAAATATCCCTGCTGAACATGTTAAAACAAACGAATATGCTAGAAGAAAGAGTGCATGTTGAGAAAGTACGCAAAAAGTAAAAAGGTTCATGATATATTAGTGTGTATGGATGAGCTTATGGTTAAAATTGATTTTTAAGTAAAATTTATAGTAAATTTTTTATCCAAAGCTATTATTATTTATTAGTTGTTTGAGCTCAAAAATTTTGGTACCAGAATCAATTTTAAATTCTTTTCTAATCTAAAATCAAACATGTTAAAATCTATTTAAAATTAATTATAAACCTAAAATTATTTTTTTTTTAATGCTAAACCAGATACACTACACACTGAAGTGGGATTTTTAATTACCTGAAAATGATTTGTTTATGACGGGAAGTTGAGGCGATCGAGAAAAGTGAACGAGGGTCTGATGAGATGATAGCACATAATATGTGGTGGGGTTGGAGAAGTTATATAGGAAGAGAAGTGAGACACTGTAGAAATTTTGACAAGCATTTCGTTTGATTAGGAACTTGATAGGGACAGCTTAATGAATCTGGTTATTTTCATGTAGTTTATATTATAGGTGCAACCGTTCGTGCAATTAATTCAATGTATGCACACAGGTTTAGCTATAGTAGGTAGGATTCCAAATTTACATTACCATTTACAGGAAGGAGACTCTAACTTTAAGAACCATCATAAACAACCTCGTACGTTCAAGTTGCTCTTACTCTAACTTTATCTTCCCTGGTCTCTCGAGATGGCATACATACCCATAAATATAATTCTTTTTCCCAAGTTTTAAGTCATCTAAAATGAAACAGTTATCCATGAATTTATTAGAAAAAGAACAATTAATGTTATGATAAAATACACGTATAGTGATCATATTCAATTCTATTAAGATCATCTCTATTAAAAATACCTCGGACCTTTCTTTTTGTTAGAATGTTTTATCATGTTCGCAAAATATTTTGTTTTACTTGCCAGCTTGATTATCACTAATACAATGCGTCAAAAACAAGAAATAGAAATAAAATTAATAAGCAGCCCAGTTAGTTGAAGCGTATTAATCAGAAATCTTAAGCAGGAAAGGATGAAGTATGTGTATGAATATAACTTTGTTCATATTAACACGACATGGACTTTGTAGCATAAACATTTCATTTATGCAATAACCCCAGGATTGGTTTAGGGCTTAACAATTGGAAGACGAAACATCAATTAAATATTAACAAGTTATGAATTGATAAAATAAATTTCATGGGCTGATTTTGAAAAATCAAAAGTTTAAATGGTGCAAAGTAACGATAAATTAAACATAAACAAGGCAAAACATCAATTAAATATTAACAAGTTAAAAGTTAATAAAATAAATATCAAATATTAATTTACAAGATTTAATGCTTTGATTTATGCAAAATAATTATAAACATGAATTAAATATCTTCAATCTAGTGAAACATATTAAGCATCAACTAAATGTTACTAGACAATACATTAATAATGGTTAAAATAATGAAATTTAAAAAAAAATACGAAAAATATAAAATACTTTTTTATATAAAATTAAGTAATGTTTTATATAATGAAGAGCAATGTAGAGCAAATTTTATATTCATACAAAGAATTTTTCAAGTGATTTTTTTTGTATTATCAATTTTTCAACTACATTTATATTTTCCAATTTAGTCAATTTTGTATTAAGAAGAATATTTCTCAACTAATAATTAGTGATTAAGATCTCAAACTTTTCAATTTTAAATCTCAAAATTTTAAATTTCAATTTCATTAATATTATTTTGACTTCAACAACGATGTGTGAGACGAGAATAACTCGTAAATTGATAACATTTGATTTCATTGTTAAATAAAATTATCATAATTCATTATTATAATAACTTTTAAAATAATTTTATAAAAAATCAACTGTCTTACGATAAACAAAAAGTTATAATTGACCGCAACGGTGCATAAATCTTCTTTTTTCTCTTCATTGTTTCTTGTTTTCCTTTTCATAACAAATACAATTAAAAATGCATTTGTTTTAAATTTTAAAAGTATTTTCAAAGAAAATATTTTTTTTAAATGACTGAACTGAAAATAAGGATATAACATTTTCAACATTTTTATTTTTATAAATATCTTCATCCTTCAGTAACTGTTTTCATTTTCATAAATAATTTTAATATTTGACACGTAAAAATAAAAACTGTAAATAGGAAATATCACCATAAACTAAACACCAAATGAGTCCTATTCCTTTGTTCACTCTCGTTGGACTCCAATTCACGCGCAATAGCCAATACTACGTCACAGTTCTATTATATAAAAACGCTGAAAAGAGGATTAATGACTTCCTGTGTGGCCTACTAAAAGCATTAGATATAAATCCCCAATTCAAAATCAGGACAATACAAGGAGTAAATGCATATATAAGCAAGAAAATCATTCTGAATTTTAAAGATCTACAATCTAGTTTTAACAAATAAAATAAAGAACATTAATCTAAATTAAAGGACAATAATGTTTACAAGCAGGCGAAAAAACAAACTATTCAATATGGGAAATAAAAGGCACATCAGTAAAATACAGGGGAACAGGTTAAATCTAATATGGTACAAAATACATACCTAGTTTAGAGCATCTATAATGGAAATGGTCGCAACTCAAACCAAATATCTACCTTAACTTTATCCGGTGAATAATGAAAGATAAAACCTAACTATTTGATGCCCACATGCCTCTAATTTCTGCACAGGTCAAATATTATTTGCCCAACTAAAATCAAGCATCATCCTCATCGTCGTCATCATCACCATCGTCATCTTTATCAGCATCACCATCATTTTCAGCTTCTTCTTCATCTTCCTCATCAGACATGTTATTAATTACATCTGTAATTATATCCTTCACCTCTGCTTTTCTATGCATTAAATCCAGACCAAAGTGGGTACCTATCAACATTTCATTACAAACTAGCTGAGTTCAAGATATCATCATTCACTTAAATATTTAGGAAGAGAGAATGTCAAGAGAAAGGACATACCAAGTTGCCTGAGGATATCGGACAAAGTTGCCTGCAACAAGTATAAAATATTATAAGCAAAAACAAATATATTCTAAGGGTGTGTCATTGTGTTTTAGTTTTATATTTTTTAAAAACCATTTCATAAAATAATTTTCAAAAACTGATTTTCAGAGAAATAAAAGTGAGATGTGAAAGTACCATGAATAACAGAAAACTGAAACAACTAGAGATTTTTAGTTTTCTTGTTTTAAAAACTAATGGGTTTTGAAAGCAATTTTCAAAAATTACTCTCTTATCAAACAAGTTTTTTTTTTCTGTAGTTAAAAACAAACAGTTTTTAAAAACAGGAAAGAGACCCTGAAACTCCAAAAAAATTAACAGGAATTGCCAGTGAAGCATTGCTTACAGTATTGAAATCTACTTCCTTCAGAATATCAACAACTACTGCATGCATGTCCTGCTTGGTAGGTTCTGCCTTGGCCTTCTTATTACTTTTACTTTTCCCTATCATTGACATCAGAAAGCAATGGGTGAACAGTATTAAAAACAAGAGGATACAAACATACTTAATTATAAAATCAAATCTTATAAATTAAAAGTTTGTAACATACTTGTTTAAATGTAATAACATAATATTAGAGGGAAAATTTGTGACAGATTGACAGGATTACTCAAGGCTCTGTTTGGTTCAAAGGAAGGGAGTGGAGGGATTTTAATGGGGGAAGGGACAAAAGGGGAGGAATTTAAAAATTATATTTACTTTTATATCCTATTAATATTAGACTTCAAAACATAAATGAGGATATTTGAGTCAATATGCCTAAAATGTTTTTAAATCCCCTTCACTTCCCTCCATACCCACCCAATATTGGAGGGGAACAAAATTTGGATGAGATATTTTGCTCCCTCCTAAAAATTGAACCAGACAAGAAAGGTTTAAAAAATCCCTCCTCTCCATTTCCTCCCAACAAAACACTATGCAAGAGTTCAACAAAATAACTTTTGAGCAACCAGCAGACTATAGCATATGGATAAAGTAGTACTAGAGGAAGCATATGTGAGGAGGGAACGTAATCAATTCACCTTGATCCTTAACCAAAGCCTTTGGAGATTTGTCAGTTTGTTTTTTGCTAGTGGCCTTCCCCTTATTGTCCTGCTTTTTGCTTACAGTTTTCTGTTTCTTGGATGGAGGTTGCTTTGACTTGGAAAGGGAGGCAGAAGCACTGTCATGCTCAGCTACACTCTTTTTTGAAGTTGGCCTTTTTTTAGTTTTTTCAATGCTCGTAGCATCTTTCACAGATGACTTCTTGACAGATGAGGTCCTATCAGCTTTGCTAACTGAACTCTCTTTAGCAGTCGTTTTGGTAGTACTCTTGCGAGACTTTGACTTCTCTTCCTCTTCCTCTGATTTACTTTGCTCATCATCACTTTCATTGTTCGGCATTGCAACATCTTCATCTTCCTGAGAAACATCTTTTGCATCTGAAAGTTCAGCTTTATCATCCTCATCATTATCAGAAGACTGCTTTTGCTTTTTCCCAGATTGTGAAGTTTGTTTTTGCTTCTAGGAAATATACAAAAGTGATTAAAAATAATAAAAACATATTTGAAGCATATTTGCTACACTCATGAATAATAAGCAAACTTGCAACCCAAATCATCCATGGGAAATAAAAAGAAGATAAAATTGAATGATGAAATATAAGGAGCCAGAAAAACAGTAACTAATAATCCACTATAATCAACCTGATTGATGGTTCTAACTGAAGGCAACTCTGCATTCACAGTTGACAGAATATATAAACTCAACAGGTAATCAAGGTTTGTTTATCTAAATTCAAAATTGGCATTAAAGCCAGGAGATCAATTAATACTTGAGTCACTACATCCCAATTCTAGCAGTTCACACTAACAGCACACACAACACCTGGAACTGAAGAAATCTATTTTAAAAAAAATCTATAACAGGTAACATGCTAGTTTGTTTAAACATACAAAAAGTAATTTTTCTACAAATGCTGTTAAAAAAAAAGTGTTTTTTTTTAGAAGCAGATAGAATTTGTTGCTTAAAAAACAGAAAACTGCTTATTTGATTTAAACAAGTCTTCTCTTAAAAAAAAAAAAAAAAAAAAGCTTAAGCAAATCGGCCCAACATATACCATTAAGAACAGCTTCAACTTACAGTTTAAAACTAGATAAAAACTCCACCTCACTATCAAATAGAATAAACTAAAGTAACTGAACCACAAACATAATGCCATAGAAACACATGAAGTTCATAATTTCATTCTCAATCTACTTGAAAAATAAAAAAGAAACTTTACACTTTAGCTAGGGAAAAAATCAAATATATTACAAGCGAATGTGGTAGAATTAACAATTAGATTTAATGGAGCAATAATGAAAATTTCTGATTATTACCCCTTTACAAAGTTTTTTTTTGTAAGTGTCATCAACCAAAAAAGTGCAACCCAGGTTAAGGCAAGTATCAATGGATATAATAAAGGGGCAGAATGGCATCAACAACTTCAGAAACAAATTATCAAGATTAAACATTAACTACTAGTAAGCCAATATATTGGAAAATTATTACTGTAGGATGACATACATGACATCTATTGAAATGCTGAGTATAGGGACAGGATGAGACAATTAACAGTGAAAATGTCAAATTATAGCCCTATTAAAGTCAGACTCTAGATCTATTGTTTTAATAACTAACAACCACAATTAAATAGATATTAAATCATCACCAAACATGCCACTTGAAAAAGGTTAGCACAGAATAGATAACGTCAAGCTACAATGATATCAGTAAATAGTAATGACAAAATACCTTGGCAGGTGTCTCTGTAGATGCTTCCCCAGGAGATTTGCTAGGGACTGACTTTCTGGTTCTCTTTTTACCTTTCTGTTAACATAGAAGCAAACTTCAAAAAACAAGCCACATTATAATACAAATTAAATTCTAGAACAAATAAAAACATTACAATAGATTAGGACCCATTGAGCCTAATACATGCATTAATATTAACTTCATTGGAGGTAATTATTTTCATCAATCCATCTATCGAATTACAGTTTTCATCCCAACCTCATGCTATATAAGGATAAGAATTGAACTCCAATAAGCATTTAATCACAATCACAAATGACTTTCTCATGTGTTTCTAATGCATGTTTTGTTAATTTTAGGATACTTGGTTGGAAAACAATCTCAAACTAACAAAAAAAAGAAAAATGAACAATCTGTGAGAGGAGCTTTCAATTTCAATGAAGTGGTTCAACAATGAAATGATATACAGCAATGCAAATTTACTTATGTTACAATTTGCAAAAGTCTCAATTGGTTAAAATAATCTATAAAAAATAAACCTGCTCTTTGTCAGCAAGTAAAATATCAGTTGTAGCATGTGGGGACTCCAAAAACTCCAACAACTTTACAGACAGCTCCTCCTGAAAGCATATCTCATTTATAATTTAATTTTGTATAGTACTGAGACTCAGTTCTCAAAATGGAATTATAATATAACAAACTTACCTTCTTCACATTGGTCCTGTTTATTTGAATATTAAGAACATCACAGAAGTCCAACAACTTTTCTTTGACAAATTTGTCAATCCTCTCCTTTATCTTGGTCCTCTGTTTGTCCTGCCAAGAATATATAAAGCCATAAATTTTCAACTGAGTTAATTAGAGCATCAGACACTCACGTTTGATGAAAAGTTAACATTTACAAAAAAAACCATTAAGATTTGTCTGAAGAGAAATGCTAGCGACACAATTTATATGGAACCCTTTAAACAAGTCCCACTCTCTACTTAACAAGTGTACGATGAATTTCACCACATAGTAAATAGTGCATTAGAGTACAGTCATTAACACAATAGTACCTCATTTTCAGTCCACACATAACCAGAAAACTGGCCTATATTTCTCTTTAAATTGTGTGCCTGCAAACCATTCAGGAATAGCAATGGTGTTAAAGGGTTTATGCACCCTAAGTGGCAAAAACAAAACAAACAATCTAAGGAAAATCACCTTTGTTTTCTTTCCAAACAGTAAAGTATGAAGCATGTGCAGGTTGTCATCAGGTTTTCTCTTTGACAACTTGAAGGCCACTGAAAGTTTATACAAAATTAATTCAACTGGGTAACACTGATGTAGAAAAGGATAAAGACAGATGAACAATCAATTTTAAAATCTGCAAAGATAATATTATATGGCATCTAAATACCAAACCAAGACGTTGAGTTTCAACCACCTAACAAGTAACAAATATGACACCAATGGAGTGAATTTAACAACAGCACAAATTTTTTAGCCATGCATCACTTCAAAGACATAGAATATGTAGGTTACAAGACAAAAGTCAACCAATGTAAAGAAAGCAAGAAGGAACTAGGAAACCAATAACAACTAAAAGGCCTCGTTAGGGGAATTTTTCAGTTGATTAATATTCTCTCAGCCACAATCAAATCAAACAGCACAGAATGTAAACAGGCCTCCAAATGCCAGTCACGTGAAAACATTATCTTCATATTTTTCAGGTCATATCTACTTGAATTCAAAACAAGAACAGCATCTCTCTGCATCTAAGAAACACCACAATGAAGATGCAATAATAATAATAAAAAAAAAACTATGGCTATGCATACCAAAATAATTAAAAGGCAACAAAAAAATGCACAACCATGAAACACACTGTGACACTTAAAAACAAGCAATCCATGACATCGCTTAAAAACACAATTGCTGAAACTAGAGACATAATCACAGGAAGCCTCAAATAACATTCACAATTACTTGATCCATAAGTAATTAGCAAGTAAAATTCAGCACCCTGATTAGAATCATTCAGATGGCAGGTCACACTGCAAGAAGGAGGAAACAACAAAGTAACTAAGAAAAAAAGAACTAAACACACCATTCGGGATATCCTTGAGCTGCGTGCCACGTCCCTGAAACAACAAAAAAAAGATCCATACGATCAAAACACAAACACTTCACTTCAGTCCTCACGAACCTCAAAAAAATACCAACTAAATAAAAAAAAAGTGTACCTTTTCAATTATGAGACCTTTACTAGCAGAGGACCTTGCAGACTTGGCCGGCGAGGGCACAGAGAAGCGTTCCACCGTTTTCCTCTCCCTGGTGGGTCTCTCACTCGTCGCCGGCGTAACTGGATCCTTCTTCTCCGACGCTGCTTCCTTCTTACTCTTCTTACCCTTAGTCTTCGCTTTCTCTTCCGCTTCGTCTTCTTCATCTTCTTCTTCTAAGCCTTCTTCGTCGTCGTCGTTAACTTTCTCCACTTCGTCTTGGTCACCCTCGACGATCTCTTCTTTCTTCTCAGCGGCGTCCACGGCTTCCTCCTCTTCTTCTACTTCCTGATTGGCCGCTCTGTCCTTGTCGTCGGCATTCGCGTCCTCGGATTTCGCGGCATCCTTGGAAGGCTCTTTGTTGGGAATTTCTGATTTGACCACGAGGTCGTCGTCGTCCTGGAAGGGAGGCTTGTTGTCTTCTAGGGTTTCAGTGGCCATGTTTGGGGGAAGGGGACAGAGGAATTAGGAACCCTAGCGGGGACAGAAAGAGAAACCCTAGAATGGGAAGAAATGGAATAGAATCGTTGTATTTGGGATTGGAATTGGGAATTAGAAAGAGAGAGAAAGAAAGGGGGAATCGCGAAATGAATGAAATTGGAGTTTGATGAGAGGGCGCGCTGGAGGGTGAAAGTGTGTGTTTGGGTGGTTTTCAAAATTTTGATGCCAAAACCAAAATTGTGAGCGGGTTTCGCCACTTACTTACTCACTCTTGTTTTTTTCCTTTTCTCCCTGCTAACCAGTTATGAATGAAAAGTAAATGAATGAATAATGGTTTATTAACCACAACAATAAAAATCCCTTGGGTAAGAAAATATGGTTATTTATGACTTAAGAGTGAATTAGTATTATTATTGAAACTGTGGGCGATTGTACTTTGATGGAATCTTTCTTTACATTTATGGGATACTTGAAAGGCTTGGCTAGCTATTATGACTTATGTGGGCTTTTATATAAACTCTATAGTTCGTATGAATTGGTCCATGAATTATGGGTTTATAATTTACTGTTTGGACCAAGGGATTGGACCTAAAAAAAACTCTGGACCAATTGATAAAAAAAAAATTCACGGTATTGAGTTATTTTTTAAAATTTATTATAAGATCTGGTTCAACATGTTAAAAATGCATAATAATTTTTTAGTTCCAGGTTTTATTTAATTATCAGTTTTGTTTTCCAAATTTGAAAAAAAAATTAATTTGATACTCAAAGTTATTAAAATTATTCAAATTTAGTCATTAACAGTTAATTTTTCTAACAATATTCAATTTTATACGTGTGACATAGCGCTTCAAATTATTATGATATTATTTTTTCTTGCTAATGGATTTTTTTTTTATGAATAAAAAAATTTTAAAAATGGCACTAAGGCCTACAAAAAAGAGTGTCGGAGGCATCAGCAACTAAGTAATTCGAAGCTAAAGCTGGACAAGAATTTAATAAAATAAACGGGGAGGAGGATTTGACTCCTGACTTAGCAAGAATATTTGTCACATTATTTCCTTGCCTAAGCGTATGCTTGAAGCTAATATTCCAAGGTAGTTGTATGTAATCACGAATGGCCGAAACCACACCTACATGAGGATGAACAACGTCGAGCCCCCCTCAATGATGAATTTCAAAGAAGTGATAGAATCCGTCTCACAAATAACATTAGAAAAACTTTTTGTGTGGGCAAGTTTAATGCCATGGAAAATAGCACACAGCTCAGCGGTGGTGTTTGAAGTAAAACCACAATTGCCCATATAACCCGTGATCCAATTGCCTGCAAAATCTCGTAGAACGCCACCAAAACCTGACAAGCCAGAATTACCAAAGGAACTACCGTCCGTATTGATCTTGATGTAGTTTTGCGGAGGAGGTTCCCAGTTAACCAGTATCCTATCTGTTGAGGATGAGCTGGTCGAATTGGTCGAGCTTGTCCCTTTGGCTAGATGTAGAAAATAACTTATCTGGTTATACATATACCAGTCTGGCCAAACTATATCGTTAAAAACCACCTCATTCCTCACATGCCAAATCATCCAACAAGTGATGTCAAATAAGAGCTGAAAATTTCCTTGAATGTTACTTCTGAGTCAGTATGCAACATCATCAATGAAGAAATCAAGACCATACTGCAACCGGATGTATTGCCACACTTTATATGCATAGGGACAATCGTGAAGGATGTGAATCCATGTTTCATTAGCATCTCCACACTTGCAACAAGAAGAATCAGTAGTAATATGCCGCATGAAACAGAAAGAGTTAGTAAGAAGACTCCCTTTATAGGTGAGCCAAATAAAGTGTTTAACATTCTCAGGTAGTTTGGACTTCCACACCCACGACCTGAACTCAGTACAGGTAAGATGAAAAACAAGCTCTTGGCTCAACCACGCATAGGCGGACTTGGTATCATACCTTCCCGAGCTAGATGCACTCCACCTAATAATATCCGGCATAGAAGGATTAAGAAACAAGTACGGAATGGTGTTCCGAATGTCTTGGGACAAGGTT
Organism: Amphicarpaea edgeworthii; assembly: GCA_014843725.1. Classification (NCBI taxonomy): domain Eukaryota; kingdom Viridiplantae; phylum Streptophyta; class Magnoliopsida; order Fabales; family Fabaceae; genus Amphicarpaea; species Amphicarpaea edgeworthii. The sequence goes on from CM026328.1 coordinate 6,526,658, forward strand.
GTAATAAGGACGTCAAAGTGCCAATAGTCATCAAAATAGACATCCTTAACGCGTAATTGCATGTCCCTTTCATGGACCTTATCTACCATGCCATACAATGGTCCCTCCTCTAACCAAGGATCAAACCAAAAGGAGCAATCCTCGTCTCCAATCCTAAACGTGAAACCTTGTTTGAGATGAGATAAGGCTTTCATGATAGAGGACCAAACATACAAGCTGTTTGTGGAATTCTTAAGGTGAAGAATATTCTTTTGGCCAATATATTTCGCATATAGTAAGCGAACCCATAACTTATCCTTGCCGTGCAAAAGATCTCATACATGCTTGCCAAGTAGGGAAATGTTAATTTGGCAACATCGACGAATACCCAAACCTCCTTTGGCACAAGTTTTAGAGATCGTAAACCAATCTACCCAATGATTGTGATTCCCTCCCCAGATGAAACACCTTAACCTAGAGTCAATTTTATTGCAAATTCTCTCTGGGATCCATAGGTTTTGCATAGAGTAGGAGGGGATAACAGATATAACTGACATAGCCAAAGTTACTCTGCCAGCACGGCTAAGGAGTTGGCTCTTCCAACCTGCAATGCGGCTATTGACACAGTCTGTGAGGGAGGCAAAATCCGCCTTAGTGGTCCTACCTACCAAGAGAGGGAACCCCAAGTATCTGCCTGGATTATGAGTGTGTTGGAACTCTGATATAGTGGCGAATTGCTAGATTTTGCTACGTGGAACATTCTTAGAAACGAAAAACTTAGATTTCTGACTATTGACTTTCAAGTTAGAAGCAAGACAAAATAGACGGATAACATCCTAGACCAACTGCACTTGATTTGTTGACGCCTTAGTAAACAACAAGCAATCATCGACAAAAAATAAATGTGATATCTTAGGGTCACCTCTGGAGACCGTAACTCGATTGTCAATCCCCACTACTCACTTTCTCCTGAATGAGAAGTGCTTAAAGGCAAATGAAGTCATGCAATTCAAGCACATTGCGATTGAAGTTAAACCAGTCAACAAGATAATATTATAATAATGTGAGATTACACATCATGTTTATAAAATTTGACACTATTAAAAAAAATTGATTGTCAAAGATTAAATTAGAACATTCTTAATAGTTTGATGACCAAATTGATTTTTTAAAAAATTTAGAGAACAAGATGGGTAATTAAATAAAACTTGAAGAATAAAAAAATGTATTAAACCTTTTTAAAAATAAATAAAATAAATGAGAAAAATAGTAATTAAACCATATAAATGTGGCCAGATCCATGTATGATTTTTGGATGATGCCTACCCCAGACCCCATTACAAACACTGATCCTATTTGGAAAAGTTTATGGAAACTGGAAAGTCTAAGCACTTCCAAATGTAAAAAACTTCAAAAATATTAAGAAAATAAGATAAATATATATATATATATATATATATATATATTTTAATTAATTAATTAAGTAAACAAGATAATGTTTAATAAAAATCAAATTAACAAAAAAAAGAATAAAACCAATGTTTAAAAAATTAAAAAATGGAAAATAATGTTTAAAAAATACGAAAAACTTAAAAACAATTAAAGTTTTGAAATTATAAAGTAAAAAAAAAAAAGTAAAACATGATAAAAAAAAGTTAAAAAAGGAAAAACAGACATATAAAAGAATTAAAAAGTTTGTAGTTCGACAGTAAAATAATGGCTTAATCACATATTTTACTCAACTTTCATTATTTTGAAATTTCTACATTTCAATTTTTTTTTTTGTAAATTTTATCATTCAAAATTTTAATTTTTTAATATTTTACCACCCAAGTTTATTTTTACAAATTTTACCATCATTTTACCATCATGTTGATAACAAAAAAATCCTATTTAAATTTGGAATAAAACTTGGGTGATAATATATGTAAAATTAAAAATTTGGTTAGTAAAATTTATGAAAAACAAATTTGAGTGGTAAAATACATAAAAATTGAAAATGGTAAATCTGCCCAAAAAAAAAATCGATCAAGTAGTAAAATGTGCAATAAAAATTGAATGATAAAATGTGAAATTAAGTTTAAAATAATAAAAATATTAACTAGTGTTTTTTTGTGTATTAAATAAAAAATGAGAGAAATAGAACAAAATGAAAAGCATGGAAATTCACTCGAGAGAGTGCTTTTCTCCTCACTAAGCATGAAGTGCACAGTAAAATGATAATTGTTAGATTTAAAACATGTTTCTTAATAACACATTGTAATATTATTTGAAATTTCTCTACTCTAAAATATGGTAATTGTAAGGAGACAACATTAAAGATTGATTTATTCTTTCTATTTTGACACATGGAAGCTCTGTCCATAAGGACAACTTCTTTTAAAGCAAGTTTTGGCTATTCTACATTTTACTACCAATGTACTTGAAACAATTGCAAATAAAGAATCTGCTTTGAAATCAGTGTGGTACATAAAGCAAAATAGCAAATATGTGTTTCAAAAAACTTAACACTACCTGGGTAATTAGACGCATGATCATCAATCATCAGGCTTCCAAGAGTATTTGAGATACTGCTTGCCTTAAGGAATCATAGAGAGGATGTGAAATCACCCAACTTCCAGTGAACAAATACTAACATTTTGTCTTTGAATTTAATATCTGAAATCTCTTTAATGCAATTAGTCACTTGAGATATGAACTCTTCAATTTGTTCATCCATATTTATAGACGTCCAAATACTTATAGCTATTAATTGACCTAGAAAATTTTCTCTTATTAGCCTTCTTCTTTTTCTTCAACAGCCCCTCCGCCATCAAAGAAATTCTTGCTTGCCCCATTGATAATTAATTTCTATTAGTACAAAAATTGGTTAAGCTTGGTTTGTTAATATTTGTTTGCTGTTTTTTTTATATAAGTAAATGTTAATTGTTAATGATTAGTTTTTGTTACATTGATAGTTAAAGCCACAATTTGATTTTCCCCTTCTCCCTTCTAATACCAAGTCACCTTATAACTCCAATTTTTTTTATTTTTTGTTTTTTAAATTTGCTACTGGAGTAGAACAGATGAGAATGTTATTGGCTGAAGTTAAGGGTAAGGATAAACTTGAGGTTATTCCTTACTGGAGGAAAAAGCTAAATCCATTCCCCGAGCTCTCTTTCCTTCCTCCCCAAACATTGACGTTGGAAATTAATAAAACTAACGTCAATTAATAAAACTACATTAGTTTTACACATAGTTATAATATATTTATAATAAGATATTTAACTTTTATAAATTCATTTTCATATCTTTTTTTCTTTTGTGATTGTCTTAGTAGGTAAAACTAAACTATATATTTTACTGTCAATAACTACCTTAATCTCAAAAATTATTTATCTATGTCTCATTAATAATATTTGTAACAGAAAAAGAAAATAATCAAAATATTATATTTTCTATTTGTATCGTCTGAATTTTATAAAGGTAATTATTACACTTTTTATGTGTAAATAAATTGTTTTTGCTATGATAGTTATTTCCTTTTTAAAATCAACAAATGTGTATAAAAGTACCATGTGGCCCTATATTATGTACAGATATATAAGTGTATAAAAGTACATAAATTAATCACACTTAAATAATATTATTGCTGGTTAATAATAAAAGTGGAATAAACAAGTACACTTATGAACACGCTTAAAACTTCTTACATGAAGTAAATATAGAGAGAGTAATAGCCTTCATCTTAGAAAGTTGTCTTATTTAAATAAAACATGAGAAGCTAGGAGTGGTTCCATTTCATCAGTGACAAACATGCAGTATATAAAATGAAGCAACATGTGACGATTTCAACCTAAGCAAATGCAAAGATTTCCCTGGGAGCCAGTTGTGCAAGATGCACTCATAAATTTAGCGTGCAGAATTTTCTTGCATTGAGCAATGCACTCAGGGAGCGTGCAGGGATTGAGTGGGACAGCAAATGCACACTCCACACCCTGTGGCTCCAAAACGACCAACATGACCACCAGCACTGATGATCAGAGCCATTTTCTTAGTCAAATTTGTGGCTGCCATCATTGGTTTCCCTTTCAGAAATTTTGAAACTTTCTCTGTCTCTTGAAACTGAGATTTTGGTCACTTAAGATATGGAGGCTGCAATTGGTTTAACCATATTTATAGACGTGAAAATAAACATGGCTATTGAATTGGTTGCTTTAATTTATGGATTCCCACTGAATCGAACATATATCATCAACTTCTAAGAAAAATAAAATACAGAAGAGGAAAAATTGTTTTATATAGTTGCATACATTTGTTTAAAGGATGTTGCACTCATTCAATGCGCCTCTCCTGTTTTTTAATAGAGTTTTTTAAGGTACTTTTCTTGTATTTTAAGAAATTGCTCCAAAATATTATTTTAATGAAAAAATATGGGACAAAACGAAATGATGACTAAAAAAAAAAAAAGAATGAGATTTGTATCTTAAGATATAAGTTTGAATTTTGTTATTGATGTAAAGATTTTGTTTTTGTATAATTTATAGAATACTCGTTCAATGAATCTTGAGATATGTCCTAATCTTATAAATTCATATATAAATAAACTTTAACCATATAAATTATGGTACTAAATACCATAAGAAATTAATCGGCTATCTACTAGACACTTTTAGAAATACAAGAAAAATAATGTTCCAAATATGAACATTTGTTAATTGTTTATCAATATTTCATGTTATAGTTTTTATAACAAAAAAATAAATAAAATATATATATGAACACAAACATCTATTTCTCACTAAGTTGAATTTGGAAATGGATCGCCAAGACTCCAATTATTTATAATCGGGAGTCTCCAATTTTTAAATCTCACCATCCGTTCATATTTTTATTATTTTTTATATCAAAATCTTAAATAATAAAAATATGAATTGAAAATTATCATGGTATAAATAATTGAAGGGATCCATGCACATTAAATCTAACCAAAACTACTTTGTAATGATTCGATCGAACACAATTGTTAGTTGGAAGATACGGGATTTAATTAAACTAAAGGTACCCAATGTCATGTGTTGTTTATAGTTATACATTATGTAATATGGAAGCTTCTACTTACCTATTGGCTCAAGTAATTATAGGCTCATCCCACTTCAGATGGTTGTTTTTGCATGCTCATAATAATACTTTCCACCCACTTCTTTGCTCCAAATTATTGAATTCTGAAAGCACACCAATTGGATAACGAACTTACTATAAGTTAACGTTAATTATGGCTACCATAAATGCTCTTATGTTTTCCACGTGTAGGTTTTCTATTTTTGGTTTCATGCACCAAACCCAGCAACCAATGTACAAGCACCTAGCTTTCGATACGGTGTCACTCCCTCATTGCATTTGTTTCATCAATCATACTTAAATAAACAAGCCGTGATACTAATAATTAGAGCTACGCGAATAGCATGCAACCACCACTGCAGGTTAGCTATTATATTTATAAGAATGCAATTACGTAACTGAATATATTTATTTAATATACCACTATAATATTTTTTAGTAAATACTAAACATATGCATGTTAAATGTTTAGTATATATATATATATATATATGTTGATAAATGTTTGTTGGTTTCTGTCACAGTCAGCAAGCAGAATACTAATGGTCTTCAGCACACCCGCTTTTGCCACCACGAAGTGTATTTTGAAAATTATATACGTTAAAACAAAACTATCTAATCGATTTTATGTTAAAAAAATGTTGTGATTTAACGGAAAATGATATTTTTCCTGTGTAGTGTATCTCTGCAGCCAAGATCACTAGTGCATTGATTATTCATGCAAAATATTTCTTAAGATTCGTTATATATATATATAATCATTGAATATTTTGATATTAACTTATCTATCATATATACTAAATTTTAGATAAAATGAACATTTGTAATTATGCAATCTTATTATTTACAATTACTTGTATTTTAAACATATATTATATATTGAATTAAATTTATTTAATGAAGTATCAGATAATCTTAATTATTTATAAAATAAATTGTAAGCTTGATATGATAAATAAGAATTTAGTTAAATGTATTAAATTAATATTTAAACTTTCTAGCTGCCACCACTTTTAGTAAAGGGGGGGGAAAACACTTCTTTCTTATAAATAGGGATGCTTTTTTTTTGTACTGGTGCCTTTGCTTCTCTTCACCATTGAATAAGATTATATTTTCACTTTGTGAATTGAAGAGTTGTGTCTCTTATGAATTCTTGGATTGGACCTTTTGGTTTTTCTAAAAGGTTTTCATACCTTTGTGATAAATTCTCATTGGAGATATATCACTCTCCATAGAGTATGGCGTCTTCTACAATTTTCTATCTGTTTTTATATTTTCTTTTTATTATTTACTTTTTCATGTCTTTTCTTATGTTTTGCACTAACTTTTGAAGGATTAAGGTTGCACTATTTCTTATACTTTAATTCTTATAGGGATCGGATAATCAAATTCAAAGATGATTTGCAAAAGCAATATACCTAGCTTCAAATTGAATTATATCATATGGTATCTAGAGTAAATATATTTTTATTTTTCATACTTTCCCTCAAAGTCATAACAAAAACAATATGACTTTCTCTTGCTCCTTACCTCCGTTGAGCTAAAGCAAGTCAATTTTGTTAAGAACAATATAACTCTTCAATAATGAATTGAACCCTATTTTTCATTTTGACTACATTTCTAAGTCTAGGTAAGTATTTCTTGGACCAAAGAAAAAGTTGTGAAAAAGCTCGAGAGAAGTCAAGATTACATGTTTTCATTTCAAAACATTAAATCATGAACTTAAGTATGGATCTCTTTCAAAGATCACGATGAGTTATTACAATAGCTAGATAAGTAAGTTTCAATTTGTGCTTCTGACTTCTGTCACAAAAATCAGGTGATACCAAACCTGAAACCTTACGTGTTATTCCTTAATAAAAAGTGTTTCTCAAGTGTTGTTTGTAGAAATGTTTCTAGAAGTGGGTTGTAGAAGTGTCTTGAAGGGTTCAAGAACCCCGTGCAGTGCTTTCGTTTTTTTGTGGTTTCGTGCGTTTGTTGTTGCCTGTTTAAATTATTAATTAGCTAAACCAAATTAATTAGTTGAAGACTAGATCACAGTGTACGTCATTGTTAAATTTCGTTCTGACTATTCTTTCTCTTATAAGATAATAAACTTAAAACCAATCCGTAAAAATGATATTTTTTACTCCAAATTAAATCACATCACTGCAAAGCGCTTTTTTGAAAAAAGAAAATAAAAAAGAGTGATATTTTGTCGACCCGTAAATATCCTTCAATGAATTAATTAGATAGAACTAGCAAATTAATTTTTATTTGGTGACTTAATTGAGCTCAACTTAAAGTTCATTTAGGCCCATAATACTATAAGATCAGTATTCGATTTATTGAGCCATGATCCCTTTCTCCACTCTTCATTTTCCTACCCTACACTACACACCACCACGTGTATCAGTAGTATATGAGAGAAGTTTGCACTTTTTTTTAGATTCATTATTCCGAGAATGGAATTTGGTTTTACTTTCGTATTGGGCAAAAGGAGACTCAAGAAAGAAATCACTTTACATACACGACATGATATGATCGATGATGATGATACAATCCACAAGGAGGTGACATACATATATATACACATAAAACATAAATAAAACACAGTTAAAAGGAAAGTTGATTTAAAGATCATATCCTCGGTTAAAAAACTGAATACATAATAATCAGCACCGTCCAATTGCCAACTCAATATGCCTCCTGATCCCCCTGCAAAATCACAACCACAAACATACATTACATTAGAATTTGATATATCAAAATTGACATAAACAAGTTATTATTATTATTAAACTCACTTTTTTGGGTGTGACGAATTCGACGAACTTCTTCTTGGCCTTGTCCCCCCCAGCGGGAGAGTTTTTTTTGGTTTGTTGGTGCACGTTGACATTGAGATGCTCCCTCTCCGTTATGTATTTGCGTATATGCTCTCTCACGAACCTTTCATACAAGTACGCAGCTCCGGCGAACTGCGGCAACACCAGCCATGCCACCGTCAATAGCTTCACATCGTACCATATTGGTATCCTGCATGCATGCATTCACTTTTCAATTCTTATATATACAATATTCCAATCAAAGTAAATAAATTAATAAAAGAAAATTCACCACTCTAAGATTGGCTGAAGAACCATTTCCGCAAGGGTGAGGAACGAATAGATGATCCAATAAGCTAGCCATTGCTCGTCATCCAACTTCGACTGACTCTCTATTGCTACCACCGATGCATACCTATAGTAATTAATAAATTATATATACAAAACTATGGATAAATCTATTTTACAAAACTTAACAAGTTGGAGACTTACAAAGGGTACAATAACGTCACAACCGGCCTGGAAAGAAGGTAAACATAAAAGTTATGAATACATAATACAGGAATATATCAAAACCAAGAGAAATATAATAAGGTAAATTAATTAGGCATACCCAGCAATAGAATGAAGCTGGATGATCAAGGTCCACAACTTCCCCATATGTTAGTAGTCTAAATGAAACAAACAAAGTATTGAAGGAGTAAAGTAGTGATGTTGGCCACAATACATATATGTAACTAGGGTTAATTAATTACAAGGCTTATAAATTGTGTGATGGAGGGGGGGCCACGTGTGAAGAGAGGGGGCAAGTATCGGGTTCTACCTTCAACGTGTCACGTTTAATCTAGCACCGTCCAGATCACCATCTCCAATGTTATTATTTTCTTTCTTTAATAATTGCCTTCATTTTTACCAAGTACTCTAGTACCTTCCGTGCTCAAAGCACAAGCCACGTGTGCTCACTTTTTAATGCATGATGCGGTCGGTGACACGCGTCCATTTATGCGTGTCTCCTGCATCATGTGATGGATGATAATGATATATACACTGTGTTTGTTCAGGTTTTCAATCTCCTGAGGATAACGGTGGAAAAAGAAACCATGAATAAAGGGCTAGTGTTTGGTGCTGTTGATACTACTCGATTGGTTATTGCAATTTGCAACTGACAGAAGCAAAGGCAAAGTGACGAAAGAAGAAATGGAACATTCAAAGGTTAAGAGTTTGATGGGATAGCTAGACGTAAATTTGGAATCCAAAACTCAATTTAAAATTTATTTTTGTAACTTATATTTGTGATATATTCGACTTTGAATAGAATCTGTTTTTAAATTAAAAATAATTTTGATTTGTATATTTATTTTAGAATCACAAAATAAATTTTTTTTATTTAATTTCCAAATAAAATTTATTTTATTAACATACTTTTGATTAAAAAAAAATATATCCAAACATAAATTATATTTTACTAAACTCATTTTTATCATACTTAAATTTGAACCATATTTTACAAACTTTAATCCAAACATACATTAAATAAGTTTTTCATGTTTGTGGAATTTAATACTTTTATGATTATATATATATATAAAAAAGAGAGAGAGAGATTAAATTCCTGTATTTAGTCTTTTCCAATAATTGGTCACGTACCATAAAAATTATCAAGACATTAAAAATGGACAATTTTTTAAAACAGATTAAAAGTCAAAATTAAAAAGTGGATTTGCAAACCTTTTATCAAAGTCCACTTTATTTGACCCATGAAACCACATACATGAGACCGTTATAAAGGCCCAAAAAGAAAACGCGAGCCTCTCTTGGCCCAACTCTAATTTAATTATCTCCTCCCAACCCATTCCCATTTATGTCAAAGATTAGGACAATTTCTAATAATTAAATAATTAAAGAAAAGTTTAATAATCATACACCTGCAAAACAGGTTTACATTATCATCAAATGATACATCACCACACATCCACCAAAAAAGAAATAAAATCATACATCACTGTTAATATAACTTATTATCATAAAAGTCAGAAAAACATATATTTCAATGACATTATAAAAAAAAAATCATGGTGTTAATATATAAATTATTTTCTCTAAAAAAACATTTTATTAAAAAATAAAAGTATTTTACATGTTCATAGTGGTAGAACTTACTGTTTTATTATATTTTACTTGCTAAATAGTTAATTTTGTCTTTAAAGTGTAATGTAATAATTTATTTTTGAAAGATGATTAATTAAAATTTAGTCACTGAATGTGTAAAAAGTATGATATATTAATTTTATCGTCAAGTTCCATTCTTTATATTTAACGTTTATGCTGACTATACTTTAATTCGTGAATTATATTAATAATAAGTATATAATTTATGGACTATAATGACATTGAGTCACATTGTTTAAAGACTTATTGTAAATCTTTTACATATTAAACTTATTTGATTGCATCTTTTACGAGTCAGTAATTAATTGAATATCATACGTACATATAGATTAATTTACCTTTTATTTCTACGTACATATAGATTAATTGAATATTAAAATATATAAGGATATAATTAATCAAACAATAATTAATGTGATTTTGATTTTTACAAATATACCGAATTTTGAATTTTCTCCAAATTTAAACCAAACTAACATGTGAACCCCCCTTCTTTAGAAAAAAAAAAATGTGAAACCCCTAATTTTTTACCACCTTAATTACATGACTTTTGCTTTCCGTTATGAACAAAGCAACCAAAGCATGTAGCACGCAACATTGCTGTTTCTCCGAACTGGTATTTATTTAAATATAAACAAAATCAAACGTGACAAACGATAGAACGGGATTCGTGGACGTTAATAGTTCAGCATTTATTTTTCATTAGACCCCACCTTAATTACATAATCAATTACACCCTTCATCACTAGACACGGCTAGCTCGGTCCAGAGATAGTTTATTTATAAATAAATTAGAAGCATGGCTAGAAGCAAACACTAATTCTTACTTTCCATATCGTGTTCAATTGCGCCTTCAAATTTTTTGTTGAATTCAGCTATGACATCAATGGTGGCATCCATTAACACAGGGCTACAATTTCGAGGAAATAATTGGTGCAATGCCAATAAGAAAATTGTAGACAAGCAGGGAGGGGAGTTTTTGAAGCCAAGCTTTAAATATTATTCACCATGCAACACTAATGCGTTGAACAATAAACGAAGATTTTCATTGTTGATGAGTGCAAGTTCTAGGGGAGTGGACACAAACAATGGAATAAAACATGTTCCATTGATTGCAAATGAAAACACAGAACATATTGTTACCTTGTTTCGTGAAAGGTTTGTGGAGGACAGGTTTGTATGTAGGCAAAATTTCTGTGTCAGGTCTTACGAAATTGGACCAGATAAAACCATCACCATGGAGACACTCATGAGTTTTCTCCAGGTAATTAACTTAATTGATTACCATTCTGCATCATCAAACTTTTATAATTACATCTTAATACACATCATAGGTTCATTAAGTAGTTAATGTGACTATACTAACTAAAGTTTTAATGTTAACTATTCATATATATATATAAAATGGTTCAGGAAATTTCTCTAAATCATATGTCCAGCTGTGGGGTAGGTCAGAACGATTTTGGAGTTACTCACCAAATGAACCTTCGCAGACTCATTTGGGTTGTTACTCGTATTCACGTTCAAGTCCAGAGATATAGCAAATGGTAATTATATATCTGTCTATTCATATGTATATAATATATATAATATATACACGTACGATGTTTAAAAGTAGACAAAGACATGATTAATACGACAGGAGGGATGAAATTGAGGTTGAAACTTGGATGGATGTTGCCGGAAAGAATGGTATGCGAAGAGATTGGATAATCAGGGATCATCACACCAAAGTGATCATAGCAAAAGCAACCAGGTGCAATAGTTCTTCCTTTTCAGTTTCAGAAATGCAGACAATAATATTCCTAACATATTCTCCGGTGTGTAAAAGAAATGTTAGTAACATTTCTCTTCCAATTTTCATAATTACTAACTAATTAACCATACAATATATTGCTCTATTTTCTATAATTTCGAAATGATGCAGCACATGGGCGATGATGAACAGAGAAACAAGAAGATTATCGAAGATGCCTGAAGAAGTTAGACAAGAACTTGTTCCTTTCTACTTGAATAGGTTTGCCATTGCCAGTGAAGAAATAGATCATCAGAAGATACCAAAGCTCACTGCTGAGAGTGAGAGTTTTCGATTAGCAGTGACTGTAAGTTAAGTTCAGTATAATTGTAATCCCCTTAGTTCCCTTTACATCATTGTATTAACTGCATGCAACATTCCAGCCAGGGTGGACCGACATGGATGCTAACCAGCATGTTAGCAACATAAAATACATCAAATGGATCTTAGAGGTATACTTTCTTGACATATTTTACAATACAGTAACATTTTGTTAATCGGATTTTGAATTACGAATTCGAAATTGGTTGGTGCATGCAGAGCGTGCCACGAGAAGTATTAGAAGATTATAAAATGACGAGCATGACTATAGAGTTTCGGCGTGAATGTACTCAATCTGATTTGCTGGAATCAGTGACTAGTCCTTCTTCATCCACCACCGTCATTGGAGCCTCTAATAATAATAACAACTCTGTTAATCTGCAATATATACACCTGCTTGGTCTACAAGACAATAAAGCAGAGTTGGTCCGAGCCAGAACAGACTGGCAGCTTGAGCAAAATCCCTAATGTGATACGGTTTTGATGGTTTCTAAATTCCACGTGGTTGTAATTATGGTGGCTATATATCAATGAAGTTTTATAAAAGGCATGATATTTAAGACTTTTATTGTTCCCCACTCGTTCTCTTTCACGTGCTTGTGTGTATTGTATTGGTGTGGCTCTCAATAAATTAAAATATAGCATCAGTCTTTCTAACTCGATCACTATGCAGGCATACTTTTGTATTTATTGCATCAAGACATGTACTTCAAATGTGTTTCTGACTAACAAACGTGTACTTCATACGCCCCTTCAAGATAAAGTTTTTTCAACATTATAACTAACTTGCTTCATTGATTTGTAACGTATCTTTGTCGAAGATACTAGGTAAAGATACTAAGTAGAGCTGTATAAGTTAGATCGATTGTTATGTTCGGTCCACCTTAATCCACTTTATCGTGGATGGGGTACATTTTTTTTTTGAAAGAAATAGTTTACTTTTGAGTAAGTTTCAATAAATGAGTCAATAAGTGATTTAAATGAATTGGTCTATTAATCCACTAATAATAAAAAATAATTGAAAATATTTAGTCTCCATACTTTTTAGGTTAGTGGTTCGAAAATTATATACTTTCTAGATTAGATTTTTCATAAGGTGATCTATACTTATCCTTCATACCTTTTAGGTTAAGGTTCAAGAGCTATGTACCCTCTTGGATTACATCCTCCGCGAGATGATCTAGACTTAGTTTCCACACCTTTCATGCCAGAGGTTCGAGAGTTATATACCTTCTTGAATCGGATTCCTCACGCAATGATCCATTCCAACCTATCTGTCAGTGAAATCACTTTAAGGCCTCATTAGGTAATCAAATGCCCAATAGACACTACAATGGAAATATAAACCTAATAGCGAAGAGGGCATACGTCGCCACAATAAGCGAGATGAATCCAAGTCTCTCTCAGGACTAAGATTAAGGTAGATTACACTCAATATTCCAAACTTGCTAGGCTTAAACTTTTTAAGCAAGTTGCTTGCCAAACAACCTATAAAATTGCTCTTTTAGCTTGTGTATTGGTCGGGCTCTCAATAAATTAAAATATAATACTACCTCTCATTAAATTTTTTTTTATTAATAATGACAAATCAATTTATATGTAATTTTTTAAAAATTGTCACTAAAACATCAATGACACAAGTAATAGTGACAAAATCATTGTCACTAATTATTTAATTTGCATGATCTATTCTTATATATGTGTAACATTTTTATTTTATTTTTCCTATTTATAAGTAACAAGAGACTATTGTTTGAGTAAAATTTCTTTTATACCCTTACTTTATTAACTTTATCTACAAAAGGGTATTTTGAAATTTAAATTCATAGTAAAATTACATGTAATCATTACTCTCTTTGATTTTGATAATAAGTCATATATTACTTATAATTAGGACCAAAGGTAGTATTAATCTTTTGCACTCTATCACTATGCATACTTTTTGCATTTATTGCATAAAGACATGTCACTACATAGTATATATAATGTGTTTCTTGCGAACAAGCGTGGATTTCAAATGCCCCTTAAAGATAGAGTTTTTTTTTCTCAACATTATAACTAATTTCACTTATTTTTTCATATGCAATTGATCTTTGTCTCTGTGAAAGATAGTAAATAGAACTATTAAAATGGGTCAATGAGTTCAGCCTATATTGACCCACTTTATTGGTGAATCGGATCAATTTGACTTAATTTTTAATGAGTCTTAATAAATAAATTATTACGTATCATAGATAGGTGGATTAAATGAGTCGACTCACCAATCCACTAAAAATAAAAATAATCAAAAATATTTTTTTATTAAAAATAAATTAAAATTTGAAGACATTTATTTATTTTTTGAAGAACACATTAAATTTAAAAAAAAAAATATAAAATCTAAAAAATGGAACGCACAGATTTATTATTAATTATTGTTAGTTGTTAAAAAAGTTGGAAAGGTAAAATTGAAATTACAAATCTTAATCTTTTGTGGGATTGTGGGCCAGCTTGATTCATAATGGGTTAAGTCTAAGTGGATCAAGTTTATTTTTGGATCTCACTAGAAATTTGTCGTTTTTCAATTCATTTCGGAATCCATGATGGATTGAGCTAACCCATGGGTTTGGATCCGTGTCTAAGGTAAGTGTATATTATAATAATGATGTGCACAATAGCTAGCATATAAATGTTTGTTTGCCTGTTAAAACAATAAAGATAATAATAGAAAAAATTAATAATTTTTGGATACACATAACATAGATATTCAATAACTTTTATTAATGTCTAATCTAATATTTGTTAAAAGAATTTGACTAATCATCTTTAATGGAATTTTGTGAACTATTATTCTGAAGAATAAAAGAAGATTTTTATTGTTGATATAAGTGCAAGTTTCACGAGAGTGAAAGCACAGAACATATTGTTACCTTTTCGCAGGTTATATATAATCTCTCAAGTGTGTTTCTGGCTCGCAAGCGTATACTGTTTCTCCCTGCAATCTCATTATCAATCTCTCAAATTCAAATGCCCCTTCAAGACACAGTTTCAACATTAATATAATCAGGTCCATTCATTCTCTCAAATGTATTCCTCACTCTCACAATTGTTTCTCAATTCATACAGGAGGGCATTAAAATCACTTAAAGCATTGGTTAAGGGCCACATTATGAGAATGCAATCTGCAGATTTGCTCAAGGCTCAATAAGCGCATGCAAACATTAGTCTCAATGTTGTCGAAAGGAATCTCTTCTAATTTTATTTTTACTGTATTATACTTTTTTTTCCGATCGTTTAGGAGTTGAGGTCCATAGAATTTATACAGCACCTTTTGTTTTGAGTTGAGGTCCATGAGAATTTATACAGCATCTTTTTTCTTAATTTACTGATACGACTTTTATAAAGAACCGTGATAGTTATAAGTACCTAAGGGACATTTTAAGAGAAAACTGTGAAGGTACATCAAAACAGAAAATATATTGAACGGGTTTACATTGCTGCCTCTGAAATAGATTGCCATCCAAAAGTCCACGATGCTTCCAGATTGTGTAGGGTAACAGTTGTTGAAATCTCAGCCATGCATACCATGATTCCTGCACAAGAACATTAAATGCATTAGGTTCAACTCCATGTAGTTCCTTTATGACATGATAACCAGTTTTAACCGAATATCCCTCCCCCACCTTGTTCATCCAGAGCATGCTATTTAGTCGTCCTGTTACAATGTATGTCCACCCTCCGGTCAACATTAATCTATCGAACCACTTAATGTAAAATAATTTAATACATAGTTTTCTCTAAAATAAGTATTATATTGAAAAAATTTCATGTAAATCATAAACTAATTTTTACTTCATTATACTACCCTGCTTTGATAGTAAATATGATATTAAATTTAAGTAAATATTTATTATTTTATAAAAATATATTAACGAATATCATATAAGTTATGTGAATCCATTAAAAAGAAATTTTAAAAAAAGCTTTCACAAATCATGAATTCAGTATTATTTGTTCGACACCCTACAAGAGAGATTAAAAAGAGTAATATTTAAAACTGAAGACTAAAAAAAAATTAAATTAAATTTTGGAATACTAAAATCAAAATTGATTTAAATTTCAAAATTAAAAATATATATATTAACCTTCATTTTCTACATTCATAGCACATGCAAACATCTTGTTAACCCTATTAAAAAGATATATGATTTTTTAACACTTACAAATAACAAACACATACTTAATACTTTCTTATTCTCTCTATCTCTCTTTCAATCAAATTATATCATTTATCATGCTTATACTTCTTTATCTTCTCTTCCTTTTTCTCTCAAAGTGTTAAGTAACATAAGGGTGTAGACAAATCTTTATCCAAAAAAATAACTTTTGCATTACTAACAACACCCCCTTACACATATTTCTCTGCCCTAAAGGCATCACATCCTCTTTTAAGAATTAAGAAGAAGATTACAAGCAAAGATTGGAACGAACTCCTACACTTAGACCAGATTTATCGTGCTAAAAGGGCTTTTCTATCTATTTTCTCTTTCTTTTCATTATGGAGGTCTTTGACTTATATTAGTGTTTTGGATTTATTCATGATTATGAGTGACTAAATTAATAGGTAGGGGATGTGGTTAATCCGATATGTTGCACCTATTTATGTGTTTTCTTTTCCGTTGTGTTTATTAATTCGTGTTTTTTTAAAAAAATTGGCTACAATATTATCTTCGATAGTTAGGGGGGAAAGTTTTCAGCCCCTTATTTTATATTATTATTATTATTATTATTATTATTTTGCTTTCAGCCAATTATCAATTTAACTAACACCACAAAAAATAGTGATTGATACTAATATTTTTTTTAACTGAGTATCAATATAATTTATATTTTCAAAGAGTATGGTTCTTGTTAATAAATGTCAGTTCAGGAATGATACTTATGGTAATTTTTAACAGTAGTATTCTTCCCATTCTTCAATTGAGAACCAAATACAAATTCCACAAAATGATATTGAATCTTTAACGGATAAAGTTATGACGTGTCAATTGTATCATACCATATCAACACTCATGGTCGTAAGATAAATATATTGGCGATAATATACCACATTTTTTAAAGAAAAAATATACTATTTAATAAACAATATAAAAATATATACATGTAATGATTGATCAAAATACAAGTAAAAATGTATCTATCAATTTCAAAGTTTTTTTCTTTTCTTTCAATATTGTGCAATCAACTAGTTCTTCTCTCTTTTAGTTATGCTAGTAGTTAATTTGGCTCTTTCTACACGACCATTGAGTAATTAATGTTTTATTATTCTCACTGTGGAAGTAAGCTAGCTTGATGTGGAAGAAAGAGTAAAAACCGCTTACCTACACAAAATATATGGCAAGTTAAAAGGTCTTTGCTTTAGTCTTCCGTTTCCAAACTACTTTTTTTAGTGTTTAGAGATGCCCTATTCTAAGGGACATGAACATTAGAGTGGTACGCACCATTTTTTATGCCTAGAATGACACATAGTATGCAACAACATTTCTCGTATCTTCTATTTTTTGCGTGCAAGTTAACCATGAATTTCTCCCACTCCAACGAAGTGGTTGGGCTGCAATCCCAAATCTTCCTTCAACGTTATCGATTAAGCTTCCCCTTTCCAATAATCCACTACTATTAGTTGCACCTACAAATTACTGTACTTTTTTTGAAATGAAATAAACCAATTTACCCTTCAACAAGAAACTTGTGCTAGATTTTATATTTAACATTATTCCCCACTTGCTGAATTCCACTAGTGACTTGAGTTTTTAATTAACTAACTAGCAATTGCATCGATCGATCAATGGCTGCAGCAATCAGCAACATGGGTTTACAACATGTAAAGAATGATAATGTTTTGAGGCTTAGTTTTTGGTCTCCACGCAACACTACTACTACTACTAACATGTCGAATAGTAATAAACGAAGATTTTTGTCTGTGAGTGCAAGTTTTAGTGATAGTCCCCGGAAAATGGACACAGCGAATAGAGTTAATGTGAATGGAATACATGTGGCAGAGGCTCCTCTAGAAGCAGAAGATAAAACTATTGTTACCAGTTTGCGTGGAAGGTTTGTGGAGAATAAGTTTGTGTTTAGGCAAATTTTTGTTATCAGGTCTTATGAAATTGGACCAGACAAAACTGCCACAATGGAGACACTCATGAATTTTCTTCAGGTTAGCTAATACCTTTTGCTCTTTATTTTCACAACAATATATTAAGACTTTATGATACCGATGAATTTTAATACCGGTCTAAAATAGTTTCATACTGTTACGATTGTTCAATACTATACAATTTTACTGTTACCATTACATTCTTCTGATATATAGAAGATCTTATATATTATTAATTTATTATACCTAGTTCAACATAAATGAACAATATTTTAAATGGTTAATGAATGAACCAAAGCAATTTATGATTAAATAATTTTTTTCAGGAAACTGCTTTGAATCATGTCACCGGCTCTGGGATTGGTGGAGAAGGGTTTGGAGCAACCCACCAGATGAGCCTTAGAAAACTCATTTGGGTCGTTATTCGTGTTCAAGTTCAAGTACAAAGATATAACAAATGGTAAATAAAATGCTCTTTTTTAAAGTTTTTGCCTTGCATATCAATACTAAATACTTTGAGTTGTGACCACTTATTTTATCATAAATGTGACAGGGGAGACGAAATTGAAGTTGATACTTGGGTGGCTGCAGAAGGAAAGAATGGAATGCGAAGAGATTGGATAATCCGGGATCATTACACCAAAGAGATCATAACAAGAGCAACAAGGTGCATATATAATTTCACCCTTTTCATGCATTTTTTTAACAAAAAAAATTAGACGAGTTTGAGTCTCGAGATTCATCATAAAGTCCTTACAGAGATACTTATAAATTACTCATTAACAATGTTATAAACTCAAAACTCACATTTTTATGAGATATAAGTACAATCTTTACCAACTGAATTGACATTTGTGGACTATTTTTGTGTATGCATTCTTATCGCATACATAAGCTAAAAAACTTGGCACCTGCAGCACATGGGTGATCATGAATAGACAAACAAGAAGACTATCAAAGATCCCTGAAGAGGTTAAACAAGAGCTTTTTCCTTTTTACCTCAATAGGCTTGCCGTTCCTACCGAAGAAGCAGATTGTGAAAAGATACACAAACTCACTGATGACACTGCTCAGAGAATCTTATCTGGATTGGCTGTAAGTTTGATACCTGATTTCAGTTTAATTTTACCATATTTTTTCCTTTATTCAAAGTTTCAAACCTTGCTTTCTCAAAAACTATGTCCAATGTTTAATATTGATATTGTCACACTAATTAGGTTGTCGTTAAGATCATTGTATTACTATTAACAACTTCTTTTTGCATGCAATACAGCCAAGGTGGAATGACATGGATGCTAACCAGCATGTCAACAATGTGAAATACATTGGATGGATTCTAGAGGTACGAATTAGAAATGAGATTATTAAGTAAAACGTACGTAAATGTTGATTTGGTGGTTGTTGTTGCAGAGTGTGCCAATTGAAGTGCTGGAACATTATAATATGACAGGCATGACTTTGGAGTTTAGGCGTGAATGTACACAATCAGATTTGTTGGAATCGATGACGTGTCCAACAGCAAGAGTTATTGAGTCTAATAATAACTCAAAGAACAGAAAACCCAACCTGCAATACACACACTTGCTTCGTCTGCAACATGATAAAGCAGATGTTGTCCGAGCCAGAACTGAATGGAATTCTAAGCAAAAGCAACAGTGATACTATACTATGGTAGTCTACATAACATTAATGACAATTAAAACCACCACACCTCACTAGTGTGTGTCTGTGGACCCTGTACTGTAGTAGTACCTGCTGTTTTCTTTTTTAGCTCTCATGGTTTTGCTTTCTTCTAGGATCCTTAATTTCAGTTCTACAACATACAACATTCATTACATTTCTCAATTAATATCTTTCTGTGAGGATATACATTGCTTATTATTGAGAAAGAAGTTTGAATATTATTTTAGTATTTGCTTCTTTATTTTAAGTCTATTTTGGGACAAGGAAAAACAATGAAACGGGTCTAGAATGATGCCAAAACAAGCAGAAGAAATAGAAGAAGAAAGCATGTCCAAGATCAGATAAGAAAACAAAAATAAAACTAGCAATAGAATACCCACGCTTGTCTCTGCTACTAATCAGAAAAAAAGAGATTATCAAGAAAGCTGGTTAAAATCGAAGCAAGCAGCTTTATATAGAGGTAGAAAAATGCTGAAAAGCTTGTTCAGCTATATCTGACCTCTCTGACCAACTCCAACTGGTCCATCATACACAACACCTTTTGGTAGCGAAATAATTTAAAGATAAAATAACCGAGACCTTTGTTATAGATTCGTTAATAAAAATATTTTTTATTATTTTTATAAAATAAAAACACTTTACATATTAATAAGGAGTCTTTTATATTGATCAAAAATCTATTACATAATTATTTCTTTTAAAATAAATGTTTTTATAAAATTTATTTTAAGTCTCACTAAGGTGATGTTTTACACTTCTTTCATTTTTTTAATTAATTTAAACTCATGAGAAGATTTACAAATAGATAAATTAATAACCAAGAGAAATATATTTTTTAATCACCTCTAATATTTTAATTTAGATAAAAAGAGATGTGAAACGAGACAAATTTCTCAATCTACTGTTAAAATAATCTAGAACGATACAGAAAAAAGTTTTTCTCTTTTTTTATATATAAAAATTGTTTTTAGGGGGTTTATATATAAAGGTTACTATGCAATTTATAGAGATTTAAAATTGTATAGGTCCCAATTTAATCATGGGCCTAGGTGATTGACTCTTCCAACAACACTTAGGGTCGATCCCACATTATTCTTTGTGGCTAAGGTGAAAACACAACATACAAAGTTTAATTAAGTGTTTCAATTGTATCATTGATTGTATGTATGACTTGAAATTGAGATGGCAACTTGTTTAACCTTCCATAATTTTTGTGAACTAGTAAGGTGGGGAGAGACACTTCATGTATTTATATATTTTTGTTTAACCTTATTTAAAGTATATTCATAAAAATAAAGTAAAAATATGAATAATTTTTATATATTTATATCATTTTAGAGTATAATAGTAATAAAAAAGTAGATACAAAAAGTAATTACTTTTAATGGTATCCTATTTATTATGGTTAAGATTAATTTATACATACATGTTTATATACATAGTAAAAATATTAATAAACTAAAAGATGTCATGAGATGCACGTATACAGAAACAATGTTGTTTCTAAAAATATTGGTTAAATTTAAACAATTCTATACAATTGAACCATACGCTTGGTAATATAAAATTTATATTTTATTTGTTATAAAATAAGGAAAAAATTATAATAAAATGAATTTTAAACATTAATTTCACAAAAAAAAATATAAAGTATTTTGAATATTTTTAAAAAAATATAGCCAAAAAATTGATATTTGTATAACTATAAAATAACATTAACTAAAAAAATCAATAATAACTTAGATTAAATTATGAAAAACCTTTTTTATGGACGATATTTAAAATTGTAAAATATATATTTCTAAAATTGTTTGATATTTTTTTTAACTTAAAAAATATAATATATATATATATATATATATATATATATATATATATATATATAATAACTTTACTGTATAATGATTTAATATATTATTATAGAAAACATAAGCAAATTTAATATATTTATAGATAAGACATGACTCATTTGACAACTAAAAATTTATCTAGATTAACTTATGATAAAATATGTTATATACTGATAGTTTATAATTATTAAACTCTAAATTTATTTTATAAAACTTGAATCGTATGTAACATACATTGGATTTGGATTTTTTTTTTATATGGATTTTTTTTACTACAAGAGGTAGAGTTTTACTATCCACCACGCATGTACTAAATTCTGAAAAGATATAATAATATTAATTATTTCACAGAATCTTTTCATAATCAATCAAACTAACTATTTATCATTATAATTTACTTTTTTTTTTTGTTTTTATTTTTTAGTCACAGTTACCTTTTACTCACATCTCTTAAAGCACGCCAGTTTGTCTAACCCACTTATAATAGAGCACGACAACATATTTTATCACCCCAATCTTAAATTGTCAAACCAAACACACTAAGTAGAGTGTTTCAAATTCATGTATGACTATTTTGGGGAATGAATTCACAAGACAATCACAAAAACCGACAGACATAAACACAAGAATGTAAAGTAATGGAAAAATTCTGAGAGTCCATCGAAAAATCATTTTTATATTTGACTTAAATTAAATATACATTTTTTATCACCTTACTCTTTTGTAAAATCACGATTTTGACATTATTAATTTTTTTAATTCAAATATTTGATCCAAAATTTGACCATCTATACTAACGTTAATTCTACTAACATGGTGTGCTAAAATGTTTAATTTTATATAATTTTCCACGTAGGTTGAAACAATAGTGGAATTATTATGCAAAAGATTCTAAAGAAATCATGTGGCACTTTTATGGTACCCCACGCCCGTGGTGGAATCATACGAGTTAGTGTTGAGAGGGTCCACTGCAAAGCAAAGCTAATAATGATGGTGACCATGACATATGAAAACAATAGGTAACATCGAGCGACTTGTCAGCGACTCAGCGAGGACAGAAACCCATTCTCAAACCAGAGAAATATGCTGTCGTCCCTATTTTCATTTTAGGTGTAACAGTTTATTATATTCACCAAACAGACACATACTCAATTATTTGCATTTTTCAAATGTACGTAAATCATCACATTACTTGTCTTTCTCACCGTCAGATTTATACCAAGTTTATAGCTAGTTAAGTATCATAGATCCTATATATTAATCCCAATTAGAACATTCCAAATTAAGCATTCAACATATTCATCAACAATTCACATACAAAATTGAATGAAAACATACCAACCCAAATATATTTCAGAATCAAGATTTAAGTATAGTCACGGTATTAATATATCTCAAATTAAAATCAAACCTCGAGACCATAGTAAAAATCCTTACACCAGTAAATTGATGTAAAAGAGGTTTAACTTTCTATAAAGGTTTCACACAAAAATCTCAAAGAGAAGAGAACATGAAAAAACAGGAGTGGTGAAAGGAAAAAAAAAAACCCCAGTGAGCGAAGAGCCTTAATAGTGTGTTTAATAGATTAGAATGAAATCAAATTAAAATGAAATGAGATAAAATTAATTAAATTAAAGTATGGTGTAAAAATATGAATTCTACTTTATTTTACTGCTTATTTTATTTATTTTTAACTCTCTTTCACCACAAACAAACAAGAAGTAAATCAAAATTAAGTAGTAGTGATCGATTCCTCTATGTGGTCCTACAGAAATCTCTATATAAAGTTTAACTAAGACTAATCAAATCCTATACCTAAAATATAGGCGCATTGGATGTTAAATAGCCCAATTACAATTTAGTCTTAAAAAAATAAATGAGTTATAGGAAAAAAAAAATATGTTTGCTTCTGTATATGAATTAATTACCAATTTGGCTTTAAGTGTCTTCATTTAAGTTTGTAGAAATGTTTTATTGCTAAAATTCTGGCATTGGTACCATGTTGTTTCAATCTTTACAACTCAAGCTAGAAAAAACACTACACCTATGTCAAGCTATCAGTACTCAACAACAATTTTAACTTTATGTTATTCACGCTTAACCTACTTAGAGTCTCCTGATGAAAATTATATATCTTTATTTAAGCCTTTCATAGACACTAAGATAACCTACGTTAGGTGTTGTGGAAGTAAACATCAAGGGTCGAATCACGTTAAAATAAATTTGTATCATGGAGGTAAACATGAAGAATCTAATTAACTACATTATTATGATGTTACGTACCTTTTATTTTATCGTGTGTTCTCTCATTATGATGCGTTAAGAGGTGTGTGTTTGATGTGTTTTATCTAACATTAATTTATAAAATTTTATAAACATGATACAACAAAAAGCACCCATCATGATTGGTCACGGGACGAACGTGATTTACAATGTTAGAAGTTTAAGAATCCTGACAATGATATGTCGTGATCATTTTGAAAAAATGGGTTTTAAGATCTAAATTAATTCCAAACACGACCTTTAACCCAAAGAGTTTATTTATCTAATCATCACATTTGGGACGGGTCTTAGGCCAATGACCAAAGAACGAGAGAGTTCATGATAAGGACAAAGAGAGAAAATGACTTATCTCGTTGATTTTTTTTTGATTCAGGAAGGATCATGCATGGCTTTGCCAAATTATTTGGTTTTCATTTCCAAGCTAAGTTACATTTGAGGGTCCACGAAACAACTTCATTAATTAGTTGTCAACATATGTCATATATATAGTGTTCATTTATTACAATGTCGATCGACATGCTGGGTGCCCCCCTCTTCCACTGCAAATATGTCTTGTCTTCGATCGATCGTTTTCTATATTCATCTTGTGTTACGTAAGTTGTCAATCTGTTAATAATAATTAGAAGGTGTTAGTTTGTTAGTTACTTAATTGCTGATATTTGCATGAATACTTGTGAAACAAATTCAATTCATGCGTACCAACAAAATCAATTAAATCTCTTTGTTGATAGTATCATCAGTTAGTGAAATGGAATAATTCGATTTCAGAAGGCATTGTAAAACGGAATTTCCATTATTGAGCCACACCTGATGACAGTAAAATATATTGTTTGAACTTTGAACTAAAACAGAAAAGGATCGATCCATCTAAAAGGCAAGGGATACATGTGCATATCTTATATAACATCTATATTACGTGGTTTGAGCAAAGTGCAAACAAAAAGGAATAATGAAGTATCTTGTTTAGCAAACAAATTAGTTAAGGGCAATTAAATATCTTTCTTTAATGATTTTCCCATCTCCCCCTCGCCAAAAAGAATCAAAGTTCGTCCATTTTTAGATTTTAATATTTGTTGGTCCGTACAATATTAGGCTTGAACTGACCAACTTACTACATTATATTTCAAAGACCGCATATTTATATCATAACCACAATTTTTTGGCTGTTTGCATTTAATCAATTGTTAGCACGACATGGTCGATTTATTATAAGATTAGTTAGTGTATGTTTGGTGGTTTAGCTTTGAGTAACATGTTTTTTGACACATTTTATTTCACATTATTCAATAAGCAAACTTGAGTTAACGTTGTTATTGAGAGTAACTTTTGTATTGAATCTAAAGTTTTATAATGAATTTTACTCTTAATTTGATTTTATAATAAACATAAATCACATCAATGTAAAATTAATTTTAAACAAATTAATTTCATTCAAAATAATTTGTATCAAGACAATCCAAACATGTACTTAAATGTTAATCCTGTTGGCACAACTATGGATGAGCATACTATTTTCTGTTTGGATAAATGTTTTTACAATTTAGAAGAAAAAATATGAAAAAAAAAAGTTAACTTTTTTAAAAGTTAAAATTAATTTCTTATTTATAAAATAAGGATCACATCATATTACCTATAGCTGAAAAGAATTACGACTTCTTGGCCTCTTCCAGTAATGGAGAGATGGGGCAGTTAATTAATGCAGAAGGTGCTAAAACAAAAGCATGTAAGAAGGTCCCAGAAAATTAAACACTGTTTTGTACGTGTTTTTCATGTACGTATATATATTTGGTTCACAAATTGTAATGCATATTGGTGAGAAATAATGGCACAACATATGCATGGGGCCGGGTCTTAAAGGTCAAAAATCTTATATAATATGGGGTTTCGATAGCTTATGTTTAAGAGTAATAAAAGAAAATATAGTTAAATTGTTTTTATAGGAGTTGCAAGTTATTTTAATAAAATATATATCTGAAAAGAACTTATTAAAATATATTAAGTGTGTGTGTGTGTGTAATAATATAAAATATAGTTAAACTGTTTTTGTAGGAATTGTAAGTTATATTTATATATAAAATATCTTAAAATAACCTGCTAAAATAAAGTGAATATAATCTATAAATATATTATAAGCTATATTTATAAGTCTGTCTAACAAATATTCAAACAAATTGTAAATAAACTACTCTCCTAAACTCAAACTAATTAGGTCTTGTTTGAATAAAGCTTTTTCATTCATCTCAGCTATTGAGAACTCTCTCAGCTGCACCTAGCATTTTGCTTGAGAATGAATGAGTGGGGCAGGCTCATGGTGAGTGTCTTTCAAACTGACTTGGCAGCGGGCTGGCCTTTACTTTCAAGTGCTTTTTTCGGAATGAATGGTACGGCTTGAAAGTGATTTTTAAAATACAAATGCAATCTGGATCCCTGTAAATTCTATTGGTTAGGTTTGCAAGGACAATAGAAAAAAGTTAATACTGCTACTACTACTAGGAAGGCAATACATTATGACTGAAGTTTTTGTCCATTTGTAATATAATATATATATTATTTTTACTTTTTTCTTTCTTTTTTACATGTTTATACTATGATATAGATATTGATACGAAATATACTACTATTATTTTTAGTAAAATTTTTATCTTTCAATTATATTTTTTTCATCCATAAATTCAAACTTAAAACTTTATCAAAAGAGACGAGTCTAATAACCGCTGTCGTGTAAGAATGAGTGCAATTGTTATAGTTTGATTTAGCGGAGAATGAGTGCAATTATAAACAATGTATCCAGACAGTGAGTTTAATTTAAACTTTCTCAAAGTTTGGAGCTTTATTGAAATTGGTATAGGCAAATTTTAAGACGGAAGCTATATGGCGCAGCGAGCTATATCATGATTATTGTATCATTATTTATTTTATTTATCGGGCAACTCTCTCTGCCTAACTTTCCATTGCCTGCATTTCCTTGCAAACCACTTGTATTTGTTTCCTTCTTCTATCATAGTAATATACTCTATCATGTACAATCCAGTCACACAAAAAACAAAATATATGTACAATGCCCCCTTCATTTTCTTTTAACTAAAAATCATGATAAATTAATAATATATTAAAAGTGTTCAATGTTATAGTTTTTTTTTTATATATAGAAAACAACTATTAATGTGGGAATGTTATAGTAGTAATATAATTAAAATGAAGCCTTAAATTTTCCATCTCTAAGTCTTCTGAACTTACCGCATTGTTATCATCATGCTTTGTATGGATCAAGATTCTCCGCAGTCACTCTTCTATACATTCACACAATCAGAAGTACAAAATCATTAGATGGAGATTCGGTAGATATCATATTTTATTTCAATGAATCAAACTTAAAATATACTACATTCAAAATCTGAGTTATTTAATCTTCATTTAATTGTTACAGATGCTGAACAAGTGGAAAAATGACAGCATGGAATCCATTTTTGCCTTATACAGCCACGGCATTAACATATATGAGAAATATTTGTTGTTCAGAAGCTATTTATAAATATCACGTTTAGTGATTTCAAGTCTGAATATGTACTTAATTATTTTAAAGACTTTGGTATATTTTTATTCATATAAATATAAATCATTTTCAAAAATCTATTTTTATAATTTTAGAAGTCACAAATTCAAAAATTCTTAAAATAATTCCTGCAATTATTTAACAATAACATGACATTCACTTAATCTTATGCTATTTTAAAGACACGTATTTAATCATACACTATTAAAAAAATAAGAATATAATTTAAAAAAGAACAACTAAAACGAAATTTAATAATACTCATAAAAATGAAAAACATATTTTGATCTTATTTTTAAACCATAAAGTGCACTCACCCAAAACATCATTTTGTTCTATATTTTTAAAGTAATATAGTATATTCTACTTAAACAAGGAGAAGCAGAAAGTAATACAAAATTCTATAGCTTATGCATACGTTGTACTTTCACAGTACAGGTAACACAGGAAAGGGGTATCTATTATATCTATCAATCACCCCCCAAACTTCACAATTTTCCCTAATTCCCATATCACCCCTGCAGACACCTTCAATTTCTACATGACAGTGCAGGCATTCGGGTTCTCGTCGCTGAACATCTGAGGAGGGTAGGAATGGAAATACGCAGAGTGTGCAGGGTGTGAGGGATATGCATACACCTCCGTGCCATACCTCGGTGGGTTATAGAAGTATTCGTTTATCCTCACTTCTGGAACAACGTTGTTGGTGTCTTCAGTAGTTTCTGCTGCTATTGCTGTTGTTGTTTCCTCTGCTTTGGTCTCACCCTCTGGTTCTTCTTTTTCTTCCTTCTTCTCTTTGTTCTCTTCAGCTCCTTCTCTAGTACCACTCTTGTTCTCTCCCTCTTTCTTCTCCTCTTTTGCTTCCTCTTTCTTTTCTGGATCTATCTTCACTATCACTGCGTGCTTCCCGGTTCTCTTGTACACGTACTCGACCAACTTTGCTGGATCGTACAGCCCCTTCACGCTAACTTGAGAGTTCTTCAGATCAGGTTCAGCTGATTCCACTCCTGCACAATTTTAATAATAATAAAAATTAAAAACGTTGCTCAATTATATATAAAATTGAAATGAAGAATCAGTGCGCATACACCAAAGAGCTTGAGTTCAAATTAAATGATGGGGCTCGGTATTAAATATTAATTAATTGCAATAAATATTACTAAATGAGATTATAATTATAATTAAATTAAGTCACAGAATTTGACCACATAACTGCATCTGCATCACTTGAGCCGAAACCTGACGACTTTATTATTATTTTAATTAATTCAATTTAAAGTGCCGAGGCAGTGGAGATTAATGGAATGAGGAGAGAATAATAATGAAGTAATAGTACTAATCCCTTTCACATGGGTGATTCAGATTCAAAGCTTCAAACTGTGAAAGCACAATTCTACATGTTTTTGTTCCGCTGAATTATAAATTATAAAATCGATAAAAGACCTCGTGTTTTGCATGATGGAGTGTTCCTTAGTGAAAATGGAAATCTTAAACATCATACAGTACATACATACCCTTCATTCTCTGTATGCGTCTCTTGATTTCCTGAGAGCAAGCTTCGCAATGCATGTGAACTTTCAGAACCGTCACAATCTGAGGCTGCGCAGAAGAAGAAAAAAAGAAAAAAAAGGCAGAAGCTTGCGTGATACCATCGAAACAGTGTATATACGAACATTTGTCCAAAGAAATAAATTAAGCGTAAAAGTAAAACCTCTTCTTTCTTCTCTTCGGGTATGGGCTTGGGCTTTTCTTCCTCCTGGACCTTCTTCTCCTCTTGCGGCTTCGGGATCGGAGAAAGAAGCTCGACCTGTCTGTGACTCTTCCTCTGTATTCTCTCCAAAACCTTCAGCGGATCCGCTTTCTCTCCCTTAACGACCACCTTGTGAGATTTGCAATCGGTGACAACATCCTCGACACCTAAACTCAACAAAAAAGAAAACACCAACAAGAGGATGTCTTAATTAAGACGAAGCCACGAATCAAAAAGAATGATGAATGATGTAGTGGAAAAAGTGGGGGGGACCCACCTGGGAATCCTTTGAGGGAGCGACGAACCTTGCGAGCGCAACCCTCGCAATGCATGAACACTTTGAGCACAATCTCGGACGGTGGCGGCGGCGGCGGTGGTGGTGGAGCATCAGCTTCTTCCGCTTTGGTCTCTTGTTCCGGTTTGTCCGATGCTGCTGCTACTGCTACTGGTTCTTCTGTCTTTTTCTCTTCCTCTGGTTTTTTCCCTTCCTCTGCCTTGGGTTCCTCTGGTTTCTTTTCCTCCTAAAAAACACAAAACAACCTCAAAATCAGAACGAGGAATGACAATAACAAAAACAATATACAAGGTTAGTTGGATAGTACGTATATAAGAAAGAAAGATAGAGAAGCGTTATTGAGAGAGATAAGACCTCTCCCATTGGTGGTATTCTCCGAGTTCAGGTTACTCGAAGAGGGTGGAGCTGCCGCTGAGATATGCTTCGGAGGAGCTGATACTTTTTGCTGTTATTTTCCCTTCTTTGATTCTCCCCCCCCCCCCTCTCTCTCTCTCTCTCTTGTATACTACTACTGCCACTAAAGTACTTATATATGATGAATCATTTTTTTTTATTAAAAAATAAATAAATATAAGATCCCCATTTTGATTAATAATAATAGTAATATTGATTAAACATTAAGTAATAGATTAAAAGTCTTTAATGAAATTCAAGTAATTAATTAATGAGTAAAACTTTAAACTGTCATCAAATTATAATAAGAATCTGAGTTGGATGATTGCAGGAAAAAAAAAATTGAGTCTAGGTACCAAAACCACATCCAAAACCACACCCAAAACTAAAAAAAACCAAAACCACATCCAAAACCAAATCTCCACGTGTACACATAAATATTATATAGTATAGTTACAAAGTTTTTTTTATTCTTTTAAATTACAAGATAATTATATACTGGATTTTTCTGCCTACTCATCATGATGTGGTTTTTTTTTTTTTTTTTTTTTAATATAGATGACCTTTTTCTTTATAAAAAAAAATAGCAAATAATTTTTTATTAGTGAACTTAAAGCTTGAATTTTAATATTTTTATCTTAAGTCACCCTTCTTAA
Source organism: Amphicarpaea edgeworthii (assembly GCA_014843725.1). Classification (NCBI taxonomy): domain Eukaryota; kingdom Viridiplantae; phylum Streptophyta; class Magnoliopsida; order Fabales; family Fabaceae; genus Amphicarpaea; species Amphicarpaea edgeworthii. Next base: position 6,557,425 of record CM026328.1, read on the forward strand.
TTATTCCCTAAAAAAAGGTATAAGTAGTTGTATTGTGTTAATAATTGATAATATAGGATATTAAGTACTGTATTCACATGTATATATATTGTTTAAATAAACATATATATTTTAAATACTTATTCATATTTTTAATATTTTGAACTAGAACAATTGATATATAATAATAGTTAAATGGGATTTGATTAATAATAAGTTAAATGAAAATATATTATTTAACTTATTTTAGCAGGAAAAATGTTCATTGTATTGTGTTCTTAGTTGTTAATTAATAAATTATGTAAATTAATATAGCATTTTCAAGAGTTTATATAGAATTGTTTTGTTCTTGCATATGTAGCTGATTTTTAGCCTGTTTTTATCAGCTTCTGAGGTTTATTTAAAAGTTTATCAAAATAAAATTTATTAATTAACTTATTTTTTTTCAAATATATAATATAAATCCTTATGTAATAAGAGGTTACTATTATTTAATAAAAAAAAATTGTTGCTGTTTTATAAAGTTGTTTAATCCAACATTTGTTTACTTTGTTTATTAATTAAATTAAATAACCTCTTATGCGATAAGGGTGAAGTTATTAGTAAGTTGGTCCACATCATATGACAGAGTGGTTGCAGTTATTATAAGTTATTGATAGCTTAATATCGATATTTATTAATGATTAATGCAAACTATTTGTAGTTATTGATGCCTATTAAATTATCTTTATTAATCATCGTTTTTTTTTTACAATCTTTACTGACAGTTTTGATTTCAGTAATTATTAATTTTATTTAAACTTTTTTTTATAATAACTGTTCAATTTAATTGCATATTATTTTTAAATTAGATTATATTATTATATACTCCATAAGTCCATAATAATTATCATGTAAGAAAAAAAAAAGTCTTAAAATAGCTGTCATCTTAACTTTTCAATATAAAACTAATTACTTTGATTCACTTGTGGGAGTTACTATAAAGTAGAAGAAAAGAGAGGTCGTGTTGTAAATTCATTTTTACGGTATTTGGTTTCTACACATAAAAAATATATATTACTTATAATATTAATCATGAGCAATAAAAATTAAAAGTGGATTAATTATTATAAGGTCAATTTTGTAAAATTAACACTTTTTTTATATTGATTGTTCTTGATTTGTATAAAAAATATTGACTGAATTAGTTTTTTTTTTCCCTCTAATTTGTTTATTTGGTTCGATTTGGTATTTTATTTTATTTTTTTCCTTCAAGTTCAATTATATCATTAATATCTTAAAATGTTTTAACTTTAATATATACCGAATATATTATTTTTTCTTCCATTATATTGTGATATGTGATCATCTAACCACATCACACATTTAAATTTTTTTTCTTTTTTTTTGTTAAAGTCTAAGAATTTTTTACAAATTTATTATTTTTTTATTTTTAAAAAGATAATTTTATTTTATTTACTTTTTAATTTTTATTTTCCTCAAAAAATATTTTTTAATCCTTGTTGTTCTTAATTTCAAACCCTAATTTTTATCTTACTTTGTATCTCCCTCATTTTTATCTAAGAATAACAAACAACAATTCCTGTTCACAAAAAAAAAATAGACAACAATTATACATATTTATATAAAACACAATTTTAGAAAAAATAAAAATATCATTTTGCAAACCCTCGTATGCTCACTATAAAAAAAAAAAAAACGAGTATATACAACTACCCACGCATGTCTATATATAAAAAAAAATTACATGCAACTACCTATAAGCATGTTTTCTTGCACCGGGTGAAAAAGAAAAAGAGGGGTTAACCCCATGGCCTTGACCATAACCCCAGTCCTAATGTTGGGGATTAAAAAAATTGGAATAATTTTTAGATCCTCATTTAAAAGAGAAAGAATGAGGTTTGAAGGGAGGTCAAATAAGATCAACTTATAAGTCATTGGTTAAATTATCAATTCTAGATACAAAGTAAAAATTGAAATTAAGAATAAAAATTAAGATTTAGAATTAAGAATGACAATAAATAAATAGTCTTTTAAAAAATATATAAATAAACAAATTTTAAAAATTAGTATAGGATTAAATTATTCTTTTAAAAATATAAAATTAAAAAAAATTACGGAAAAATTCCTCAAATTTAATAAAAAAAAGAAAAAATTAATATTTAAACTGTGACAAAATAGACACGTATGATTAGAAAAAAATAATATATATTAATATATATTCATTATACAGTAAAATTAAAATCATCTTAAAATATATTTAATTAATTTCTGACAATTCTCAATTTCATCTAAGTGTTAAAGGTGGAATCTACGTGATCAGTGATGTATGATCTCTTCGCGGTCAAATGTAGTTAATTTAGACAAAATTGGCAATAAGAACATAATTGAACCTAATTTATAAATTATGTGATCTAATTTAATTGGGTCTTGACTGCTGTCAATTCCATCCAAATCATCTATGTAATCAGTGTGTCGTCTCCTCATGATCGAATATAGTTAACTATTTAAACAAAATTGACAATCAGGACATAATTGAACCTATTTTTAAAATTATAGTATCTAATTCAATTAAAAAAAAACTACAAGACCAAATCTAATTTAACCTAAAAATAATAAAGCTACTTTATAGTTACCATCAAGTGTGAAAATCAACTAATATGATGTTCTTTCAACTTAACTACTAAGTTCAAGTTCAAGTGTAATATGTAATTTTTTTATGTCTTCAGGTCGATAATACCCCACCAAAGCTTTAGCTTGTTATTCTAATCTCTTGTCGGTATATAGAATATTAGAATTTCCCAATACCAATGAATCTCACAAATCATTTCCTTTCTTTACCGAAAAAATCATTTGCTCCAGTTAGATCAATTTGTTCATGAGCTTACTACATTATTACACTAGCAGAGCTACGAGTGTTTATTTTATGGAATCTATTTTTATTTTAAAAATGCTATTCTTAATTAAAAATACTAGTATAACATGAAAATATGATTTCTATATAATCTAATGTAATTAAGAAAACATTATAAAATAGAAAGTTACAACATTTTAAAAAATTAACAAGTAGAATACACTTTTAATTCGTAAAAAAAAACACACTAACATTTTTCTGCGTGACTGTGAATCTGTTCCCTCAACTTCTAAGTAGATTGACCTTCGACATATGTTTAATTGACAAACATTATTTGTCAGTTTGTTAACCAACTAACCAAGTCTATTACCATCTAATTACATGTTAAAAGGGTTAACTCTTTAACTTTATATATATTCTTGACACAAATTGATTTATGACAAATTAATGTTAGTGTACTTAAGAGTATTGATTAAGGAAAATTGTGTTGTTCATGATTTTTTTATGCATTTCTGTAATATTTGTTGCTTTTAGTTCCTTGACCATTGTCCTAAAAGCACTGGTTAGTACGTAAGACCCTTATATTAATTTATATCTAACAAATAATTTCAATGGAAAATAAAAAATGATTTTGCTCTGAAGAAACTCATCATTTATGTTCTAAAATTCAGCTACCTTGGAGCTAGGATATATTGAACAGTGGTGCATAACAGATCAACGTGATCGAAGTCACTAATTTTATGATGATTGTTGATTGATCTCTAATTAAAGTACTTAATTAGCCTCTTATAGGCACGTGCATGCAACGGATCAGGAGGGGATGTTGTTTTGGCATTTCCTATGTTGTTCTGGATATTTTTGGAAATCGGCAGAGAATCTGTTCTACTATACTATGGCCCTGCCCACCTTCCGGTTCAACAAAACCATAATTTCACGAATTAAAACACAAGCAAAGGTTCTTTCACGTTTTGGATTCATTCACTGAACAGGACCCAAATATTAGATTCACCCCCCTTTTTTAACTGGCCATGGGGAAAAAAGAAAAGAAAAGAAAACAAACAAAATGGCTCTGCCAAATCGTTCTTATCCCTCCAAAATCGTTATGGCAGTGGCTATACTTATCTGTTAGCAGTAGCTAGTCAAACAAATATACTAACATTACATGCAGCAATAATATTTAGTCTTCATCAAGCGCAAGTAACGTAAAGATAAGGCACAAAAGTAAGCAATTATTTCGGGCAATCATACAAGCATATGGTATATATGTGGAATTGAAGAAGAAGACATGCATATTTATTTTACTTTACATACAACGGAATACATATTAAAGAAAGAAAATCATTTAATAGACTTACGTACGTGCATCAATAATGTAATAGAGATTTTATATTATCAACCTATCACAAACTTTCTTTGGTATAATATTTAATTTAAAGTGGTTGTTTTGTAATTAGCTAGATTGCAAAGTACAATAATAAAAAGGTTACATATCACCAAGTTCCAAGTAGCAGGATAACCATGTGCTTCAGTACTCTTATCACATGCAGGTTAATTCGGCAAATCAAGACACTAATAATGATTTTCTTCTTACAAGTTTCATCAACTTTAATATTCTATTGATACTTTTTTTTTAAAGGCTCTTTAACATAATGATACGGAGTTTGCAATTGCATACGTCTCGTCTGACTTAACTATTTAAAAACAAAATAAATATTATACTATACAGGCCAACATGGCTGAAATTCTCATTTAAAAATGCCAAAATTAAAGGGTACTAATTATTAAAAAAAAATCCTTTATTACTAGCGTACGTAAAAGGGTTCTCAAAAGGAACAATATATTGCACACGAATAGAGAAAGAAGAAAAGAGGAACACGAAACATTGAATATGTACGATTCTGCCTTTATTTTAAATTTTTTGGATAGAGATAAAGACGCTTATTTTGTTTTGTTGATGGAAAATATTAAACATACTTCTATTCTCGTTTGAGAAAAAAAAATGTTATCGACAAATATATATATATATATATATATATATATTTTTTTTTTTTTTTTTTTATGAAGGGTTAGTACTATTAACTTATAATCTAAAACATTAAATATTTTCTCTCTCTTTTTTTGTTTTTCTTTCTCTCTATCACTCTTATTTCCACTCATACTAAAATTGGAATGTACGTTTCTTACTGCTCTTTGTTGCTAGTGCCACTTATTTTATTTCATCCAGATAAAAGGGGGAGGTAGGTTTAAGGTTAGAGTGCATTTGCTGCAAGGATGTGATGGGTGGGTGAATGTCTTTAATTTTTCATCACAACAATGATAAAAGATGATGTTTTTAGTGCTATGAAAGCTGAGAATGCTTTAGGTCTTGTACCTAACTCCAATGAAGTCTCTCCGAATCATTATTGTCAGCTAGATTTAGGATTTTTGTTTTCTGACAAAGAACCCAATCCTTGCGTTTCATCAACTTATTCCCTTGCATTAAATTAGAGAATTGTTGTTCTAATACAAATCCAATTAATAAAATAAAAACAAGAGTTTTGATGCGTCCATGAAAATATTTTTGTCTAAAATGTAGCTCTTCACATGCAATCCAAACATGCATTAACTTGACTGAAAAGTTAGTTAAAGTAGGATTAAAATTTTATTATTAACTCTAAAAAAAATATATTCTTCAAGAATCAAGACTAATGAAGAAATTCCGGAATCACTTCATTCCTCCCATTCCTTTCCCACATACCAAATAGAAGATTCTGTTCGAAGATTGAATTTGCCATAACGGAAAGCCAGATTAGACCGTTTTCGAATCTGACGTTATGAACCATAATTTACGCTCTCTCATATGAAACATGACAACATATAGGTACCCAACTACGTACACATAATGTCAAAATGGTGGCCAAATAAAGTTGACTAATAGAGAGCACAACCAAGATCCACGTGACGTGAATGATGTGCTTAAGAGAAATTAGTATACATGGATAGACATAGTATAACATATTGGTCTGATTCATAAACCACGAACAAAAAAAAAAAAAAAGAGATAAGCAAAAGCATGGGCAATGGTGTATTTGGTGCATACAATGCAAGTGCGGCATGACCACTTTGATTTGACGTATAATTGCGTTATGTAAGATAAGCCTGTAAATAGATTGTTGGTCCACTTATTATTAAGCTCCAGTTAATTGGTGCAATGTGTGATTAACCAATACTTTATATTTCTCAATTATTGATGATAGACGTACGTAATCCCAAAAGGAGGATGCCAAAGAAAAATTGTTGATCTTCACGAAACAGGTTCTCTAGGATAAGATTATCCATGCATAGCAAGCATACGTGTCTTGTCATGTTTTTTCAGCTTGCATAATCATTTATCATTTATTCAATGTATTTATGTACACCTCGATTACAACTTACAAGCCCTTAATCTACTTCAGAAGGTATAGATTAAATTATTGAAGGAATTAAGATTAATTGATAGTAAGAGATAAGATAATATAAGATGCTAAGAGATAAAAATTATCATAATCTACATTTCGTCGAGAAGAGTGTGAATTAATGAAGGAGTTTGAATTGCCATGATCACACACTTATGTTTCATAATAAAGACTCAATCTTCTTACGCGTGAATGAAATGAATTTTGCAGAATGAAAGAAAGTGAAGTGCACTTTGAAAATCCAGTAAACAAGAAGCGGTGTTCGTGGGAACAAATAACAATCATGGGCGACTGAGAAGATGTTCCATTTTCACTCTGATTTTACGTTTTTGATTTAGTTATATATATATATATATATATATTAATCTAATTGGTACTACTTAATAAATATTATAAAAACCAACTATATTTTATTTTAAGAAAAATAAAAATGTAAATATAGTTTTTTTTTTTACGAAAAGGTATATAAAGTAAATGATATGTAAAGTTCATATAAAAAATGTTTACTAATCATGTCACAATATAAAATAAATCAATTATATAAAACTAGCAAATTACTCCTACATTACACAGATTTTACAATTCAAACAAATTTTTAAAAAAAAAACAAAGGAAACAATGATATTTTTATTATTATAGTGAATATTATATTATATAAATATGTATAAATATAATAATTTAAAATTAAAGAAAAATTATGTAAATAAAATACAAGATTTTTATTGATATATTATGTCAAAATTCAAAATTTAAAAATAAATTAAATTAAAATTGATTGAGATAGTCATAATAATTGTAAATTTCAATTTATCCAAAAAAAAAAAACAAACTAAAAGAGAGAGATCAAATATAATTTTTACTAACCATTAACTATCATTAATAACTATATATAAATGTGAATTTTGTCCATCCTATTAACCTATAATTATAATTAACTTTATATTATCTTGATTGCTTATATCTTTAGTTAATTTTTATTTGGTATACAGTATTAAAATTCAAATTAGTTTTAAAAAAATAATATTTTGAATGGAATAAAAAAATATCAATAAACAATAAAATTAAATATTTATATAGAATAAATTGTGAGTTCAAAAAATATAGAAGATATAGTAGGACTTATTGGTTTCAAAACAAAAAATGTTCTTATTTATACGACATAATAACCAAAGTTTTCTTATGATGATTACAAATAAAAAAAGATTTTCAGATAGTAGTTTACATTTTAAAATTACTTTTATTTTTAATCTAGAGCATCTCCAATAAAATATACTTAACAAGTTATTTATGTTTAACTTATTTTTACTATTAGAATATATAATTTTAACAAAATTATATTTTAAATATAAAATTATACAATAAATATATCATGACAATTAAGTTAAATACTCACTTTCATTTTAATAACATTAGTATTAAAATTAATTTTTTAAAAATATTTAAATTTATATAAAATTATAAAATCCATCAAAATAATATATACATCTAGCAAGCATCCATGTAAATTATAGATTATAGATGTATTATAACTTTTAAAATTTTAATAAATTTCGACATTAATTAAAAAACAAAATCAAAACAACATATCTCACAATGTCTGTCAACTTTATATATAAAGCCGTGCATGTACACTACGTGGTGCTTACATCCGCGATGATAAGTTCTAGGCGTGATAGTCTGGCAACAAGAGTTTTTTCTTTTGAATTGTAAGTATGGACCACATTAGGGATAGCAATATGGACCCAGACCCTACGGGCACCCGCAAAAATACCCATACGCGGGTAGGGTAATAACCCGCATATTTGGGGATGAGGATGGGGCGGGTATTTACCCGCAAAATCTCATGGGGATGGAGTGCGGGCACGGCACCGTTTAGTACCCACCCCGCCCGCCCCGCACCTTATGTATATACATATTAATTAATATATTATAATTTTATTATTTAAATTATTCAATTATCTATTTATTATTTTAATTATTCTTTTTATATGTTAATTTTGATATTCTATTATGATTTAATTTTTATTTGTATTAGTAGTTTAAAGCAATATAGAAACTATGGAAATAAGCATTTACAAAATATGGAGAAATTAATTCGGATGATGAAGTTAAAATATTATATCTATTTATGTTTTATTTTTAATATATAATTATAAACTAATTAGTTTTAAAAATATATTAGTTTTTCCTGTTTAATTAGAGTTTTTGTTTAAATTTATGTTGAATGATTATTTTTGTAATGTTATTTATTTATATAAATCAATATTCGTTTGATTTTAATATTATATAAGGGTGTATTGGATTAGGATTTTAAAATACTTTTTTTGGCATAAAAAAGTCTTAAAGATTTTTAAGATTTTGTAGAAACTAAAAACTGTTAAGATTTTTTTAAGATGACTATTGTGATTAGGATTTTATAATTTGGATTTAATGGATTTAGAATATAGGATTTCACATATTTATAAGATAAGATTTGAAAATATTTTATGGATTTCTAAAAAAAAAAAAATTCAAAACTATTAAACACAAACCAACAAGAGTGTGCTTGGAAATATTATTGAACATAGGAAATGAACCATTATGGCAAGGAAAAGTGTGATTCAGAGGGAGAAGAAGAGACAAAAATTGGAACAGAAATATAATTTGATTCGCCGATCCTCAAAAAAAGAAATAAGCAAAGTTCTGTCGTTAAGTGATAAATGGGAAATGCATGGAAAATTAGAATCACTACCGCGTAATAGTGCACCTATACGTCTTCATCGACGTTGTTTTTCGATCGGAAGACCGCGAGCTAATTATCGAGACTTTGGATTATCCCGACACATACTTCGTGAAATGGTTCATGCATGTTTATTGCCCGGTGCAACAAGATCACTAATCATAAATTATCATAAACTGAATCATCTCACCTAATGTACATGAACTCATTTTGAGATATATTTTTCACAAATTTTCATAAAGTAATAGTGAAAAATAATAACAAAATATTAGTAAAAAATATAAAATGTTTCATTTAACTCATAAAATCAATAATGTCATCAAAATATAAATCAAATAATTCAACAAAAAATATATGATGATCAAAACATTAATCATCTGCTTAACTTGAAGAATATCCAAAGTTGTCTATGTTTTATAACATCCCAAACATTGCTCTTTGTTTCCTACGTTAAATTGTATATTTTTTCAAAATTGATTGCAATAGTTTAGAAAGGTCTTTTAAAACTTTAACTTGATTGTTTATCCCGAGTTAAAACTTCTTCTAGACTCAGATCTATTTCTTTTATGAAAATTTTCATTTCATTAAAAATTTATGAACTTAAAATGAATGAGACAGTGGACTACATTGTAGGCTTGTAAATTGATTCATAGTGATTTTGATGTATGAACACATTACTATTAAAATCATATGAAAAGTCTCATCTTGAAAAAAAAAAAAATGTGTGGGTGAGAGATTATGTCACTGCCTTCAAAGCAAAAATAATGAAATAAATAAAAAAAGTTTGAGATGAGAAAGAAAAAGAAAAGTCTCTCATAGTTGAATGTGATTGTTTGTAGGGTTTGGTATTTATATGATCAACTAAAAAGTCTATAAAATCTACCAAAATCCAATTAAAAAAATTCATAAAATCTTTATAATTTTGAATAACAGATGATTTTTTTTTTTTTGTTATTCAAAATCCCAATTGAATACCACAAGATTTCGTTGCCCTTTGAAAAAAAAAAATCTTGATAATCTTGATTGAATACTATTAGATTATTTTTTATCATTTAACAATCTTGATTGAATACCCAAGACATTTTTACAAAAAAAAAAAAAAATTATTCAAATCTTAAACAATCCTAATCCAATACATCTCCTAAGTTTTTGTTTTTTTTTTATATAATTTTTAATTTTATATATATGAAAAGTGCGGGTCGCGGGTGCGGGTATGGGTATATAGGTACCCAGAGGGTATGGGGATGGGGATTGAAATTGTTACCCGCACGGGTATGGGGCCGGGGACGGGTACTTTTTTCAAACACGGGTATGGGGACGGGTACTATAGTACCCTACCCATACCCTACCCATTGCCATCCCTAGACCACATGTATGATGATGTATGATGCAATGTAGTTTATATTTGAAGATTAATTTAACTACTTACAATTTTTTAAATTAATTTTACGTAATTAATATTAGATGAGGTTGAACATATTATTCTAAAATAATTTATAAAAAAATGAAATTAATTAATTTTTAAGTTAAAATTATTTTTTCAAATAAAAAATTAATATAAAAAATCTCTCTTAACATTTTAAAAAATATATAAAATTGTTACAAATTAGTTATTAAAAAATACAATTTTAATTTTAAAAAAAATTAATTATATATTTTTTTTCTTTATATTTTTTTAAAATTTTTTTATAAAATAATGTGTCGTACTCACAAAATAACAAATTTTTTAAATAAATGATTATTGATATGGGAAATATGTTAACCAAATTTGATGAGTATCCAATCTATTTTAATTAAAACCATCATTCCACTATTTATATCTTGTGCTTGTGTGTGCATTTGGGTGTGTGTTCAATAACAAATACATGCATATTTACATCAATGTTAATCATTAATGAATAACAAAAGATGATTAAGTTATAAAAAGTCAATGAATAACAAAAACGAGTTAAACATGTCTGACTCATTTTTTTAAAATAAATCAAATTCAAGGTTTTAATTAAGTTTGTTTAAATAAATAAATCTAGTTTGAACTCTCTTTTTTTCACTATCAAACATAAATTTCTCGTCAAATCTTTGACGCATTTACATTTCTTATGTCTTATGGGGGGGACACACAATGTATGAGCCCATTTAAAGTATGAATTAGAAACGATTACGTTTCACATAGACAAACTTTAAATGTAAAGTGCTAGGTGAAAATGCCAAAGACCTCTTCCATAAAGGTAGTGCTAAAAGTCCTAAGAGGCAAATTATTGGATCTTAGGATAATGCATAAATTTGTGGGTTCTACTAAAAGATTGTACTACTCAATACTGGGTTGGGGTTGCATTCTTAGGAGTTAGGACACTGTATAAATGGGCCCTTGAGGTCACAACTAGATTCCATTGGGTTCCACAATGCATGTCACTTCTATCTTCAATCAAAATAATTTTTCCATGATATGTTATGTTTTTCACATGCTGTGAGCCCCATTTCGACCTCTTTATAATGTTTTGACAAAATGATGGAATTATAATTATAACTATACTTATGATGTTTGTTTTGAATAATAAATGTTCTTTTAGTATTTTTAAGTATAAAATTCCTCATAAAACAGAAATTCCCACTTTATACATGCATTGAAAATAATTTCATACTAATTTGTTTTATTATCTTCAGTCACTATATTATTGGTGTAAAGTAATTCACCAATTTTTTCAAAGATTAATCTCTTTCAAACAATTTAATTTATCATTTTTAATAAAATCTATACATTAAATTGACTATGCAAATTTATAAATTTTCTATTCCAAGACTATTTTATTCTACTGCATCAATTAATTGGTACGCTCTCTTATGGTTATAGTTATAGTTATAGGATATTATAAAATTTAGAATACATAAATTAATTACAGTGTGGGATTTTCACTCTTTTGATTGTTCTCAATATTTTCTCTTTTTTATATGATGAATTTGCATTTCCCACATCACCTTTTAATCCCAAAAAAAAAGTCTTGAACTATTTCAAACTATCAGCCTTTATCCTTATTTATATATTTTATATTTGATCTTCTTAATTTTCTCAGATTTTCAACTTTTACATTGTTTTATCCTTATCTCTGAATTAATTTTTATAATTATTAATTTTAAAACAAATATTATTGTTTAATTATATCATAATTTAAATTGTGCATTATAAATTTAAAATATAATTTATATATTAAAACTCTCTCAAATTGCCATATGAAAATTTGGAATGCCAAACTATTCAAATATTCAAACTATATTGGCACCCTGGGCCTTCATCAAGATGTCAGCTAATTGGTTTGTAGCTTTTCTTTTTATGAGCCCAATTGATTTGTAGTGAGAACTAAGTTGACAATATTACCACTTCCCACACCTCCTCATAGTTGCTTGTTGTACCCCTGGACGGATCCATGAATCTGGGTAGGGAGGGGCTAAAATTTTTTTTACAAAAAATTGACAATAAATTTTTTTTAAAAAAAATTTAATATAAAATTTATTAAAAAAAATAAAAAAATAGATATCAAATTTGACAATTTTTTTAAAAATTGAAAATAAAATCTACAATCATATGATGTAAGAATAAAATAGTAGAGTAAAATTTATAAGATTTTAAAAAATTATAGATAAAAAGTGTCAAATTAATTTATTAAAAGTAAAACTTACCAAAAATAAATAAAAATATAATGAAACCAAATATTTATTAGGTATAAAATTAAGATATCATCTACTAATAAAAAAAATTATTAACTTAAAAAAAAAAATTTAATATTTTTTTTTAATTTTTTTTATATATATGAAGAAAAAAAAAAAAGGGGAAAGGGGGAGGAGGGGCTGAAGCCCCTGCTTGCCCCCCCTAAAATCCGTCACTGGTTGTAACTATTCTAAAATGTAAAATTATATTTCGGAATAATCTTTTTAAAATGTAATTTTTGGCATTCCAAAAATACTATTTCAAAATATAATTTTTTTATGATATGCTTAGTTTTCTTCTTTTTTTTTCTTTGTTTAGAAAAATGGATAATTTGCTACCATATAGAAGGTTGTTTGGTTATCACACGTGCATGGAATTATGCACAAGACATGCCTTATGAGTAAGGATACTATACGCTTCTGTTGAGGATTGGGACACAGTGTGCTTCTTAATTGTTTTCCATGAGATATAGAAGACAAATTCAAGAAATATAATAGTGTGATTTAGTGTTGACTCACCCGTGCATAGCTAAAAGCCTAAAATGAATCTCAACCTAGTCATATATATCCCCAATGCTATTGATTATTGAGCCTTCAGTTTGTTGGTCTAATTTGAAAACTTTATTTTCTTTTATGTTTCATCCCAGCTTGTTCTTTAATTAGGACAATTGCATCGGACATACCCTCAACTAAGTACCTGAGATAATAAGATTAATCTATCTTAGTTTGAATCACCTAAATGGACAGTAACTTAATGCAATCATTCTAATTAAAACAGATTTTTTTTTTTTTTTAATTTCAAGTGAATCTTAATATGTGTTTCTCTGATCTTATATATAGTCTGTTACCAGTATATGGAACGTGAAGAAAGTTCATGATTTTTTTTTCCACTAATCTCTAGCTGGTTTTCCTCTTTTAACATTTATTATTAAAAGTCAATATATAATTAAGTTGATGGCAACTTGCTGGTGGCCATGGACATTTCGTGTACAATTATATTTATGTATGGTTAGTGGCTGCAGCCATCAGTTATCGGTCTTAATGTCTTATTAATTATGTGACCTATTTTAAGTACATGTGGCACCCATGATTCACGAAATATCTTCCCTGTCGTGTATCCCATGCATGTTGGTCATGCATGCCAATTTTATCACGTCTTTGTTGGAAGAGCTGAAACCGAAATTAGGTTGTCAGTCAATTTGTAGCACCATTGGTATATGGTAACCAGCACGAGAACTGCATTTTTATGTGAGAATGAGAATAAATATTTTTATCTATTGGATTAAATTAGACGGTAAGAAGAATTAACGTAATCATTTAAAATTTAATATACACTTCATTTGATTTTTCTACTCTTCCTCTTTAGTGCATTCAAAATTTTAAAAAAAAAACTTTTATTAAATATTTAAAAAATTTATTTTATCATGTCCTAAAATTATCATCACCACTACCAAAAGTTGTCTCATTACCATGATCACAGCTGTCAACATAGTCACTACTACCATCATGATCATCATCCCCGTTGTTGTTGCCGCTACCACCGACAATGACGGTGACGACAACGGCAACAACAAGAAGGACGACCATGATGATGGCGTTGACGATGGCCATGATGGTAACAAGAATGACGGTGATAACCATGTTGATGGTGGTGACGGTGACCCTGACAGCAACTCTTACTAGCAATGATGATAAATTTTTAATATTTTAAGATGTAATAAAATAATTCTTTTGAATATTTAATATTTTTTTTTAATTTTAAAAAGAGATCAAATAAAGTGTGTATATTAAATTTTAAATAATTATGTTAATCTTTATTGTCTAATTAAACATATGAGAATATCATTCTCTTTTTTTTTTATGACTCTTTTTCTTTGTGGTAAAATTTAATCTTGACTTGCATGCCGCACTCATTTATATATATATATATATAACAACACATCATCACTTATTTTTAGCCATATTGCTTTCTAGCTGGTGCTAGTTGACCCTCTAGTTAATTACATTTCAATGGAGAAACACCATCAAGTGATGATGCTCCCTACTTCATCTAGTACTACTCCTTTTTCATCTGATTTTAAAGTTGATTATATTAATAATTCTACTGTTCATGTTGAGAATGATGAGGTTTTAAGGAAGGCCATAATATCATCATCAGCGCAGAACGAAAGAGAGAAAGAGATTAGGCAGCGCAGATATGTATTTCAAACAAAGAGTCCTGTTGATGTTCTTGACGATGGATACCAGTGGAGAAAATATGGGAAAAAGATAGTCAAAAACAATAAATTCCCAAGGTTAGTGTCACACTATGCCACTTTTATATATACTTTCAAATGTAGGATTGGTTGTCCTTTATAGTAATAGTCCTAGCTAGCATATTGTTTAACCAAACAAAATATTAGAGATTTAATGTAATTGTCATTTGCATGGTTATAATTAGTCGAATTTTATTTTGATATATGTTTTCAGAAGTTACTACAAGTGCTCTCATAGAAATTGCGATGTCAAGAAACAAATCCAACGCCATCCCCAGGATGAACAGATTGTGGTAACAACCTACGAAGGAACACATACACACCCTGTTGACAAGTCAACGGAAAGCTTCGACCAAATCTTGGGAAACCTACTCATAACCAACCTAATATGTGATGTGCCTCCCGCATTGGAATAAAATATGAAATTTGATGTTTTTATTATTGTTGAAGTATAAATATATTAGATAAAAATAAACAAATTGAACAGCATACAATTGAGAAATACTCACAAACGTGATGTGTTTTAAGGTTTATGATGAGTTGAAAGTAATGTAAAATTTACTTGTGTAATGTATTAATATATATATATATATATATATATATATTTTATTTTTTATTTTTTTTTATGTGAATCACATTTCAAATTAGATCTATCAATATATATATCTAGCTAGCTTGTTTGTATATTTACCAATGATCTGTTTCTGTTTCTGATAAAGATACTAAAAATTTAAGGGGAAATCCCCATCCTACGACCTAGTTTTTGAAATTGAATTGCATCTAAATCCACTTTCTAAAATCAACAAACACGTTATCCGAAAGATGTAACGTAGGCATAGAATTTTCTTAAAAACAATCGAATCACTAAAACATACTCCTGAAAAAAACAATTTAATTATATATCATGTTGGAACCAACATGTGATCGCAATCATCTCCACCAAAACTACACCTTCTTAATCGCATACACATTGCAATGAAAAGCAAGATAATAACAACAACCCCACCTAATAAAAAGACAGAATACCTCGTTCTTCCATTGTCGCGGCCACGCCTACCAGTACTGGCCTTAACTGTCATCTCTGTTATCATTGTCACCAAACGCGCCACTGTCTTCATATCGTGGTCGTTGTAAATATTTTCACCACCAACGAGACAAGATGAAGAGGAAGATGAAGATGAAAAATTAGAATGTTGTTGTTCACGGATGCAATAATGGTGTACCCGTTCTTGACTTCTTCCACTAGATGGATCATTGAAGGAGGACATTGACCTCACTTCATGATCCTCCTCCTCTGGCTGAAAATTAAGTCTTCGACCCTTTAACTTTCCTCTCTCAATAGCCTCTCTACGCTCTTGACGGATCTCTTGCACTGCCATGTCATTGCTCCTCGTCATCACGTTTTCCGATGCTGCTTCTTCGGGTGATGAGGGAGAATAAGACTCTTGTTGAAGGTTAAACATGAGTTCTCTCGGAGAATAATATTTGTGTGGCTTATTATGAATGGTTTCGTTTGAAGAATGAAGGGAATAATGTCGTTTGTGTGAAGAAGCTGATGATGTTAACGTAGCTGTTGGCTTGGATTCCTTAAAGGCTTGCCACTCTTGTTCCAGCTTCTTGAATCGTTGGTGGAGTTTTTCTGTTTGATCTTTTCCTTTTTCTTCCATGGTGGGGAACCCTAATTATTAATAATTCACGATAGAGTTGTTCTCTTTTATCTTTTCCCCTCTTTTTTCTCTTTTGGATTCAATATTTCTCATCTCAATCTCATCATGATGTTGGGTTCTTGAAGAGACTCAAATTAGTGGGGGGTTCATTCTGTTTTGAACATGCTAAGATAAAGATCATAGCTGGATAGAAACTAATTAATAATTAACCACTTTTTTTTTCAAATAATAACATTTATTTTCAATTGAATTGAAGTAGATAGATTTTTTAAATAATTAGTTTTGATTAGGAGAATCCACCTAGATTTTGTTGATATTAACAGGAAAGATTTAATCAAATCCGATGTCAGCTATATATATAAATTCTAAAATCATATCCCACCTATTATTAATTGTAATTTTAATGTGTAAAGTTATTAAAGCAAGTATATGTCTAAATTATTAAAATTAAGGTTTAATTATAATTTCATTATTATTAATTCAAAAAATATGTGTTATTTTTATTAATTCAAAAAAACATGAATTATTATTGTTAATTTAAAAATATTAAATAGATAAAATCAACATTAAAATTAATGGTTAACTATTTAAAATAGATAGATGAATCAAATTTGTACATTTTTTAAATTAAGAGGATCCAATTGTTCAATTTTAAAATTAGGAGATAAAAATCGCCAAAAAACTAAAAAGAATAAAATTACAATTAAGCCTAAAATTAATTACTAGCACTCTTAATTCCATCACACAAAAACAGTCACACCAATTAACTCTCCCAGTGAACATTTATTTGATTATTTCAATTAAGAATTAAGGTAGAGATAATTAAAGCCATTTTCTTTTAAAATAATTCACAGCATGAGCTTCATGTCTTTGGAAAAGCTTTTAAGCTCTCAAAAGGTCTAAGGTTATAAATGTATTTTTCTTATTAAATTATTTATTTCATAAAATTAGAAACCATAATAAATATATTGTTGAACAACTTTTCAAACCCAAGAGAGAAAAATAGGACGGCTTAACAATTTTAATCTCAATAGCAACTACTTCTTCTGTTGTTGCCTGTTGGAAAGGCAATGTTAAGGCATCTCTGGTGAACAAAGTAACCGTGTTACAACAGGTAAAATTAACCTGATTTCTAATTTATTTGTACGAATTTATTTTTGATATAGTATAATTTAAAAGATTATACTATTACTAATTATATAATATCATATAAAAGAAATATTTGATATTTTAAATTATTTTTATTATATTTATTATATATCTTACTATTTATTTAATACTGTGAGAAGAAAAATAAAGATTAAACCTGAAAACTGATCCAATTCAAACTATTACAATATTATTTACTCCTTACTATGAATTTTTAAAGATACTTTATAATTTATTTGCCGTCTTTTGGCACTGAAGTTCAATATCTTGTTCTATGCTAGCAATATCTTCACATGCTTATAACAGAGAGAATTTATTATAATACTTTACTTTTAATTCTCAAATACTTCATGTCTTCTTATTTGATCTACTTTTAAAATAACTTACTTTTAATTCTCAAATGGTATTTTCTAGTTAAATATTAATTATAATCATTAAGGAATGTATATTAGTGTGAATAAAACTTTATTTAAAAAATAAAGCGTAATTAACATTCTCAAAAAATATATTTTTGAACTTTTTTTGCCGCCTAATTTTTCCTATCCTATTTTCTCTCAATTAAGCAACATCAATAATTGTTCACTAAAAACTACCTATTGAGTGAAGCAACCCTTAACGAGTAATTTTTTTCCCATTTCGTTTTCTCTCTAATTTTATTATTATTAAGCTTTTGAAAAAATAAGTATCATTTTCTATTTGGAAATATAAAGTTTGTTGAGTGATTGAAAAAAAGTGAAGGAAAAATTGGAGATGAATTCAAATCTATCTTACATTTTTAACAAAATTAATTAATTAACCTTGAAAAAAAAAAGTAATACACTTTATAAAACTTTTTGATACATACAATGCATGAGTATTCAACTAATTCTATTAACATTCGCTAATAAAAAAAATATTAATTTCTATTAAATTTGTATCATCTTTATTTCATTATTTCTTCTTCTTATTATTAAATAACAAGTGATGAAGCTAAAATTGTGTTTGATTAAACATTTAACATGTGCATTACACACAGTCTAAAGTACATTTGTATGAAAGTTAAATGGTGAAACTTAAAAAAAAAAAAAAAAAAAACGGACGTCGTTCAAAGATGCTAAGCGCTTATGTACGAGCTTGGTTGGACAGACCTACTGGCAATGGCACCACGGCATACGCAGGTTTGAACGTCTCGTTTATCTTTCATCTGTTAAGACAACTTTACCCTTTCAACTTCAACTCTCTTTTTCTTTTTTCTTTTTTTTCAGCATGACAATGAACATGGTTTCGATGGGACGTTATTGGACATTATTCTCGCACCTACCTTTTCAACAAAAATAAAACGTTATTTGTCTCTAATCTCAACTTTCCATACTTATTAATAAGTTAATATAACTGTCTCTAAACTCTAACCTCACATTTGGATGGGATAGCTATTAATTTTAGTGTTATAAATAATTTATGGGTATTTAAATATTCATACTTGGATTAGTATATGTATTTTATCATTGAGACGTATTAATCAACTCGTAGCAACCCTTGCATTGCATGCAACAACTTTCAAGTCAGTAATAATTCATAAGCTGTGGGTACAATTTATTTAGAAAAACGCAAACAGAACTAGTCTTTCATTCGATAAATCAAAAAATAAATCTAATGACAAAATAAACTTTGATCAAGGGTTTTGAAATGTTGGACTTCGACTTGGACCAAGTCTCTGGATTTTGACTTCCCTGAGTTTTGGTTTGTGCATTTTACTATCCACTTGTTCTCTATTGGGCTTCATAGTTTTATTAGATTTGGGGGTGAAATGGTCTTAGCAATGTTGTGCTGTTGCTTCCAACATCAAAAAATTGCTTCCTATACTTTTTTTGTTTTCGAATTGGTCAATCTAGAATGAAAAATTACATTTCCGATCGGTTACACTTTTACATTTTGAATTAATTAACTCAAAAGGTAAAAAAGAAAAAGAAAAGTGTATGAATCATTTTTTGGAGTGTAGGAAGCAACGCCCAGGAGGAATTTGTGTCTGCACTATCACAACACCTAAATCCCATCGTATGTGACTTCTTCAGGCCTTTGTTCACCAAGGCTTCTCATCATCGAATTTGGTCACTAGTGTTTCTTAAGCACTTAGTGACGAAAATGCAATCACAAATTATGCACGGTTATAACATTTCAATAACAAATATTAACAATCATACAAAGTTTGAAAAACATGTACTAGAAGAATGAGGTTAGTGTAATGTATAAAAAAATGTCGTTGTAATATTTTTCAAACAATTAAACAGTTAATGTAAGGGTAGAAAAAAATAGGAGGAGTGTGTGAAATTTTACGAAACCTCATGGGTAGTATGTAAATTTACTCTTAATTAAGTTTAAACAACAAATATTCATAAATTAAAATATCATATTTTTTGTAATTCACATTAATGATCTAAAATTAAATCCAATAACTAAACAACGTTAGCCCACAAAATTTCAACAATATCTCACTTAGGTAACATTAGTTTAGTTATTAACGGCAAAAGATCATTATAACGAAATGACAATTATATATATGTCCAAAGAAAAATTAAGTTATTAACAATGCAAAATAAAAGAAACATCTATTAAGGACAAAAATAATATATGTTGATAAATCACAGTTCATACATAATGGATAAATAAAGTGTCGCAACCAGAATCGCGGCGGGACGACGATTAAAATCGAAAGTATGGATCAGAGGAGTCGCCACCAATGTTTATTAAGGAAAACATTAGAAAAACCTTTTTTAGAAAAAATGGTCTTCGAAACCAGATTTTTGAGTTCGGGAGTCTCTTACGTGTAGGGAAGGTATTAGCACCCTACAACGTCCGTCACAAAGACGGTTACCTTTAATTAATTAAGCAAAAATCTTTTATAATTTTTAGACATTTATCTCACCAAAACATTATTAGAACAAAATAATTAATTTTACTAAAGGAAAGAAGGAGATATACTATTTTCATTCCCTTTTTTTATTTTATTTATTATTATATTTTTTAATTTAGGACTCTTGAGTTGTCGCAACTCATTTATCCTAAAAAACACTTTGAAAAATTGACAGAGGTGTACACCCTAGTCAATTCATCTTTATTATTATTTTTTTTAAAATGATTTTAATTTAAACAACTATTGATAATTAAAAAAAAATGCAACTTAGTAAAACAGGAGGTGTAGACAGAAATATGGCCCCAAAACGAGAAGCTATAATTTAGTAAAACAGAGGTGTAAATAGAAATCTGGCCCAAGACAAATGTGTTTCTGTTTAGTGATATAGAGGTGTAAATAGCAAACTGGCCCAAGACGTGAAGGTTGTATTTTAGTAATTCTAGATGGTGTAAATAGTAAAATGGCCTAAAACGCGAAATTAAATTTAGGGGTTCCTCTTTCCCTCATTCATTCATTCAGCTGCTTCTCAAAAGGAACCCTAGGAGAGCTCGCGAGAGAAGAGAAAGGGGGAAAGGGGCGTGGAGATCGCGATTTGAGTGTTTGGCCCGGAGGAGGTCACGGCGCGAGGGGATCGCGGGTGGCTCGCGGAGGTGGCGGTGCTGGGCGCGAGCGAGGCGGGTGCGGAGGAGGCTATGGGTGGCTACGCGAGGCTGGGCGAGTGAGGTGAGTGAGATCGCGGGGAAGGGATGGCGCGCGAGAGGAGCGCGATGGGGAAGGAGATCGAGGCGGCGAAGACTGCGATGAGTATTCTTCTTTTCTCCATTTTTCTCTTTCGCTCTCTTTTTCTTTTTTCTCTGTTTCACTTTTTGCTTTGGGCTGATTGCTCTGCTCTGTTTGATTGGTTTATGCGGTCTGGATTTAGTCCAGGGCTATGATTTTGGGTTTGGGATAATTGTAAAATGGTGTTTTATGTTCTGGGTATGGAGTATTTGACTTTGTTTGTCTCTGTTTTGGGTTTTGTTTGGGATTGAGCTCAATTATTCTGATGTTTTGAATCCGTGCTTGGTGTTTTGAATTTGTCCCTGCTTATGTTCTTTGATCTATCTTTGGTGGGTTGATTAATTAAACATAGCATTTTCTTTGAGATTCATATCTTTACATCATTTTGAGCAAATGGATTTGAGCATAATATTACACTGATTATAAGTAAACATAGAAAAAGCTAATATTCATGAAAGTTACATGATGATTGAAAAAAGAGAAACCTGTTTGCTATATTGTTGTTTCTGTTTCTGGTTCTGGTTTCTATTCTTGCTGTTTGTTCTTGCTGTTCTGGTTTTTGCTTGCTGTCTGTTGCCTGTTTTTTCTTTCTTTCTCTGATCTTCTTTTATGCTTGCTGTCCTCTCCCCCTTTTTCTTTTATTCTTTCTTCTTTCTTCAAATTTTTTAAAGAAACTTGTAGTATTGCAACAGTGTAACTTGAAGGAAAATGAGAAAAAATGGGTTTCTTGCTTATTATATTATTGTGTTCTCCTTCATTTTTTTTCTTTCCCCTTTCATTCTTTCATTCTTTTTTTTTTTTTTTTTATGTAGCAAGATAAACTTGTGAGATAATAATAACAATAACAACAACAATAATAATTATGGGATAATAATAATAATACTAATAATAATACCAATAATAATAACAACAATAATAATAATAATTATGAAAGATAATTAGACGGACAAAATTGGGTGTTGACATAAAGCATAACTAAATAAAATAAATATGTAATCTCAACAAAATGGTCCAAACATCTTAATGTGACTTATATAAAAAAGAGTAAAAATAAAATTTAATAAATGTTTTAAACACAAAGTGAAATAAAATATAAAATATTAGAAGCTAGTACATAAAAAAAAAAAAAACTACTTGAAGTAAAATTTAAAAAATCACTATGAGGCTATGAGCTATATATCATACAAACTTATTTATAGATAATTATTCAGCAAAAAAAAGTAATATTTAAATTTATAATATTATAAGAATAAATAAGTAAGTTTATTTATTCTCTAAAGCGATGTAAACAATACCTAAGCTACAATAAGGGGTAGATAATATAAACGTGCGCTATAGTCAATACCATATATTATAGAATTCATACTTTCTTGTACGTAGTGCCCTTTTCTTAATGCAAAGTATTTTATTGAATCTAAACGTGCGTGTAATGCCAACATATTATAAAGGGTAAGTTCGAGTTCGACAATCGAAGATAGAGTCCATTGGAATTTGGAATAGTGTGGCAAGCAACGTGTTTACGTTCATCTATGTTATACCTTACATTTTACTTTTCTTTTCTCACCAATAGAACCAACCACTCATAGAATAATGTGGTGACGTGGTGCTGAAAATCATTATTAGCAATATATTTTTAATTATATATCACTTAATACTAATTATATCAATCTTCAGACATATAGACATACAAAAATTAGTTAGAATGTACTAAAAATACATTATTATTTAATCATACTTCTTTGTTGAATTAAAAGCACAATTTTTACGACTAACTATCTCAAGTTATTCTCTTTATTTTAATCTATATATTTGATTCTTTTGACTGCTTCTCTTCCATCTCAAATCATGCAAATATTCGTCATACTCATTACTCACGCTCTCTTCCATCTACCCTCTTTTCATTTCAATTTTAATATCGGTTTAATTACTCACTATAATTTGATGAAAAATAATATAATTGTTATAATTTAAACACTTAAAAAAATCAAATTGAACATTTTAATAATTAAATAATTCAATTGAACTTTTTATAACAATTTAATAACTAAGTCTTTAATATTTTTTTAGCAAGTGACATATTATATTACTATATGTGGTATCGTGTGACATCTCAGACTTGGATTCGTATTCAACTGCTAAATTATAAATGTGAATAAGTTCAAGATTTTCTCAAATCCAAAAATAGAAATGGTTTGAATGATAGCGTTTCTAACAACAACAACAACCAACACGTTAATAGAATGATGCAGGCTCAATAAAAGATTACTTTTGACTATTTTATTTATTTATTATGAGATTACTTTTGACTATAACGCAATATAATGAATGATTCAATAAATGAAATAATTTAGCACACGGAACAAACATATATACATGTATGTGTAATAAAAAGTAGGTTTACATTGTTATCTAACAATCTACAGCGTGAAACGGTCTATTTGACGATGAAAAAAGAAAAAAAAATTGATATTTGATTTTTATCATATATAAAAAAATAAAAAATTACAGCGACAATTCTTCAAATTTACTTTAATTATATGTGTATTTTTTTTATCATTACTTTATTTTAATTAATTTATTTAACATTATTATCCTTATAGTTAAGTTGCTCAAAAGATAATGTTAATTTTTTAAATGAGAGAAGAATTTTTTTTTTCTTTTTTTCTATTTCAACATTCTTTTCCGGATTTTTTTTTCTTTATTTATTTCAACATTCCTTTCTATATTTTTTTTTTTATTTTCTTCTTTCTCTTCTTAACATTATTTTTATAATGAGGAGAGAAAGATTTATCTTCTTTTTCCTCTTTTTTTGTTTCAAAGTTCTTTTTTTAAAGGGGAGAGAAGTGTTTTTTTTCTTCTGTTTCATACTATTGTTTTTCTAAAGGGAAGAGAATAGGTATTCTTCCTCGATTTCGTAAGAGAAAATTATTCTTCTTCTCCAAAGGATGAGAGATATTGATGTTTTTACTCTAATACATGTATCCCTGACTTTTTAAACTTATTACTCACGTGTTCCTTGACTTTTTAAACTTATTACACATATATCATTTTAAATTTTAAACATATTACACATGTACCATTTTAATTTTTAAATACATCACACATGTATCTCCTTAACTTTTAAAATCATCACATGTATCTCTGAACTTTTTAATACATTACAAACGAATTTCTATGTTTTAAAAAAGAAAATAAAGACATTTTTGAGAAAAAAAAATATCATAAAAATCATATCTCAGTTATATGACATAAAAAATTAACAAACTTAACTTTGTTAATAATGGAGGGAGTACAAGTATAATGAAATACAAAAAAATTATGGAATTTTATGTAGAGATAAAAAAAAGAGGGATTACACATGTAATTAAAGCAAACCTCAGGAGTTGTTAAAAAAAATTAAATTAATAACAATCACATGTTATAAATGAAATTAGTGTAATATATGATGTGTTTGAAGACATAATTTATGACCTAACAAAAAAAAACATATGTATTAGTAATACACTAACACATCTGCGACAAGCAGAGCAAACAGTGATGTTACGTGACCAAGAAAATGACACCATTGGAAACGTTACATGTTAATTAAAGAAGAAGATTTTCAACCATATATGTCCATAGAAAAATCCCACTTCCAAAAAACGAATAAGAGAGAAAGATTTTTGCGCATAAACTGTTTGACTAAAAAAAGAGAACGATCTGGGATGATGATGATGATGATGTACTGTATACATTACACGCAACATGAATCCTCTCAGAATCATAAATGTTGAGAGTCCCCACCCCAAAATTGACATCGCAAAGAGACTGCACATTGAAGACATAAGGGGTAAAAATGATCACATGCTCGAGGCGTTTGAGCATATGAAAGTTTCATGGGGTTGTATAGTTTGTTGTGGCCTAAATCGGCAAAGTATCAAAACCATGGAGCCCTCAAAATTAATAGTGGACGTCTACTACAATGACCCACCACAAGAGTATCATCATTACATTAGCCTTCTGCCACTCCACCACAACCATTAGACAGGACTAAACAAATTTAGATTTTTTTTGCCAGCGTTCACTCTAATCACTACCTTTTCATAATTCATATGCTTTAGAAAATTATTATTTTGTTTCAATTCCAGATGCGCTCAGAGCATAGGATTTCAATTTTTTAGTGTTTTTTTTACTGTGGAGTGTCTAGTATAAATTGATGAAATATTGTTCCACCTTAATTATGATCATGATTTCAAAATATAAATATATAATTGAGTTATATATGAATACCAACTGTTAATAGAAACGATAGCGATTTGTATTTTTTAATAAAAAAAATTTAAATTAAATCCGATCGACTTTGTTATAAAAAAAAAAATTATATTAAAATAAAAATATCTACATTACGTGTGTTAATGATATTTAGAATCTAAATAAACTTATAACCCACCATCTAAAATAGTGATTATTAGGTTGATTTATTTAAATTTATTTAGTTTGATGAAATAATAATTTATTTTAATAAAATAAATTATTATCTATGTTTTTATATATTCATCTGAATTATTTTTATTTAAAATAAATTATTTTTAACTTATTCAGAAAAATAAATTTTATTTATTTATCAAATAATTACTTATTTTATAAATTCTTATTATAATTTTAAACAAATTCATTTGTTGGATGCATGGAGTGTTTAGTTGTTATTTTTTTTTTCCTGAGGTAAGAAATACGGATGTCTCTCGATCTCATTGAATCAGGATTAATCTCACTCGGGATAAAATAATTACTGTAAATTCAAAAAAATATCCCATACATTAGAAATGGAACTAGAAACTTCCGATTAATGATCATCCCGCACCATTCCAATGGGGGGTAAATTAGACTCAAGAAAAAAAAGAGCGGGGGGAAAGACATGCCATGAAATGTGAAACATAATGCCACATGCCTTGTCTTGAGCATCCATTCTTTGTACTTCTTTTTCCTGACTCATAAAAGTTGAAAGCAACCAACAGCCTGTCCTTATTATCCATCTTCCTCTTTCTCTCTCTCTCTCAACCTACTACACTACACATACACTGTGAGGAGGGTGAGGAAGCCCCTATATTTGGCAAAATAAAAAGTAATATTAAATTATTATCTGGTTCAATTTAATTGTAACTTGGAGCATATCATCATCCAGACCTTTTTGCCTCCCTCTTCATCATTTCTCTCTCTCTCTCTCTCTCTGTCCTTCTTCTTGTGTATCAACTTTCATTACATTATCCACTCCACTGTGTGCACAAATCCATGACTTCATATTCTTTAAGTGCCTAACAGGTATGGTTTTCTCACCTAACTTAATTAAAAAATATAATCTTTTTTCTTTGCTCTCTCACTCCATTGGATACTCATCATGGAATCCATGTCAGGCAAGGAGTGGTCGGTGAAGAAGGAAGGAGTGAGCATCATAATACTGCTACTGCTACTGCTGCTGTTGTCTGCAAGTGCAAGTACACTCTCTTCCTTCTTTCAATCACTCTTTTTTTTTTTTATATGCTTGCAGTTGCTTCATTGTGCCTTGTTTGGTAGTAACCCTTCTGAATTTTATTATGTTCCATTTTCCTTGGAACTACTACCCTTCCTACTTGACTCTCACTGTAGGAAAGTCAAGTCTTTATTTAATTTATTTATGCATAATATTTAATATTTAAAACCCTCTGATGCGGCTTTCTTCCTAGTACGGACAAAAGCTTGTCCAATGTGTTTGTCTTATAATTGCCTGTTTGTGTCTGTCTAGTTTTTTTCATGATTTCCTCCTCCTCCTCCTATCATCTATCACTTTCTATTCTTGTTCAATTGGACTTTTACCCATGTTTTTTTTTTTTTTCACTTGGGTTGTCAATTTAATTAAATATTTAAGTTTGGTTAATTAATTCCCCTTATAATAGTGTCTCACTATTTATATATATGCAATAACACAAGCTCATACCTTGCTCACTGCTTAATTTTGTTGTTTCTCTTCATGCAATTGTGGTATAACACATATAGAAGAAGGTAACCAAAACAAAGGGGGACTTTTGGAGAAGTAGAGTGGGGAGAGGGGAAAGTGGAATTTTTGTTTTTTTTTTCCTTATTTTCTGTTGCTGTTATGGACTGGAATTTGAAAGCACCTACTTGTTGGGATTTGGTGGATGTGGAAAAGGCAACAACAACAACCTTAATGGAGGAGCAAAACAGATTTGGAGTTTATAGAATGAAAGGGGAGTTTTCTGTTGACTTGAAGCTTGGTCATGTTGGGAATTCTGGTGGCACTGAATCAGCAGCAGCACTAGCCAACAAGTCCAAAGATGCTTCTGCTATTGCAGGAGGAGTTTCAAAAATGGCATCTTCATCTTCAGGGTCTAATTCTAAGAGAGCTAGAGCCATTAACAGCACATCCTCCCTCACAGTATCATGCCTTGTTGATGGGTGCAATTCAGATCTTACCAATTGTAGAGATTACCATAGGCGCCATAAAGTGTGTGAGCTTCATTCCAAGACCCCAGAGGTCACTATTGCTGGCCTCAAACAAAGGTTCTGCCAACAATGTAGCAGGTTTGTATCATATCATATCATATAATGAAGGTTTTGTTCTTCTGATTGAATTCGAGTCCTAGATTGCTTATAAGTTGTAGTTTGTCCTCTTGATTGTTGCTGTTTTGTGTTCTCACCATATCCTATCCTATTCTACCATGTCCACCAAACGGGCCCATAGTTTGTGTCGCTTGCATTGCATCCGTATCCATTATTCACAGTTAGCTTCACAAGTACTCATATTACTTTATTTTGCTTTCTTCTCCCAGTTAGCATCTTCACTTAGCGTTCTTTAGAAGTACTAGCATTTTTTTTTTATACTCTTGTATTTACTTCCTTATATAGAAAATTTCATTATTTTTATTTTTACAAAAGTTAATACAGGAAAATAAAAATTAACCATGTCAAATCAAGAAAAGAGAATGTTGTGCGAACAAGAGTGTTAGAAAAAGATTCGCTATAAGCTTATTTCTTAAACCAAAAAGAATCTCAAGTCTCAACACCTTAGGAAACCTTTTTTCACTTCAATTTTTTTCCCGATCACATCAGTCTCCTGCCAAAACACTATTTAATGATTAAATCACTTTACTAATAGTATTCTGTAATCTGTATAGTTCTAAAACCTTGTGTATACATATGCAACACGGTGAATTATTAGATAGATCAGATCCATTACGTGCCTATGGCACCTAAGCAATTATGCATGGTAGATGTTCTTAGGACTGTGTTGTGAAATTGGTTTAATTTGCTGTAGGTTCCATTCGCTGGAGCAATTTGATGAGAGAAAAAGAAGCTGCAGAAAACGTTTAGATGGACACAATAGAAGGAGAAGAAAGCCACAGCCAGAAGCTCTCTCGAGACCCGGTAGTTTTTTGTCGAATTACCAAGGTTAGCTTTCTACCATAGTATTATCTGAATTAATTAATGGACCCATCATGTGCATATATGCCCGCATTTCATGCAAGCATGCATTAGCTAAAGAAGATAGGTACATGAATGATGATGAGTCTCAAAAGAGTAAGAAGTTTCGTGTGGAAACAATATTGCACTAATTTGCTAGATGAGTGCGTTGCCCACACATACCTCATATGGCTGATTTGGTCCATTTATATATGTCCACGCTCATGACTATCTAGTGGCCACTAAAATAATGAGTCATGCACTACTTACGTAGAGCAATGGAAAAAGAAGGAAAAAAACATTTTGAGTAAACTCCCATGTGCTTGTGGAAGTGTAGGCACCAATCATTTTAATCTTTGACTTCCCTAAATTCTTATATTTGTTCGTGTATCATTTTTTTCTTCTGTCGTTTTATATAAAAAAAAAGAGACTAATTAATGTCTTACAAAATAATACTTAAGTTTCAAGAATTAAAAAGAGGAATCTAGACTGTGTCGTCTATAACAAATTATCAATTGCTGAACCTGTGGATCGACATAACCACAGTTGCTGGATTTTAAAGGATTTGAGTTTTCTTAGTGCACTTCAAAAGTAAAATTAACTCAGAAGTTTTTACTATGGTCAACAGTGAGACACACATACAAAGATATATATTCTCGATGAGCATGCACTTGTATGTATTTTCAGATTTTATGTTAATTTAACACTATATATTTCAGGAACCCAATTGCTACCGTTCTCAAGTCCACACGTGTATCCTTCCAGTGGCATGGTGAGCCCAGGTTGGAGTGGTGGACTTTTGACATCCTCTGCAGATGCTAGGCTTCACAACCACAACCACCAACAAGACCTTTTTCTTGGATCTTCCCACAACAAATTAGAAGGGAAGCAGCAGCAAGCAGCAGCATTCTTACATCCAACAGTACCGTCTTTCCCATCCCCTTCTAATTCAGTGTGCCACAGTAGTACTTTTCTCAGGACCAGCCCTCTATCAGAAACCTGCGGAGTAGTAGTGAGAAGAAGCAAAATGTTCTGTGAAAGCTTAAGTAATTCACTGCATGACACTACTACTACTACTTCCTGTGCTCTCTCTCTTCTGTCATCATCATCATCACAGATCACGCAGGCACACACACCTGCACCAGGGAATAATGGCTTCAACCACCAAATGGTGCACCCGCCTAATAATAACACAATGTCCCTCATGCAGCCCTTAGGCCTCAGCTTGCAGGATAATAATAATAACAACAATGGGACTGACCATTGTTCCTCCATGTATAGCTTGGCCTCTGATCATGGATCCCACTGCAGTGAAGCCCCACAACTCTTTCCCTTTCAATGGGAATAGTTTATTATTATTTATCGCAATAATAAGGATTCACATGCACTTTGTTTGTTTGTTCATTCCTAATGAATTCTTTCCCCCATGGACTAGTTATAATTGATTCTGATGATTCCACCCTCCCTTTGTAATGAAATGCAATGCCTTTATATGGACAATCATGCTATTTCTATTTGTATCTTCAGGAAGGAAAAACTCTGATTTTACTTTTTACATATAAGATTCATATATAATGGGAATTGTAAAAGGAAAGTGTATATGTATACGTCTCTAACGGGAATATTGTCACATGGTAGTTTTATGGTCAAAGCTTAAATCATGTGTCTCCCAATGAATCGTTTCCATCATTGCAAATGTAATAGAATCTTGCATAATTGTGTCAACTCTTTTGATTTGTTACATCTTAGTTCAAAATAGGATAAATGTCTGTTTCATTTTTTTTTACATCCAAAACACAACCGTAATAAATAAAAAACGAAATGATTAAAATAAACATGGAGAAAAATGATTTGTTTTCCTTAAAAATTTGGCAGCATAAAAAATAAGAATATAATTGTTTTTATATTTTCATCAAATTATAAATTAATAAATTAATATACATGATATTTTTATCTACTTGGTGGTGGAGGAATAGTTGTGTTTACTTGGATCTTTTGGGAGGTGCAGTAAGAAAAAAAGAGGTGTATGAAGCAATTCATTGAAGGTGGTACCGCAGTAGTAGATTTATGTTGGGCCAAGGCCCAAGATGTAGCCCATGCGCGAAATGCAGTTTCCTCCCCCGATGCGTTTTGCTGGCGTAGGTGGCGGTGTTGAACCGCAATGGAGAAGCCATCGTCGTGGCGAAAATCGAGCACGAACCTGAGCATGCTGAACGAGGACCTTCTTCAGAACATTCTGGCGAGGGTTCCTGCTATACCCTTCGCTTCCGCAGCTTGCGTCAGCAAATCATGGAACTCTCTCTGCAATCGCATCCTCTCTCGTCCCAAACTCTCTTCCGCGATTTCCCTCAACCCTTCACTCCCCGTAACTCTCTTTCTTTCTCTCAATTTCCACGCTTTTAGGGTTCGGTAGTAATAGATATATTTAACGACGTTGTGCACTCTAACAGGATGCTGTCAACGAGGTTGTTCGCAAGGTTCTGTCGGAGCCAATTCGACCCCATTTTGCTATTGCCACTATCGGAACTGGATTCAAAACTGCCAACACTCTGTGCCTTGTAAGAACTAACACCTAACTTTTAATTCTGTTTTTTTTTTTTGTTTTGTATGATGCAATTGACTTGATGATGCTTATGTTGCAGATTAGACAATCGTTGGGGTCCAATATTCCTGTTATTGTTACCAAGGCGAATGGTATCATGGGAAGGGATGCTCTTACTGATGAGTTTAAAGAGGTTGAGTTTTGATGTTTGTTTTGTTTTGTGCTAGAGATTTGCTGAAACTCGAGTAAACGCAGGGTGATTTATGCAGGTCAAATGGGGCGCCCTTTTTAGTGGCTTTGGCGAGGAATCATATGGAATGTCATCAAATAGAGGCTTAGTTTTGACTGTTGGCTACTTGCCTGGATTGAAAGTTGAAGCATTGCCGTTGCGATGGCCAACAACTGTGGTAATTTCCCTCTCAGAATTTGGGCTTTTGCATTCTCAGAAATTGAATATGTAATTTGAAAATGAATGCTTGTACAACCCATGCTAGAGATGGCTCAATGAATATAAAATGAAGAGAAAAATGGTGATGCACTCACACTGTAGAATACTTTTGCATTGTCAGTGCATCATCATTAAACTCTAAAATGAATATAACAGTAAATATTTGGCTATCTTGCATTGATTTTCCATACTATGAACTACACAATTTACAAAACAGAGTAGTCCCAAAGACTAACATTATGACAATTTCATCCTCTTTTAGCATCACAGTTAACATATTAGATGGCCAAGTATTTTCGGTTTTTTCATATTTGTGAATGAGATGCTATAGTCATGCTTGTCTGAACTCTGAAACAGAAAGCCATGTAAGGTACTAGAACTGTGTAGCTCAACTAGCAAAAGATATTGCACTTGCTTCACCTCAGCTCCTTAGTTGCACCCTTTTGCATCTTTTGACTATGTTGATACATTCTATATTGAAGAGTTAAATTAAAATAAGGCTTTGCTTTATGCATTTCCATATTTTTGACATCAGACATCTCAAGCAACACGGGTTGACAATTTCATAAAGGATATTAAGGAATATTCAGCCTCTGTCTCCAGTAGCCCATTCCCTGTTGGGATTTTATTGTTTGGAGTAAGTTCATAGCTGCACACTTATTTACTAATTTTGATTTTATTTTATTAATTTTTTCATTATTTATTTCATTCTTGGTTCTGTTTCTAACACTCTGATTTGGCTTCATAGGAAGCAAGCAGTGACATGAAATTGGTTCTGGAGAAATTGGGTGAGTGATGCTTGTATGCATATATTTTGTTATACCTGTTATTGTGTTTCTTAATTATGCTTTTGCTACATATTCTCATTTACTCTTTACTTTATCAGGAAAAGAATAGGAGGAAATTGGGGTTTTGCCTGGTAGGCTATGAAGTTTATTTGATTATCTCCTCATTTTTAGTGTGTGATAAAAGAGTAAGGAAGGAAATGATTTCTTAGGGTTTATATTATACACAGTTTTATTTTACTTAAAGATATTGCTGCCTGCTTTTACTAAAATATTTTGTTTCAAAATGTCTATGGGATACATAATGGAAATTTGATACTTGAAATTTGGATGGGGCAACTCTATTGTACTGCTGTGTTAGTTCTGTAATTGTGAGTTGTGACGATGACATCATTTTGCACCCATTTGCCACAGGCTTGTGCTTTTTTCTTCTTTTTTTTCATTTTATTTTTAAAAATGATGTCTTGTTTTATTTCAGATTATGCCATGCCTATGGACACAGTCATTGTGGGTGATGAGAGAGGCTCCTTTGACTTTGTACACAAAAGTGGGAAGGATTCTAAAATCATTTGTAGTAAAAAAGGAAACATAGAAGCTGTTGCTCTTGTATTTGTTCAGGACAGAGACAGGTCTTTGGGTATGTCTTGATAATTTGTGGGTATTCACATGCACACACACACACATGCCAAAAATACAAATGCTGGCATATCATACAAGTTATAATATTGGATACAAATATGTTGTCAATTTTGGAGTATCCATGCATCATAGGAGAGGTGCCACTAGTCTACAAGAATGTTTTTTTCTTTCTTTATCATGCTTCCTTCTCTTCTTTGTGCTGCCTTTATATGTGTGAACAAGTTGAATAATAGTATGCCTTGTGTAGTATTTTACTATTGTGGTTGTTTCCAGAGCTGCATTGCATGGCATGATAGTATTTTATTTTATTTTGTTTTGTTTGTTTATTGCAGTTCTTTACAAGTTACTTATCTGTGTCATGGATTGATTTGATTTCGCTACAGGAACCATTAGGTTTCATGTTGCATTGTCAAATGGTGTCTCAACTGTGGGTCCCAGATACAAGGCAGCCTCAGTTAAATCAAACGACAGTGATTGTTCAACATGGCTAACTGCTAGGAGGGAAGGGCAACAGGAACTTCTTGACGGTCAGAGTGTTCTACTTGATATCAACAATTTGGTGCGCAATTATTTACATTTTTTTGGGAAAAATTACAAATTCATTTTGTTAAGGAAGATGAAGTTTAAATTATTAAGAACTAGTCAAAACTTATTTATAAAGAATGACCATTAGATTTCACCTAATAGATAAAATATCCTTATGAAGAAATTTGCAAGTGGCTGTTTGTTAGGATCCAATTGTAGGGTATGGGACTTGAGTCTCACATTGGAAGTATGGGATTCTAGTGTGAGATTTATGAGGCACTCGGTTTTCCAACTGCAATGGTTAGCTTTTCTGGTGTGGTTCTGTTAGAGACTAGGAACTGAAAGGAAGTGAAAAGGAGTATTATTATTTGATAAAAAAAAAAGGTCCAACAACCAGAGCAATGCTCCCTGCCCACTCAGACAACAATTCCCAATGATTACCCCTCTCTCTCCTACCCACTCTACAAATATTCCCCCTATCACATTTCACCTGTGCATAATTAACTGTCCAGCTCAGCACCCTATCCCTGTTGACCTATCTTCTTAATTCTTCTAGAATATCTCTTCCAAACTTTAGGCCCATGAGCCAATTGCTCAACCATTTCTTTTTCTCCAGCTGATATGGGCCTAACAGGTTCTCCCAAGGTTCTTGTTACTATTGCATGTCGATGGGTGATTATTTGTTCTCCCTGAGTGGTTAATAATTACCAATGAAGTTATATATTAGATACACAAAGTTTTGAATAAGTTTTTGAATGGTTGTTTCTTTTAGCGTCATACCAACATGAAGTTTTGTAAAACTAATTTGATATATATTTTTTGCTTGTGGTTGTTATTTTTCTTTTCCATTTCTTCCTATATATGGTTTTTATTTTCCTAACTTAAAAAAATGTGGCAGCTGGATAATCATATTGAGTCTCCGGATTTGTACATTGGGGTAATTAAACATAGGAAATTATCCACTGGAGCAGAGAAGCCAATGCCCAGAACTTGTATTGCATATCATGGAGTTGTGGGGTATGATATAAAACTACTCCTGTGTAGATGTTCTACTTCCTCATCATTGTTAATTTTTCTCTCATTCTCTGGATTCATTTGGAGAATTTTATTTTATTTTGCTACAACTACCTTTTGGTTTGCTATAGCTTATAGTTAAATCCCATTATTCCATCTACTTTGTTATTTTCAACATCTGATATTAATTTTGGTTTAGCTAAGTTTAAATAATAGGTGATGAATTACAGTTGCTTATTAGCAGCAGATCAATCAACGAAAAGGTATAGTAGTCTAAGTTTACAAATTTGGGAATTGTTGAATTTTAATGTCAGTCTTGGTTTACCCTGTTAGCTAAACCATGGCAAGATTGGCAAAGTGTATAATTATATCAGATTGGATGCTGAGTGTATGGAACTAGAAGCAATCATTGTTGTTTGGTGTATTTACAATTGTAATTGTTACTCTGAA
This sequence comes from Amphicarpaea edgeworthii, assembly GCA_014843725.1. Lineage (NCBI taxonomy): Eukaryota > Viridiplantae > Streptophyta > Magnoliopsida > Fabales > Fabaceae > Amphicarpaea > Amphicarpaea edgeworthii. Next base: position 6,592,688 of record CM026328.1, read on the forward strand.
CTCAAATTCTTTGAAAAAAGACAATTGCATGTATGCATGATTTCGTCTAGTCTTTTTATACTATCCTATGTGACATTGATGATCCATTTGATGTTTTTATATTGGTTTCTTTTCCTGTGGCTTGGACATGGCCCATTGGATAATTGATTTTGTTTCCCTTCTTTCTTGTAAAATTATTGGTCTACTTGCAATCCTTGGCCTTTAAAAACATATCTAAGTTTCACCAGAGCCTCTGGTGAAATTGTCACCATTGACCTCATGAGGTTCATGGCCCTGTGATATCTTTCCTCTTATCTATTTACCTACCCTTCCCCCCTTTTATTATAAGCAAGCAGGTTATTGTAAACAACCATCTAAGTTTTCATGTTTTGGACAGAGGTGATGAAGAGTATCTATATGTGGATGGCATTGGCATAAAAACAGGAGATTTCTTTCAGTTCTACTATTCAGATCCGAATATTGCCGTAGCTTCATTAACCAAGGTCCATGATGCCCTCAAGAATATTAAACTGGAAAAAAACTCAAAGAGTTCCAAGGGTGGTGATGGAGACAGTGCTAGCAATGTTTTTGGGGGTCTTATTTTTGCTTGTTACGGCCGCGGTGAACCCTTCTTTGGCCGTGACAATGTTGATAGCTCCCCTTTCTTGGAGAATTTCCCAGGAGTGCCAGTGTCTGGAATATTTTGTGGTGGAGAAATGGTGCGTCCTTGTACCACTCTGATTGGCCAATGTGAAGGAGCAAGCCCCATTAGTTGCTGTCTTCATGTTTACAGCACTGTCTACTTAGCAATGTCATATACTCCTCCATCCCTGGAAGATTAGATACTGTTACTGTTCATATTTTTTTCAAGATGTAAATTTCTTATTTAAGTAGATGCTGTTTTACCCTCTGCCGTGGACATGGATCTAACTATCTTTTGTGGTATCCGATAATTTATGTTGTGCTGTAAACAGTTTTTTTTTTGTTTAGGGCTAAATATGATTTTGTCCCTCTAAATATTGATCTATATTAGTTTTAGTTCTCCAAAAATAATTTCATTGCAGTTGGCCAAAATTTTATATTGTTTATTTTTAAGTCCTTTATTGAATTCCGTTTATTTTTTCTGTTAAAAGTTCACAACGGTGGCTGTTTTAACATTAACATTTTTTTATTTCTAGCATTAACATTTAGTGTGTCATGCAAGAAAAAATAGATTACCTCTCTAAAAAGAAGGAAATGGAGGAGAAAAGATATGGAGAGAATCCAAATACAAATTAAAGGTGTAAATGAATTGAGCTAATTTTGAATTATTTGATTTGATTCATTAAATTAAATACTTGTTGATATTCTTTGATGGTCAAATTTAATTTTAAGTTTGGTTATTTAAATGAGCAAATTCAAGTTTTATAAACTTGACATTATATCTTATGTGTATATCATCTACATAGTAATTTTTTAAGAGACATATTTTAAATAGCTAACTATAATTTTCTTAAAAAATTACCGTCCTCAGTCAAATATTTGACAACCAACAATATGGCGTCTTTATTAATTTAAAATTATATTATATTATTATTTACTTTTCTTGCTAATATTAATGTGTCTGTAAAATATTAAATTAATAAATGTATAATTTGAGAGAAATCTAAAACCAAATCCAATTCAAACTTTAATTTTGACCAATAAATAAGCGAGTCAAACCCTACTAATATTATTTTCATAAATTAAAGTTAAACTTGTTTGACCGGCTTACTTTCCTACCTGAAATGCGGTTAATAAGTTAATTGCATTAACAGTATATTAACAAAATCATACTGTAATGGAAAAAAGTATAGAACTACCTTACGGAAACAACAGAATTTCCGAATGAGATAATTGAGACAGTAACCAACTCCTACCCGACATATACTATATATACGAAATGATCTTGACTCATGAGCCATGATAATCGAATTAGTCACAGTTACACGTGAAAAATTCATGGCACCTATGCCTATGTAGTAGTAACTTATTATTACCCATTCCAACAACAGAGGAATCAGTGACGTGCACGCACGCTATTGGCTCCATCTCAGTATCGTTGAAACTCTCTTCTTCTGTGCTCTATTTCTTCATCTTTTCTCTTCTCTTCTCTCTAGGGTTGCCTTCCTTCTCTCTCCTTTCCTCCTCCTTCCCGCTCGCCGGCCGGAATCCTGTTTTCCGGCCATATTCCAGGCCGCTGCCATCCTTCTCCGCCTCCAATTCTACTTCACCTTCCGAACTCAATCAATCTGTTTCAATTCGGAGCTGTTGCTAGCTTCAGCTTGTACGACTCTCTTATTACAGTTTTTTTTTAATGTTTTTTTCTTTTCTGTATTCGATTTGATGTAAGTTTTTGACGCCGTTTTGGTTGCACTTGCAGCGAGATTGGAGCAGGAGAGTGAAGATGGCAAGTCAAAGCGGTGCCCCTCGAAAGAGTATTACGTCGACGAGGAGAGCCTCTGAATCAGGAGTGCCTCGAAAATCAATCTCGTCTTTGCGGCCTTTGTATGTTCTTCTTATTCACTTTCTCTTTGTTCTATTCTTTCTTGTTAAATGTTAATAATAATAATCTATGCATGTGCTCCCGTGGCCAAATTAATTCAATCGTTAATTTGATTCTTAAACCTTTGTTGACTGTATTTTTAAGAATCAGAATCCTTTTTATCTTCCATATGTTTGTTGATTTCATCTGTTTTTTTTTTTTTTTGAAGTGCTAAACGTAACCTTAAAAGAAAAGTTACCTTGTGCTGGTGCTTAATGATTTGAAATATTTTAGCAGAAGCTATTGTTGTGGTCTTTCTGTGATTTTTGTTTTTGCTTTTCTGAGCAGCTATTTGGGTTATGTGGTGGTGCCATAATTGTAAAACTCGGTATTTTTTATGTGTCTGCGTCAAACAAATGTGGCTTTGCAAAGTCTTGATTGGTTGGCTTACGTTAATGTTAATAAAAGGAGTTTGACTTTGATGGTGTACTGGTTTGGGGTCAGTTTCTATGATTCTACCATCAAGGCGTTAACTGTACTTGATTGAAACACTTTTTTACTTATCATTTTGCTAGGCGTAAAAATGTATAAACAAAGTGAATTCGGGAATACTTTTTTCTTTCTACTTAGTACATGTATGCCTTGACATTTAGTCATCTACCTCAAGGAATTCTTCTATGGACATAGTCCTTCTGAGCTGCACATACAAAATATGAACCGTTGAGCCCACTAAGGGAATATGGAATGTGTCCATTAAAAAATTGCTCCTGTTCCCCCTTATAATTGTTAGTTAGATGTCAGTTGCAGTGGTATATGATCATGACATGGGCATTGCTATATATATATATATATAAGAATCTGTATTCTTTAATTGCATATTTTATAATAAATCAGTTGATGTCAAAAAGGTTGACTACAGAGACTTGAATTCATTTCATGAGTTGTTAAATGCACTCAAGTAGAGTGTTTTTTTAAGAAAAAAATGTGATAGCTGCTGCTTAAGTATCTAAGAAGAGAAGATAACTTGGGGAAAGTTTTATCAATTTAAATAATGAGATGCTGCCTTGTTTGTACATGAAATTGGATCAGGGCATTGGCAGGAGAGCGGACAGTGAAATCACTGCGACTTACAAAGGCCCTGACGGTACCTGAAACAACATCTGTCTATGAAGCTTGCCGTCGGATGGCTGCCCGTAGAGTGGATGCTCTATTACTAACTGATTCTAATGCTTTGCTCTGTGGAATCCTCACAGACAAGGTATGTCTCATTCTTGTTTTTCTCACCTTTTAACAGGAAAGAAAAGAGAGTCGAGTCTTTGCCTGGATTTCTGCTGTTTTAACTTACATAGCTTCATGTTCTATTTTGTGGTTAAATAAAGGATATAACAACAAGAGTTATTGCCAAAGAGATTAATCTTGAAGAGACTCCTGTTTCTAAAGTCATGACTAGGAATCCGGTATTTGTCCTTTCTGAAACTTTAGCTGCAGAAGCCCTCCAAAAGATGGTGCAAGGTTGGTAGTTTATATAGAGAAACACTCAACTTTTCAAGTTAGTTACTATTCTGTATCTTGCCTTTTGATACATGGCTGATATATGTTGACAGGGAAATTCAGACATTTACCTGTGGTGGAGAATGGAGAAGTTTTGGCTTTACTAGACATAGCAAAGTGTTTGCATGATGCCATTGCTCGAATGGAAAGGGCAGCTGAGAAGGGAAAAGCAATTGCAGCAGCTGTTGAAGGAGTTGAAAAACACTGGGGAACATCAGGTTCTACTTTGTAGATTATTTCCGTTTCTTGCTTTGCTCTTTGATTTGTATGATGGTGTACAGGGAAAAGATTCTGAGTGTAATTAGTTCACAGTTTTTAATATTAGGCTCTATTTCATGCTAATTTGGCCTTTGCACAGACTCCAATACATCATTCATTGAGACTCTTCGGGATCAGATATTCAAGCCATCATTGTCTACTATCATTCCTGAGAATTCAAAGTAGGTAATACCTTCTTTTGTTTGAGTTGAAAAATTACATAAATTTTAATTTGTCTGTGTTTGGTTACCATCCAAGTTACTTAACAGATAATGGCACTTTTTAGGCTTGTAACAGTATTACCAACAGACTCAGTTCTGACTACAACAAAGAAGATGGTTGAATTACGTGAAAGTTGTGCTGTTGTGACAGTTAATGGCAAACCTCATGGCATCTTTACGTAAGTTTTTAGCCATCAACATTACCAGTAGTCCTCTTTTCTTGAAAAGTTATTGCCTTTCCCCAATTGTCATTATGTACGCTTAGATTAATTTTGATGTCTGCTTACAAATTCCAGTTCAAAGGATATCTTGTTGCGGGTAATTGCACAAAATCTTTCTCCAGAATCAACTCCCGTTGAGAAGGTACTTGGTTTTTATTTTTACATTGTTTAGAAGAAACTGTTTACTTTTGTTTTCCTTTTCCTTTCTTTGATTCTGTAACACCTATATCTAGTAATGTTTTAGATCATATGTTTTCTAATTGTGTTAGATGAAAAATTGGTCATTCTGAGTGTTCATCCTTTTCTTGTTGCTCTTATTTGATAATTATGCAGGTCATGACTCCAAATCCAGAGTGTGTAGTAATTGATACACCCATTGTTGATGCACTTCACACTATGCATGATGGAAAGTTTTTGCATCTTCCTGTGGTTGATAGAGGTAATGTAATATATATAGGAGGGGGAAGATTGAAGAGCTATATGCATCAATGTTTTTTCTGATTTGGGTTAGGTGGTTGAAAACAGATGGCAGTGTAGTTGCTGTGGTTGATGTGATTCATGTCACTCATGCTGCTGTGGCGACAGTAAGTCAGGTGTATTATCTATCTTGGACTGTGTTTACCCACTACTATTGTTGATTAGACTATTAAATCCTTGTTGCATGAAAATGGGGTAAATGGCTTTATTAATGACATAGCCTTCAGAATGATTCTTGTCAGCAAAATATTGTAACATGTTCTTGACATGATTTTATTGATATTGTTAAATGTAGGCTTGAACGTACTGTTCATGAATTAATAATATCTAATTATAAATTATGAGTTGTTCTAGAATCTGCACTTTGTTCTGAACCTGTAAAAGGCTACTTTTGTCTTTTGTCATCACCCATTTATTTTAGCTGTTTGGGAATTTGAGAATCTGAAAGCTTTTCACTAGCTTCAAATGATTAATCTAAGGCAACTAATTTACATCTTTATTCATTTATAAAATTTTCATAAGAGTATAATAGGATTGGAAGATAAGAGAAAGGAAGAAATATGATGGACCAAAACATCTGCAGTTCCTAATGGAATAAGACTAAAAAATTTAAAAAGCATTGATGATTGGTACAATTAGGTTGGAAATATGATGGTGTCATTTTCTTCCACTAATTAGGTTGGGAATAATGAAGCGGCCACCACCTTGATGCAAAGATTTTGGGATTCAGCCATGGCCTTAACTCCAAATGATGATGACGATGATACTCGAAGGTTATTTATGCATTTATGTTGTTTGGAGAAACATTCACAATTTTTTAATATATACTTAAAATACTATTGATTATGCACCAGTGAGAATTCCTTTAAAGTGGCTTCTGAGGGAGGAGAAACGGGGAGATCCATTCCTCATCTATCGTCAAGCATAGCCAATACATTTTCCTTCAAAATAGAAGATAAGAAGGGGAGAATGCACAGATTCACGTGTGGTATGCAAACTATCACATGTTACCAATCATATTTTTATCTGCACTTTCGTTCCATCTGTGACAGTGTATAACTGATGATTTCAATATATGCTCATATCTTGTCCTTTCATAAGTTTCACTTGAATATGATTAGTTGCATGTTCATTGATAGGTAGGGATGTAGTAATAATTAATAGGAAAACTTGTTTGCTCAAGTTTTTTGTGTTGAACAAGGGCATTCCTACATTCTCTAAGTAACTTGTTCTTGCCTGCAATTAGCTTATTTCAAGAAAATCATGTTTGAGTAGAAAACTATCAGTTGAGTGGTGTTTATGGTTGCTTGCAAGTTCAGATACCCGGAGCATGACGGAGGTTATAACTTCAATCCTTCAGAGACTTGGTGATGATATTGATCCTAACAACATACCCCAAATTCTGGTACTTTTCAAGACATTATTTTACATTCTAGAGGTTGAGTGTATATGTATATGTAACCCTCTTCTAAGAAAAGCTGGCCATATTTGCCATTGTAGTATGAAGATGAAGATCATGATAAAGTTGTATTGGCCTCAGACAGTGATCTTGCAGCAGCTGTGGATCATGCAAGGACTGCTGGTTTGAAGGTATGGTAGATTTGTCTGTAGGTCTGGAGTCCTGAATGAAGGGTTTTTCTTTTCCTTTTTTAAATCTTGAAAGAGGGTATAGATTTGCAGATATGAGGGAAATCTTTAGAGAAAGGTGATGGGTCTTCGTTTTATTGTTTTTAAAATTTTAGGTTAAGTTATAAATTTAGTTCCTATATTCATTTTTTTTTGTTTTGAATCCCTGCGATAAAAGGACTCTACATTTTACTCCCTATATGAAAAATTGTTTACAAATTAGTCCTTACTGTTCATTAAAATTATAAGTGTCACAATTTTTTTTATATAAGGACAAAAGTAAAGAAAAAACGATGTGAAACTTTTGTTTACTAAAGAAGCTGTCGTAGATTTTGGACTTTGTCATTTACGTTTGACTTGGGATTCATGTTGTAGGGGTTGAAATTGCATTTAGACCACGGAGGACCACGTGGTAATGTGAAAGGTTCTCATTCAGGAAGTTTTGCTTATTCAAATGCATGGGCCTCAGCATATAGTACTGCTGCTGCTGGAGCTGCACTTGTTGCTGGTTTAGGCATATTAACGTACTTGAAGCGAGTTTGATCAAAAGAATAAACAAGTCATGACATGTTAGTGAAGAGGCCAAGCTGAAGTTAGCTTGAATTTTCGAGGGCACGCTGTCTGCTTGACATCTGTATGTTCTCAAAATTTTGTACAACTACATTTATATACAAGGAAAAAGTTATAGCATTTTTTTTCATGCTGATTATTGTGCTTTCTGAAAATTGGGATGGTCAAATCCCTTGCTGCTGCTTGTACACTTGTAATTTTAGGATTTGCAGCCTCATCAACCATGGAGACTGTGTACAATAACAAACAGCTCTGTCCATTTTTTCTGACATCATGAGTTCATAAAATCAATCGATCAGGATTGAGTTTATTGGGGCAATGATCTTTATGTGATCACAGTGTTTGTAGTTTATCTATCAAATTTGAGTGATGTGTATGGTGTGGTGCTGTGTCATTAACAACCAACAGGAATAATGTGTTATAGAATGCAGAGTACAAAACGAGTATAAAAACATTACATATTCGTGTTTGGCTTGCTTGCATAAACAAAGCTTATGGTACAGGTTGGATTAGTTTTTACCTTATGGGATCTTTTCAATTGACAATCAAGTATTTGGTTTCTAGCTTATGAAAAAAGGATTTTATAATTGTTTATGGTGAAGTGGAAAATTAACGTTGATTTTTCATTTGATTATTTTATTGAGTGAAGTTATCTGAGACTAGTTAGAAAGCACCAAAGATTGGTCAACATCTACGGACTATGAAATTTTTTAAAATTTTATAAATTTTAAAATGTTAATTAGTTTTAATAATTTTTTTAATATTTGTGAATTAATTTAAAAGAATTATAACATTAAATAGAGGGACGTTTTATTCTTGTGATGGAGGCAGAGTCGTGCAAAGTGCAAACTGAGTCCTGACCGCACATTGATAGGCCTGTAACGCTTGATCAGAAAATAAGATCTGGCCCATCTGACCATTTTTGTCGGTTTCTGGGCCCAATTGCCTGTCCTTACATCGTAATTTTAAACTTTGTCTCTGCATTGGAAAAAGAAAATACCTCTTCCCTTTTTCTTCTATTTTTTTTTCTTAAATAAAAACTATTCAAAAGTAGAAGGTAAAGCATTACTTTGGTATGAACTGTGGTGATAAGTTTTGTTGATGAAAAAATATATATTTGAAAAAGAAAACACTATTCAAAGTGTTAATCAAATTCTTCGATAAGTAGAGATTGATCGTCGCAAGTTTATGATACTCCACATCTTTAATATCATAACAACACAAAAAAACATGTATTGACGGGATTAAAAGATAATTTCTCTTAATGTAATAAAATCTCTTTTAAAAAAAGTACTATTTAGTGTTTGATAATAATATCTTGTCTTAAAAAAGAATATAGAAAGGGTTAAAGCGTGTGGCAGTAGCATGACTTTGGTGTGCTCTCTTTGACCACAAGCAAGCACCGACAAGCCTTGGACGTTAAGTATGAAAAATGCTTCACGGGTTACAACAATTTACATCTTAATATTTCCTTATGGATATGGGAATTTTTGCCCAAATGATGCCAAAATTTGCATGCAAAAATTAAATTACACATTTCTCTTTAGTTGCTCAAGTGCCCATCGATTTGCCTCGGGGACAATATAAAAAACATTGAAATATTCACTACAAATATAGAAAACAGTATATCCATTTTAATATTTTTATTTTATTGTTAACTTAAGATAAAATTGATGTGATATGATTATACGGGAAAGGAATAAAGTTTCGTTATTTTATTTTATTATTATCATTCCATGGTGATAAGTTTCAGGTTGATTTCGGCGTTCACAGACACACTTAAGTTGAAATATTTTGCTATACCAGCTCAGCAGAATTTGTCTTCCTTCATCACGAGAGACACAGCTTTGTTATTTTATTCCATTACTTTCTCTTGGATACGAATTAATGTGTTCAATAGAAAGAGAAAGAGAAAAAGAAATATTTTTCCCACAAGAAAAATATAAGTGAAAAGGACAAAGAAGATTAAAGTATTCAGAACCAAAATATATAAGAAGCCATCAAAGATTCAAGTTCCTCCAATTCTAGCTAGCATTCTAACCCACCTCATATTATTTGGTCTCGTGAACCCAACTCTCTCTACTCTATATAACTTCAACTCTTCAAGTACATGACAAATTTCTTCTCCAATCCATTCACATGCATTATGTAAACGCAAGGAAATAAATACATTATTTAAATTTAAAATAATACAAATTCTATTGTAATATATTTTTAATTAAAATTTCTTAATTATTAAAATAAATAAATTCACCTTTTTATTTTGTTATTTTAAAAGTTATATTGTAATATATATTATTTTATGTTTTTAGAATGTTAAATACATTCACCTTTTTATTTAATACTCACTTTCTGTATAATATCAAAATAAAGAATATAACATTAATTAATACTCTTAAGTTTACCACGTAAACAATAGTACAGTAGTTTATAATTATAGAGCAGCTAGCACAGCCATTTAATTGGCCATTTGGCTTGGCCATGTCATAATCATAACTCAATTTTTATAAATGATCAGCATTTTTCGTGATTGAAAAAACTAAAACCAGCATCATCATTGTTTTAGAATTCAGGGTACGTAATTAATCACATCAAGATGATTTTGTTCAATAAATCAAATCTTGTTCATGCATGGCTTCGTATGATGTTCAAAAATAAAATGTACAGAAGTGGACATCATATGAATCTGTGATCCCACGATGATACTACCAGAGATCGTGCGAATGTAAGTTGTATACAAAATCGACGCGGCAATGCGTGGTGCTAGGTTTATTTTTTAGCTTATGTTTGAATGTTTAAAGGTGAATAGAATTGAATTAAATGAAATGAAATAGAAAAGTTGAGGTTATTAATTTATTATTTAGATATTTTATGTTAGGGTGAATTTTTGAATTTTTTCTTAAAAAAACTATTCTCTCTTGTGAGAGAGAGAGAGAGAGAGAGAGAGAGAGAGACCAAATAGATAATCATTTTAGTGGAAGGAGTTTTCCATTATTTATTTTTTTAAATCAATTCAAATATGTTTCAAAAATAATTATTAAAAAAATTAGTGATTTTAATTATTTGATAAACACATTATGAAAAATTTTATTGTCATCATATTTTAATGTTTGACAAAATTAACTAATAAACTTGGTAGTCAAAAGTTAAAAGCTTTTAAGTTAATTAATTCATGAGTATTTGATAAAATTGTTTGTTGAAATTAAAAAATATCAAATGACATAAATGAATATATTTATACAAAATTTTTATATAAATTTTAATTTTATTTTATGAATAAAAATATTTTTTGAAATGGTATAATTTTAATTTTTTAATTAATTTTAAACTCTTGTAATTTTTATATAAAAATTATTATTTTCAATACATTTTTAGTTTCAATCATTACAATTTTCAATATATATTTTGTTAATCTTATATTATATATTTAAATATTTATAGTCAAGTTAAAAAAAAAAGTAAAAACACTTGAAACATTATACTTTTATTATGTTAGTTAATACAATAATTAAAATAAATAGTCTAATTTAAAACTATTCAAATTAAATAAAAAATAAATTAAGCCCAACATTTATTATTGTCAAATTTGTGAAATATAATATTTAAATAATATAATAAATATTTTTAATAGAACAATGATTAGAATAAATAATGTAATATAAAAAAAAGGATAGGATCCCATTACACATGTGTTTACACCTTTACACCTATGTTTACATCAAGTGTATTTACATCAAATTTCATACATTATATTAAGATGAATTAATCTGATGAGCACAATTTTATATATATATTAAAATATTTTAAATTTAAATTAAAATCATATTTAATCAAAAAAATCTCTATAAAATTTATCACATATCAAAATATTTAATTAATCATAAAATATCTAAGATTTATCATCATTGTCATTAAAAGTTGTTGTCATTATCATAATTATTATGGTTACCATCAATATAGTCATCACAATCATTATTGCCATCGCCGAGACCACCGTTTTTATCATCAGCATGACAATCACCACCTTTGTTATTGATGACAGTAGTTGCGGCAATAATGACGACGACAATCATGCTAATGACATAAATGTCTGTAGTTATGATAATATAATGAATTTGAAATATTTTAAAATGTGATTAAGGGGAGTGCATGGATTTTAAAATATTTTTTTAGCATAAAAAAGTCTTGAAGATTTTATAAGAAACTAAAAACTGTTAAGATTTTTTTTTTAAAAACTTTTGTGATTAGGATTTTGTAGTTTGGATTTAATGGATTTAAAATATAGGATTTAAAAGGATTTCAAGATTTATAAGATTTGAAAAAATTATATGGATTTCTAGAAAAAAAAAAAACATTCAAAACTACTAAATATAAGTTAACAAGAGTGTGTTTGAAAATATCATTGAACATAAATTAATCACAAGTCATCATGAGCTGAATCCTTTCACTTGCTAATAATGTACATGAATTTCAAATCAAAGTTACAAGCTGCTAATGCATTTTAAAATATATTTTTTACAAATTTTCATAAAATGATAGCGAAAAATAATAATAAAACATTAGTAAAAAATATAAAAACCCATAAAATCAATAATGTCATCAAAATATAAGTCAAATAATTCAGCAAAAAAGACATGATGATCAAAACATTAATCATCTTTCTAATTTGAAGAATATCTAAAATAAACATTCTTTCAGCTGACATATGAATAGATTTGAGATTTCTTTTATAGTATCTTAAATATTTTTTTTCTCTATTAAATTGTGTATTTTTTCAAAATTGACTGCAATTGTTTGTTGTATTTAGTATTTATATGATCAACTAAAAAGTCTATAAAATCCAATTAAAAAAATAAGTCCATAAAATCTTTATAATTTTGAACAACAAATGACTTTTTTTAAGTTATTCAAAATTCTAATTGAATACCACAAGATTTTGTTGCCCTTTAAAATTTTTTTTTATAATCTTAAATATCATCAGATTATTTTTTATTATTTAACAATCTTGAGTGAATACTCCTAGACATTGGGGTGTTCGTGGGTTGGATTGGGTTGAATTTGCATAAATTTTTATCCAACCTGATTAATTTTTAGTGGGGTGTGTTAGGCTAGATATTTAAAATAAAAAAATCTTTAAAATCCTAAACTATTCTTATTAAATGCATCCATTTTATATATATATATATATATAGAGGTTCATCGCAACAAATGAAATTTGGTGCAAGTGTTTAGATTTATACCTCATGTAAACGATCTTATTCCATTAAAAATGTGTGAAGAAAGAATGAGCGAAAAAAGAAATATATTTAGTGTGTTAATTTTGATTACAAAACTGTTTTATTTAAATTTAATAAATATATCTTATTTAATGACTATCCTAATTAACATATTATAAGTTAAATTGCTTGTTTCTTAAAAAAAAATAAAAAATTATTTGTTCAATATTAAGTTGGTTTGACTGAAACGGAACTTACATATATTGCCAGGAAGGTTTTGAGTTTAAATTTAATAATAAAAAATATTTAAAAATAAAATTCACTAAATATTTAAATCACATTCTTCTGTACAAATTAATTATTGACAAAGTAATAGTATTTAAAATTAATTAATTTTAATATTTATTTTGAAACATATTATATTTATTAAACATAACTATAATTAAATGATATGATATGATTAAATATTTAATAAATTTTTATTAAATATAAGAATTAATTAAAGAAGTTAATATGTGATAAATATAAAACTAAAATTAAATTCAATAGTTAATACTTATGTTCAAATTATGTATATATACATTTTTTTTACAAATTTAACCATTAATTAATGACAATGTACCCTCTTCTGCCACTATATTTTCACTTTTTCATTTCTTTTGCCTATTTTATAATAATTTAGGTGCATTTGATAATTATATTCTACCTTTATTCTCTCCCTAATTCTTTCAACTTTCCATTTTTTTAATATATACTTTAAAAAATATAAATACAAGCACGAAATGTTTTTTTTTTCTTACTAGTATATTAATCATGAATTAAAACTTAGTGCATTCACGTTATAGTAAAATAATTCACAACATTCTATTTATATGAGTTATAAAATAATTTTATAAAAGAATTAATTAATTATATTGTGATTCAAATGCACTACTTTTAAATTGGTTAATTATTATTGAATGAAACTCCCATTTAGTCTCAGACTCGGTAGTGCCGAAAGTGGAAGTAATGAGAGTAACTCATAAAACTGAAAACTGATCCCGGAAAAAGAAAAATTAATCTGACCGCGCGAAAATGGAGCACGTAAGAACCTCTTCTCTCTCTCTCCAACGCAAAATAATCACAAGACGACACTTTCCATTCACATTCCATTAATTGCGTTACTTTTTGTTGCCCATTGTTCCAATAAAGGTGTGTGAGTGAGGTTAAGGCAAAGCACAAAACCAGAACCAGAACCAGAACCAGAACCAGAACCTTCTTTCTTCTTCTGTGTTCTGCTACTATCTATATATGAATATCAATCTATCTATCTATATACTCCAACACAATAACTGAAAACTTTCCCCGAAACTGCACAAAATATCTTGCTGCCAGCGTGTACTGTTTCCATATATTATTCAGTGTTAAACAGCCTCATTCCATATTCACCATTCACTCATTCATTCAACATTCAGTGTTAAGAAAAAAAAGAAAAAGCATTTTGGATTACCAATCCCATTTGGCAAAAGACTCCATCTTTGAGGGAAACAATGGAAGGTGGCAAACCCAGATCCTCCATTCTCACGTTCCTTATATTTGTGTTCCTTTGTGTTTTTGCAACGGCGCAACAACAACAACAGCAGCAACCTATAAAAACCGTTGTTGTTCTGGTTATGGAGAACCGTTCCTTTGACCACATGCTGGGGTGGATGAAAGAGAGCATCAACTCACTAATCAATGGGGTCACAGGAGATGAATGCAACCCGGTTTCCACCAAGAGTCCAAGGAAAGATTCAATTTGCTTCACCGATGATGCTGAGTTTGTGGATCCGGATCCGGGGCATTCATTTGAGGATGTTTTGCAACAGGTATTCGGTTCCGGTTCCACTGGTTCCACTTCCATCCCTTCCATGACTGGATTTGTGGAACAAGCATTGTCCATGTCTCCCAACCTCTCTGAGACTGTGATGAAAGGGTTTAAACCCGGTTCTGTGCCGGTTTATGCTGCTTTGGTTAAGGAATTTGCTGTTTTTGATAGGTGGTTTTCCTCAATTCCGGGTCCAACACAACCCAATAGGCTTTTTGTGTACTCAGCAACCTCTCATGGCTCAACTAGTCATGTCAAGAGGCAGTTAGCAAAAGGGTATCCTCAAAAAACAATCTTTGAGTCCCTTCATGAGAATGGCCTAGACTTTGGGATTTACTTTCAGAACATACCCACAACTCTGTTCTATAGGAATCTAAGGAAATTGAAGTACATATGGAAGTTCCATCAGTATGATTTGAAGTTCAAGAAGGATGCTAGAGATGGGAAGCTTCCACCATTGACTGTGATTGAGCCTAGGTACTTTGACTTGAAGGGCATACCTGCGAACGATGACCACCCGTCTCATGATGTTGCACATGGGCAAATGCTGGTTAAGGAGGTTTATGAGGCTCTAAGAGCAAGTCCTCAGTGGAATGAAACACTTTTTATCATCACATATGATGAACATGGTGGGTTTTTTGATCATGTGAAGACACCTTTTGTCAACATTCCTAATCCAGATGGGAACACTGGACCTGCTCCCTATTTCTTCAAGTTTGATAGGTTAGGGGTTCGAGTGCCAACTATTATGGTCTCTCCTTGGATCAAGAAAGGGACTGGTAAGCTCAAAATCTGCATTGTTTATCCTTTTTTAGCTTCTATTCTTTGGTTAAAGCAATTATACATAATTTTTTATGATAGAGATGTCAGAAAGTTGTGTCCAATACTTCTTCTATCATGAGAACTATGGCATGTGTTTTATTCTATTGGATACAACATTAAATTTTCTGGGATCATTGTCCTTTCTGCTTATTGGTATTCCGGTGCCATTACTTCGACAGATAGCCTTGACTTTGAGTCGCATTTAGTTGGTTGATTTTTCTTTTCTACAGCCTACAAGACTATGTTTGTCCTTTTCCATGTGTTTTGAGTAGAGTAAGGATTAAAGATTGTTGTTTTCTAATCAAATTTAGTATACAAGCTACACATTGATTTTGAGCAATGTGGTTATAATGGCTTTGGTTTACCTAATCTCATTGAGTGCATTTGTTAGATTCTGAAACTTCAACATGCTTTTGATTGGTTTGACATGCCTACTAATTTTAATTTACTACTTGGTCTGATTTCTCAGTGATAAGTGGCGCCAAAGGACCTGCTGAAAACTCAGAATTTGAGCACTCTTCTATTCCTGCAACCATAAAGAAGATGTTCAACCTTTCCTCCAACTTTTTGACTCACAGAGATGCATGGGCTGGCACGTTTGAACATGTTGTTGGGGAATTAAGTTCACCCAGAACAGATTGCCCAGGTATCCAATCCCATCCTTATGTCAATTAGTTGAATTCCTCAATGATAATACACTTTAAACAGAATTACAACAAAGAAGAATAGCCTGTACCAAAAAATAAAGGAGAGGAGAGACTTCAAGCATGTTAGATTCCCTTCTCACTTTTAAGTTTCAAAAACTGTTTTCTATAACAAATTTACTCTAATTACCAATCAATTTCTCATCTAAAGTCTATCAAGTTTCAAAAACAGAGAAAGATGTTTTCTTATCTTCTATTTTCGTTTTGTTCAACCTCTCTTTTCAGTTTTACTACGCTTGGTGGTTTGCACCACCCTCTGCTACTTGTCTGAGTAGCCTTGTTTAATTGCATTTTATAGTTTCTGAAAATCGAAATCAAATAAACCATTCATCAACTTGGACTATGAAACTTCCCCCAATAAAAACATTATTATTATGTGTAACAAAGTATTAAGACAGGTTTATATGTGTATTCCAGCGACTTTGCCTGACGTGACACCTCTAAGGAGCAGTGAAGCAAAAGAAAATGCTGGCCTTTCTGAGTTTCAGAGTGAGGTAGTTCAATTGGCAGCTGTTCTTAATGGGGACCAATTCTTGAGCAGCTTCCCTGATGAAATGAGCAAGAAGATGACTGTGAAGGAAGCTCATGAGTACGTTCGAGGAGCTGTTTCGAGGTTCATAAGAGCCAGCAAAGAGGCCATCAAGTTAGGGG
The DNA here is from genome assembly GCA_014843725.1 of Amphicarpaea edgeworthii. NCBI lineage: Eukaryota > Viridiplantae > Streptophyta > Magnoliopsida > Fabales > Fabaceae > Amphicarpaea > Amphicarpaea edgeworthii. The sequence goes on from CM026328.1 coordinate 6,609,333, forward strand.
CTGATGAGTCTGCTATTGTGGATATGAGATCCTCTCTCACTACCAGAACTTCAGTTCATAATTAATACAAAACAAAACTCAAACAGTAAAGAGAAAAGAAAGTTGTGTGCCTATCTCTGTATCTAATTATCATAGTTTTTAGGTTAGCTGGTAATTCTTGTGCTAGATTTTGTTAGGTTTGTGAAAGTGAAATGTAGTAGAATGGGGTGTTTGAAAGAATTTAAAGGAAATTAAAAACACAAAAACAAAAAGAGAATGATGGCTTGGCTAGTGAGTAATTTCGAAATGGAAAACTCCAATGCTGTTGTACAAAGTACAAAGTCATGATATAAATGTAGCTCCATAATTTTGTTTTGAATTGCTTGTATTCTTATTTCAAATTCTTGAGCGATACTGCATCGAGTTTGCTACATAACATTTTGCTTCTTTTTGGTAAATCATTTTCTTTTCACTACTGTGTAATAAATTGGCGATCTGGAAGGATATACAAAGGAAGAGAATCACCTCTTTCAGTAACTGATAATTTTAGTTCCAATGTGATGTCAGAGATTCAGCTAAAGCAGTGTGAAGTCATTTTTTTTTTTTATAAATTTTCGAACTTTTTGCTTCCCTGCATGACTGTTGAATTTTTCAATGTTTGCTTCTGGAGTTATACAACTTAAGCCAATAATATTCCACCATAGTCAATATGCAAGAAGCCAGAGTTGGAAAAATAACACCAGATCATGACCAGAACTCCTGCCACGTTTGGAAATTCGCAAATTTTAGAATTGGAAAGTAAAGAAAATGGCAAGGAATAGATGCCTTTTCCAGTCAGTCCTGGACAACTGGACTCTTTTTCATTTTTAAATTGAAAGGGGAGGAAGAGTGGAGGCTCCACTACCCGTTCCTATCTTTTTCTCTTTTCAATTGCCAGAGTAACTTTAAAAAATATCTTGAACAAGTTACTGATCCATTTCCTTATCATACAATCTTTTTTTTATAAAGCTTATCATTCATTCTTTAATTCCTAAATAAAGAAGTGGAAGATGCTTTTCACATTAAACTATGTAACCACCTTCCTCTATTTTCAAATATTCCACAAAACCAAATAAATAGATCTGAAACATAAAATGCAGTGTATTCAGCTAAGGAAACAAGCTATAAATTGCAAAAATTGGTGAATAAGATCTAGTACATCTTCAGACCAAATACAGGCACCCTTCTCTAAACTTCAAAAGAAAGCTGTTAGTTACAATTTCAGACCATCAAATGAATGATTCCATCAAACTGTTGTTAAGGTTTGGCAGGTTGTGCTACTTTATAAAATTCATGTGAAAAAATCTACAAAATACAAGCCCATTGGACAACCATTTTCAGATAACCTCACATGAAACCATAGGATGAGAATATATTGAGATCAACTGATGCAACTTCACGTGAAAAAATATCAAGCATTATTACCATTTATTGTACTCTGAATCAGGTTTCCATTTCTTGGTACCACTTTACAAATTTAGGTACTTGTCCCAAACTTCAGGTTGAAATAGGACTCTGCCATGTTGATATATCAGTGATAAGATCACGCAGTTGATCTATGAGTGTCTTCAGGTGCAAGTTTTTGTTGGCAAGCTCCTACATTTATAAACAGAAGTTCAATGTTTACCACTCATAATTAAAAAAAGAAAATAGACTATCAACCACTTCAGTCTAGAACCTAAATACTGTTGCCAAATTAGAGACCCCTTTGTGTCTTTTTCTTTCCTTCAGATAAAGTCTTTTCCAATTAACAAGTTTAATAGAAATTAGTACATTTATTAAAGCCTGGTTCAGACCTACCATTCTCAGAGAAGAGGCTTGCTCCTCCAACTTATCAATTTCAGCTTCATCTGCAGGGCTAGCAGCTGAACCGGCATCAAATGTTTTTGCCTGTAATACTAACCACATTAGTTTAACCAGGAAACAAAAGCTTCACTTGACAAAAAGATATACAGAAATAAATATTTAAGCAAAACAGTGATATGTAAATTAGTGAAAAAGAATATTTGAGTGCGTCTACCAATATCCTTCAAGCATCAATTTACACAGTATGAGTTCTATGTTTACATTAGGGAGAGTTTGCCTACCAATATCCTTAATGAGTCATTTTCTTTTACTTCAACGGTCAATAACTTCAAATTCCAGTTGATGGTATCACAATATAGAAGAATTATGTTTGGCAAATTATGAATTTATAGGAAGTGATTTATCCCAGTCAGTTTGATATCCCCTCATAACTGCGTAATATTTCAAGGATGTGTTTGTCATTATGTTTTTCATATAAAGCTCATCCCCGTTTTAAAAAAGTCATCAGATTGAACATTATAGAGTTTGTATCATCTTTTACCTTCTCGAAAAGATATCCAAGGAATTAAAATTGAAATTCACAATCCATCTGCCAAAAATCTGGTTAGTTTTCACACTGTTGTTTAATCCTTTATCCACATCGTTCTTTGCATTAATAAACTCAATCCAGACAATAGAAAAAAAATGAAAAATTCAATCTCATAATTAAACTCAACCATTTCATACTGAAAGACATTTCCTCCATTTCTAGCACTAGATTTTTGAAATCTTTTTAGATCTCCATCCAAGGAGAGTTGGACTACTCCCATTTCCACTCCAATCCAATCCAATGTTTTGTCCTTTTATATTAACACATATTTCTTCGTCAAACCACAGAGCAGCATCATTTATCGCTGCTCTTACCCTCTCACAGTTCAATACATTTAGTTTTACTAGCCTACCAAAAGTTCCCAAAATCCACGAATCAACAAAATTCATTGACTTTTTTTTTTTTTTTTTTTATTTCAGGGAAAAGCAAAGCAAACGCAATATACAGGTACCTTCTGGGAGTTAGGAATGGCAGTGAGAATGGTCCGAAGCGCGGCGACGGCGTTCTTGTACCGGAGGCGAGCCTCTTCGAGGGCGCCTCCTGCGCCGGCAGCGGCGGCGGTTCCGTCTGCATGGTGGTTGGAGTTGTCGGAAGTGGCGTCAGCGTTGGGGGAAGTTGAAGCGGTGGAGGGAGAGGTGGACCACAAAACGGGGTTGCAGAGCTCGTCGTTCATGGAAGAGAGGATCTGAAAAGCGTACTCTATGGTTTCTTCCAGATACTTCTGCCCTTCCATTGCTAACTCTTGCGTCGTTTTGGACCGAGACATCATCATGTCGTTTTGCTCTTCCATTCTGAGCGCCAAAACGTTGAGATTCTCAGAAATCGTAAAACCCTAACTTTAGAGATTGAAAATAACTGCTCTGAACGACGAAAGGAAAAAAATGAAACAAATGAAAACGTCGAAGCAGAGTTCGAACCTGCGCAGGCGAAGCCTAATAGATTGCAAGTCTACCTCCTTAACCACTCGGAGATATCGACTTTTCCGAAAGCTTCTCCCCCGAAATTTAAATTCTCTATAATGTTTTTTAAATTTACTTACAGGAATTTCATTTATAGATCCATGAAAATATTGATTGAATCTCAGTGTCATTATGGTACTAGAAAAAAAAGAAGGGACATTTAGTATATATAATCGATTTTACTTGTTAATTAATTTTATATATATTAGTAAAGTGTCGTTCTTGTATTTTGTTTCACCCTTTTTCTTATTTTGTATTTCAGGTAAAGAAATGTCCACCAATACATATTTTTTTTTGTATTAATGAAGTTATATAAAATTACACATTGTCCAAGTGTAATTATAATTGCCTCACGTTTAAAAAATAAAATAATATATATATATATATATATATATATATATATATATCCCTTAAATTAAAATTAAAAATAATAAATGCATCATATTAAAAGTTCTATTTTAAGTGTATCATATTTTATCCTTACTCTTTCTCTCTTAGTTTTTTTTTTTTTCTGAACATTTTCCTCAACAACACAGCAAATCAAGCACAATTATATTTTTATTCAAATTTCCTTTCATAATTGAATGTTGGGCATATCACAATTTTTATTAATGATATGATTACCCTTTTTATTCCTAAGTTATTTTTTGATTTAATTTAAATAAAAAATTAGAATGAATTTTGACAAAGTTAGAATTTAAACCTTAATCTCTTTAGTTATTAAAAAACAAAAATAATCACTTATTCAATAATTTAATTGATAAGAATTATAAAGCATTTATATATATACACATTAATCTTTAGCATAAATTTTATTTATTATCATATATTTATTTATTATTTCTTGTATTTTTAACAAAAATTTAGTATTTTGAATAAAAGTAAAATAAATTAAATTAACTAATTAATTTTATTTAAATAATTATTAATAACAATAAAAAAAATTAACGTTAAATATAATGATCAACACTTTTAAATTAAACAGAGGGTCTAAAACTGCTTGATTTTAAAAGTAAGTGAATCAAAATTGTAAATTTTAAAATATGGGAACCAAAATTACATATTTATAAATAAGAAACCAAAATTACAATTAAATTAAAAAAAATAATAACTTACAAATTTAGTTATAGAAATAAAATGGATAAAAAAAAAATGAGTACACCCAAATTTATTTATTGGAAATCACAACTCCTAGAGAATAATTAAATGTGTGATGAATTTGTGATTTAAAAAAAAAATTTGAATTAATCACACAAAAAATATGCTAAAGAGAAAGGAGAGTCTTTAACCTTTGAGAAAGGATCAACTTCCAAAGGCTGGAAATAAGATTGGTGCTTGGGAAGTAAAAGTAGATTGATGATTGATGGAGCAAAGGTAACAGAGAGTGGAGAGGAGACTCCACAAATGATGAGTCTGATGAGTAGTAGTCTTCTTCCCCCTCTTGCTGCTGCTTCTTACACAAACACACTGAAAACTCACAGTCCAAACAACAACCTTGTACTAGGACAGAGGGTCCTACCTAATCTCCTCTCTTTGGCCCTTGCAGTAACCTTAGCCTCTCCTTTACCATCTCATGCAATCCCATCCCTCAATTCTCAATCCCCTCCAATCTCCCTCACCACTCCTTTCTCTCAATCCAAGAGCTTGGAGCTTGGACTGGAAAATGGGTATATAAACATTCTTTCTTCATGCATTACTTGTAGAATCACATTTACTAGACTACATTTTCCCAGCTTCAGAATTATGCTTAATTTGGGTGCATATAGTGACTTTATATCATGTATCATATATACTGTTGTTTCTTATTATTAACAATATTTTTCTGTGTACCACTTCTCTTGCAGAAAAATTAGACCTTGCCCATCAATCAATCCAGGTTGTATATCAACGAATCCCAAGTCATCATCTTTTGCGTTTCCTTGGCTCATTCCCGCTAATTCCTCCAATGATGCTGTTCAGGTTTCCAACGCATTCCTCAAAACTCAAAAGTTTCCTTTATTTTCATTATTTCCACTTTGACTGTTTATAACTTTCTTGGTGTGCTTTGTTGCATGTGGGCTATGTCTAGACATTCCTTAGGTACATTTCATATATTTTCTAACTTTATATTACTGTATTTTTTTATAAAAAAAAAATCCAGAAACTACGTGAAGCAATCCTGAAGACCCAGAAAAATGTGAAATTTCAGCCTGTGGAAGATGCTCCAGATGGTAATAAAGCTCAGTCTAACCTGCTTTGTTCAGTTTTAGATGAATTTAGAAATAATAGCAAACTAGCAACAGAAAATAGGAACTTATAAGGATGCCAACTAATAATAAATATAGATGAAAATGGAGAGCTGCATTTTTATCAGATTCTGAAACTGGAATGAGGAGGGATTAGATCTTAGATTTTAAATGATTGTATCCAAATCAGGCTAATTTTTGAAGAGATTAACAAAATTGCTATCTTGCGCACCGCAGGGCATAATAACTTCACTTTACTAATAATTTAGTAATATGCAGGTCAATATCTACAAGCTGAAGTTGATGGAGGATTTGGTAGAGATGTTCTTGAGTTTCTGGTGAAAGGTGATGTGGTTGCATACAGGTGTGTGGCAATGAAAGTAACTTATGTGTACCCTTTCACTACTGCATTAGGAGATTCAAAGGGTCAAGAAGAAAGACTGAAGCAAATTAATGACCAGTTGGGATGGTATGCTCCAAGTTTTAAATCCATGGAGGAATAGTGTTGTTTTGTTCTTTTGTTGCTTTAGTTCTTTGATTGGTTCCTTTCTGAATTCTTAATGCCATTAATGTTATATTTTTCCTCATTATGTGCAATTTTATGGCTTTTGCAACTTTGTTTCTTAATGCTCAATAGTCTTAGACTCACCATGGTAGATTTTTAAACCTCTAGGTTTTGAAATGTTGATTTACACTTGAAAATTCACTTGTTGAGCTCAAGAATGGTACACCCTCCCCTTAGTTTGAGGCTCTGTTTAGTTTCAACTTTCAAACTACTTATTCATAAGCTGTTCTATCACTATTTCTCCTTTCTGAGTATCCTGTTTTTAACTTGAAGTTATTGATACTAGTCTTAGAATAAGGTGAGAAACTAGTCCGTGACTGTGTTATGACTTGTAACCTTTTTTCACCTTACCACCAACTTGATTGAAAAATATTGAAGTGATATTGCATGAACTTCATCCTTCAAGAGTTAGTGCACATCGCATTAAAACATTCTTGACATAAGAGTGGTATAAGTTTTTTTACATGTAAAATGTTTAACTAACATGGCATCTTCAAGAATTTGAAGTTAACTTCATGTGGAGAGTACTTATTCTTTCATTATTTGGTTCTTTGAAGTTGAAGTATGATTTATGTTGAATTTCAACTGTAACATTTTAGCTTCAACCTGAGAGTGGTTCTTAGTTCTTACTTCTTATATCCTCATTTGTTTCATTTATCTGAAACTATGTGACGTTTGTTGAATGAATTTCAACGATAATAGTTTTCTTATGTGTTTGTTTTTCATTTAATATATGTAATAACTAATAAGAACAAAAATGGTGGTTTTTAAATGACATGAATTGAGACAAAAAACAAAAGACAGTACATTGCTCACTTGTTTGTATTAACTTTTGTTTAGAGGCGATAAATAGATAGATAAATAAAGTATAGAAAGATGGAGTCATGACATGAGGTGCTTGGGAGAAGGACAAAAGGGTTGGAGTGATGACATAACATATAAATAAAAATATAAAAAAAAAAGTGGAAAAACAGTTGTAAATGTTATAAATAATATAATCAAGAAAATAGAAAAATATAGGAAGAAAATATAATAGAAAAAGTAAAAGTATTATTATTATTATTATTAAATGCATTAAATAACTGAGAGGCGTTTGTTTGAAGATATGAAATTGTATTCTCAAGAATCACATTTTTAGGAATATTATGTCTAGAAATATTTTTTTCATGTACATGTTTATTTGACAATTGTAATTTCATAAAAAAAAAAGAAGAAGAAGAAATTTATCTAATTAAAAATAAAAATAAAAATAAAAGAAAAATGTGAAACAATGGAGGGTGGAGAAGTAGTTACAATAGAAAATAACTTTTATTTTCAAGGAATCCAATATAGAAGAGTTTTGTTTAGATAATTTACTCATAAATACTCGTAGAGAAAGAAAATAAAAAGATAAAATACAACAAGTTTATCTCGCTAAAATTAATTTATGTAATTTAATTTTTGAAAAAAATTAAATGAGAAAAAATTTATAAAAATTAAGTGCGTAAATTAATTTTAATTTTTAATTCATTAAAGAATCGTAATTCATTTTATTTTTTATTTTCATCTCTTACAAGTATTTATATAGAAAAAAAAAGTTTATCCAATCAAAACTAAGTATGAAATTTTTTATTATTGTGATATTGTTTAAAGACATTGAGATTTAATTAAAATTATTAATTTAATATGATATATAAAAGACAAGTATCACAAAATGAGAAAATACATAATCATGGAAAAGAAAAACTCGTACCAAGTTTCTCTGACTTTTTAAAATTCAAAATGATTACGTGGAAATCTAAAAAACCATGATTATCATGGAAAAGAAAAACTCGTACCAAGTATTTGATAGTTTTCCGTTTAAATACGTTATTGTCACACGCTTTCAAAACACTTACATTTGAAGTTCTAATAAGAGCATATTTAAGCTTATTGTCACACCTTTATGGATAAGTCTTTTTTTTCTTAGTTTAAGCTTTTTGAAAAAAAAAAATCAGGACAACAACTTATTTTAAAAATAAAAATATTTTTTTTAAAACTGAAAATTTATAATTTATAATTATTTTTTAACTTTTTTTTTTAGTTATTTTTACACTCTTTAAATTAATTAGTTATTTTTTAGTTATTTCAACCAAACTAAAACATAAAACATAAATATCAGTTACATTTAACCTTTATTTTTTATTTTTTTTTTGAAAGGATCCAAAGATTTGATAAGTAGTCCTTTTTGGCCCCACAGATAACTTTGAATCTCTTGAACCTAAAATAAAGAGAGTTGATATTTTACGAAACTACTTTTCAGGAAATATCATATCATTTTCGTGATGGAAAACGAAGGGAAATAATATAATAATAAATATCTTTGTGAAAGTACAAAACTGCCATCACCAGTATCAATAGAGACAGGCAAATATCCAATGGCTTGAAAGTGATTTCAAAGTGTTTTTTTTTTAAAATTAATTTGAAGATATTTTCATACTTAAAAAAATCGGATTGAAAATTTGGGCATGGACGACGATGAATAATGTCATTGCCAGCGCATTATTTTGGTTTGGATCACAAATAGAACACATTAAAAATTAAAAACACGGAGATAACTCTTAACCTCTTATACTTTGCTACTCTAAAAAAAAAATCTCTTATACTTTGCCTGTCCTTTTCTCCTAAAGTCCCACTCCTTTATTTAAGTCATTTCTCCCAAAGGACTTAATTATGTATTTTAAACTGCGTAGTATGATTAAGTTAAAAATCTTATCATTTTATTCAAAAAATTTGTTAAAGTGATTCAATTGATTTGAGTTTTATTTTTTTTATCATCAGGTACTGTACGTTTGTATCAAATTCTTCTTCAATGTCAGCAAGACACTTTTTTTCCCATTCTTGAAAGTTGAAACAGTATTTGTCCAGTTACTTATATAATATTTTTATTTTATTTTTTTATATTATAAAACAAAGATTTTCTAAGCCAGATCTCATTCTTACAAGAAAATTTTGCCGGCTAATATGTTTACAGTAACTGGAATTGATAAATTAAAATTTATTCTCTATATAAAAAATGAATCATATTAACCATGTCCGTCCGTTATTAATTATAATTTGGCTCTCACGACACTAGTTATTTTACAGTTCATTTTAGCCTAGATATAAAGAGCATGCCGACACAATTCATTTTCCCTTTTTTTTCTCTTTTAGGGATGTAAAAAAAAGAAAAAGAAATCCTTGTATTGTACAATTTGATAATAATATATAAATTTGAATGGACCTACGTAGGGACGTGACGTAAGGTTGCAAAATACTGAACTGTACCTTTTGAAGATAATTGACTGTACCTATTACTATAGCCTATGCCTATTAATGTGAGGTGAGCTTGGTATTTGATAAGCACTAAGGAATAAGCAACCACTCTCTCATCTCATTTTCACTCCTTCAAATTAAAGCAAGGTACATATAGTTACATACTATGGTTTGGGTGCATGAGAAACTGAAGAGCTTCGTGGGGCACAGATGGGTGGTGTTTGTGTGCGCGATGTGGGACATGTCCTTCGCGGGCACTTCCTACATGTTCGGAAGCATATCGCCGGTCATAAAGAGTAGCATGGGTTTCAACCAGAAGCAGGTCGCGTTCTTAAGCGTGGCTAAGGATTTGGGCGACAACGTTGGTCTTCTCGCCGGTAAAATCAGCCAGAATTCCCCTATTTGGGGGCTTATTCTTGTCGGGGTCATCCAGAATGTTGTCGGCTACGGCCTTGTTTGGCTCATCGTCACGCACCAGTTCCCCGCTTTGCCTTTGTGGCTCGTAAGTTCCTATCTTCGTTTTTTCCATCATGGCTTTCAATATTATTGCTAGATCGTCAACAATTTTGGATCATTCATACTATTATTTATTAGAGTTAGGAAGATGTTTTCCAGAAATATACGATTCTTTTTCCACTGTTGACTTTGACTTTATTCTCTAATTGTTTGGAAGTCTGAAACTAATTTTAATTATTTAAAATTTGTTCTTTTGGATATAAAAAATAATGATAAAGAAAAGGGTTATACCTTATGGGTTTTGTTTCTTTCCCGCAAATATAGGTGAAGAAAACTAAAAAAAAAAAAAGATTCTATGATAAGTTAAAATTTAAGAGTTTTTTTTTCTCTTATTCTTACAAGTACTTATTGAAAAAAAATATTCAAATAAAATCACACATATCCACAATTCCTTAGTTATCGCGCTGTTAGTCTTTTACTCTTGATTAGCTGTTATAATTCAATTGGATTGCAGCTATGCATTCTGATCTTCGTGGGACAAAACGGGTCAACATATTACAACACAGCAGCACTAGTTTCGTGCGTGCAAAGCTTCCCCGAGAGCAGAGGCCCCGTGGTGGGAATACTGAAAGGCTTCGTCGGCCTCAGTGGCGCAATCTGGACTCAACTGATAGCCATGATCCAACTCCCCGACCAAGCCTCTCTCATTTTCATCATAGCAGTTGGACCCGCAATGGTTTCATTAACCTTCATGTTCATCATAAGACCCGTCGAGAGTTACAGACAGAACTCTAGGGCCTCGGAAGGATCGGGTTTCATGTTTATTTACAGCATCTGTCTCCTCTTGGCTGCTTACTTGATGGGAGTTTTGTTGCTAGAAAACATGTTTGATTTGGACCAAAGCACCATCACAGTGTTCGCGGTTGTTTTGATTATTCTCATATTGCTTCCAATCATAGTTCCCATTTTCTTGGTTTTCTTCTCTGGACCACAAAGTTCTGACCAAGAAGCCCTCTTGGAGCCACCAATGCTAGAAGAAGCAACCACGTCTAAGCACTTTGTTGGGGAGAGTAGTTCTTCTTCTAGCACTGAAAATGAGAAGAAGAAGAAGAAGAACTCTTCGAAGCTAGAGGTGCTGCCTCTGTCTGAAGGGCCAAGGGATGTTTTTCAGTTCCAAGCTAGGCTTTGGCAAGCTGTTACAAAAGCTGTGAAGAAAATGAAGCGAAAAAATGGGCCCCATAGAGGAGAGGATTTCACATTGTCGGAAGCAATGGGCAAGGCTGATTTTTGGGTCATGTTCTTCTCTCTTGTCATGGGAGCTGGTTCGGGCTTGACAATCATAAATAACATGGGTCAGATTTGTCAATCATTGGGAGACAACAATGTCAATGTTTATGTCTCGGTTATCAGCATTTCTAACTTCCTTGGTCGTGTTGCTGGCGGCTACTTCTCTGAGGTTATAGTAAGGTACAATCTCTATACTCATCTTTAGAAATAGTTTTATATTGTGAATCAAATCACAATACTTATCATACGTACAGGAATTTCGGGTACCCGAGGCTAGCTGCATTGGCAGTGATTCAGACAATGATGTCTTTAGGACTAAGCTACTATGTCTTAGGATTGGTAGGACAAGTTTACGTGGTGGCCATATCCAACGGTTTCGGGTACGGTGCACACTGGTCAATTGCATTAGCAGCAGCATCAGAGCTATTCGGCTTAAAGAACTTCGGAACTCTCTACAATTTTCTCACCATGGCTAGCCCAGCAGGGTCTCTCTTTCTATCTGGGTTTGTGGCAAGCACGATATACGACTATTACGCGGAGCAGCAAGCAAAGATCCGTTATGTCACTGGAAATAACAACACTGACTTGCTTCTTTGCGAGGGAAACATTTGCTTCTCCATAACATTTGGAATTTTAGCAGTGGTTTGCTTATGTGCTGCTTCTCTGAGCTTGATCATTGCTCACCGAACTAGGAAATTCTATGCACAGCTCTATGGGGACTCCAGAACTTAAAAGTGGCCAGAGCAAGAGCAAACATTGGAAAAGTACTTCTTCTTCCATGTTCCAGTTATTAGGGGGACTAATTACGGTGTGAATGTTGTGTAGAATTGTTGGAGAGATGCTACTAGTACAATTTTTTAATACTACTTTTTTTTGTTAGGTGAAATTCATGTGTATTCTATTAAATATGTGAGTTTCATCCTTATTTGATAGGTCTTTTCACAAATCAGTAGGAATCACATGAATTTTAACTAATAAAAGATGATGCTAGAAATATGTTTATTAGCACTTGCCTCTGTTTGTATGCTTTTTTTTCGTACCCCGCTCCCATGTTGATTTTATACATGCTTGGGGTATTATGAAACCAGTTTACTTCCTATCTTATGTTATGTGTGTTCCTGTAAATGTAAGGGGATTTGATGAATTCAGCTGCAGACAAGTAAGAATCGTCATATTAGTGTAATGTTAAATCTCCATTCAATTTTTTATGTTTATCCTCCCTTGACTTCTTTTAGGAAATACTAGCATATGGTATGTTCAAATTGTTTTACATTTATTTTCATGTTATTTAACTATTAATTGATTTTTTTTTTATAAGGACTTGGTATTTTTTCCAGGTGAAGTTAATTAGTATATGAAGTATTTTTATTGTTTTTTATTGAATGAAAAAGTAAAAAAAAAAGTGGATAAATTTTGCACAAATATTTAATACTTTCTTAGGAAAGACTAATGTAAAAATTCTAGAAAATCATTGCAATACTTTAAAAGACTATATTAAAAAGCATATAACTTTCAGAAAAAACCGACCACAGTGGGAGTCGAACCCACGACCTTCTGATCCGAAGTCAGACGCGCTAATCCACTGCGCTATGCGGTCTTTGGTATTACATTTCCCACCTTTTATATTCTTATAGGAAAAAACAAATGCTTGATGGAACATAACCTCTATTAGCTATCACTGTTCCAACCAATAAAATAAATAAAAATAAAATTAACGGGCATTCAATGGTTGATGGAACAGACCAATCCTAAGTTTCAACAAGAAACCAAAAGAAAATTAACGATCATTTTAGTGGTTGATGGACTTTCATAATTACTAGCAAAACTCAATCTCGATAATTAATGAGTCTCTCTTGCAAGACAATTCAGGACTCGGGAGTTGGATAAATTGTAAATTGGTAATCTTTTTTTTTTTTAATTTATAAATATTGAAAACCGGTATTGAAAATTTACAATAACTCACAACCTTTCTCAATCAGTAGCTATGCCCCATCAGTTACCCTGGTGAAAATTCCAATGTTTTGGTTAGGAATTTTTTCTCAGAAAATTTTATGGTTAAATTTTTAATATAGTTTTTTTTTACAAATAAATTTTAATATAGTTAGTTATTGAAAACATATTATTTCATACACTAGATATAAGTTGCATGTGATCAGGGCTAGTTAATGCTTTCCTATTCCTGGCTTGTTTAGAAATTCCTAATATCCATCTTTTTGCAACGGAAATTTGAATAGCATGCATCTACTTGCTCAGTCACAATTTTCTTGTGTGATACGACATTTGATATTCAAAAGAAAGAAAAAAAGAAACTGATAGAATTGAATTGGTTAAAGACAAACCGTACGTTTACTAATTGAGCATGCATAGCGGATGGCAATAAAGACAATTTTACATGAAAAAATGGAGGTGGAGAGTAATGCTATTTGGAGGATGTATTGGTTAAAGACAAATATCTCAAGATGCCACAAAAGAGAATTTTACCTGGAAAACAGATATTTTGTAAATTGATTAGCATTTGAGAAATTAATTCTATTCTTACTTAATATTTTTACAGCATTTTATACAATTGAGAGATATTGGAGTTCAGTGCATAGGGTGCCTCGACAATTATTATAGCTTCAGTTTTTCGTTATTTGGCTTCAAGACTTATATATTTTTTTCATAATTTTCTCCTTATGATTCTGTATTATTCTCATGTGTCATTGCTAGCAGTATATAAGATTGAAGGAGTTAGGACAGTGCAACTTGCAAATTGACTATAAAACAAAAGTTTATGTCCAACTTTAAGAAAGTGTTAGTTTTAACTTTTAATATTCTAGGAGAAAAAGGTTGTCACACTTCATGTGCCTGTAAAATATTTCTTTATTTTCACCATATGCATAAAACTCTGTTGAGAATTGAATGACAAAGCATGAAGTTAAAGGATTACTTCTGAGCTTCAAATAAACTCAATGACAAGACCTACATTTTTTGTTTGAGAATGAAACATGTGAAGTTCCAGGTAAGGTAATGATGAGAAGACAAAGAACTTGTTAGTTAATAGGATATAATCAGGTCTCTAGCTTTTCATTGTGATTAATAAAAATTGATGGAATGAGAATGCTGACAAACCACTTAAGAAGATATGTAGTTTGGAACATACATGTAACAATGTTCAAGGGTCTTTTGTTTGTGGATAGGATCACTATCCGATGATGTGTACTAAAACTTTGTCATATTTTGTGGTCTAAGGACTTTTGACAGATAGTTTAGAAGGCATTGTAAGAATGCTATGCTCCATTGGATTTACCTCAAGTGATGTTTTGTAATTGCTTATTCCTAATTCTTCATTTGCTATAATGCAAACTGAGTATTTGTTCGAGGAGGTCGGTGACTTGAGCCTCAAGGTATATGCGTACAACTTGTAAATTTGAAATCTATATAGAATTCATCAAAATCCTATCTAGGAAAATTAACAAAATTAACAGCATTGTTTGTTTTTTAGATTGTTGGCATATCAGTAGCCTCCAATTATGGAAGAAAATCCTAATCATTAAGTTGAATTGTGTACAAAAATAAATAAATTCATCGAAATCCAATCATCTATAGAAGGTACTTTAACACATGCAAATCTATATTTGTGCTAAAAAAAAGACTAATAAGGAAGTATCATGAGGAAGCATAAATTTGTAAATATATATTAGAGTGATAAAAGAGTTAGAACTGTATTAAGTAACATGAAAGCTACCCTCATTTTTTTCAAAAACACCATCTCAATTGGATTTACTGCAATTAGTAACAGTTACACTATGAAAGAGTTAGAAAAACAAACTTCAGTAAACAATATGAAGATTAACTGAACATATTACACTGAAATGAACATTCGTAATATTTGTATAATTTCTCATATGAGGTGAAGAAAAATAAAAATAAAATGTAAAGGTCTACTAAAAATGAAAGCATTAATTTTTTTATATAATTTAAAAATTAAAAATATCTTTAATTTCCCTTATCATATATAAGAAAATTAATTAATAAAACAATTAATACTTTACTAATTAGATCATTGAAGCATCCTTTCACAAAACAACGGAACTTTTCACAAACACAGCTGGCCATACACATACACGCGGTAATGGTATTAATGATTTTAAACTTTTATATTCATCTACAACATGTAAATTTTTTTAACAGAAGTATATTTTTGCATTGATTGAAGAAATTTTTACAAAAGAAAATCACAAGACAAGTGTTGGGTAATAGTAATACTAATAATTACCACTTTTTGTTAAGATAACATTATCTTACAAGATATTTATTTTTTAACTTTTAAGTTTTATTATATGAGGTAAAAATAAATTTTTTTTCCTTATTTAAAAAAAAGTTCAGAGGTGAATGAGAGAGAGTATAAAAGCCTCTCTCACCATGATGGCCTAAACATGCACCGCACAGAGTAAGCTTTGAAACTCTCTCTGATCGGAGCCCGATTCTCTAAACTCTCAGAGTCACCGTTTTCTGAATCATTCAGAAAAAAACACAGAGAGCTTCCTCAACTCAGTTTCCCGCTACCGTGTGGCTAAAGGTTAGGCCTTTTTTTTTTACCTGATTCTTCTCCTTATGTTTTTCTCTTTATATGAATCAATGTGGTTTTAGATTGTGTGATTGTGTTTTTGTTTTGGATTGCTGATATCTGCAGTGGGTAGTAGTTGATTACATTTGGGGAAATAAATCATTGAATGGATTTCTGTGTTTTTTTTAACAAACCTTTTTTATTTGTTTGATTTTGTTTGTACGTAACGGAAACGGAACCACCAATGTGGTCTGTCGCGGCCGCAGCTGTGCGGTGTTGTAACCCATTGTTACTGTGGACAGATTGAAAGGTTGAGTTTTTCGTGATTAAAAGTCTTCGAAAGTTTGAATTTTTCTTCTTCTTCTTCTTCTTCTTCTTCTTCTCCCTCTCCCTCTGCTTTTATTTTCCTTCTATGCGGTTCTTGTTTGTTCATTTGAAGGGCTGCATGTGCGGTGTTTTGCCCCTTTTTTGGTGAGTTTTAGGGTATTTTGATTGTTTTTTTCAAAAATTGTTTAATGTTTTCAAAATTCAATTACACAAGGTTGCTTGTGGAGGGTGGTGCAAGGCACAAAGTAGGGTGTGGATTAAAGGAGAGGTTGAGCATGATGAAAATTGAAAATGAAGATGAGATAGATTTGCTTCTGTTTTGCTTTTTCAAAACAACTTGCCTTGGAAACAATTTTCTAAACTAGATAGATTTTAGATGAGAAATTGATTATGGAGTAGTGTGGAATTGTTTTAGAAAACAGTTTGTATAAACTAAAAGGTGAAAAGAGAATCAAATAGACTCTTCGATTTTGAATTTAGTTTTTAATTTCCTCTTTTGTTGTTGATTGTGGTTGATTGTTAAAGGTGTTCATTTGAAGAGCTGCATGACCGAGAGTTTACTTTTTAGAAATACAAAGAAGCTTGCTTTGCTTTGTTGCCCTATTATTGAAAGGAGTGATTGAAAGTAAAAACTGTGGTTTGGTATTTGTGCATTTTGATTATGTCATGGTTCCTTTTCTCCTTTGCAATTTCCTTTTCCATGATCAGCAAG
Organism: Amphicarpaea edgeworthii; assembly: GCA_014843725.1. Taxonomy (NCBI): domain Eukaryota; kingdom Viridiplantae; phylum Streptophyta; class Magnoliopsida; order Fabales; family Fabaceae; genus Amphicarpaea; species Amphicarpaea edgeworthii. Next base: position 6,626,099 of record CM026328.1, read on the forward strand.
GGTTTGGTTGTTCCCTGGATGGATTGTGGTTGGTGAAGGTTGCAAGGGACTAAATGTGGAAGTGTATTGGAAATCTAATGTCATGATATTGTGATCCTTTAATTCTTTTTGAAATTTGGTACTCAAATATGTTCACTGAATTTGTAGGTAAAATGTATGGAATTAATGGATAATAATAAGCATTGGAAAGAATTCCGTTACCCATTATTTCTGTTATGATTTCATTATGTTGTTATCGGCGTGTTTTTTCTTTCCTTTGTTGCTAATGTATTTATGTCATTTTGGACTATTTACAGGCTTTATCAGGCTTCTGTAATTTAAGGAAGCATCTTTATTATGCACGTGGAGTTGTCGGGTTCTGGGTGTCAATATTTATTGTCGGGTCCTTCCTCCTTGTTGGTATCACCCTGATGTATACTTCTAAGGAAGGAAATAAAGAAGAGTAATTAGTGGCATTTGCAGAAACGTACTGGCTAGCATGGAATTTAATAAAGATGGAGCCTTAAGGGCCAAAGAACTTGCAGAGAAGATGCTTGTACAGAGGGACTTTGGTGGGGCAAGAATGCTCGCAATGAAGGCTCTAGAATTTTATCCCAATCTTGATGGTCTTCCTCAATTTCTAGCAACTATTGAGGTGTATATCTCTTCTGAAAAAAGAGTTAATGGAGAAATTGATTGGTACAGGATCCTTGGTGTGCAACCCTTGGCTGATGAAGAAACAATTCGAAGACGATATAGGAAACTGGCTCTTACTCTGCACCCTGATAAAAATAAATCCGTAGGTGCAGATGGGGCATTTAACCTTATCGCACAGGCTTGGAGTTTATTATCTGATAAAGCCAAGAGAATCTCCTATGACCGAAAGTGCAACTTATGGGGTGGGAAACCTTCTATGCCAGCTAGCCAGAATGGTTTACATAGTAATACCTTCAATCCTGTGTTGTTGAAATCCACATTTTGGACCTTTTGCAGTTTCTGCAAGACAAAGTTTGAGTACCATAATGTTTATATTAACAGCAATCTTGTTTGTACCTGCTGTCATAAGTCATTTTTGGCTTCCGAGACATCGCCTCCACCTGGATACAGAAATGTTTCATCCACTCATGTAAGGCGTCATAATTTCCACACAACGAGAATGGACAGAAATTATCATGTTTCAGGAAGAACACCAATGTCTGCTGTGAATTCATCACTTGGGTCAGGTTCTTTCTCTATGCCTGGTGGATTTTCCCATGTACCAACATCAGCTTCTAGTGCTGCAGAAGCTCCTGGTGTTTTTAGGATGCCATCTGAGACTTTGAAAAGAAGGCATGAAGATTTGACACCTTTCTTGAGGGAGGATGTCCATTTTGGGAAAGCTCATGCTGTTGAGCGAACTGGTGTTGGTTCAGCTTTTCAGTCCTCTCGTTTTGGTTCAAATTCTATGATGAAAGGAGACAGCTCAAGGACAAAAAGGCCCACTGATGAGCTTAAAGTTGGTAGTGATAGAAGAGATATGGAAAACAAAACAGCATCTCAAAATGAAGGAATAATCTTGGCTAATGAATTTGGGTCAGGAAGGGTTAATGCTGCCGGAAATTACAAACGCAATGGTGTTAGGGACAGATCACAGCATCAAATAAAGAACATATTGGTGGAAAAGGCTCGGAAGGAGATTCGTAAAAAGCTTGATGAATGGGGAGTTTCTTCTGCAACAAAGAATTTAGACAAGACAAAGAATACTGACACAGAAATCAGAGAGAAGGGCAAAGAAAGGGGAAAAAATGGTATGAAACCTGGTGCACAGGTTGTTGATTCTGAGACCGTCGTCAAGAAGTGTTTCTCTGCTGATCCAGAGCCAGAGCTGCCTGGTTCTCTCTCAATGAATGTTCCAGACCCAGATTTCCATGATTTTGATGGAGACCGCATTGAAAATGCTTTTGGTGAGAACCAGGTGTGGGCTGCATATGATAATGATGATGGCATGCCGCGCTTCTATTGCTTAATCCACAATGTAATCTCAAATAATCCTTTGAATATGAGGATTAGCTGGTTGAATGCCAAAAGCAATGATGAATTGGCCCCGATAAAGTGGATCAGTTCTGGCTTTCCTAAGATCAGTGGAGATTTCAGAATAGGAAAGCGTGTATCCTATAGCACTCTTAATTCGTTCTCGCACAGGGTTAAGTGGACAAAAGGTTCAAGAGGGGTTGTCCATATATATCCGAAGAAAGGTGACGTGTGGGCGCTGTATCGGAACTGGTCCCTTGACTGGAATGAATTTACTGATGATGAAATCATACAGAAATATGACATGGTGGAGGTGCTTGAAGACTACAGTGAAGAACAAGGTGTGAACATTTCCCCACTTGTCAAGGTTGCAGGTTTCAAGACAGTATTCCGCCAGAATGCTGATCCAAGAAAAGTCAGGAATATTTCCAAGGCAGAGATGTTTCGTTTCTCGCACCAGGTACCTTCATACTTGCTTACTGGTGAAGAGGGTCACAATGCTCCTAAAGGTTGGTTGGAGCTTGATCCTGCTGCTACACCAATGGAACTTCTTCAGGTGTTAGCCGAAGATCTGGAGCAAGAAATCGTAATGACAACTGAAAAGTCCGTGGAAGATGAACTGAAGCACAAAGAGAACTCCGTAGAAGAGGAGGATTCGATCAAGAGGTGCCAGACAACTAAGGAAGAAAGCTCTGATGAAGGATTGGGAGAGAAGAAAAGGAAGCAGTCTGAGATATGTCAGTCAACCAAGGAAGATGGTTCTGATGCAGGATTGGGAGAGAAGGAAAAGAAGGCTGGGATTTTCCTTGTGTATAAGCGTAGAAAGGGAGCTGCGAAAGCTGAAGAAGTGAAGTGTTTGAGTAATGTTAATGACTGGAAGAGATTTTGTGTTCCATTTTAGACAGAGATAGCAGATTTAATTAGTAAACAAAACTATAGCTTACAGTGACAAACAATTAAACATAAAATTAGAACAGTTTTTGTTGTTTTTGCTGTATATTGGCGGGGGCTACAGTTTTGCATTTAGTGGTACCGTTGCCCTTAAGACTTTTATTTCAGTTGTATCAATCAAACTTTTTGAAATGCCAATGTGCAGCTAGTTATTAGTTTCTGCAAGCCAATAAATCTCATTATCATTCAGTTTTTACCTCTTTCGCCTGGAAACATATATCTCTATTTTGAGGTTCATTAGAGAAAATCTGTATTAACCATAGCTATACAGCTGGTCAAATTGTACACCATAAGTTGCATTTTTTTCAAGTTCCTCATGAATTCAGTTCTTTTAACAAAATAGAACAAACATTTTTGGAGCTTGAGATTGAGAGACTTTTTGTTATCTATTTTGCATGGTTAACTTATTGTTCATGCATCCATCGATAAATTAATCTATTCTACACTTATAGTTTCATCACATTTTTAAATGAGTTTCTATAGTTAAAAGGCTTACAAGTTTTTTCTATTTCAAAATCTTTCAAGTAAGTTCTCATTTACTAGTGGTTATTAAATTTTGTTAAATTGAAGATACTATTTTAAGAATTTATATAGATTATATGAATTTATTCAATTATGTTTTATATCAAATAGTTTCACGTCTATTTAAGTTTTTAAATAAGCCACTTTGTTTAGTCGGTTGATGGTGTCTCTATGGGTTTTTTTTTTTTTTTTCTCATTACAAGACAATGGAAATAAAGTCTTATAAAAAAAGACAATTATTTTAAAAAACTATGTCTTATAAATAAAGATAGAGGAAGTGTTTTTGTTTCTCTACTATCACTCCAATCCATCCCATTTATTAGTAGGAAGTTTATAATGACTATTTCATACATTTGCAATGATAAACTAAGCACCTTTTTTTGTTTTTTCAAAAAGGCGGTAATCTCGCTTTATTTTTATTTTTATTGGCATTTTATACTTCTGTATTATATGTGAGCTCATATTTTAATAATAATTATATTAATTATTTATATATAGGAAGATGCTACATTATGAGAGCACGTTAAAGTTTAAAGGTAAACATTTTTGTTTATAAATATAAATAATAAACTTAGGTTATTTTTTTAATATACCAAGTTTCATTGTTTTTCTTTTATCCATTTAAATATTTAAAAATTAAAGAGACTTCCAATAGAGGAAGAATATATGATCAATATATACCTATAAAATTTATTGGCGTGCACATAAAGAACAAAGATAGGATGAGAGGATATTCTCATTACTTAATGATAATATACATGTTTACTGAAGGAGATTTGATATATCTTGAATTGGATTAATTTTTGACCTAATTGATTAGAAGATACTTGTGATATCTGAACTTGAAAAAAAAAAAGATTTGAATTTAATTCTCACATAATATATTATTTGAAAGAAAGAAAATGAATTTTAAATATGACTAAGTCTTAAACCAGAATAATTTTATAATTCAAAGAATCCAAACTTTTGAGAATGTTCTTATTGTTGGGTTATTAAGATTCAAAATTTTCAATTATTTGATGTTTGGGTTTTTTTTTTGAAGAATTTTCATGCAAAATTTTGTTTTTATCAAAAGTTTAGTTCTTGATCTTGACTATGAACCTCTTGATTGGGTTTTATTTAGTTTTGGAATTAGAGTGATTCCCCCTCATTTATATATGAATGTTGTCATTAAATTGAGAAATTGGAAGTTATTTTATGGTTGTATTTAGTCAGGATTGATCCAAATAAAGTAATGATACAATTTCGATAGCATATTAGCATCCGCCTTAAAGGCTATAATAAAAGCAACTTGGTAATAAGAAAAAAATTAGGTTTTTTTTACTTGGAAGAATTTTTTTAGTTATATCTTAAATTAATTGTATTTTTATCCTTTTATTATTGATTGAGATCATTAACCATACTTTTTTTTTTTTTTATCATTAACCATACTGATGGTAGTGATTTGTTAAAGAAATTATTTTCCTAGTTATCATAAATCATAATTAGGACTATAACTAGGCCTTCCTTGTTACTACAACGAGATAATGATTTAGGTTTTCCTAATTAGCTACAATGATTTATACATACTTTCTTAATCTCATTAGTGTGTTTGGTTCTTGGGTGGCATGCGTCAAACTTACTTTTAAAGTACTAAACTCAGTTTGGTCACAGTGTTTGAAAACTTATAAAAGTAATTTTCAGAGGCTTATGTCAAGGAAATTCCTAATTCCTTATATATTTATATCTTGAGGTGTGCATTGAGTAAGGAAATCCAACAAACATAAGAAAACAAATGTCAAAAGAGCTAAAAATGTCTTACAACATATACTTACAAAAAATTGTGGTCCATTCCTCATGTCTTCTTGAAATGGAAAATAACACTTGATTATGATTACTTGAGATACTATAGTAGATTGGGAAACAATGTCCATGGCCTTCACATTTTTGAATGAATAAAATTAATAAAAGACTAATAAAAAAAATACACGAGAAATAACTTTAAATTTAAGTTACAAAAATCAAATTATAACATTTAAAAAATAATAAATTAATAAATGAAAATTTCATGATATTTTAAAGAATAGCGATAGAATTTAACATTTTTATGTCATATATTTCACAATATAAATTATAATCAAGCTTAAGCGTTTAAAATATTAAAATAAATTTATATGACTAAAGGTTCGATAAAGTATTTAAGTTAGTTTCTAATTTTTTTTTTAATAACTTTTCAGTTAATTTGATTGTTCGATAAATATGAATTTTTTTCCATAATTTCTAGCGTTACTTAAAATGCTAGTTTTAACTTTTAACTTTTTACATTTATTTTATTTTTATTCTTAAAACTTTTATTAACATTTATTATTATCATTCTTAAATGTTAATAAATTTCTATTAACATTTATTTATCTCATTTAATATTTTTTAACTACTCCAATATATAGTGTATTGAAAACTTATAAATTAAAAAAAATAACTTAGCTTTTTTTTAACTTTTCTAGCTTCCAACTAGTTTGCCAAACATAGCTTAATATTACCAAATGAATAGTTTATTTTGAAAGAAAAAAGCAAATGTATGATGCAAAGTAATAAACTACATACACTAGGTGACAGAAAGTGGACACATGCGAGAGCAAAACAGTATTCAGATGGAGCCAAATGGCTGGAACGAAAGCAGTTTTGTTTTTTATCTAGCCTAAAAGAAACCAGTTATATTATATTTCAGTCACAGCAGCATTGAAGAGAATGGACATGGACCCATCGATGATGGAGCATTGCACTGACATCGATGGACGAAGCACCCCCACAGGCCACAGCAGAGTGTATAGATCATGCTTTATAATTATTTATTTACATGTAATTAAAACTAGATATTTTATGAAAATATTTATTGTAATAAGAACATAAATATGGTGGCATAAAAAACAATCAATTAAGAAAATGTTAAGCAAATCTTGTAAAAATAAAATAAAGTGAGAATAAGCACTAAAAAATAATATAGGAGTAATATTTTTTTGCCTTACTTTTAATTCTTTATTTACTTATCTTTACTTTTTAGTTTTAAAAAAAGATAATAAACTCTTTTTTTTTTTTTATCTATAAGAATAATAAAAAAATATATCAATTTTTTTTTTATGGTTAAAGATATCTATTATTCCTAATAGCTCATACAACCTTTTGTATATGAGTAATATTATATCACCCTCCTAAGAATCTTTTTACTACCTTTTTATGATAAATAATAATTGTATATTTTGTATATATAATAGTGGTACTTAATTTAATTTGTATATTTTTACTACTTTAAATTAATATATAAAAAGGAAATTACCCTTGTTCCGTTGAAATTGAAACAAAGCCTTACCTTACCTAGGGTACGTTGTTTACCTTATCCCATCACACCACAGAGGTTTAATTCCCAATCAATTCCATCCATCGGATCTTCCTCTCACCTCTTACCAAAACCCACACTCTCTCCGATCAAAATCAGAATTGGGGGAATGGAGAACAACAACAACAACAACCAGCAAGGCGCACAAGCTCAATCGGGACCGTACGGCGGAGGAGCAGCAGCGGGGAGTGCAGGTGCAGGTGCAGGCGCAGGCGCAGGCGCGCCACCGTTCCAGCACCTACTCCACCAGCAGCAGCAGCAGCTCCAGATGTTCTGGTCCTACCAGCGTCAAGAGATCGAGCACGTGAACGACTTCAAGAACCACCAGCTCCCGTTGGCACGCATCAAGAAGATCATGAAGGCCGACGAGGACGTCCGCATGATCTCCGCGGAAGCCCCCATCCTCTTCGCCAAGGCCTGCGAGCTCTTCATCCTCGAGCTCACCATCCGCTCCTGGCTCCACGCCGAGGAGAACAAGCGCCGCACCCTCCAGAAGAACGACATCGCCGCCGCCATCACCCGCACCGACATTTTCGACTTCCTTGTCGATATCGTCCCCCGGGATGAGATCAAGGACGACGCCGCACTCGTCGGGGCGACTGCCAGTGGTGTTCCTTACTACTACCCGCCCATTGGCCAGCCTACCGGGATGATGATTGGCCGCCCCGCTGTTGATCCCACCACCGGTGTTTATGTCCAGCCGCCCTCCCAGGCCTGGCAGTCCGTCTGGCAGTCCTCCGCCGAGGACGCCTCCTACGGCACCGGCCCTGCCGGTGATGGCCAGAGGTAACTCACTAGGGGGTTTTGATTGTGCCATGCAACTGTGTTGCTTTGGTTTTATCAGTGTTCTTTTGTGTTGTCTTGTTTAATTATGTTGAATGTTAATGGAATGGTCTTTTTAAGGGAGCATTTGTCTCAGAATTTGCAATGCTGATGATGCTTTACAATGCATCATGAGACATGTCACATTGTCGCATATCGTTTTTTGATAACCCTGATTCGATGCATGGCCTTTTTATGGGTTGTTATTGTTTTGGTCAATGGATTTATATGTGAAACATGAAGAGACGTTTTTTTTCTTCTTCTTGCAAACTGCTGGACTGTTAGTAGTCATTGTCTCTTAAAAAATTCATTTGCATGAGAAATTTGCGCTGCTAATGAGTAATATTTTCCAGCAAGCTATTTGGATTTGCATGTGATATTTTAAATTAGGAATATAAGAATTTGGATAGGATTGGAATAGTTTTTTTTTCATAAATAAAGTATTGGAATTTGATATAGTTTGACCAAGAAATATGAGTCTTTCCCCCTTTTGTTTTGGGTGAACCCGGGATATCCTATAGCCAAGAGCTAGAGACTAATCCTTCAAGGTTATTAGATCAATGTATGGAGGTAAAACTATGATGAAATGTACCTATCTTTCTAGGGAGGTAAAACTAAGATGAAATGAACTCAGAGATTCTCAACAGGGTTAAACATGCTTTAGAATTAGCATTGCTAAGGTTCTTTTTGTTCCCTCATACTTTAGACTTGGACAGGTTCTTTTCTTACTATATTAACTTTTGACTTTGTTTTGGTAAATCAATTTTGCTAGTTAATAGCTAAGAGTGAGACAGCACCAAATCATTTTTTTAAGGCCCAAAGTAAGGACGAAGTATAATGTCATTTTTTACACGTTTGAATGTTTTAACACTTGCAAGGCCATAATAATTGGGGTAGCTGGAGGAGGTTGCCTATATGAAGTGGGGGCAAACTAGTTCCTTTTTAATAGCAGGCAATGTTGACCATGTCTTCCATATGATTATTAGTTCAAGATATGTTATAAGTTGATTGAATATTTAATTAGAATGTGATTTACTCACAGCCTAATAGAAAACAATGTTTCATATTTCGCACTCATATATTCTTTAATATGTATATTTTAAATATATGTTTGATTACTAAATTTTCAGAACTAGTGTCCTATTGACTCAATGCCTCAATCAAGTTGATATGTGGTCCAAGTTTAATAACTATGTTTCATTAGTGAAGATATTTAGATATTGCATATGTATTTATTCCTACACGCCCAGGTCTGATGAGACAATGAAAAAATGTGTCTGTTGGCCTTTAAATATAGATATTATGAAGAATGTTTGGTTTAACAGGTATTGAATATATTGTAAGAGAAAATTTGAGACTATGAAAATGATGTACTCTGTTTTATTGCCATATTTTATGGAAATGGTGTTGCTTGATTGCTTCTGATCTGGTAGCATGAGCTGTCATTTCATTTAATGTGCTTTACCTTAGAAAATTGTAGGGGTTGGAGCTCCTCAACTCATTAATTAGTTTACTTAATTCCCCAGTCTGTTAGGATATTATTTTTGTTGCATCTTGATATGGGTGGATTATATAGAGGTACAGTTTGCCTCAACAATTCGTCGAAAATTAGTAGCCTTACTGACCAGAAATTTGTCATTCCTTATTACATTTAAGTTCAGGATATTTGATGACTGATTAACACAAAATGTGAAAATTTATGACATTTTTCAAGCACTATCAACTGACAGTTTTACCCACTTAATTTTGTAAATGTGGCATCAACTTAAATCAAGTTGCATTTTTAATGTCTCTTTATTCATTTGATCTAAACCAACTTCAACTACAATAGCTAGCTTTTGTGGTTTGTGGTTTGAGAGCCTTCCACTCATTGTTGGTGATGCTGGCATTGCTTAAGATTAGTCAAGGGACTAATGCACAGCCATCATGCGTGGTGGCCATTGCCCGTGGCTTCAAAGCATAGTGGAATGTTAGATCGCAAGATATGGAATTAAGTCCCACATTAGATTATAGTGTGGGGTCTGTAAGACCTCAAACTTTCCAACTATAACAACTATCTTTTGTGGTGTGGCTCTTTCATGGTTCTTATCATTTTACAACTTACAACAACTAAATTTTTTTTCGTTAGGTAGGTGGGGTTTGCAAGATGGACCATATAATGCCACAAATTTTTGTCAGTATTAACAGAGATAGATCAATTACCTATGAATTTCTTAATTTGCGATTAGCACATGTAATGTGAAAATTTGGATGCAACTTTCCAAAACTTTGACATGTTCTGCATGCTGATTGAGAGTTGACCAGTGCCTGTTGGAAATGTTAATTAAAGTAGCTACTTATTTTATATCCATCTGAAGTATGTTTTATTTGCATGTTTAGTTTTGTTGTTTATTGTGTATACTAATGTATGAAAATTGCAAATGTGGTTTTAATGTCTCATATGTTTTGTTCTATGTAGCTGAGTAACAATGATGCTGATGATGGTCAGAGTTATGAAGATTCTGAACTTGCTTGGAATTTTGATTGCTTGCAATTTAGAAATGGTTCTGTTAACTAAATTTTTATGGGATGAGACTATGAACCTGTTAACTTGAACAGCATGATTTAACTACTTGTGTACAAAAATTTTAAATTAAACAATGATCCTTCTGTGTGAATTTTGATCATTTGCTAATACTGTTTATTTGTTCATAAGTATCCCATGATAGCACTCAGTATACTATGCCATGTGCTTTGGAATTGATATAGGTCTCTTTTCTATCTATATGATTTTTTTTTTCATTAATTTATTAAGAGATATACAAGCTTAATTAGATTTTCAAGTTCTCATACCAATAATTTGTAGAATGTCTAGCTGTTTTTGATATATTTCCAAACACACTAAAAATGATCAGAAGCCATGGTCGTGCCATTCACGTGTTTTCTATATTTTTATGAATGTGTTTTTTTATGTTTATTTATTTTTATTGGTAAATATTAATGATTACTGTTTTTTTTTTTACAACATTAATGGTTACGGGTTAGTAAGTTAGTTTCTGGTTTGGAATCTGTTTATTATCCATAGTCCGAATATCAGGTTAATTTTTTTTTAGTTCTCCTTAAAAAGTTATTTTTGTTCTAAAATTAATTTGATCAATTTAAAATATATGATGTTTTTAATATTTTACTTGACTTGAACAAAATAATCACTTACTAATGAACATTTGAAACAAAGTTGTCTTTAATTTGAAAATTTGCAAAGTCAAAATGGTTTATACATACTTATATGTACTATATAAAAACTATACTAATAAAATATAATATATCAATTGTTGTACTAATATTCTATTACATGAGAAATTTTATTTTATTATATATTACTTAGAAAAAAAAATTAACTTATAACTATTTCTTTAGGGGAAATGAATATTCAAATTAACATTAATTAAATTTTAGTTAAGATTAAAAAAAATCAACAAAAATGAAATGAATTGACTATAATATCAATTATAAATCATAAAAAATATTATAAAAACTTGACTATAAAAGACTAATATATACTTTTATCAACTTAAAAGAAAGACCTTAACATTATAACGATATAGTCAACAAATCAAGGTTAAAATAACTAAAAAGTAATGTATAGAAAAAGATTGGCGGACTGAACATCTTTATTATTTTGGGATGGATTAAAATGGTAAGGGAGGTGCTTATTGACATGTAGTTTGGACTTTAGGTTAACTTTGAGTTTGGGCACATGTGTGATCTGTGCTCAAGTTAACCATCTCAATAATAAAAAAAATTAAATTATTTATCAGAGAAGAAAGTTCGATCTAAATCGTGTTGATGGATTCAGGAATTAATTAACTTAACTTTTATATATATAAATATGATGATGGAGGACCCACTCACCTACATATCAAGTGATGAGAATCTTTTGATGGGACACTAATTAACCTAAAAGTATCTTTTTAAAAATGGATTGAATGGTAAAAACTACTGTATTATTTTATTATTTATTTTTTAATTTTATAAATTTTGTTATTAAATTTATAGGATCCTTGTAATTTTTATTATTTAATTTATTATATTTAAAAAAAAACTGTATAAAATACAATAATTAACATAATTTTTCTGTTAAAGAATATCTAAATGGACCTTTTATTATGAGGTGTCATGAAAATAAAGTGGGTGAACCAAAATCACTCATCATTATTTTTGCGTGTTGGATTTGGACAAGACAATAATTTGGAGTTCGTCACTTCTAATCCTCCGTTTGAGATGTAAAATAGGTAATTAACAAGCCTTAATGGGGGTGGGGTCAATGAAAACCTATTTTGACAACATATGAGAATTAAGGATTGAGACAACGAAGATTTGGTTAAATTTCTAACCTTGGAGTTTTGGTTGATGTACCCCACTTGTATCTCCCCTTCTTTTTTCTCTATTATATATATATATATATTCAGTTGGGGTGTTTTGGGTAATTTTATGGTGTCAATTTAGTTGGGATAATAAAATCTTTTTCAAATTTCTTGGACTATAATTTCAACAAAAAAAAAAATTATCTTAAAGAATCCTTATTATAAGACTAAAGACTAAAATGTAAATATATATTAAATAGACTTATTCAAGACATAATCACATTTTTATACTAATTTGAGCTAAAGATGAAACTCTAAAAGGAGTTCTGGTCCAAAATCATACAAAGAGCTTGAGTTATTATTATTAATTATATATGGACCGATTGTCTCTATACACTCAATTATGTTATTCTGGACAGAAATATGTTTGTTTGGTTAGCTGCTATATCTGGATGAATTTTAGAGTATTTTTACATTTATTTTGATTTAATAAGAGTATTTTCATTTACCTTGGTATATTAAATGTATTTAGTTGTTACATTTAAACAAGTTGATTGATTAATGTGTTGTTTGATAGAAAACTTAATGTCTAGTAATTACTTAGGCCAACACTTACACCATATATAAACAAAATTCATTGTATTTAGAAACCAAGTTGAATGAAAATGAATATTCTAAAAATTTAAATTAGTGAGAGTTTTCTCTTTGGATATTCTAATAGGAACTCCCTTCCATTCTTATTATACGATCCAAATTATAAGTGTGATCTGATTCTTATCATAAGGTTTGTTCTAAATATAATATCTAATAGACTGATTATTTATTCATAAATAAAAATGCCCTTAATTAAACTTATTTGTCTTAGTTCAATAATTAAATTTATTTTTGAAATATATTAAAATAGTAAGTAGTTTTTACGGCGAGAGTAGGGTTGGTGGGCAGTGCAAAACACAAGGATGTCAATAAATGTCTGCTTGTTTTGTTTGCAAGCAACGCCGATATGTGTCTGGCTACCTCACAATTCTCATTCTCATGTCCACTCACTGGCAGTGTCACTCAGTCCATGTAGCAACAACTTGTGCGTTTACCACTTTACCCACACAAAAACCAACATAGTAGTCGACATAACAGAAGGGCAAAAGAGGCAAAACCAATACAAACAAAAACTACCTCGTCCATCTAATAAACGCATTGCCTCCAACCATACACTTTCACACTCTCACGGCTCTGCTCACTGTTCCCACACATTACAATGGCGGCCACCGCTTCCAGAACTCCATTATCCTCTTCCTCTTCCTCTTCATTCTCAACCTTCCCCAAACGCATTGCCAGATCCACCCTCCCTCTCTCTCATCAAACCCTCGCAAAACCCAACCACGCGCTCTCAATCAAATGCTCCATCTCCAAACCCCCGGCTGCGGCCACCTCCGCTGCAGTAACGGAAGCTCCGACCGAAAAGCCGTTCCTCTCGCGGTTCCCCGCGGGAGAGCCGCGAAAGGGCGCGGACATCCTTGTGGAGGCGCTGGAGCGGCAGGGCGTGTCGACGGTTTTCGCCTACCCCGGCGGCGCGTCGATGGAGATCCACCAGGCCCTCACGCGCTCCCGCTCCATCCGCAACGTCCTCCCACGCCACGAGCAAGGTGGCGTCTTCGCCGCTGAGGGCTACGCGCGCTCCTCCGGCCTCCCCGGAGTCTGCATCGCCACCTCCGGCCCCGGCGCCACCAACCTAGTGAGCGGCCTCGCCGACGCCATGATGGACAGCGTCCCCGTTGTGGCCATCACCGGGCAGGTCCCCCGCCGAATGATCGGCACCGACGCCTTCCAAGAAACCCCAATCGTCGAAGTCACCAGATCCATCACGAAGCACAATTACCTCATCCTCGACGTCGAGGACATTCCACGTGTCGTCGTCGAGGCCTTCTTCGTCGCCACCTCGGGGCGGCCCGGCCCAGTCCTCATAGACATCCCCAAAGACGTCCAGCAGCAACTCTCCGTACCTTATTGGGACCAGCCCATTAACCTCCCCGGGTATCTCGCCAGGCTGCCCAAACCCCCCTCTGAGGCCCAATTACAACACATTGTCAGACTCATCATGGAGGCCCAAAAGCCCGTTTTGTATGTCGGCGGCGGCAGCTTGAACTCCAGCGCTGAGTTGAGCCGCTTTGTCGAACTCACTGGTATTCCTGTTGCTTCTACTTTAATGGGCCTTGGAACTTTCCCCATTACTGATGAATATTCCCTTCAGATGTTGGGTATGCATGGTACTGTTTATGCTAACTACGCTGTTGATAATAGTGATTTGTTGCTTGCGTTTGGGGTAAGGTTCGATGACCGTGTCACCGGAAAGCTCGAGGCTTTCGCTAGTAGGGCTAAGATTGTTCACATTGATATTGATTCTGCTGAGATTGGGAAGAATAAACAGGCACATGTCTCGGTTTGTGCGGATTTGAAGCTGGCCTTGCAGGGGATTAATACCATTTTGGAGGATGATAACAATAATAAGGGAGTGAAGGGTAAGAAGCTTGATCTTGGAGGTTGGAGAGAAGAGATTAATCTGCAGAAACAGAAGTTTCCATTGAGTTACAAGACATTCGAGGATGCGATTGTTCCTCAGCATGCTATTGAGGTTCTTGATGAGTTGACCAATGGGGATGCTATTGTTAGCACTGGGGTTGGGCAGCATCAGATGTGGGCTGCGCAGTTCTACAAGTACAAGAGGCCTAGGCAGTGGTTGACCTCGGGGGGTCTTGGAGCTATGGGTTTTGGATTGCCAGCGGCTATCGGTGCTGCTGTTGCTAACCCTGGCGCTGTCGTGGTCGACATTGATGGGGATGGGAGTTTCATCATGAATGTTCAGGAGTTGGCCACTATAAGAGTGGAGAATCTCCCAGTTAAGATATTGCTGTTGAATAATCAGCATTTGGGTATGGTGGTTCAGTGGGAGGATCGGTTCTACAAGTCCAATAGAGCTCACACCTATCTTGGAGACCCCTCTAAGGAGAGTGAGATATTCCCAAACATGCTCAAGTTCGCTGACGCATGTGGGATACCGGCAGCACGTGTAACGAAGAAGGAAGAGCTTAGAGCGGCAATTCAGAAAATGTTGGACACCCCTGGCCCCTACCTTCTTGATGTCATTGTGCCTCATCAGGAGCATGTGTTGCCAATGATTCCCAGTAATGGATCCTTCAAGGATGTGATAACTGAGGGTGATGGTAGAACGAAGTACTGATTGATTGCCTAGGTCAAATGTTCCTTGATGCTTGTTTTGTACAATATATAAAGATAATGCTGTTGTCTTGGTTGCAGGATTTGGCCTGTGTTGAGCATCATAGTTTGTACTAGTTTTGGTAGCTAGACTAGACTTTATATTTTCCTATTATATGCTGTGGCATCTATGTATCTCTGATGTTTGTATTGTACCGTTGGGTTTTGCGGTAGTAGTGAGACTGAAGTGAACATGATGTGCTAGTAATAATATTTATGTTAGAAATCTAAGTAGAGACTCTGTTGAAGAAGTCAAAAGTTAATGAAGCATTTTGAAAATGAGATGAAGATATCATGTTACATTACAAATACAATCTATTTCTTTTCCTTTTTGAACTGTAGATGTGTAGATTCAACTTTTCTTGGCAATCAGTAAAGTGCATATTCCTTTTTTTTAACTTGCCATTCATTTAGTTGAAATTGTGACTAATTTGTCCATGTAGATCAGATTTGGACCATTTGGTCCCACAAAATGTCTCTTTTGCTCGATCTTAACAAAGAGATTCCAGAATCCAGAGATAGTTTTCAAATATCAGAGATGGCAATCTTATAAATAGTGAAATAGAATAGATACTGTAAACGACATCAATATCAAGTGCTACGTTTCTAGTTCAAGATAATTTTGTGCTGCAAATGGCAACATAGGTTTTTTTTTTTTTGTAGTAATAAGTGTTCACAATTAGTAATTTATAGGTTCATAATTCAACGTATTAACTAATAAATGCATTTTTCATATTTTCAGTAAATCACCTAAAATTTATTTATCATTAATTTTAGTGTTTATTTTTAAGTCTATTGTTATTTATGAAGCCTATATATACGTGTACTCTGTTTTCAAACAAATCAAGAAGAGAAATGCTCCTGGGTACGAATACGAATTTCGTAACTTATCATTTAAAGGTTTCAACAATTCTTGCTCCTTACGGTGAAAGTGGGGGCATTATTACAAGTTACAACTAAGTGAACTAACAACACAATTCATTTAGGGAAACTAGATGAGAGGATATGAAGATCAAGAGCAAACGAGATGAGTAGGTGACCCAATCACGCAAACTTGGAATGTTAACCATGCTTCCCATGTAAAGAATCTCTTTTCTGTATTTAATGATAATGCAAGTAGCTATTTATTGTTAGATCCCTGCGATGTTAAAATTCTTCAAAATATTAAGAAGTAAAATTTAATTAAAGATTCATTTGTTACGTTGGTTTCCAATAATGGCATTGAAAAAGTGAGTAGTAATGATAATGCATCTAATTGTCATGTCATAATTGAAAGTTTATGGCGCAAAAACAATTCAGTTAATAGATTATCTAAATTAACTAATTTTGAAGGATGAGAGATCTGAAACTTTGCCAATAAGATATGTTAACACCGTTACATTTTGGAGTATAGCTTATATATTTATTGTACAACTTCATTAAATGCAGATGAAATCTAATATTATATCAGAGTCTATACTATATCGTCCATTTTGCTTCTGAATTTCTGCTCATAATTTTAAGAAATTTATGTTTATGTAGTCTTAACGTAGAACAAAGCAAATCTTATAGTAACAAGGGGAGGACAAAAAGAAACTTTTGACCTTTTGTACTGCAGACAACATGCTAACGTGACTGGACATGCTTCATTCCAACAACTTAATGGATAACATGTCTTGGTCTACACGTTCCTAAACATAGATGTTACCAAATGCCAGCACAGAATTTCGTGACACCACTCTCAGATAGATAAAATATAAAGGCCCGGGGTTTGCAAACGGGACAGATTCCATTTCTTGGAACCTAAAGGCTTGGTTTCTAAGCATACCAAAATTGGATAAGAGAGTTTTGTGGTTGATTTTGACCAAGGCAATAAGGAAACACATGCATATGTTACTCTCCGAATTGAAGTCACAAAGTTAAAGTAAGATATAAATATTTTCAAAACCAATTCATTAATATGGAAAAAATGGGTTTGGCAAAAATCACTTACCAAACTAAGATAACCTATTATATAGTAACTTATAAATTACAAACAAACCAAATGATTAGTAATGCTTAATGTGTTCCAACCAGTAAGAAGTGGTCTTATATATGCATGTGTTAATTTATTCAATCTACATTTCTCACAGTCCATGATATCAAATTTGTTGAAGGACAAAACTTAGATGCAGTTTATTAAGTTCTTATGACAGTGTTCTCCAATCAAAATTGGAAGTTCACCTCAGTAGTTCACACAACAAAAGTTTACATTAAAGATTGACATAAGTTACCTAGGTGAAATTCCAATTCTGATAGGAGACAAAACACCTAAGGATCTGCATGGAAAATTTTGTCCCATTTGCTAATATTGCTCTAATTAATACCATAACCTTATCACTTACTCATTCAACTGCCTGAGATGAAGTAGCTGAGACCTCAAAGGATTTCTTTCTCACCAAGAGGCAAGTGACACTTGAAGGGTTGGAATGAGTGTTGTCAGGACTACAGATTACAAAGTCCGGCCGGTGAAGCACGAGAAGATGTTGCCGGTCCTTTCCCACTACCAAGGCAGATGCATCAAGTAGAACATGCCACTTGTTCCTATGAGCCTCAGAAATCCAATGCATTGTTCCATTTGCATCAACTGGATAAGAGAACAAGCCTTTTGAGCTGATCTTACACCTCCTCCTGAAGTTTTGGCTCAGCTGAGATCCACTGATCCTCAAATCCAGCCAAGTCTTAGGTGCGGAAATCACCTTTGACTCCTTAAAAGAAGCAAATTCTCTTATATAGTCTTCTTCCTGATCAAGAATGGTCATG
Organism: Amphicarpaea edgeworthii; assembly: GCA_014843725.1. NCBI lineage: Eukaryota > Viridiplantae > Streptophyta > Magnoliopsida > Fabales > Fabaceae > Amphicarpaea > Amphicarpaea edgeworthii. The sequence goes on from CM026328.1 coordinate 6,644,147, forward strand.
TAGTAGTTCCCCTTAACAAAAGGGTAACTTTCTCCCACCAACATCATAGCATCCCTGTAGCTTGGAGTGAAGAGAACAAGGTACTCTTCATCAGGCAAACCATAATGCTTCAAAACCTTGTTTCGAGCTTGGATTTCGGGGATAGAGATGAAACTTCCAGTGAATGAGGACTTCTTGTTGAGAATGTCTAGTAATCTTGATGGCTCCAGCTGGATCTTGGCCCTATCCATTTCAGGGAGATTAGTATTGCTTCCAAACACATATGTAGAAGAAGAAGACTCTCTTGGTGACTTTCCCCTATCATCCATCATTGGCTCTGAAGAAGGCTCCTCAATGATGATAAAACTAGACAACTCTATTCCATTTCCATCTCCTTCCATGAGGCCTGAATATTCTGGATACTTTGCTACCACATATTGTTCTACATATTCCATTTCTTTTGGTGTGATTGGACCAGACCATCTAATGTCAAGATCAGGGATGGTTGATATGGCTTCAGCTATGATGTGAGCCGGAATCAACGTATGCCGTTTCTGTATGTAATAATTCAGACAATTTTTCATTTTTTTTTTTTTATGAAAAGAGACTAGCAAGTATCACTTTCGGGCTGATCATCAACTAGGTTGACACCAATAGACTTGGAGGATCAAATACCTCAGCCTCACCATGATGTAGTATTGAAGGAAAAAAAAAACAAAAACCAAATACAGGTAACACCTATGTAGAGAAAGAAGAAAATGTTGGAATATGCATGATAATTACCTTTATAACCATGCTGTTTGATTTGCAGCTCTCAGCTATTAATTTGTGTGCTGGAGCTTTCTGAGTGTCCTTGACTTCATTTTCTACCATCTCTTGATATGTTACCTGACATAGGATGTTGTCGAATTCAGAAAATTTTGAAGCTTTAGCGGTTGAAATACTACTCTCATAAAATGACAAACAAACATAGAGTTGAACATGGCTTTGAATTGTGACCACTTTACCTCAGATCCTCCTGAAATTTCGTGCTCCTGCTTGTTAGTCCCCATGGTAATATTTGTCTTCACAACTTATAGAAACATAAGATCACAATTTTATTTTTCAGAAAATCTTAGGTAGATGGAAAAAAACAACAACAAAAAGAGAGAAAGATAGGTCTATATGTGTGTAATTAAGATCCTCTAGCAGAAGAGGGTTTCTAAGAGATTAAGGGTAGAGACAAACAATCTAGTACTGGATAAGGATGATTAATTAAGAAAAATGAAGAATGAAAGGAAAAGATGAAGAAAAGGGGCATGCATATATATGAAAAGAAGACTTGGCCTAGCTAGCCAAACTCACAAATTATGAGATTTCTTGTTGAAGCTGTGAATCTTATTAATTATGACAAAGAGATTAAGAAATCAAATAAAGTCAGAGATGATTACACCGAGAAAGACAATAGCAACATTTTAAAATAGGAGGTGATGATGATGAAAGGGGTGACATGACATGTTCCTCTTGCCTTAACCATGGTTTAATTTGCTTGCGCAATATTCTCCACAATTATTCGCTTGTACCAAGTATATATTATTGGTTTCAAAATTCAAAAACTGAACCTTTATTAAAATCGGAACCTGGGTTTTATTGTTAATTAGGAGAAGATTTTTTGAGGTGCAGCTTTGGAATGGCAACAACATCACCATATTTGTTAATTGTTAATGTAACGTCATTCTGGGAATTTTATATTCTTAATGGAAAATGATCATTGGAGAACCTTGGTGAAATGTCAACAGAGCCGTGGCATCTTTTTATATAAAAGAAATTGCTAGCATAATTTCAGAACGAATATTTCAAATTTTCAAATCACTGGGTAAGTTATATTAGCTACTTGCAAAGGCTTTTTGACAGTTTTAACAGCTGCATTTAAAGATATTACTAGATGAGACCCCAGCTCAAAACCTGAACAAAATTGACTGTTCACTGAAATTTGGCTTGGTAAAACCTAGATTCATTATGAAATCAAACTTCAACAGAGGGATTCACATTCAAGAGATGAAATTCAGCAATACAATCATCATGTGCACCCTTGCTAACATGAGTAGCTTTTGCAAAAAAAAAAAAAAAAAACAACGACTAATCTTTATCAGATACTCCCTGAACGCATATAATGTCAATATTTTTTCATCCACCCAAAATTTTGCAATAATAAGCACAAATGATATAGTAGATGTAACCAACGTTATTTAATAAATGGGCTCAAGATTGATTTTATTGAAAATGGAAGGGAAATTTCTTAATTGCATTTCCCATATGTCACGCTACATGTTGCGCATACAAATGAACGATAAGGACGAAAATATTAAGTTAATGGTAGGATCTTATGGGGGATTTGACCTTTATTTGTTTTCCATACTGTGGAAAGCACCAATGAGTCTTTCAAAACTAATTAAACAAAGACATCAACCAATACAATATATCAATCTTTAATTTATTTATTTATAGGGAGGAATAAGAGGGCATTATACCTTTTAGAGATTCCTTCAAAAGAATATTAGATATGGACAAGGACAAGGACGAGGGGGTCACAATAAAGCGTTTAATATAATAATATAACTAAACAACCATTAACGTAAAACTAACGAGGATTAGTACTAAGTAATGGATTAAATGACGTTAGCTAGCTAGTGGTAATTGTTGAATTTCCGTACGGAAATTACTTGAATGATTCAATGGGTCACCCAATAAGTGTGGAATTTGGCAGGGTTACCTTTGAATAATTTTAATTTATTTTGTGAATATAAGATTGAGTTTTGTATATTTATTTATCATATGTTTTCATAAGTTTTTGACATCATGTTTTTGAAAGTCTAATCAGACGTAAGAGTTTATTTAAAGATTTATTCTCGTAAGAAATATTTTTGAATAAATTAATAGATTTAAAAAAAAAATACACAAGATAATGAGTGATCTTAAATAAACCAATAAGTATATAATTTCAAAATATTACAGTAATAATAATAAATTTAAATATGTTTATTTAAGGAATTTTAAATATGTTTTAGAACCTTTTAAGTATGATGATTTTTTTATTTAATCTTACATTTTTAAAGTTATAAAGACAAAATAAAGAACTAGTGATATTTATAAAAATGATACTTAACAAACAAAATAAATAGAAGACTTACATAAGAGACTACGACAAAGAGGAAAATTACAAAGATTGGATTACAAACCTTTTAAAAAAGAGAAATCATGTGTAAAATTCATAAAATTTAAACATTAACATGTTTCTTCCTCCTATTAATAATCATATATTATTTTAATATCAAATACGTACGTGGATCAACCGACGTTAGGTTGTTCAAATTTAATCGGAATTTTGAATTTGAACATATTGGTCTGTCCAACTCAAATATGAATATCACAGATGAAAAAAAAACATTCAATTAAACTTAAAAAAAGAAAATATTAAGAGTGTAAATGATAAAAGGAATCATTAAAAAAATTTGATAAAAAGAATCAAGTAGTTTATAAACAATTAATTGGTAGAAACGTCAAACGTGGAGTGTTACTTATACTTAAAAAAAAAAAATGATTCTGGTTGGTATAATCAACGAATCTAATGGTGATCGAGTAATCAGAGGATATATACAAAGGCTTTACGCCTTAACATATTACCTAATTTCAGTTAGGAACCTTCCACGAATCCGTACCTTTTCAGTTTTATTAGAGTTGCTAATTAGTAATTACTCATGAGTACTATCTTTAATTGAGAATAACATTTAGGGATTGTTGATAATATAAAGTTAAATTTTTTGTGCCATGCGTTATGGATTGAGCCTCTAGTGACCTATTTTGGCCAAAATACGGGTACAATATGAAATCAATATTTGGCCTAAAGATTAAAGATTGTAAATTTTTATCTTGGCCATGGTGGTGGGACTGTCTAGCAAGTAGCAACAGAGTATAACAGCGTCTATTATACACAAAACATTATTCGATGAAAAATCTGATATCAGAAAAAAAGAGAAAAGTAAAACTAATTATCAATCAAAAAGCACACCAATAATATATGAAATAAGACTAACGTGGATTGAAGTTTGAAAAAGACCCGGTAACCTCCCACAAACCTTCTTCAAGCTTACTCAATCACCAAACAAGCACCAAAAAGATAAATTTATAAAAAAAGAACCAATCTTGAAGCTAGATCCATGTCAGCACCCCAGAAAAGAATTAAATTAAAAAACAAAAAAGGAGGAACCTCAGAGAGAGACACATGCAGTTTAACTTCTTCTGCAGCTCAATTAAGCAAAGGCAACCACAACAGTTAGGTAACAAGCAGCAGCTGAAAAAGAAAAGAAAGGTAACACCTTAAACTGAAACAACAACAAAAGTTAAAGCATGATCCCTTCCTCCCTACTCAACTATTAGAAAGATATAACAATGTAACATTGTAACATTGAAGCTAATACTAATAATCAAAAAGACTGAGGAGAAAAAAAGAAAAGAGCAAAGATATGCCTCCTGATGCAACTCATTTTCGCCCTCCCTTAGAACCTCTACTTCAGTTTTCTCCCCTGTTTTCTCTACATGATCAAAAACAACGTTCTAGCCACAAATATCGCCAAGGAATGAACCTCATCACCAAAAAGAAACTCATCCCTATCCTTCTTTTGATCCTTTCAATCATATCAATACTAAGGCTTCTGAGCCTCATTCTCCGCACTGATCCATCTGCTATGTCTCCACCTAATTATAATACTTCTCCACTTTTTTCCACTCACAACAAAGTTGCATCACATGCACCTGAGTCCTCAAATCATCCTAGTCTAATGGAAAAAGAGTTCAAAGTTCTCTCAAACCTCGTTGCTCTTAAGTCCCCATGCAACCTTCTCATATTTGGGTTCCAGCCACAGTACCTTACCCTCTCTTCAATGAATGCAGCTGGAATCACCATCTTTCTTTGTGATCACACTCCAAAAATTGCAAACTCCAACAACACTAGAACATACCAACTTGGTTATAACGTTCCATCTAAAAAGGCTTTTAATCTTCTCAAACATGCAAGGCAGAACCAAGATTGTGCACCAAACCCAACACTACTTCAGAAATCAAAATGCAAGCTTGCATTGAGAAATTTACCATCACAAGTGTATGAGAAGAAGTGGGATATCATTGTGGTGGATGGACCCAAAGGGGATTCTCCAGAATCACCGGGTAGGATGGGTTCTATTTACACTGCAAGTGTTCTAGCTAGAGTTGGGAATGTTTCTGAAGTAGTAGTGCATGATGTGGATCGTATGATAGAGAAATGGTTCTCATGGGAGTTTCTCTGCCATGAGAATTTGTTGTATTCTAAAGGGAAATTGTGGCACTTCAGGATCAGAGGTTACTCCAATTCAACAACGTTCTGCACTTCTTGAATTGATAGTATTACTAATATTAAAGACCATAGAGCATGCGGTTTTTACTTAAAATATACATTATGTATTCTAGAGAAATTAAAATAAATAAATGAATCTAATATTACACGTTAAGTTATGAAATAAAATAAATGTAAAATATTTGCTTTAAAATTTAGGAATGGGGAATTGATTTGAATATATTTTTTATTCTTACAATTTAAATTATTTTGTTTTTTATCTCCCAATTTCTTTTTTTTAAATGTTTCTTCTAGTATGTCTTTGATAAAAAAAAAAAATAAATCATCACATATTATACATTTTAAAACTGTTAACAATTAGTCAAGAAAATTAAAAATAATTAAAATTGACAAAAAAAAAATATAAATATAAATTTAATGAACCAAAATAAAAAATAGTAACACAGATTTAAGAGATTAAAACATATTTAAGCCTTAAAAAAATTCTACTATTGCAAAAAAAAAAAAAAACAAAAACAGAATCTTAAAAAAAATTTGGATAAAAAATTAATCTGATAAAGTTTAATTAGTAAATTAAACTTTCATTGATATTACATATTTATTTTTCTAAAAAAAAATTAAAATAAAAAATATGAAACTTATACAATTTTGAAAAACATACTATTATGTAGGCTTATAGGTCCCTAATAAATAACCAATTTTTACATTTGTTCCTGTTGACTATAAATTAATAATATATAAATACTGATTAAATGTAATTTCACTGTAAATACTAATAAGTCACCTGATATAGATATAAATTGTGCAACAATATAAATTCAGCCAAATTAAAAAATAATTTTTATATTACTTATTATTAATGATAACTATATAGTATTTATTATTTTTATAACTAATATTTTAATTATAATTATCACATGTTACTATTAATTAAATATGTTTATAAATATTTGACTTAAATGTTAAGTATAACAAGAGTACTATTAATTTGAGATTTAGATAAACATTATAGGTTATTTTTAATTTTGATGAATCTTAATGGTTTGAAACTTGAATTTAAATGTATATTATTATATGTCAGCAATTTGAATTAAATCATAATTGGTTATAAATTAAAATTTTATCTTTTGATATTTATTTTTTGTTAAACTTTATTTTTTAGTATTTATTTTTAATTTTTGAAATAGTCCATTTTAACTTGAGACTGGATTGTGATGGAAATAAGAAATAGAAGTTCACATGATCATGCTTGATTCAGCACGATTTGGTCTGCTAGACTGGGGCGGTAGGCTTGCCCATTTTGCCATCCCAGTTGAAAGATCACTGGCAAACCATCATACTTAGTCATTCCAGTGCATTATAACCCATATTAAATTGAAATTGTCACCTTCATGCAAAGTTGTATTATAGAAAGAAATAATGTACATACTTGAGAGTATATTACTAAATTTATGAGACAAAAGTCAAAAATTCATTAACTATAGAAGAATGACAATGAGCCATTGCACATCCATTAATTATAAAAGAATGATCTTCTTGTGAATCGGAATCATGGTGAAATAGTAGAACCATAGTATGCAACTGGAGAGATGAATCTATTGCCTCGCCCGAGGATGTTGTGCCAAAAGGTTAGGCAACATCAACTTCTGGAAGAATAGCACAGTACATCTAGCTTAATATCCACAACAAGGAGTCTAGCCTCTTCTTGGAATGAAAGCAATAATTCAACTTCAATTAAGAGAAGCTAAGAATAAAAATAAAATCATATTTTTCAATGAGCAAATATTGGAGATCAAATTCAATCCTCAAATCTTGACCTGTAATAGGCATAGTAGAAGCTGATGATGACCCTCATGGTAGTTGTCGCACCAATCCAGAAGCTGCAGGTTATGGTGGCCTCATCTGTGACTCAAGCGATTCTTGGCAGAAGGTTGACTTGATGGCCACCTATAACACTTGTGGAAAATATTCGGGATTTTTTGAGAGAATACTAACACCTGAAGATTAGTATACTCGCTACGTGAGGGAAATCATTCTGGCTCAAGCAGGGATGGATCCAGAACTCAGGTAAGGGGAGGGTTTAGAATTTTTTTCATAATAAAATAAAATAAAATAATCTTAAAAAAAATTATAATAGACCAACATTTAATTGTATCGTAGATTTTATTTAAGCTGTGTATGTCGCTCCTTCATATCATAAAATTCATCAATAATAGAATCTGTATCAAACTTTTCAACAATCCTTCTTTCAATGTATGTAATCAAACAATTAGCTAAGAATTCATCTTCCATCTTATTTCTGAGCCTATTTTTGACAATCTTCATAGCTGAAAATGATCTTTCAGTTGTGGCAGTTGAAACAGGAAGAGTCAATACCAAACGAATTAGATGATCAATCAAAAAATAAGTCAAGTGCTTTTTTGTTTTCACCAATCCTTGACATAACTCAGAAATTATTGATAAATTTCTCAATTCAGAATAAAAATGAATATCAAGTTCATAATGCTGAGCTTGTACTTTAAGATGCAACTTCTCTTAGTCAGTGAAATCACCAGGATAAAACTTTATTGCCAATTCACAAATTTTCTCCACATTGAGTGATTTGTAATGATCTTTTGGATCTAAAGCTGAGCTCAACATAATCAATTCCACCATATTATCACTAAATCTACTATTAACCTCTTGTAAATGAGTATCAAGTGTAGCAATGAACAAATTAATACGATAATAATGCTCAACAGTAATTTGATCAATATTTTTGCGAGCACATCCTCTTCTAAGAACATACAAGGTAGTCATATTTGGAACATTAATCTCATGTTTCTCACAAAATAATATTACTTCCTTGAAAAAACTTTCCCAACCTGATTCCCTCATTCTTTGAATCAAACATTTAGTAGTGGAGACCAAAGACATGGCATTCAATATATCTTGATTCTACATTGTAAAGCATTGCAAAGCTCATGGGTAATTGATAAGATATCTCTCATAAGATGCAACAGAAAAATAAACTCAAAAGATGTGAGAATATCATAAGCACTATTAGCATCGCCTCGAAGAGAATAATTACCTTCTTCTGTAGCCTTTTGAATAACTTCACAAGTAGCATCAAACATACGTAATAGGCTTTGAACTGAATTTAAATGAGATCCCCATCGAGTATCTGCAGCTCTTTGTATGGTGCCTATTTGATTTAATCCATTGCCCGTTTCAATATCATCACTAACAATCAAATTTGTAATGATCGACACTTGAGCAGCTTGTAATTGGTCATGTCTCTTAGGAGAAGCAGTCACAACATTCACAATCAATGTTAAATTTGAAAAAAATTGATGAACATGACTAACTTCTCTAGCAACCGCAACTAGAGCAAGTTGTAATCGATGAACAAGACAATGAATATAATATGCATAATAACAATCTTTCAAAAATAAAGCTTGTAATCCATTCCATTCACCACGCATGTTGCTAGCTCCATCATAGCCTTGACCACGAAGATTTTGAATATCAAGACAATGACGAGAAAGAACACTTGAAATTTCTTTCTTTAAAGTTAAAGAAAATGTGTCAGCAACATGAATGAGATAAAAAAATCTCTCCTGAACATACCCTTGTTTATCAACAAATCTCAAAACTATAGCCATTTGTTCTCTTTTTGATTCATCTTGTGCTTCATCAATAATAAGACAATATTTAAAATCACCAATTTATTCGCGTATTGCAGCACGCACCCTTCTAACAAAAATATATAATATTTCTTTCTGAACATTGGATGAGACATATTGAGCATTTTTAGGAGCATTTTCAAGGACAACATTATAAACATTATTGTTGTAAGAAGACAAAAGTTTTACTAACTCAATAAAATTTCCTCTATTTAACGAGTTAATACTTTCATCATTATCTCTAAAAGCACATGCTTGAAATGTGAGCCATCTTATTGCATCAATTGAAATCTTTAGCCGCAAGCGATTGTTGGCAATGATTTCAGCACTTTGTCTATCAAATATTTTCTCAATATGTTGAGATTGATCAATTAAATCATCACAAAATTTCAGACATCTTTTATGCAATGAATTGGGGCCAACTCCTTCATGACATAAAAATGCACAATTTTTTCCATCATTGACTTTTTTCCAATTTCTAAATCTCACTTCAACAAAAGCATGCCTTCCATCATTTCGATTACCATGATTGTTATTGAATAAGTAGCAAGGTAAACAAAATGCAGCATCATTCTCAAGTGAATATTCTAATCAACTCGGAAACTTTTTAAACCAAGAAGGTTGAAAGTGTCGACGAAGATTTCCAAATGTAAAAATTGGAAACTTTATATTTGTAAAAATAATTGTTGAGAGTGGTATTTGAACCCATGCCCCATCGGACCAGAACCTTAATCTGGCGCCTTAGACCAACTCGGCCATCTCAACTAGGTTACGTAGATTTTATAATTAATTATATATAGATAACTAGCAATACTGGTCTGAATTAAAAATAATATATCAGGTGAATGTGAATGTAAGAATTATACATCAACAATAACAACAACAATACGTTGAAGTTAACTATTGATTAAAAATTAAAGATAGTATTCATTATAAGACACTTTTAACAATTTTTTCTTCCGTAAAAAAAGAACATTTTTTTTTCTAATATCCTTAGTTTCTTCCTACTCCCTTTTACGGAGCACTACTGCTGCTACTGAAATTAAAAAAAAAAAAAATACTATAATATAAAATTAAGATATAAAAATGTAAATTAATAAATTATATAAGAAAATATTATTATTATTATTATTAAATATGTATTTTTAAAATTTTCAAACTCTCGAGACATAATTCTTATTTTTTCATATTTTTTTTTTTTTTAGTTTTTTAAATCTTTTAAGACATTACTATTTTTTTTTCTATTTTTCAAATTCTTAATACATTAATATAGTAATTTCGTATTTTGAAATTTTCAAAAAAAGTCAATATTCTTGTTTTTCAACTTTTTTAAAAAAATTAATTTATTTTCTTTTCAAGACATTATTCCTTTTTTCATATTTTAAAATTTTAATTTTTAAAAAAATTTTAAGACATTCCTTTTTTTTTTCTAAAATATCTAGACATTCCTTTTTTTTCGTATTTTTTCAATTTTTTAAGATGTCATTCTTTGTTTTCTCATATTTTTAAATTTTCAAAATATTCCTCTTGTTTTTGCATATTTTATAAAATATTAAATTAAAAAAAAACATTCTTCTTTTTTTCATATGGTTAAAAAAATCATATTTTTATGACAATCCTTTTTTTTTTAAATTTTAAAACATTATTCTTTCTTTTCTTTTTTTCAAATTTTAAAGACATTACTCTTATTTTTTTATAGTCTAAAATTTTTAAAATATTATTCTTATTTTTTCATTTTTTTTTAATTTTCAAGACAATACTATTATTTTTTCATACTTTTTTAAATCTTTCATTTTGTGCAGTTTTTTTTTTTTTTTTTTGCATTCAATACTTTCAAATTTTCCAAGACACGATTCTTTGTTTTTTCAATATAAAGTTCATGAATTTTTTAATCGGTTTTAAATATTATTTATCAATATTTTTATAAAACATTTTAAATATATAAATATTTTTATTAATTTTAAGTATGTTTGTTAAATTTGATTAAGTGTAATCAATGACTGTGCATGAATTTTATTTTGTAATATGTATTGTAAGTTTATTTTTGAAATGATAATGGTAATATATTATAAGTTCATAATATTTTATTAATTAATTTGAAACTTAAATATATTTTTCTTTATCAGTATATCTTATTAAATTTGATTTGATTTATCCAAAACTGATTAGATAATATACTGTTATACTGTTTAAAATTAATTCAAAGTTGATAGATAATATATAATTAAGATTTGAAATTAAAAGATAAACATAAAATGTTATTATTGTCTGAAAAAGTTGAGAATTCTCTATTATGTTTATCTAAAAAGTTTATGAAATAAGATCCAGGACATTAGAATGACTCTCTAATATAACTAGCAGGAATAATCTCAGTATTCGGTAGTCTGTACATACTATGGATAAGTTTGTTCCATTACAATGGAAAAGAGCAAACATGCTGCAAGGCAAAGCCTATCTGAATACCAATAGGTACCATCCCACATTCAAAAGCATGCTGGTTCGGGTTGGCGATACTTAAGCACCAAATAACTGCACAAACATCAGACGGACCAAACATAACCAGAATTAATATAGTAAAATGGTTTCCCTATGATCAGTTGATCACAGTCATTCATGCAGACTAATACCCCTCACTTCTAGCTTAACGCATGTACATATTGTACTGATATATTGTGGTGCATCAACACCGAACGATGATAGTTGCATTTTTTTTTCAAGGAATAATATAAACGAGCCACATTTCATTTTGTAAATTGTCCAGTTTCTCCCTCCAATGTAAAAGATGCTGGTATGCTTATCCACTATACTGTTGAGTGTTGACTCCCAGAACATGTTTGCTACTAGAAATTTCACCCACTCACATTATCACCTCCACTATCCATCCGCTGCAAAGAACAAACAAAAAGAACATATCTAAATAAATACAAATTATGACTGAACAGAAATTTCAATATTATAATAGCTTTATAGTGCATGGCAGAAGGAAATTCCCAAAGACAAACAAAATATTATAATTTGCTTCTGTTTGTTCAGTAGTCAGTAGACTGGTCAATGTGCTACCCAGAAAAACCTTTTACAAAAATTGTGCTATCCATTTATGAGTTCATCCAAAGAAAAATGTGACAACAATTTACGAGTCCAAAAAAGTAAAAATAAAATGTGCCATCCATTAATGTGTACATCTGATCATTTTAGCAAAGCTGGGCTGGATTGGTATAATGAGCTTACCCATTTTGCATCCCACTTATCAACAAGTTGAGTTTGGGCAGTTTAAGTAGGCCAAAAGCAAGCTGGTTTTGGCTGACAGTTTAAAAACAAACTAACCCAGTGATCTTTAGAATGTTCGACATAGAATAAAACTCACCATTCTTTTGCTGACATAAGGCTGTATCTTGATTGGCATCTCAGATTGAGTTTCAACATTTAACTTCTCTTTCTCCCTCTCAAACTCTTTTCTGGATTCTCTTCTGCTACCAGATTGCCAGACTCTACCAAAATTAGGAAGCCAGTTGGCATCACACTCATTCCTTACTGTCTCTCCCCTCTTTTCCTTCTCAATTTCAATCATTCTCTTTTCAACCCAAGCTGCTCCCACCCGTTTTGGTTTCAACATTTTGGACTTCCCTAACCTGTTTGAATGCATCTGAACTCCCTCAGCTGCGTCTAGCCATGGTGGAGGTGCTTCAGAAAAATCATTTCCCCCAGCACTTCTAGCAGACACAGAAGAGATCTGAGTGATCGTTGATACACCTGAAAATGCAAAAGGATCACAAGTAGAAAATGCATCATCATTCTAGCTCACCACCACAATAAACCTCATTAAGCACTTAAGCTACCACTCTATGAAAGAGTTACACTGCCATTGTAAAATCTTACAACTCTTTCTCTGCCTTCATATTAGTCTTAAATATTTTGCACATATATAAAATTCAGAAATGCAACTAAGTGTAAATATTCAATTGGCATATGCTTTACAGTACTATAATAATGTAAGCAAAACAATAATAGATACCCTGATGACTGCTCTCTCGGCTTACCATTCTTCCATTGTCACACACCTGGCACATTAATAGAAAATGCAATATTTTTTTATCAATACGGAATTACACTTTAGATTAGACAACTATCAATGCAGGAAGAGAACAATAACAAAGTGCTACGAAATAAATTACAGATTATAAAGAAAGCATAAGAATCAAGTGTGTGAAGCCGCCAACCATAATCCTTGATCATCAAGACATGAAATTTAGATGACTTAAGATTAGGCAAAATTTCAGAAACATTGATCTTGCTTGCTTACCAATGAAGTTACCAATCAATGACTGCTGAAAGTCTGAAACTCAAGCAGTTAGATCCGAATGACTAATGAAAAACAATTAAAGCCTAACACCAAACACACCTTTTGATTACAGGATTGACCATCACTTGACCGTTGTCTACCATCCTTAGGGAGAGAATGGGTTCTCATTTCAACTGAGACACAAAATAAGCACATGGAAAATAAGTGCATAATAGTTATAAAGAGTAAAAGCATGACATTTTCAATAGACAGGATAAGCATACCTGCAAAATCTTGCAAAGCAAAAGTATTTGCACCACCGGAGCACGCTTCCGAGGAGGTCGCAACATCGGCGACTCCTCCTGAGAGTCCTGAACAAGATACCTGATACTCATTTGTATAGCTTTGTAAAGGCAAAACATCATTATTTGAAGGATATGATTTCACAGAATTGGAATAAACATTATGGATATCATCATCAATTGAAGGACCAATCGCCGTTCTGTGATTTCCCTCCTTCGCTTCATCCTTTCGAGCCGCACACTTCTTCTCCCACTGAAATCATAACAACCAAATCAACAATTATTTTCCAATTTCCCAAACCTAAAAAGAAACATAAAATAGAATCGACACATCACCTTAGCCACGTCATCATCAGAGACCATAAACGCGTCCAATTGATCGGCGGCACCACCGTATTTCCAGAAGAAGTGCTTCAAATTCTTGACGTGTTCGGCACTCGCGAGGTGGCGAATCGCATTGGCACTGGTAATTACGATTTAGACCTTGGCTAACAATAATAATGATGATTCGAATAGAAAGTGGATGATAGTGAGTGTATGTACCAGGCGAAGGAAGTGTTGTGCTCGTGGATGTCTTGGTCGCAGAAGACGCACCAGATGCGATTGAGAGAAGCGAATTGGGGAGAGTTGAGGAAGAAGCGAACGTCGGAGAGTTTATCGCGGAAGCGGGAGAGGAAGGTAGATAGGGATTTCTTGTGGTTAGGGAAGAACTTGTGGCGGAGACCTTGGTTGTGGTTGATATTGCACGCTTTGCAGAACTCGAACGCGCTTTTCTTCTTCTTCTTTGTTCCCGTTCTCCCATTCTCGTGTTGCTCACCCATAATCAACAATGCAGTGGCTGAAACTATGGAATTGGGAAATTGGAGTTTTCTTTTACTGGCGCTCAAAAAAGCACGCATGTGACTTGGGCCACTGGGCCGGGACAACGGATCCGAAGCCTAGATCAGACTTGTTGTAACTTGTAATGTTGTATATATATAAAATAAAATAAAATAAAATAAAAGGTCAACATTTTTAATTTAGACTAAATTAAAATTTTATAATTCATAATTTTGCTTCCTCCATTTGTGATGTTATAAAAAATAAATAAAAGACTTAATTAAACACTCGACCACCATTGATCAAAATTTGGAACATTATAATACCTGTTACTTGAATTATGTTCAAATAAACCCACAGGTTCATTATTTATACTTGTTACTTGTATTTTTTTTTTTTATCTAATTTCTTACTTAGATTTGATAAACTAGTCCAATTTACAATTTTTAATAGATATTCTTGTATTTTATTTTATTATATTTATAGATAGATTATAAATTCCCCTAAAAAAAAGATAGATTATAAATAAGAGACAACTATCAAATATTCATATCCGTATATAACATTTGAACCAAAAATATCTGTCCCTCGTAGCACAAGGTACAAGAAGAAAATAGGTTGGGTTGAATTTCATCCAATCCTTCTAGCTAGGGGTGTTCATAAACCGAACCAAACCGAACTAAACCGCGAAACCGCCCAAAAAAACCGAAAACCGATTAAACCGAAAAATCGCACGGACCAAAAATTTCCAAAACCGCATATTTTTTGTGGTTTGGTTCGATTTTTGGATTTTATTATAAAAAACCGAACCAAACCGCATTCTATAATTATATTGATTTACTTTTAGATATTTAATATTATCTAACTAACAATATTTTTATTTTTTATGATCATAATATGTGATTTATAGTATATTTTTTTTAATAATAAATTTGTAATATATTATGACACATACTTTCATATATTACAAAAAGATATATTGATATTACTAAATAACATTAAATTAAATATAAAATGAAACATGATTTATTATTATGTTAAAAAAAAAGTTAGTAATATCATTTTATAATAATGCTAAATAGAAGTAAAAATAATATTTTTTAAACTAAAATATGTAAATCAAAATTTAATAAAAAATAAAATAAAATAATAATTATGTGAGTTTAATTAAAAAAATTAAACTATGATAATAAATTTAAAAAAAAACCGCGAAACCGAACCGAACCAAACCGCAAAAAATTGGTTTGGTTTGGTTTGGATTTGATGTTATATTAAAACCGAACCAAACCGAACCGCAACTTTATTTTAGGTTTGGTTCGGACCACTTTTTGTCAAAAAACCGAACCAAACCGCACCGCGAACACCCCTACTTCTAGCTCCTTCCCTCCCCTAGAAAAAAAAGAAAAAACTATTAAACCTTAACTCCCCCACACCCATTTCCACCGTTTGCAAATTCCAAAAAAAAAAGAAGAATGTACTGCTTTATTTTATTTTTTTTTAAATATAAAAACAATAACACAAACTCAGAACTCAGAAAGGTGTTGTTTTAATATGGGTGAAACAACCCAAAACCTTAAATTAATTTCTGTATATATACTGAAAAATCGTAGTATGCGCCCTTTCAATTTGGACCAAAAAATAACCTTCCTATCCTTACAATATTTTTTCCTTCCAAATATTACTTAATTTACATGAAAATTTTAGTCCATGACTTCATGTCCAAGGTTTTTTTCTTGTTGTCAAAACACAAAACCTAAAAGCTTTACCGTTACAAGTCGTGAAAATGCGTAAAAGCAAAAATGCATTTAGAACACAAAAATAAAACAGGATCTGTTGAGAGTGGGATTTGAACCCACGCCCTTTCGGACCAGAACCTTAATCTGGCGCCTTAGACCAACTCGGCCATCTCAACTTCTTTGCATACGCTTTAAAGAAAATAGTTACTATTACTTTAGATATACAGTTCTTCTTTCAGAAAAATATTTCTAAATGAACAATTATATTAAAATATTACAATCCATAGACGTGAATGCATGAATTATATTTATCGTAATAGTAAAAAAATGTCATAGTAATTAATGTTGGGATAAAAATTAATAGTAGTAATGTGTTCTAAAATCTAAATATTAGTTTGAAAAAAATATATATTATTTTTTGCATAATTTGTCCTTTGATAAAAATATCATTATTTTAAGGTTTGAATATATTTTTATCTTAGAGATTTGTTTTTAATAAATCCCTATTTATATAGGGTTTAAACATAAACTGATTATATGCTTATTGGTGAATCACCTTAGTGGTCCTCTCAAAGTGATGTTATTTTTTTTTTCCTGATGATGGCAACCTGGGTGATCTTATTTGCAAATTTATTTTATAAAATAGAAAATCTGAAGAAAAAAAAGAGTGAGAAGAAAGAAAATAGAGGATGTGAATAACATGGGCCTTTGGTTAGCAAAGTCTAAACTCGATATCAGATTGTGGAACAAGGTCCTGCTCTGGTCCAACCTACGAGCTTTAGTTCACGCTAATTCACTATGGGATAAAACTTTCTGCACCTCCCAAAAATGCTTCATGCACCTCCCAAACATTTCCGGAAAGGCCATTTCGAAAAACTTACATTCCAGAATAGCCTTTCCAGAAATGCTTGGGAGGTGCAGGAAGTAGTTTTGGGAGGTGCAAGAAGCTCAAACCTTCACTAAGCCTTTTTGCTTATATGAATTTCACGGTTCCTCTGCTACCATTCTTTTCTACTATCTCACTCGAACTAATGGGAGGGTATAAAAAGTTAATTGTATTTTTAGTTTTCATAATTTTGTTTTAATTTTCCTATTTTTATATGCTCGAATTTAATCTTCTTAACTTTTCAATTGCTTAAATTAACTCAGTTGCTTAAAGATTTTGTTCAATAATTAATAGAAATATAATAAAAGTATTGCGTATTGTTGATTTGTAAAAAAAATAATGAAGAAAAATGTATGAAATGGTAAATATATATATATATATATATATATATAACAATGTCACTTTTCATTTTTTATTGAATTGGTTTTTTTAATTATTAAACAAAACATTGGAATAGGAAACTTAATGTAAACAATTAAAAGTTAAAAGTTAATTAGAATAAAAGTGCAATAAAAGAAATAAAGAGTTTTGGTGTATGTAACACATGGCACGTATATCTTCTTGAGCGTCAAAAATGTGTTGAGAATCCATCACTTCAAAAAACAAGGGGAGATGTATCATGCATGTGCTTCATAATTCATATAAATGCAACGTGATACAATTATGATACAAGTTGACAAAATTTAGCCTAGGTATAACGGAGAAGAGGGCCCAAACCAAACTAAATCAACAACCAAAGCAATAAGATGGATCATTGGTCAATAGTTAGACAATATACTTATATACCTTGCGTGAACAATCTATCTAAAAAAAAAATTGACAAAAAAATTTAAAATTAACTATTGTCACAATAATATCTTACGAGTAAAATACTCATGCACTTGTTGGTATAAAATTATTTTATACAGTTGATTAATTATAATTTAACAATATATAAACTTTTTTTTCATTTTAAACCAAAAATAATTTTTCATCTAACGAAATAAAAATAGACATGGTAGAAACAAAAAACAAGAAAAAGGTTGTGTGGAGTGGGTGGCCACACCTTGAGGCAAGTCGTGCATGAAGATACATCCATGCCCGCCTTAGTATTATTATCTAAATATAATCTAGATAAATCTCAAGGAGCTAGTATCATCCATTAAATTTGGTTGGTATCATGTGTATTCCCTTTTTCCCATCTTTATTTCATAGAAAAAAACAGATATGTACTCGACAACTTTCAGTCTTATCCCCATAAATTGAAGTCCACATCATTGATGTTAATTTGCTCTATTATATGAGCCCACAGTGCAAATCAACAACATGTATCTATCTACCACGAATACCAGTCCACAAGGCAATTTTCACGGCAAAGAACATAGTTGATCCTTCATACGCTACCCAACTCAACCCCTCACATATTTTGTTTTCCTTCAATTTTAGTGCTCAAGTTCAACTGGCTTATAATATCTTAACATTAACCAAAAGATTTTTTTGCAGTAGTGTAAGGTAATGTTGCATCTAAATTGCAGAGGAACCATCTATTTAACGGAGAATTCGCGTTTAATTTTTCCTGAATATAAAATTCTCTTCTATTAATGACAAAATTCGTTTCCACATATCAAGAACAAAATTAACTTCTATCCCAATGGATTAGAAACACCTATTATTTAAGTCTAAATCGCTTATAATATCTCAACAGTTTTTATGTGCCTTTTTTTATCCCACTGCATAACCACATTTTTCAGTGGGCTTGCATCATCAC
Organism: Amphicarpaea edgeworthii; assembly: GCA_014843725.1. Taxonomy (NCBI): domain Eukaryota; kingdom Viridiplantae; phylum Streptophyta; class Magnoliopsida; order Fabales; family Fabaceae; genus Amphicarpaea; species Amphicarpaea edgeworthii. The sequence continues at coordinate 6,662,928 of CM026328.1, forward strand.
TTGCTGAGATAATTAAGCATTAATTTCTGATCTGTTCTTCAGGGCATTGGTTTTATTTTAAGTAGATACTTGAATAAATTGTTTAAACTTTATTATTCCGTGTATTAATTATGAAGCAGTTGAATACTAATGTAATGTCTAAAATATACTTTTTTTAAAATAAAATAAAATTGAAAGTGTTCACTAAACAATCACCGTATTCTCCCATTGCTCACCACCCACCCTACTGTGAGCCACCAACCCACACCGCGTGAAGTCCCCATCCATATGTAACCCAACCACGAAGATGTCCAAATTTGAGTCCTTCAACGTAGGCCACCCACCTCCACCGCGTCCCCCATTGTGCGCCACCCACCCTTATCGTCCACCACATGCAACCCAATTGTGAAGGTGCCCAAATCCGCGTCCTCCCACTACACACAACCTAGCCTCACCGCACACAATCATTGTCCATCACCTACAACCCCCAACCACGTATAACCCAACAACATATCCACATCCCCCTTCACCACACGCAACCCACCCCACATCTGGTGAAAGGGAGGTTGGTGGTTGTGTTGTGGCAGCACCGATCTAATGAAATGGAGTTTGATGATAGAATGCAGATGAATGAGAAATGGACGAGGGTAGAATAAATTATTTTAACTGTGAATGTTTAAAAATAATTCACAAATTAAAAATAAATCATTATTGATTCTGAAATTTAATTCAAATAAAAAATATAATCCATTCTTTTCTTTTTTTTTTAATTTCATTCTAAGATTAGAAATTTTTATATAATCTAATTTAATTCACAGTATAAACCATCCACTTAGATGATCCAAGTTAAAATTTACTTTTTTTATTTTTACTTTATTATATGATTATATATAAGAGACGATTCACTGTACGAGAATTGCGTTTTTGATGTGAGAATGATAACATATATTCATTAAATTAGACGGTAAGGATTAACGTATTTTTTGATCTATCTCCTTTTTATCTTCATTGCATCCAAAATTAAAAATAAAAAAGATTTACCAAATATTTAAAAAAGAATTATTTTATTATATCCTAAAATATTAAAGACTTATTATCATCGCTACCAAGAGTTGCCTCCATCACCATGACTACTACTACCACCATCATCATCACCGCTATCATCATAATCATTATTCACGTTGTTGCTGTTAAGGTTACCATTACGCTACTAAAATTATTGTTATTGCCACTATCATAATTTTCTCGTTGTTATTGCTACTATCATGATCATATGTTTTACATTAGGTTAATATGATCGTGGATGATCCTAGTGTTTGACAGTTTTTAAGTTATATATATATATATATATATATATATGTGTGTGTGTGTGTGTGTAGAGTATACCAAACAAACTCATGCTTTTAAGTTGACAGAAAATTTACAACAACTCATCAATTGAACTGAACTCCATTAATTTCTATCTAATCAAGTAAAAGGAAGCCTAATTACCTTAAAACAAGGTCTTCGATTTCAACTTTATATAAATAGTTAAGATTTTTGTTTTCTGTGGTGATAATAACGTCAAGATACTTACTTTTCAATTAATTTATCAACTCGATTTGAAACCCGATGTCAACGGAAAAAAACAAAATTAAAAATACCACGCCTTTCGACGGAAATCAACGGCCCAGTATCTATCTTGCAGGCGAGGGTCTGTATTTCAGAAATTCTAATGAAATAAATGTAAACTGAAGTAACGCTTACGGTGTAGAATAACTTGCAAGGTATTGTTTGTTACAATCACTTATATGCATATTTAATTATGAGTTAAAGTATAATGTACTAACAATAACAATGTAAGATAGTTTGTGATTGATTATTTATTTATAGGGTCTTTAGTCAGCACCTTTATAGACTTGACCAGGAATAGGCAATCAAATTTGTTCACTTCGCAAACGTAATTGTTATAGCGTGCAAACCAAACAAACCACAAATTATGTAGCCTGAGACATTGAAAACAAATATTTAAAAGTATAGAATATGGTAGTAACTAATAGATTTTTGCTAGCTTTCCCAGTAGCAGCAAACACCTTTGCGAGGTGCCTCAGGATGAGAAACCATGAGTTGTCACTAACACATTGAAATTTTGTTACTATTTGGGTATGGGAGCAAACTCAGTGCCCATTCTCATGCATTATCTCATGCTCTTTTATAGAGAGTCGCTACAGAGTGTAATTCTATAGTACCATAGTACTAATGGGAATCTAGAAATTAAAAGTGGCCCATGCGTGAAATATATTGCATAATGTTTCCACCAACTAGAAAGCAAATTAAACTCATTCCTTGCCTTGTTTTGTTTCATGACCATGAGAACAACCAAAAAAAGTTGGTTGGCTCAATGTGGAAATCCTTAGGCCGGGGGCATCCTCTCAAATCATTTTGGGACGTTTATAACTATTTTGTTTTGTCTCTCTATTTCTATTTGACAAAAAAAAGTTATATACTAGTCAATTAAAGGATAATTTATAATAAGTAAGTTAATTATTATAAAATTATCTTAAAAATCATAAAAATTAAATATTGTGATTGATTGATGATATAAAATTAATATTTATAAAATCTCATGTTGATTAAAAATTAATGTTAAAAATAATTTATAAACACATTTCTTCCTCAAATGCTAAAATATCTTTTATTAAAATAAAATCGTAATGTTTATCAAATATCTGAGTAAATAATATCTCAAATAGTAACTCTAAAATGATGTTTATTTACTTGATTTCAAAATACTTTATATTTTGTAGCTTATTTGAGGATTATTTTGAGTTGCTTTAGCTTCTTTTGAGGCTCTCTCACATATCCAAGCATGCATGTGGGAAGCAATTAGTGCTGTAATTATGCCTTGGAGTGTTTATGATCGTTTAAAAGGTGGCAAGTTCCCTTCTCACTCTCCATGTTTCAAGCGTGCTGGGTGCACGCACCCGATGTGGGGTTCATTAATCAATCACTACACATCTTTTGCATTGGTCTATTCTTTTACCACAAACCTTAACACCTGAATTCTAAATTTGTCTTCTCGTACAAACATTTGCATTGTTAACTTTGGCCATACAAGTTTATTTTGATACACTACAAAGGTTTCCTATTACTAATTTATAACAGAATTGTCCACGAGTTTAGTACTGTCGCCTTCATTCTAATAAAATAAATAACTTAAATTTCAATCCAAGATAAGGTGTGAGTTAACGTTGTAGTGCTTAATCTTTATTTAATTTATTTCAAATTAGATCCCACTTATGTGAAATTTACTTGTGAGTTGTTGTGTTTAATCTTCATTTCTCCTACTCGATTGAATGTCAAGTAAATTATATATATAATTAACAACATAATTATTTCAGCAAATTTCAAGCTGTTTTCCTTTTTCTAAACTGTCAAGGTTTTTTTTTTTTTTTTTTTTTAATATGGAGGTAAGATCACCATTTTGAATGTAGTATTTTTATGTAATTAACTTGTCTAACACGATAGTGCATATGAATTTTATTTTATATGTCTTTAATTTATTCCCCCATACCATAAAAAATAATTTGTTTATCCGATTACTCAGCTATCACCATATCAAGACTTTCCTTGCCAAAAGCAAGCTGCCAGAAATATTGATTAATATACGCACACTTCGTAATCAATTTATAACAAAATTTTGCCACGACTAAAAGCAAAGAAATTTCATCCGAGTTAACAAGCTTATATATACTTGCTCGTATGATGTATTAAATTATTAATTAAGTTACTCATATTTCCCTAAAAAAAAATTAAGTTACTCATATAAAATATTTTGTAAATCCGTATGCGCGTTATCTATGTTGAATTAGGGAATTCCATAACGTTCTTCGAAGGTTGATTCAGTGCATGTTTGTTTTTCACTTGTTTGTAAAAACATGGTTTCAAATATAATCTTAGGTTCAAATCTTGTTTCTCTTTTATGTGAGAATCTTACTTATGGATGAATTAGTGATTTTGTAATTATTTTCTAAAGTGTTATTAGTACGAAGTATTTATTAATTTTATGGTTAATTATTTTTAATGAAGTTATTCTCTTTTAATCATTTTTTTTCCTTCACAAAGTTTAAATTTAAAACTTTACTCAAGTAAACCAAATTTAATTATCACTTAGATTAACTATTTATTGATTCTCTGTATACATGTTATTTATCTTAAATCTATTTTATACATATTTTTTACTTTTAACAATTTTAATTAAAAAAAATTGTCAATTAAATTATGTAATCATGACTAACAATAATATCACGTTGATCGTTATATAAAATTTTATACATAATTTAAATATTTATAAATATGTAATCAAGGAATAATTAAAAGCTCCAAATTATAAGATTTAAATTCAATAATTAAATTGATAGGAATTATTTTTAAAAGTTATACGTCACTTCACTAAATTTAGTGCTATTATAAATAATAATTTGATCCCATCGATCCCTGTCTATATATATTTGATATATTGATTGATATACATAACCAAAAATGATCCAGTGTTTTTGAATTCTAGCTTGCCTTGTGAGTTCTGTCACACTCGCACACAATGAGTTAAATAATTTTACAAGGAATCAGGGAAAAACACGCACACACACAAACATGTTTAAGGCCGAAAAATTCAGCAGGCAGCAGCAGAGAAATTGGCAAGCATCTACTCAATGACGTGACACCCTAATAATAGTATTTTATCCTATGACCTTTCTAGACGTTGCTGAACTATTGAAAGTTGACGTATTAAAGATTTTACTTCGTTCACGCATATGAAAATTATCTATTTAGTAAAATAATTTGTATTCCATTCTCATCATAATTATAAAATAAATTTAGATCCAGATGCAGTTATTTATCAAAAACAAGATTAGTACATCATCCAATATAATAAGAGGAGAGATATATGTAATCCATTAATTAATAACTAAAAAAAGACGTTCCTGAACTTTGCAGAAGCTAGAGAGATAAAATAACCAATTAATTATACGTTTATAACATACTAAAAGCTGGTATAATCCGTGTGGATGAAATTAATCTCAAGCCTCTAATAATTACAGCAAGGTTATTATGGAGCAAATTAATGGTCTTTAATTAAAACGAAAACAAGTGGCGTGGTTAATTATTATAAGGTGAATTTTTTACGCAGTCTTCGCTTCCACCTTGTGTTATTGGGTTGACCAAGAAAACTATCTGGTACCTTAATTATTGTCTTTACGTGTCCCCAAGTGCTGGAAATTTCAGTTGGCAACCAAAAGTCAGACGTGAACCATACTTATATCTAACCTATGTTTTTGTTCCTAATTTCTCTATATATTTCGTTCAAAATTAATGGGTTATGACCATTTCTTTTTCTTTTAGTATGAAACTTGTGGGCAGCATCAAGTTTAGGGTCATTCATCGACCATATAATATATCCTATTATATGCAATCGCGCTCACGATCGATGATTTTTTTTTCCCTCTCTTTGGTTAGGTGGCTTTAGCTTATTCATCTAACGTTCTTTCTTTTGGTGACTGAATGATACACTATGTATGTACAAGAAAATAAAAAAAAAGTTCAATAAGTTAAACGCACAACACTTATTTTCTACCAAACAGAAGGTCGAATTCGAATATATTCATCTCTTTTTAGTGGGACTGTGTAGGAAAGGAAAAGGATTTGTGTTCCACCAACTCCACACCACACCTTCAAGGCCTTATCCAAATCCACATTGATTATTTTTCTTTTCTATGAGATGTAACCAAATTCCAAATCATAGATAGATAAAAAGAGGAATCATTATTAAATTTACTTTACTCTTCTTTTCTTGGCGTTTGGCGATGTCCCCACACATGCATATATATATAATTTTGCTTTAACTTGATCAGCAAAATTCTTCTTTCCCTCATCCCAACTTGTTTTTTTATTCCATCATCAACTTGCGTTATTATGCGTAGAAATATGAAAGTGTAACAAAGATAAGAAGAAAAAAAAAGTTTATATATGCTTGGGGGCTGCGCTTGTTAGTTCGTTTCATGTATATCTTCATGTCATGTTTCACCTACCGTGTTAATTAAACCATTTTTTGCTTGTTCTCTACTTAGCCGTGAAATTAGTTAGATTAGATCATGTGTGCCATGTTTTCTCCGACCAGTCCCTCCATTTTACTCGGTTCGTTGAATTATAAGGTATCTTGATGGCTAAATGAAAAACGAGAGAGAAAAAGATTATAAGTAAAAATGGTGGCTGGTAATTATTTTAAATAATGGGCTAATTATTCATAAATAATATTTTTAAAATGATGTGATTTAAATTACAAAATTTTCATATATTACTATCGAAATTAATTTCTAACCCAATGAATGAAAGGAAATCAATGTTCTCTTACCTCATAAAAAAAAATGATGTGATTTGCGTTTAGCCAAAAACGTCTTTTTTAAAAATTGCCGCCTAGTTTGAGTAACCAATTGAAGGGTTGTTCAATCTTGTGAGTTCTACTAATACATGACGTGTATACAATAATTAATCAGACAAGCAGCTTTAGTTTCCTTCATCACACAGCTACTTGTGGGACATTTTAAGGAAGCTAGGAATTAACCGTATATATGTTCAATTACCAAAATTCTTTTGTTTTTTCTTTTCTTTTTTTACACCATCTTACTTCAGTGAGACTTTCTGCTAGGGGTAACCATAGATTCAAATATATTCGTGAATTTGACCAACTTAATCTGATCCGAAAGAGGAAAAAGTTAATTTAAATATTTGAGTTAGTTTGGATAAAAAGGTATATAACCTAACCATAGTCAGATCCCTCCTTAAAAAAACCATAGTCAGATCCGATATTAAATCATGCATTTCCCAAACTTCTAATTCAACTGAATCAAGTTTCATCTTTATCCTTTTTTATAATTATTCTGGCAGTTTTATTTCAATTTTATATGAATATTATATAACCTGAATATATTTTTCTCTCTTTTTTGTTTTTTATTTATTTAAAATTAGTTATAAATAACATTTCAATCCAAACTCAGTTAATTCTTTCGACTACCTTTTATTATTATTGTCATGGACTTATGGTGAAACTCAATCTATAACTTGTGTGGTCCTACTTTGGAGGATATTTTTCTGGACCAACCCTGTATTAGGCTCTTCCTAGCGAAAAAACAATGAATCTTTAAAACAAAAAAATAATAAATTAAATGTATAATTTATTTAGGATTAAGTGTGAATAAGCTAGTGCTTTGGTTATACGAAAGACAGCAGTTCCAAATCAAATGGACGAAGGGTTCAAAGAGCTAGACTAATCCACATGTTACTAAAATGATAGAATATGATAAAGATCTTATTATAACATTTCCTTCAAACTTAATCAACCTATTATATTATTCGGCAGCCTGGGTAAGAAGTCAACTGAAATTCGACAATAATTCAGCCCCAAAAAAAATTGTTATTTAAAAAAACATCCTTAATTTAAAATGTTAAGATTAACCTAATAAACAAATGTAAAAGAAAGTATTTTTTTTATGCACATAAAAAGTTGTGTACTTTTTTTAAAAATAAAAAAATAAAAATGTACACAAACAAGTCAATGTTAAGTTGTTAATACTGTAATTAACAAATATGGGTATAAGTGATAAAGTGTTTGTCTCATTTAATCAAATGATTTTAGTGTCAACACAAAGTGACTCAATTAGAATTTAAGGGTAGATTTAAAAGAGGCTAAGGGAAGGATAAGCTTTGATATACCCAATGGCACTGCTTGATTGGTAATGAGTGATGGTAGGATTACTCATGAATTGACTTAGTTGCTAAATAGAAAAATTTAAATCAAGACAGGTATTAGTGAGATAAAGAAGTCTACTAATAAGTCTTTTATAAGTTACTGGATCGTTATAGGAAGGTCCATCATGCTTGTGAAGTTTGATGTTGCAAACCATGGGGAGTGGTTGTAGGTTTGGTAGTTAAAAGACCATTGATATAGAGTATAACATACTTTATTTGACAGATATGGATGCCTTTAATGGACCAAGCTATCTAAAATTTGCGGAAATACTTCAAATTTCCAAGGTCACGCATGAAACTGTTGGTGGAGAAAGGACTTGGTGTTATTGATTTCTAATTGGTCATTTCCTATAAGAATTAAGTCATCAACATAAACTAATAAAACAGTAATAAATGCAAAATTGATTGTGAGAAACCATTATTACTTAAAAGAGGAAGAGAGATTACCAAATCATTGTTGGCTAGACTGTTTTAAACCATAAATAGATTTCTTTAGTTTATAAGTTTGGTTTGGTTGAGAAGGGACCATGCCCAGAGGTAAGTCCATGTAAATGTCTTCATTTAGTTAGTATCCAATATAAGAGGATAAATGATAAGGAATGGTTAGAGGTTCATTGGTGGTAATGTTGTTGGCAATTTTCCAATTGAAATTCTAAAGATAATGAGGGTTGAATTTGTTTCTAGTGGATCTTCTGAGAGGGTGTTCTATTTTAGTTTTAGGTTTAGTGGAAATGGAATTTTCAAGTGCAGTTTGAATGGAATTTTTAACTATAGTTTCAGTATTTGATATTGGGATTGATGAAGGGCTTTGGTAAGGTGGGTTTGTGTATGTCATATAGAAGGCTATCATAGTTATTAGTGATAGGGACAAAATCAACATAAGGTTTGTTATAAGGAAAAATAAATTCATAAAAGATAATCTTTCTACTAATGAAAACAAATTTAAAGTGTAAGTCAAAGAGAACATACCCTTTTTGTGCCCGATTTGTATCTTAGAAAAATGTATTTTCTAGCATTTGGTGGTGTGGTGGTTAGGATTGGATGTAGTGGTGATGTTGGAAGCAATTTCAAGTTGTTTTTTACGTGATCCAAAGGGGAAACCATGTTTAAGATTACATGTTTCAATTGTATGATAGTGGTGATCACAGAAGGTGCATTGTTTGAGATTAGGGTTATCATAGGAATTATGGTTACAACCATGACCATTGGAGTTTTATGTTACCTCTGCCATAGGAATTGTGGTTGCAAGAATCTTTATTCTAAGAGGAGTTGGCAGGATGTGTAGTCAAATTAAGGGTTTTGTGTTCTTGTTAGGAAATTAGGGCAAAAGTTTTGTTTATGGAAGGAAAAGGTTTAAGAAGTAAAATTTGAGTTTTGATATTGTTAAAATTGTCGTTTAGACCTTTCAACGAATAGATAACATACTTATTATCTCTTACTTGTTTCATGTGGAAGTTAGGTTACAATAATAAGGGTTTTACAAACACAAAATGGGGTAGGTCTAATGGATTCGAGTTCATCCCATAATATTTTAAAATCAGTAAAGAATATGGAAACAAATCAATCTCCTTGTTTGATATTATGTATATCTTGTAAAATGTTAGAGATTCTGAAATGGTTACCTTTGGATAATCTTTCGACAAGATCAATTTAGAAAGTGGTGGCGTTATTAATATAAATTGTGCTTTGGGCAATGTGTAGCGTCAATGTGCGGTTGATCCAAGCAATGACAATGTTGTTGCATTGTTCCCATCGTCAAAGAGAGGATTAGGTTGAAAGGTTGTTTTAGGGTTTCATTGACGAACTTGTGTTTGTTTTTTGTGAGAAGGGCACGGGTCGCATGATTTCATGAATGGTAATTATCGTCGTTGAGTGGCGAAGAAACAAGGCGATGTCAGGCTTTTCACTAAGGTGAAAATAATATGGGCTAGTGGGGAGAAGGGTTTGATTGGTGGTGACTTTCGCCATGGGAGAAGGAAGAACACAATTGGAAAGAGAAGGAAGGATGAGGTAAAGAATGCGATTGAAAAGAATTGCGATCATAAAGGATGTGATTAGAGAGGATGAGGTGTAGACATGAGAAAAGGCAGGGCTGTGTAGAGAAAAGGTGGCTTAGATGGGTAAGGTTGTGACGTAGGGAAGGTGTTTAGGGTTTAGAAAAGGTGGCGACACATCAAGAATATAATTTAGGGTAAGGTGTGATGCTTTGTTGGAAAGAGAAGAAAAAATAGGAGAATTTTGGCTTGTTTGTGAAATCAAAGGCACAATTGGGCTTTGAATTTTTATTTTTTTTTATCACTTATACCATATTGTAATAAGAAGAAATAAAACAAAGAAGTAGATACAAAAACAATACATCTTATTGAATGATAAAAGTGGTGTGTAATTCACACTTTACAAAAGAGTTTTATAATAATAGAAGCCAAGAAAGTAAAAGACAAATTTCAAATAAAGTAAAACATAAACTAACTAATTAAAACAAAACAGATAAAATAAAACTAATACAATTATAAAAGATAAAACTACTAACTAACTAATCTTCTATTAAGTTGGAAGAATATTAATGCAATAAGAGGGGTTAGAGGTGTGCTTCTGTGGGATTATAAAGGTAAAAATAATAGCTATTTTTTGGAAAGCAGATAAAAAAAAAAGGTAAAGAGTGGAATGGATAATGGTGGAATAAGTGAGCAAGAGTAGAGAAGAGTTTGTAGTAGTATGGTGGTTGATATATTATCTAGCTAAGTTTTGAAATAGGAAGATATGATTATGTTGATGTAACAAAACCTGTCATTACATTTTTTTTTGCATATTAATGTCATACCTCATTAATTTTGTTGTTGGTGTAGGTAATTCATGGTTATTTTGTTGTTATTTGTGTGGGTAATGTGAGTTTGATGGTTAGGCAAATGAGATTTATAACAAAAGTTGGAGTTTTATACGATATTGTATTTATCTTGTTTATGTTTTATTTTGTTATGACTTAAACTTGACACATCTTATAGTGACGTTTATTTCACATGAAATTTTTTATTTATCAAACAAAAAAAAAATGAACCATAATATTTGAACATCTCATTTTTATAAACATTCTATCAACATCTCTCATTTATCTTTTTTTTTTTTTTTTTTTTTCTAATACAACATATCACTTATCATTTCTAAACTTTTCTTTCTCTCTTACTAGGTGTTGATTAGCATGTTGGTTGTTAGATTATATGCTTAATAATCAATATGGTCATTTAATTTATTTTAAGTACTCGCTTAGGTCTTTTAGTTTTTTTAATATGAAATTGGATCCTTATATTTGTAAAATTTAATCAATTAGGTCATTTCCATATAGTGATACTAATGTCCTGAAGTAATCTATAATTGCATGGGCATGTGACCTAGTATCGCCGCTACAACCTCTACCATCAAACCTTCCCACATCCGCTTCTTCCCATTCCCATTCAAACCCCAATATAATTCACTCTATCCTTACCCGCAAAATCAAACAATTGGTTTTTGAATGCGTTAAACGACACCAAATTGCTTAATTGTGGACTTGACAACGAAGTTACTGGGAGCCTTAAACTTGGTTCAAAGGACAATGGGGATAGTGGTGGCAGCATTGGTGGTGATGCCTTGTAGGGTGGATTTTTTTGGAACAAGAAGAATTTTAAGTAGGATGCTCACTTTGTTCCCAATTCACTCATGCTCGAAATGACGTCATTGTTTGGGGTCATTTCTTCGTTATCATCACTCACATGGTGGAGGATCAGAAACTGTTAGGGATTAAGGACAAGATGTGCATATTATGGTTCACACGATGAAACGATAACGTTTTGTAATAAAAAATAAAAAAATAATATTAATGATTTATTTATTAATTGTCACGTGTGCAAGATATATGATAATACACTTATAACTCAGTTGGGTAATTTTTACATATAAAAAGATCTAGTTGCATACTAAAAACACTAAAGGACATGATTGAACACTTAAAATAAACTAAAAGACCAAATTGGATATTAAGCCTAGATTATACTCCATCCGTCTCAAAATAAGTGTTGTTTTAGCTTGTTTTACATGGACAAAGAAATGTGATAAATAGATGAAAGAAAATAATAATTTTACAAAACTAATCTTAGTATTAATTTTTTTTAGGGAATAATCTTAGTATTAACATTACATTGAAAAATTGAAGTGACACCAGGGGTATTAGTGGAAAAAAGTAATATTGCACAAATTTTTTCCAAACTCAACATATTTATATTTAGATTATATGTCTTGACACTGTTCATCCTTATGTAGATGTGGTTTCTGATACCTCAGATATTTTCTTTTGTAGGTCTTAGTATCATTTTTTAATTTCTTTATTTATATAAAAAAAAAAAAAAACCCGTTCATTGCAGCATATGAATTTTTTTTTAAACAATATCAAATTTACAACACTCATGGAGTGCTTAACTCACCCAGCTAAATTCTTTTGATGCATATGAAAGATTTAGTACCAACACTAATTGCATGGTATATTAGTTATGTTTCTCTAGTTTTTTGGTTAATAATATATATATTTTTTAAAAAATATATATTGTTAATCCTAAGAAAATGCTATAAAAAAAAATGTGTTGAATGAAATTAATCTAGGTATACTACATAAAATAATAATGCTGGTGGTATAAATATATAAATTAATCTAGGTATACTATATATATTTATTTTCTTCCAATTTGTAGTTTTTAAATTAAGTAATAAAATATAAAAAACATCATGGAAATTTATTGAATAAAAATAAGTTAAAAAAATATAATTTAACATAGGTTGGTCTAACTTACTTAAATGAGTTAATCTCAATCCACAAACCAAGTGAGAACCAAATAAAGTTGTGAAAAATTGAACTAATTAACACTTTTCAATACCCAAATTAGCTTGAGCATATTTGAAAAGGATCAAATTGATATCTTATAAAAATGAGTTTTAATATCGTTAGAGATGTGAAGATCTTAGGATCGAAACAAAAACTAGGTTAAGCCTGATTGACTCTTAGGGTAAAACTCAATTTGATAACTCTAAAATTAACTCAATTTTAATCTGATCCATATCTATATTTAAAAAATATAAAGAAAAAACTAATTTTAATGGAACGTCTTGTGATTGGCTTAATTTATGGTAAAAAACAATCTTTTTATTTCAAACAACTTTACGCTATAGTTAGAAGATTTAAATTACATATTTACTTAAGATAATTTTTTTTATAAACCTTATGATTTTACACATATTTAGATTTTTTATTCAAAAATTCACTTCAATAATAAAATTATTTAAAAAATATTTAATTTAACTTTATAAATCTTACCATATTTATAAAAAAATATTATTTATAATAATAACAATACTTAAATAAACATCTCATTTATCGCTCCCTTTATAACTTCCAAGTAAATAAAATTAGAAAGCGCGAAGTACAAGGCAGGGGGTGGGGAAGTGGAGGGCGCTGTGAGTCTGTGACTTTATTGGTCCCTTTGACCAGTCCGGTCCGCGAAACGTTCCCATTCCCAGTTCCCACCCGGCCTCCACTCCCCCACATAAATACACTTTCAAACGAAACCCCTTTGCTTCAAATTTGAGTGCAAGTTCAGAACTCCAACCTTCATCATTATTGCCCTCACTTACGTGGATGGATCCTTATTTTATTTCCTTTCGAGATAAGAGGTCATCGATGTCCCCATAACTTATTGAATTAGAAACAATTAATCTGTTTAAGATATGTGACGGTCATTCATTCAAAAGAATTTCGAATAAAATAAAAATTAAATATAAGACCTTCAACTAAACCAAACGGATCGTTCTCACTTTATCTCTATTAACGCAATAAAATCTTAAGCAACACGTAACAGTTTGCCCTCGGATGATAGTACTTATTTATGTGAAGAATTAATCTGTTGTGTTGCCAAATAAAAATAAGTAAAATAGTCCACTATTATCATTAATTACAGAATTTAAAAAATAAATAAGAAATAAGGAAACCGACGCTTGTGATACGTGGTGGGTCCAGTAGCTTTTCCTGTTCTCCAAACTCCTCCAATATAAAAGCCCCCTCCACCCTCTCTTCTCATTTGTTTCGCCGTTACAAAGTCCTACCACTACCACTGATACTGTGCTGTGCACTTCTTCATTCATATAATAACAAATTCGACAAGAGAAGAGACTAAACACACATTCGCACACAACTCTGCATCATCGTCTTTTCCGTTGAATGAAAAAAACTCAGGAACATGAGAAGGCCATGGAAGCATTTTAAGAAAAAACATGATCTCTTCGAATGTCTTCCAGACGATCTCGTTGTCCTTATTCTATCCAAGCTCAGCTCCAAAGCATCTTCTCCTTCCGATTTCATCAACACCATCTTAACGTAAGTTTTTTTTTTTTTTTTTCTTTTCCTTTTTCTTTTAATACACTTCCTAATTCATAAGTTAATGATCCTCATATAAAAAAAAACAGATGCAAGAGGCTAAACCGGTTAGGCCTGCACCGTCTTGTGTTATCCAAAGCCGGACCTAAAGTATTCGCCATAAAGCCTCAGAATTGGTCAGAATATGCTCACTCTTTCCTTAAGCACTGCGCTAACGCCGGTAACGTCGATGCCTGTTACACTCTCGGAATGGTTAGTTAGTTATTCATTCAACTATGTATTTATGTATGGAATAAATAAATATAAAATTAAATGTTTTGTTTTCTTTTTCATCTTTTTTTTTTTTAATTTTGCCGGCAGATCCGATTTTACTGTTTGAAAAACCGAGGGAGCGGGCTATCGTTAATGGCGAAGGCGGCTATGAAGCTGCACGCGCCGGCTCTGTACTCGCTCGCGGTAATTCAGTTCAACGGCAGCGGCGGTTCAAAGCGTGACAAAGATCTACGCGCGGGCGTGGCGTTGTCGGCGCGTGCGTCATTACTCGGCCACATCGACGCGCTTCGTGAGTTAGGCCATTGTCTTCAAGACGGTTACGGCGTCCGGCAGAACGTCACGGAGGGGAGAAAACTCCTGGTGCAGGCCAACGTGCGCGAGCTCACGTACGTTCTACGCGCCGTCGCACCTTCGAGTTGCGATTCCTCGTTGATGACGTGGCCTGCACTTAGATTTCAAAGGAACAATACGGCAGCAGCGGCGGCGGCTTGTCCGTTGCTGAGTGACTACGGTTTCAACGTGGCGGTGCCGGAGGTGCAGCCGGCGAACTGGTTTCTGAGAGAGTGGTTTGAGTCCGGTAAGGGGAAACTCGAAGAAGGACTCAGGCTTTGCGCGCACATTGGATGCGGTCGACCGGAGACGCGGCCGCACGAGTTTCGACGGTGTTCGGTTTGCGGCAAAGTTAACTATTGCTCGCGTGGATGTCAAGCGTTGGATTGGAAGTTGCGGCATAAGGTGGAGTGTACGCCGGCGGAACTCTACGGCGGAGGTGACGACGGTGGCGTGGATGTGGAAAATGAATTTGTGGTCCCAAACGACGCTGTTGAACTTTGAAGAGGTATTTCAGCCGACAGAATCAAATTCCCTAAGTTAGAAGAAACGGAAAAATAAAGAAAAAAAATGAATTCTATAAATTAAAACTCAGCTGTATGTATGTACTATGCACATATGATGAGGTAACTTTATTTATTTATTTAAATTAGATGGACAGCAGCAAAGATTACAAGTTCTTTATTCAAAATTGGTTTTTGTGTTAATTTTAGCCACTGTGATAAATGTTTAATACATATTACTAAATATCTTTGAAATTAAAGTAGAATATTTTAAGATGCGACAATATAAAATTTAGTTTTCTTTGATGTCTTTGAAGGCAGGAATCTGTCTTTATTTCTTTTTTGAGGATGGCTAGATAGCTTGAGATTAGGATTTCTTAATGAAATGGTTTTGTTAAAAACGGGAAATTGCAGTTAGTTTTGAAATTGTCAAATACTATAAGCTTTTTGGAGGCATGGGAATATTCATTAGGTTACTACTTAGGAGGATGCAAGCAATATTATGGTGCAAATTTAGTAGTATCATTAATTGAGAATGGAAAGAGTATTCGAGAAAGAGATGGGAAGAAAATGGTATTGTGTGGGGGAAGGAATAGCATAAAGAAGAAAGAACATTGGCGCTCGTGACTCCGTTTTATGTTGAGTATCTATTCTATTGATATTGAGTGGAGAGTGAGTACATCCATTAACTATTTTTGGTTGAAGTTGCGCTATCAAAAGAAAATCTACACCTCCTAGTTGCGCTGCTTGCCAGTTCCCCACGAATTAAGCTACAAGTTATTCATCCCCTCACTCCATTTGTACTCTTGAAATCAATCTTCTTAAATAGTACTAGTATTTTGCCTTTATGAAAAGAATTCTGTTACACGTAAGTATCAAATTGTATTTATTTATGCATGATAAAATAATCATCAGTCAAAATTTATATAAATAAAAAGTGGAGAATTTTGATCTTTACTTGAGTGTGATGTACAATGTAGGTGATGTCATGCACGTGGATGAGCAGCTAGAGTGTCCGTATGTGATACCAACTACTATGACGTACGTGTAGCGATGCAGGTAAGGGTATGGGATGACACTTTTCAAAAACACGGGCTTGGACAAAGAAATATCATCGGTGGTATTGTTGAAAAGCCCACTGGCTGCGACATTATTTTTCCGGAAGAGATAGAACAAGAACAAGAACAGCACGAACATAACACAAAGCAGGTTCCATGTTACTTACGTTATCGTTGTTGTCGCGACACCGCAGAGGAGCCTTTCGTATTCAAAGCCGTGCATTCATCACGATTTTGATTTTTGACTCTTACTGTTACTAATGGGCGCCCAACAAGGTCCACATCATCGTCGTCGCTACCTTCCGGATTCAAGAGTTACCACCCTATTTCAATTAATTGAATTATTGAAGCCAGCTACAATAGAAGGATCCAAATTATTAAATTATTGGAACTTGTTTTCAATATCGTTCTTTCTTTTACGTTGTTGTCACACTACTGCTGTTTTTTTCTTTTTAGTTTTTAATATTTAAGTAATGAAATGTAATCAAGGCTATAGGATTAAGATATGGATAATTATGTCTGTTAATCAATTATTAACAACTTGTTAATCTATTAGCAATTTAGCATAGTTCTGTCTACTAATTGAACACTGAACAGTGGGGTATACAAGTTCGGATAGACTTGATGACCTAATCAATCTAAACTAATTCAAATTAAAAAAAAAAAAAAAAGGTTGGGTGGGCCTGTCAGTTTCATTTAAATTTTAAAATTAAAATAATTGTTTATATCCAAATTCAATTATATCGGTTCCAGTATCGAAACTAGGCATATGAAACTCAAACTTATACTATTTTAAAAATAATATTTTTTATGTTGTCTATAATTTTATCGGTAAAAAGAAAAAAATTATAATTTAATAATTTTTATATTTTTATTCTATGATTTTGACTTTTGAAATTATTAATCAGTTTTCTTTCATTTTATCATGTTTTATATTAAAAAATCCAATGACTTAACCTTAAGAAGCTTAAATATGATTGGATTAGTTCACTTTGTATCGTCAACAAAATTGAAAAACCTAAACTAACTCAAACTAATTAAATTTATCAATTTGAATCTAAATATCTCATTTATGATTTAACTCAATCTAATTCGAGTGATCAATCTTACCAATTGTTTAGTAGAATGTCAAAGATTTAGGGTATGTTTGTCTTCACGCAACCAATATTCACTCTTTTCAATTAATGAAACCCACAAATAACAAATTTGGATATTTTGCTTCTTTTTTTTTCTCAGGATGGTATAAAATGTGTTGGAAACATCTAAACAAACATGCACCTACTACCCTACTTTTATTTTAAGGCCAAGTTTCCAAACTCTTTTATTTAAATACTATACATTAAGTTGATTTGAGACCTATTCTTGACTGAATGATTATGGTGTATCGTAATCACAAGAAGATTAAATGTAAATCCGTGAATAAGTTTTCTTTAAGAATCAATGAAGAATTTTTTTACAAGCAAATAATCTTTGTTAAAAATAACCGCCACATCAACACAAGATGCATTGCACACTTAGTTACAAAAGCTACATGGGCAACCAAAGTCGACCACACAATGCTCATGATTTGAATACATTATTTTCATGATGCACCATACAAATCCATTAGTTGCAATGCTAAATTTGCTATTAGTGTGCACTTGAATAACAACCATTAGTTGCTACATGATAACCCAATGATTAACAAACATACGACTTTATTTAAATTGTTTCAAACTCTTCAATTAATTAATTTATAAAAATACATGTGAATATTTTGTATTTTTAAAGTCAAAAGCTAAACATAAGACTTCAAGATAAAACTCCACATATATGAATGATTAACTAAATAAAAACTTTTGCACCAAAAAAACTAAATAAAAACTTACACCATGTGACACTTCAACATTTATCACAAGATATAACATCAAAATAACTCAGTGCACATTTATGCAACTATTAGAAAGATAAATATCTTAAATGTTTAAGTTGATCAACACTAAACAAAGGAAAACTTAACTACAAACGAAAAAGCCACCTCCTAGTCATACACTCTCACGAACATGAAATTTAACACCATCACCGTCACAAGTACATGTAGCATAACATAAGGGTAAGTTTACAAATTACAAGTAACATACTTGAAATAATGTAAAATTCAACAAATAATACACATCTGAACTTTATGATCCTTTAAACATAGCATTTGAACATAAATAAATAACAACATTTAACTTACATAAAAGAAATATCTCATGTACAATCAAGCATCAACATCATAAGTCAACCACCAAATATCACCATCATAATTCCAACATTTATGCCAAATATTGATACACATACATGTATATAATCACTTATGCAATACAATGAATTTTGGTGGGTGTGGTAACCACATCAACATACAAGAAACATAGCTTATGTTTCTCTAATGAAATATATATAGCATGGTCGGTTCAACAATGTGAGACCTAAAATGATTTATTAAAAAATATTTTATTTTAAGTGAAATAGTTGCATATGAGATATTTTTTTGTTGATACATTAGACTTTTTTGTTAATATATGAGACATTTTTATATGATAAAAATAATAAAAACATTTCTTTTGTTTATGGGCCTAAAGCGATAACTTTAGTTATTTTATTCTTGAACCAATCCTAATATCAGATAGAATATTCGACCTATCCATAAGACGGATATCTCTCATAATAAGACAGAGATGTAATAAAAATTCATGGTCATCACATATACACAAAAAGAGTATTCAAACCTTTGGACAACTGAACTCTCTCGACTAGGCTTGAAATCCTTTCACGCATACTGTATGACCCTTTCAACTACAACATAAAACCATTTTGACCACGCTATTTGGGAAACACCCATCAACTAGTAGGGTATTCGCATGTTGAATAGTTGAATACCAAGTTTTTGTGGTATAACATTAAATAAATACTTTATATTTAAATTAATGTAATCTTTGTGATTAAGACACTCGTAATCAATTAAGAATACATTATCTAAAATAATAATAAGAGATAAAAGTCCATAGGTCCAAGCTCATTAAGGCAAAGTATGAAACTTTTATTCTCTCATTAATTATTCTCATGATTACTCTTCAGTCGAGTACTAAGTGAGCAAGTTGGAGTGTCTTCTACGAATATCCTACCATTTAACATCACATACTTAAAGAGGATTTGTACCATTCAATATCGCATACCTAAGAGTAGTTGAGCACAAAAGTGTATACTTGAAGACAAAGTACATATGTTATTTGTGCAAGTACAAAATAATTCTTTAAAATATTTCATATTTATAGATAATGTTAGTTGATGTAAATAAATAAATTTTTAATTCCAAAAAAACTATTTCTTATCTTAGATATTGAGCTTAATCTTAAGATTAGAAGTGTTCACGGGTTGGGTTAGGTTGAGTTTGTCTAAATTCTTGATCCAATTCGATCAAATTGTAGTGAGTTGGGTTAAGTTTGTGTGATTTCATTTTCAAACCCAATCATGAATGAGTTAGATTGAATTAAGTGATTGGGTCAATGGTGTATTTTTTAAAAATAAATAAATTAAAATTTGCTAAAAAAATAGAATAAATTTTCAGATTTTGCTTAATTTTTTATAACATATCATTTTTAATCACAAATATACATAATTATGTATCAATGCACAAAATAAACAAATTGACTTCAAATATTAGAAAATCAATCAAGAAAGGAGGTGCAAGCGATGTAGCGATGGTGTAATGTAAGACAGAAACGACACAACGGATGTGCAGTAATGCAACAACGAACTGAACAGAGGGTAGGGGGGGTGATAGCAGAGGCGACAATGGCTAAGTGAATGAGAGTAGCCGAGACTTACAAGTAGGGGTTACAGTATTTTTACTTTCAATTCTGGAGAAGAGTTTTCCTAAAATTGGAATTAAATAAGTGACATAATAAGTATGAAAGTGAAATCCATAAATGAGAGTGTTTGAATGAATAAGAACATGATTTTTTTATTTTTTATTTTTTGTTATTATTAATTTATTATTATTATTATTATTATTTATTTATTTATTAGTATGTATAGTTTGAGTTGGATTTTTATAACAAAATTGATTGACCAGCCTATAAGTTACTGAGTTAAGATTATATTGGATTAATTATGAACTAAAATCTAAAATCCTTGTTAACCCAATTAAATCACCAAAAATCTAAAATCTCTATTAATCCAATCAAATCAACATGAATTAATTTGGGTAAAAAAAATAAATTACCCATATCCGTCAACCTACTTTAAGATATCATCTAGGCTACCATTGATGATGTCCTTACTTCTTTTACACACAAATTTGACTTACAAAATTACACACATAATTCACGGTGAGTGAGTGAGTGAGAATCCCGAATGCAAGAGGGTTAGCGCGGCAGTGGAAAAGAAGAGGAGGAAGCGGTGTCGTTTTAATCATCTTAGTCTAAAACTCTAAACCCTCCGAGCCGCATGTCGAACTCCGGGGACGCAAATGTAACCACACAAGAGCCAGAACCAGAGCAGGATCACGATCAAGAGCAACAATCGGAAGAATGGGAGACGATGGCTCGAGCGTGGCTCTGCTCCTTCCCGGAGCCGAAGGAAGTGAGCATGACCGAAGTCGAAGCCTGGATCGACTCCAACCTCGCCTCTCTCCCCGAAGGCCTCCGATCCATGCCCCGCCCCGATCTCTGCCACAGACTCATTTCCTTCCAGAATTGCATGAGACTCCCCAACCAGGTAGCTTCACTTTTCACTCAGATCTATCATTTCATTCACTTTTCTCTCTCTCTGCATTTATTAGCGAGAACGACAAAGGAGGATAATAGTAATAAGTAATAACTAATAAGTAACGCAAATGTAATGAATGGCCCTCTCGGGGTTTTGCATTAAATGTGCAAAAAGAAGTTGACACGGTTTTGGTGTTTCATTCAGGAGAGGGAAGAAGTGAACCAGCTCGATCTTCTTCCGCACGCGCGGTTTCAGCGCACCGATCAGTGGATTCCGGTTTATTCGTGGCTGGAGACTTTGGATAAGGACGAGGTTGTTAAGTCCAAGGAGATTTCTGACTGGTTAACGGACAACCCTAAGGTCCAAGAGCAGCTCTGCTCAAGGCATTCTCGATATCATTTGATGCACTACATCAAAAAATGCCATCTCAAGATACTCAAAAGAAGGGACAAGAAGAAGGTTTTCTTCCTTTCTTTTCTTATCATCTTCGTACTGCCGAGGCCTGTTTGGATAAACATATCCTATCCTATCCGGAAACAAAAAAGAAATGAGTTTCTTCATAAGCTCAAGTTAACTTGTTGTAGAAACTCTTTTATCTTTTAGAGAAAGTATAGGAGAGAGCTTCTACAAACTAGCTTATGTAAAAGCTCATTTTAGCCTATGGATAAACTTATCCAAACATGCCCTTTGTCTTTTGTTTTAATCATTTTTGGTGGGTTTGGGGTATGTTGCTCTGAGTTTTCAGTTCAATTGGCATATCCATATTTTGTAGATAGCTTCATCCTTCTCATTCCTATTCCTATGACTGAAATAGGTTGGTTGATTTCTTTACTTGATGCCCTATCAATCTGATATCTTCCCTGGTCTTTTAGCAGAGGGTTGTGGTTATATGATGCTCTTTTGATCCATTGCATCCCCATTTCCCATTCACTCTTAGGTCCCCACTTGGTCCTTCCTAAAACATAAAAACCTATCTATGGTCTATTTATATTATAATTGCGCTGATGATAGTTTTAATATATGTTGTGTGAAATCTGTGTTGACTCCATATATTGAATTACTACTTGTTTACCCGGATAGGGTGTAGAACAGCCTGATAAAGACTCATCATTGAAGGTTCAGAAGGATGTGGGAATGAAGCACCCGGCCCCACTTCCATGTATGCTTTATTCATTTTTACCTTTAAATTGTCTCTGGTTTATATGCAGATAAATGTTTGTTTCACTTTCATTCAGCCAAAATTGGCACATATTTGTGAAGTAGCCTATATGTAGCAAGCATATTATTGGAAACCTGTTTGTGTGAAAATTTATTTGAAATGCTTTTATGGAAATACAAATGTAAAATGTGTAATCAATTTAATTTTGTGCATGTTTAACATAATAGTCAATAGTGTGCTATATTGGTGCTATAGTTGGATAGTGAAGCAAATCAGCTCTTGGCTTGTATGGGATTCAAATAGCTCTGCTATGTTATAGGCTTCAGAAACCCATTTTAACCTCTTGACATCATTGTTTGGGAGTTTTTTGGGTAAAAGATTCCACAAAAAAGTAACCTTTCTTTTAACTTTATTCCTTCATAGTTCAAACTCTATAGGACTATTTTCTCTCCTGTGTTCCATTTTTTCTTCTTCCTTTAGAATTCCCAGTTCACATTCTGCCATTTTTCTTTTTTATCTAATTTGTTATGTTCTTTTTCTATTAATTTCACCATCATCTTTCATCTTTTGTCTTCATTTAAGTTCTTATTGCTTCTAGATTGTGTGTGTAAAGTGTGATTTATTATTTATCATGAATTTCTTTAAATATGGGTCTTTTATTTTCTTTGAGAATTTATATATGTAGTATAAATTATTTAGTTTGTATTATAATATTTAAAATCTCAGTCATCCGGCTATCCTGCCATAGCGTTTTCATATCAATTTATTTCTGTTTCCTATATATTGTGGTTTGAGCTACTCTGTAGGGTACAATTTCTAATCTTTTCTCACTGTCCTGTACCCTTTTACAAGTTTCAATGCCAGTGTATGTCTATGGAGTGTTGTAGGATACTGTTCTACATTTGGGTTTATTTCTTTTTTCTGAGAAGGGAATGCATAATGCCCAACAATATCTTTTAAAAAAAGTTATGCCAAAAATGGGAATATCATATTCCAAAATTCATTTCATGTTTTCCAAGAATGACTGAACAGACACACCCTAACTTAAATATTTTTCATTGGGATCTGTACTTAAGTTCTCTTTACTTATCTCATCTGCCCTTCCCCCTACCTTTGTTCTTCCCAGTATGGTGTATTGTCACAACTGCATGAATTGTATTCAAATGCTAAACTTGAGGAAATTCTTATTAATTCTATTTACTTTTAATTATGATTTCCTACTTGGATAAAGAACCTGTGGATTATGGAACTACAAGACTTGCATTGAGCTTATAAACTTTTGAGATATTCAAGCTCAGACATTTTCTTTTTTCTTGTAATTTTTTATTTCCACTTCAGTTTGGCCCATTCTTCATATTTTGAAAATGTCTCTAATTCTGCAAAAGGTCAGACCTTAAAAAATTGTGTATTTGGAATCATGCAGGTGTTGTGGGAGTTATGTTAATGCTGTTTCTTTGTAATTATAGGTGTTGATCTTCCCTTTGTAAATTTTCCAGGTAGTTCAGTAAGTAATCTGCCCAAAGATAGCGAATTGTTCTTGGCCAAAAGAAATGAAGCCTATCGGAAATATGAGATGTAAGTGAATTAGCAGATTTTCTTTGTGTGGCATTGTAGTTATTACAAGTTTATCAATTATCATACTTCAATTTTCCTCACATTAAATTTGGTTTCAGTTTACTGGAGTTGGAGAAGCTACTTTCTCCAGTATTCTCGAAGCAACCCAGCGTAAATCAGTGAGTGTTGGAAACATCAATTGTTGTGTCTGCAGATTCATATTTGCAGTGGCCGGGAACTCCCTGACGTGGCCCCGCCCCAGGGGTACCCCATTCACTTAGTGTTTACCTTAGAAAGTAACTATCCTCTTCACAGGGAATGGTAGATCATAGTTGTTCATCTTTGTAGAAAGTGGTGTAGCAGAAATTTTTATATCATCATCTGACCATTACATCAGCTTCAGAAATGATGAATCAATCTATAAGCTAGTCCAAGTTTCCTGTTGAGCAATTAAACATTTCCACGAGCTCAGGTGATGAATCAATGACGCTAGTTAGGGTTACACTCAGTCAACTGCATGAGTTCTCTAGTATTGGC
Organism: Amphicarpaea edgeworthii; assembly: GCA_014843725.1. NCBI lineage: Eukaryota > Viridiplantae > Streptophyta > Magnoliopsida > Fabales > Fabaceae > Amphicarpaea > Amphicarpaea edgeworthii. Next base: position 6,687,231 of record CM026328.1, read on the forward strand.
ACGAGTTATTTTAATTATTTCTCTCGTTGCATGTCATAAAAAAACAGAATTACTATTGTCTACATCTATCTCCTATAATGTTTAATCATTCCCCAAACCTCACCTTCACACTGGAAACGCGATTCTGTCTAACATGCACCTTATTTTTGAAGGTGCATGGATGCTCCCAATCCTTATAACAGTGGATAACGGTCAAATTCACCCATGACATTTGACAATGGGTTGAGGTGGTAAAAACTGAAGTTGTGAAATAAAAATTTGTAAATTTAACCCCTAAAGAGTAGAAATTTCTTACTGTATATTTTTTAAAACGCCATAACCGCGTCTTTGAAAAATTATGAGGATGTATTCTGTGATTTAACTTTTTTTATGGCCTGACGAGCACGAACAACAAACGGAACTGGAAATCAATTATATGAACGCTATCTGTATTTCGTAGCTTCTACCTGCAATGGCTTCATTTGCAGATACGTATCCAAATTTGAATAGGGGGGGAGGATTGTGGTAGGAGAGAAACTCAGCACTTTTGGAGCTTTACATTTTATAGATTTGTATATTAAACTCCCTGAAGCAATCAATTGTGCAACATTGCTACGGCTGAGCCTTCAGTGACTATGAAATTTATACTTGTAACTTTCGTTTTTTGTTTTTTTAATCTAGGGAGAGCCTATGGCCCACAAAAACAAGAACTATGAATAGACCATCGCAATGTATCCACCATTGTCATTGGACAATTGGACTATTGGTGGTTGAATACACGGGATAAAGAACATGATATACCCAAGATTGATCAAGAAACGATTAGAATCGTTCTTACAAACGACACTAATGTTCTTCTGGGCCTCAAGAAGGATTATTTTTTTGTATCCACCGACTTAGGGCCTCACAAGATTGATTGCATCCCTTAAGGAGGCTTCACGTGCCAACAAAATTCATTATGAGTTATATGATAGATATTCATTATCAATTACATGATTTGATTAATGCATGTGCATGTATATACAATAGGATATAGGATTAGCGTTACTTAGTGTGATTTTTCTGCCCTTTGAACCGGTTTTGGGTCACTTTAATTTGTGGCCACACCCCAACGTAGAACAATGTATACCAATTTTATGTGTTTTGTTTTTCACTTGCCAAACGTGACATAATGTGAACAGTGATGACCAATAATTTGCATTAATATTTTATATTCAGTTATTTTAATTCCCTTGTGCAGTCACGGCTCAGCTAGCCAAAACCTGGTTTAAAAATTCCAATTTTTTTTTCTCTTTCCTCAATGATCAGTGTTTATTTTTCCTTATCTTCTGCGTAGGAATATCATAGCCGTATCATAAGTATGCTCGTGACAGGCACAGTTATGTTTTAATAACAGTCAACAAATGAAAATTTCCACACGAGATTAGTAGGGCTAAATGCTAAATGCTAAAGCTTTAAGTATCAACTAGTTGTAGATAAATGAAACAACAAAATCAATCAAATCTTATTTAAGTTGCCACGAGGAAAGTGCATCACCTTTTTTTAATCTCTGGCCAGACCACGATTTAAATAACATACTCACTTTTTCATATGAAACCTCCACATTTTTTATTTTTTAATTATTTTTTATTTTAAATTTAATTGCAATTTTCATCCCTTTGATTTTTTGAAATGACGATTTTCATTTCCCAGTTTTAAAATTAAATAATTGGGTTCTCTTGATTTTAAAAATGCACAAATTTGGTCACTATTTATTTTAAGGAATTAACCGTTAGTTTTAACGTTGACTTTGTTTATTTAATATTTTTGAATTAACAATAATGACCTATATTTTTTTGAATTAATAATAATGACTCATATTTTTTGAATTAATAATAATGATCCAACACTTGTCTCCTCTTTTCCAAAATCTTAAATTTTTTTTCCCTTTGTTCTAAAGTCTCATTTCCTCTTCTCTTCCGAGACCCAACAACTCTGTCTCCCTTTTCCTCCCTTTCGGTGTTCATTGCATGAGCCATTGAGGTTGAAGGAGAAGGCGTCGCGGAGGTCGTATAAGACAAGGTCACACGTCATAGAAGTCTTGCAGTGGTCGCACGGAGGTTGCGCGATGGTTGCATGGAGGTCGGGTGGTGGTCGCGCAAAAGGCTTGCGGTGATCGCGTGAAAGTCGCTTGAAGGAGAAGAGAAGAGGAGAAAGGAGGTGAGGTTGCTAGGTCTCAAAAGAGAAGAGCAAAGGAAAAGGGAGTTGGGGTCACTGGTTTCGGAGAAGAAGAGAAGATGAGACTTTAGAACTGAGGGAAAAAATTTAAGATTTTAGAAATTAAGGAAACAGAGTCAACGTTAAAACCAACGGTCAACTCTTTAAAATAGACGAAATGACCAAATTTATGCGTTTTTTAAACCAAAAGGACCCAATTGTTCACTTTTAAAATAGGGGGATAAAAATCACAATTTTAGAAAACTAGGAGGATGAAAATTGTAATTAAGCCTTTATTTTATTTTATTAATTTTTTTTTTTTTGGCTTAAATAAGTTTTGGTCCCTATAAAATATTTCTTTTTTACTTTGGATTCCTATAAAATTTTTAATATGTTTTGAATCTTTATAATATATATTGTTTTGAGTTTCTACCAATAACATGTATCATCTCAATCGTTTATATATGTTGAGATGGTGTCACATATTATTTAACTAACAATTGAAATGATGTCATATCATCAGTAGGGATCTAAAACCAAAATAAAAAATTATAAAACCCAAAACATAACAAAAATTTTATAGGGACTCAAAGTAAAAAATAAGTATTTTATAAGGACTCAAAATCAATTGTTAGTTAAACGATGATGTGACATTATCTTAACATATATAAACGATTGAAATGATACCACGTCATTGATAGAGATTCAAAACAAAAAAAAATATTATAAGGACCAAAACATATTAAAATTTTTATAGAGATAGAAAGAGAAAAAGAAGTATTTTATAGGGACTCAAAACTTATTTAAGTCAAAAATAAAATAAAATAAAATAAAAAATGTGGAGGTGCTAAAAGTAAAGTAGGAGTGGGAATAAGCAAAGTGGGAGTACAGAAAATAAATTGGAAAGTGTTGAAAGAAAAATGCATCAAGCAGGTTTGGATAGGAAAACCTAACTCCGAACAAAAACTAACACATTTTAAACTTTAAGGGATGAAAAAAAGACTAAATTTTACGGGGACTAAAAACATGCATTATCATATTTATAGGATGTAAAAACATAGCCTTTAAAATATTTCTAATCCAGTTTTTAAAAAAAAATACTCTCAAATAAATATCATACTTTTATTATGTTGATTAGTATAATGATTAAAATATCTTGAAATATAATATTACAATAATAAAATAAACAATGTAATTAGTGTAATAATTAAAATAAACCATACAATATAAAAATATTAAAAAAGAAAAAGAAAAAAATAAGATAAATCTATTACCTACCATTAACTTCAATATATTAAAGTATAAAGATTAAATAATAAAATGAAAATTATAAATACAGTAAAGGTTGAAATAAATAGTGTAATATTAAAAAATCCAAAAAAGGAAAATAAAATCCTACCTTATTAGTGGAAGAAGAGAATAAAAAATAATAATAAACTATCACTTTATGGAAAAATTAATCTATCATTATCAATATCAATATCTTATACATAACAAAAATAATAAAGCCTTACCTTATATAAAAAAGATAACTAATAACATAAAAGAGGATAAAATAATAACAATAAATTACCTTTACTTTAAGAAAAAATGAATACAAACATTTTTTTTAAATATAAAAAGCTAGAAGTTAGTGTTTTGATAAATGCTACATAAAGTATTGTTTTTAGAAAGATATTACAAACTATTAAAAAAACTTGTTTGTGATCACTATTAATAACATTAAATAAACCTTTCAAGTAATAACAAATATAAATTAATTAAAATGATTTTTACTTTCAATTTTAAACACTTTTTTCGCATTAAACTTTTTTTTTTCTTTCGAAATGAATAACTTAAAATATTTTTTTATGTACAATGAGGACAGTTACTCAACTCTCACCTTGTGGGTGTGTTTGTAACTTAAGTATTTGAATCTATTGTAATCTAACTTAGAACAAATTCAAATATAATTCAGATTGACAAATTATTGACGCAGCTTAATGTTTGAGGAATATTTTTAGCATTTATTTTTTGACTAGGGAATTTAGCATTTTTAAACTATTTTTAAATTTTAAAAGATTTATTTAATATCTTAAAAAAAGTGATTAAAACATTTAAAATTAATTTTTACTTTTTTTTTAAAAGGCCAAATAGATATTATATATATTACAAAGAGGAGGGTCACTGACACTTCCCCAAGCGACTGGATAAATTGAAATTGATTAAAAATCATTAATTTTAATTTAAATTAGTTAAATTAAAAAATATAATTAATAGATAATATGTTAGATTCATTAAAATAAATGATTTCTAATAAATTTTTCAATCAATCAAATGAATAATTTATAAAAGAGAGTATTAGAAAAAGTGTTATAAAAATAAAAACAACTGATGAAATAAATAATATTGGGTTGGTGTTTATACAAATAATCGATGTTTAAAAATTATTATTATAAATAATATTTTTTTAATTACCAAATTCAAAAAATTAAATTAAATACTTTCCTTAACAACTTATTAACTTATTAGAGGGTTTCCTTAACAACCTATCAGAGTGAATTTATAGAAAAAAAAAAGTTTAAATCTATATAATACCAATAATAACCATTTGAATTGTAGATTCTCTTAATAACTACTATTATATAATAATTTGTAATATTTAGGCGAAGCCGTGTCCAGCTAACCAAACCAAACAAGGCAAAAGTAAGATAAATAAAAATCTATGTTTGAATTAACTTCTATATCACTTCTCATCTTTGTGTGTTTTTGTTTTGTTTATGATATATTCACCAAACGGTCCAAATCTATTATCTCTCTTCTTCCCAATTGCTCCAACTTGCACATAACACATTCGATTAAATTATTCGAATCAGACCAATTCCATGTCGATACTTCCGTCCCAACATTATTTATCAATTCCTATAAGTATTAATTAAAATCACAATACTCCTTCTCACTTCTCACAGCCAACTCTACTTAAATGACTTGTTTTTAATTAATTGTTCATCATCGATCATTTCCGTTTTGAATCTTATAGTAATGGAATGGAATGTTAGAAATCGGTTGAATATGATAACTTTGGTGATGATGTTGTGGTTGATGAGCATCGTTTTTGGTGATGGCATGAAGGGATTTGGAGAGCAGCCACTGGCCAAGATTGCAATTCACAAAACCATTATCGCGCTGCACAGTTCCGCTTCCATTACAGCACTTCCCTCTGTTCTAGGAACCAAGGTTAGTAACACATCACACCACTTTTTCTCATTTGCTCAATCAACAATTCAGTGTTGGTTGGAATTGGAAGTCAATGATTTTGTTTTTTGAGTTTAATCACTAATGAGTTTGCTTGGCTAAATATCTTTTGTAGATATTTTAGGATAAAAAATACAAGGAGAGAACTTTTACAAATTAATTTTATTTTTCTAGAAGTTTATAAAAGATTAATATTTTTATTTTTATTTTTAAGTGCAAATAATTTAGGTACTATTATTTTTTTGATTTTTTTTAATAGGATGCTTTTTAAAAAGTATTATCATTTATTAAGTCACGTGTCTTATCTTAATCTTATATTTTGAGCATTTCTTTTAAATATATATCTTAATTTTAATTTTAAACTTAATTTGATTTAACACGTAATCTAAAAAAATCTTTGTCAAACCATATCAATTCACTATCATTTCATCTTTGTTGTATATTTTATTTTTTTAGCCGCTTATCTATTTTAATTTATTCTATTCTTAACTGCATATCAATAATATTTTAAAAAAAATTGTCAATAAGTAAAAATAATTTTGTATCGAAATATAGTTTGGCTGGAAATCAATTCCAATTTTCTTAATACTATCCAAACATAAATAAATATATAGAATTTAACAGTTGTTTTTATATATATGGTTGTGCAGGGAGACGATACAGAATGGGTGACTGTAGAGCTAGTGTCGCCAGTGCCATCTGTAGATGACTGGGTCGGAGTTTTTTCTCCAGCAAACTTCAAGTAATTAATCTACAACTATCTATCTTTGTCACAAGGAATGGATCTTTAATCAATAAAGATATTTCTACATTCATATGCTAGTTAACTAAAAAAATAAAAAATAAAAATAAATATGATAAGTGATATAATAAAACATGAATAAAGATAGAAAGAAATAATGTTGATAAGGATGTAGAAAAAATCTAAACCTAGAAATATCATTACTCATCTTTAATATTGATTAATTATATATTAAAAGTAATACCTACAATATTCTTTAAAATATAATATCTTATTATAAAGTAAATATATAAACATGTAGAGCATAAGTCTCACTCTATATTTAAGAATTAAGGTGCATTTGGAAGAGTCTTATGTGAAGTTTATTAAGCTTATATATGAAACTAAGCAATGAGTCAGTGAAGCTTTATAGTTTGTGTTTGGAAAAAAAAAAAAACATGAATAAAAAATTTATCTCATCACGTCTACTTAATTCACATTTTCACGTATTTTATGCATGTTTAGGGTATATAACGCGGATCCAAATATAGTTAGTCAAATCACTTATGTTTTGTTTTCTATATAGAAGAGAAAATGAGAAATAACGTGGATAAGAAAAAATAATAATGAGTGAAAATAGAGGAGAAATAAAATGAAAAGAAAGATGGAGAAATGAGTGAAAATAAATCCCATTATTTTTACTTTATTCCCAACAATAAATAAAAATCACAGTTATGTTAAACGCAATTATTGTTGAAACAAACTAAAGAAAATGTTATTCTTACATCACAGTTCAGCAACATGTCCTGACAATGATGGCATTGGCTGGGTAGAGGAACCGTTCATATGCACAGCCCCAATAAAGGTAATTAAATGTTTGTCATGTTAACTTGTAGTTGTAGATATGGATCAACAATTAATTTAACAATGCTGAATGAAATTCTCATGTTAATTAATTATTTGAATCTTTCTATGATCAGTACAAGTATGCCAACCATTCTAATTCAAACTATGCAAAGACCGGGAAAGCTAACTTGAAGTTCCAGTTGATCAATCAACGAGCAGATTTCTCCTTTGCATTCTTTTCAGGTGGATTATCAAATGTAAGTTATATTTTCTAATCCTATGTTGGATTTTTAATCTAAACTACTGAGTAATATTTATCTGATTGAGCATTGCAGCCTAGACTTGTGGCAGTTTCGAATTCTATATCATTTGCAAATCCTAAAGCACCTGTGTATCCGCGTCTTGCTCTAGGAAAGTCTTGGGATGAAGTAAGTTTATGTACTCTCTTGCTTTTTAAGTTTACATTTTTTAACCACTATCCTGAAATTGTTGTAATGGAAAAATTGCTGCATGAATTGTCTAACTTAATAAACAGAACAATTTTAATTTGTTTATCTAATACAGATGACAGTTACATGGACAAGTGGATATAACATAGATGAAGCCGTGCCTTTTGTTGAATGGGGTCCCAAGGGAAGCAAGCAAGCACGTTCTCCTGCTGGAACATTGACATTTAATCGCAACAGCATGTGTGGTATGAAATGAAAAAATGTTTGATTCAAAAGCACACTACTACTACTACTACAACGATAACAACAACACTTGTTATTCTGCAGGCGATCCTGCACGAACTGTTGGCTGGCGTGACCCTGGTTTTATACACACAAGTTTCCTAAAAGAATTGTGGCCAGATTTAAGGTACAAATGTAATGTAACTATCTTTTTTTATATGTTTATGACACTATATATTATGATGGATGAGTTATTCTGTTTTCCTCTTCTCAGGTACACTTACAAGTTGGGGCATATGTTATCTAACGGTTCTTACGTGTGGAGTAAGAAATATTCGTTCAAGGCATCACCATATCCTGGACAGAACTCTTTGCAACGTGTTATCATATTTGGTGACATGGGAAAGGTGGCATTCACAAAGAAAATATTGAATTTTAAGCATTATTAATGAAATGGGGGGAAATCATAAAAATATTTTTGTTTGCATGTCGTTTTTTTAGGCTGAACGTGATGGTTCAAATGAATATGCTGATTATCAACCTGGTTCTCTCAACACCACCGACCAACTAATCAAGGATTTGGACAATTATGACATTGTTTTCCACATAGGAGATATGCCTTATGCAAATGGATACATCTCACAGTGGGACCAATTCACAGCTCAAGTGCAAGATATTTCGTCTAGAGTACCATATATGATTGCAAGGTTCGTTTGGTTGCAATCATTTTATGCCATTGATATATAAATCAAGTTTTTCATCTTATTAAATATTTGGTCCATTTATACTGTAGTGGAAATCATGAACGTGACTGGCCAAACACTGGATCATTTTATGATACTCCAGATTCTGGTGGAGAATGTGGAGTTCCTGCAGAAACTATGTATTATTTTCCTGCTGAGAACAGAGCCAAATTCTGGTATGTTACATTGATGACTTTAATAAATCAAAAGAGACCTGTTCATCCATATAGTTCATAATGAAAATAAAACATTTTTTTCTACCAGTAATTTCGATCCTAACAATTAGGATAACTAACAACTAACAACTACCATTTGCAGATAAAAAAAAATGATTTAAAACGCCTATAAATGATGAAAATTGGAAATATGCAGGTATACGGCAGATTATGGCCTGTTTCGTTTCTGCATAGCAGATAGTGAGCATGACTGGAGAGAAGGATCAGAACAATACAAATTCATTGAACATTGTCTTGCAACAGTGGATAGAAAGCACCAACCATGGCTAATCTTTTCAGCTCATCGTCCTCTCGGATACTCATCTAATCTTTGGTATGGCATGGAGGGGTCATTTGAAGAGCCAATGGGAAGGGAAAGTTTGCAAAAGCTTTGGCAGAAGTACAAAGTAGACATTGCATTTTATGGTCACGTCCATAACTATGAAAGAATATGCCCCATTTATCAGGTATGCATAGATATACCTTTTCTCATTTCAATTAGAGAAATGCTAGTGGCAATCTCTCTCTATTAGACACTGTATTTGGGTTTAATCAAAATAATTAATCTTATACTCTTTCCTGATTTAGTTGATATCTATTAAAATTGATGATTTTCAAATGTCAATAAAGTTCAACCAACCGTGTTTTTTCTAATTATCTAAATGGTCATGATGCAGAACCAATGTGTGAATTCAGAGAAGCATCATTACTCAGGCACTGTGAATGGAACAATTCATGTGGTTGTTGGTGGAGGGGGAAGTCACTTGTCAGACTTCACATCATCACCCCCTATTTGGAGTCTGTACAGAGATCGTGACTATGGATTCGGCAAATTGACTGCATTCAACCATTCATATCTCTTGTTTGAGTACAAGAAAAGCAGTGATGGAAAGGTTTACGATTCCTTTACCATTTCAAGAGAATACAAAGATGTTTTGGCCTGTGTGCATGATGGTTGTGAGAAAACCACTCTAGCAACTTGAGTTATGTCTATTTGTAGACTTGATATGGACTTGAAATGAAATAAATAATGGTTAGTTTGTTTACATGCATGACTCCACGGCTAAGATTATAAAAATATAACGTTAACATGAAATATTGAAATCACATTTTTTAACTAGAATTAACTCATCAATGTTCCAGAGAATTTGAGTAGTATCTGATATGTATCAATCAAATCAAATAAGATACATACCATATTGGTTTTAGTTCATAATTTGTAGAGGTGTGTTTGGTGAGTGCTTTGAAGTGTAAGATAGATGAAGTCTAGCAGCTATCTTCATCATACTAGAATTTAGGTGTGGTTGATTGTGCTTTTGGTTTTTGCTTTTTAAAAAGTATTTCTTAGAGACTAGTACAGGAAGAACCAGTTGCTGCAGCCAAGGAAGAGGAAGAATCTGATGATGATGACATGGGTTTCAATCTGTTTGACTAAATCATGTAATACTTTTATTGATGGAACCTTAAATCTTAAATTATGAACTAAAACTTTGAATTCTAAATCATGAAACTTTAATCTAAAAGAAATCCTAAATCCTAAATATGAAATAAAACTATAAATTCTAAATTCTAAATCATAAAATCACAAATAATCTGACATAAAATCCAAAAATATTAAAATATAAACTCTAAACTCTAAATTTTAAATTATAAGTTATAAATAAAAACATAATTACTAGTGACAGAGAGTTGAGTTTGTATGTACTCTCAACAATACATATGTTGAGATGGAAGAGAGTTGGGTTTAGAGATTTTACAAATTCTAATAAAAATAATGCATTAACGATGATAAAACATAGATTATCAAAATAGGAGTTACTTATTAAAAAATACATTAATTACAAATATGAGAATTACACAAATTGAGGAAAGAATGTTAAGTAAGTAAAAAAGATGACATAAAAGAATTTAAACTTTCTATAAGGTTTCAATACTTTTTACAAGAAATCAATAACATGAAATGTTTCTCAACTATTATATTATCTATTATATATAGATAGATATAATATATAAATAAATTACAATACTTTATTTACTTTCCAGGCAAGATTTAGGAACCACGGATATATATTAACATAAAATCATAATTTTAACATCAATTTATAATTTTAATTAGATAAAATCATGATTCAACTTCATAGAGAAAATAATCAAATATTATTTATTTGATCATAGCATATTAGTAAAAAAAAAATCAAAAAATAATCGAAAACGTAAAGGCATGCCAAATAAAGGTCTGACAATCAACTAAGTTGGAAGCATTCCAAAGAATGAGAAGCGTCTGATGTCTCAATCAGATCAATTAAGATTCATGCCAAATAAAGGCATGACAATCAATTATCAGTGCTTTGAAGTGTAAGATAGAGGAAGTCTTGCAGATGACTTCATAGTTCATTTTTGTATTCAACTTTAAAATTATAATAGACTGTACAACAATTCATATGCTACACCGTACACTACATGAGTCAAAATAGTAAAAAACTTGATAAAATACACTGATCAGACACTACCAGGCATCAAATGAACCAGACACAAGAAGGATAACATGCATATGTGCACCTGCTCCCATTTGGATTGAAGAAATTCCGTTTACAAATCACAATTTAGGTATGACTATTCCAACTCTCTGTCTCAGCACATGTGGTAGTTATCAATCCTCTGAATCCTTAATAATATGGAAGCCTTCACAGAAATTAGTACCCTAGTGAACCAAAAATTTATTTAAGTTAAGGTGAAAACTTATAACATTGCCCTCAGGATAAAAAAAAAACTGATGCAATCCATGGTGTATTTTCTATCAACCGTCCATCTCAACATCACAAGCTTTGCTTTCTTGATCATCTGGTAAGCTGATAGATTCCAACAAACCATCAATTTTGAGGGGAGAGTGTCGAACACTGTATTGGAACATAACCTGAAAGTGCAAAATTGCAGCATTGTTATAAAAAAAACCTCCAAAAACAACGAATAATGAATACCATTATTGTGAATCTATGATGGTTTGCAAAAGTCTTCTTCAGACAAATAGGAAATCAGATTAACAAGCAAACTAAGCAAATCAATTTCATAAAATTCTCAAATTAAGCAAATACTAAAGGAATAAAGATATGAAACTAAAACTGAAATCTTAAATGAAAAAAATTCCTCAAATTACCAAAACCCCAAATCCTTGCATCAATAATCACCATTAAGCACTAATTAGTAGACTGAAGATAGTGTACAATCTACCCTAAAATCAAATGGTACATCTAATCCTACTGTAATATCAGACCAAATTGCCAATTTGGTTCTCCAAAAATTGCAAGACGTCAAATAAGTTTTCCCAAGATTAAAAGTAGCATCAGAATAGTTCTTCTGTCAAGCAAAATACCTTACATCATAATAAAGATCAATTTGGTGTGACTTTTAATCTCTTGAAGACATATTCAATGCAAAAAAAAATTCAATTGATGTCAAGTAATTCTTTGGACAACTCAATTGGTAGTTTCAGTAAATCATATTCCCTTAAAATTGCTTGCACTAACAATGTTAGTCCAAATGAAAGGAAAAGTTGCAAAAAGTTTAGAGTTTTGCTGAAATATTCCCTTACAACCTTAGAGAAACTATCCGCAGAGGCACGAGCTCGATTGGCCTTGCCAAGAAAATCTAGATCAGCTTTCTCAAGCTTCCCACCCATCAAAACTAATCCTCCCTCTCCAATTGAAAACCGTAGAAGACATCCTGAATGCAGCTCTGACTGCAAAATTGAAGAAAGTTGGGTAAGAATTATTTGGTAAACAATATCTAAAAAAACAAAAAAGTTTAATACCTAAAATGCAATCTTGTTTATTGCTAAGTTTTATGACTGGAACTAAGGGTGGGCATAAAAACCAGTTCGGGAACCGAACTGGTTTTCACCCAAACCGGTTCGAAAAACAAAGCCCTTTTTTTTTGTGAGAACCAATTCGGCTAAAAAAACCAGTTCGGACTGTAAAAACCAGTTTGAAGTGGTTCAAAATCGGTTTGGTTCCAAACCAGTTCACATTAAAAAAAAAAAACAAACTGATTAACCAGATCGAAACTGATTCAGTTTGGCTTTTTTACTGAACCAGTTTTTGCACAGTCCTAACTGGAACTCTATTGTACTAACCCTTCCAGAATTAATATTTCTCAGCCAACCATTTTTATCAGTTCAATGGGGTAAAAAAACATCAATTTCCTAGAAATGATGTAAGATTATTTTTAGAATGTGGGTTTGGGCTAATTCAAACCCAAAAGCTAACTCATAGGGTGAGGGCTACCCCCACTTATATATTATATTTTAGCCTTATCTCTAGGTGATGTGGGACTCGTAGGGTGAGGGTTGCTCCCACTTATTCTCTATCAAATGTAGTACTTAGGTTTTTCCCAAATACTAGGCTTTGATACCATAGATACCATCTTAGAGTGTGGATTTGGGCCTACCTCAACCCCAAAAGCTAGCTCATAGGTAGGTATGGCAGTGGGGCGGGGGCGGGATTAGCCTCCCCAACCCCAATCCCAGACATCCCAAATCATCCCCGCCCCCACCCCCATTCCCTGTCGGGGCTTAAAAATTTGATCTACCCCATCCTTGTCGGGAATCGGGTTTCCCAACCCTACCTCATCCCCCATACACATGACAGTCCAAAATCATAAAATAATTTACATGACTCAAATGTTACTCGTGACACCCCTGTATAACACACTTTTATTTCTCATAATAAACCAAATTGTTTCATTTATTTTATCAATAAAAATATTATTTAACAATGAGTTAAAAATATTATTAAATTAATGATTAATATACCCGACTTTCTTAAATGGGAAAAATTCAAACCCACACCCATACCAGTCAACTCGGGTTTTTCTCGTCAAAATCGGGGTGGGGATGAGGGTATCCCCACGGGTCCGAGTTCAATTGCCATGCCTACTCATATTGTGAGAGTTGCTCCCCACTTATATATTATATTTTAGCCCTATTTCTAGGCGATGTGGGACTTGGGTGTTTTCCAATAATTATATTATATATAGTGGCAGAAAGTTTCAATTGGTTGAGCCTCATAAGTCATAATTAAATTAAGCAACAGATGACAATTTACAATTATATAGAGACGTCTTTCAAACAAACCTGTTGTATAAAGCTTCCATCTAAACAGCCAAATACCACAGGAGGATCATCCGAGGTGGTCAGTTTTCCATCTTCATGAAGCTCTAAAACCACCTGTTTGGAAAGCCAGATAAACTGATTAAGCAATATCACATATGTGGACTACAAGTGTATCCTTTATGCTCAAGTATATATATATTAAGTATAAACATAAATAAATTTGTAGATTTGAGTGCGTGGGTGGGTGAAATTTTGTAAAATGAGACCTTAAATAACTTATGTCATAAATATGTAGGCTTACTATCATCATGTCATAGATTTGAGGCTTACTATATGTGTGTGTGGCATAATAGCCAATGTTCAGCAGTCATACGTTCATAGCATGATGATAACTTACATTCTAAAAAGAAGTAAAGAGGGAAAAGATGCCAGCTTTAAACAACTTGAACTTAGAACATCGCTTGAGGCTGCTATGACATATGTGGGTGAGTTTCTCTTATTTCTGTAGTAACAAGATCTAACTAACTCAACAAACTAGATGCCACAAGAGAAAAGAGTGTGTAGAAATGCACATGTTCACACAAAATATCTTCTCTATACAACCTAAAACTGTATCAAAGCAAACCATATGTCTGCATTGGTATTGCCTTAGGCATGCACTTTTGCTTAAAAATCATAATTGCGTAGTTTTCTTAGACAGTAGATTGTTGCAATAAACATGAAGCAAGAAAAATTGATCCATAAAGTGCCTATCAAGGGGAACAAGTGATCCATACACACTGCTCAATCCCAAGAGCTAGAAATCCACAAAAGCAAATGACGAAAATATAAGCAGTAAAGAAAAGGGCATGGAAAGCAAAGCAAAGAATGACAAGATGTAAAGGAAGCAAGCAAAAAACCTGCTGTTGGTTCGGAACCTGTCCTTTACTGTCTGTGTCCATAACATATTGACTACAGTTCTCATCCTTCCAAACTAATGCTAACGGCGTATTTCCTGCTTGGTAGTGAGCATGCCTAAAGAAGACATCAAATTAAAAGGATCAACTCAAAGTAGAAAGCCCGACAAATGAAAACAGTATAGTTCTAAAGGATTATGCAAAACAGCCGTATTCAGACCAGACAACACACTCGCCGGAGACCCCAAAAGTTTGGTATGAACAAAATGTATGCTTTAAGACTAACCATGCAATGAAAGAAAGAGTTACTAATTACTTGTTATAAAAGAGAAGACCATCTTTGACATAAGGCACTGGCGCTGAATAAGCAGAACAGAGGCCGTTGGAGTCAGAACTATAGACAGGAACCAAACTGAACCTATACTTGTGATAATACGAGGGAGGGTCTAAGGCACCAGTCTCTGCAAGCTTTGAGTTCAACCAGAAGAACCTAAACTCCGCAGTGCAATCAAACAGAGGGTAACCCCGCCAGCAAACCATGTCAATAACGTAGTAAGTCTGATCCACCTGTGCAAAAACACCCTCAAAAATCACAAACAAGAAATAGCACCATCGTTAAACAAAACAAAAAAACGACATTCATTGAATAACCTAGGATAGTAGAAAGTCGAAAGTAGCAACCTCGTGAAAGATGCAGTCAAGTATAGAGTAAGAGGGGTCCTTCTTCCTTGCTCCGCTCGGCAGTGCAGAGGGAAACCGGTGCAGAATGGAACCGTTCCGCAAACGGCTTATCGTCGTTCCGTTGCACGAAACAACGAAACACCGTTTCCCGGAAGGGCGAGCGAAGACGAACCTGAAAAGGATGAAAACGGAGTTAAGTTTCGGTTAATGTGGCAGAGGTTCGAGGAAATTGAGGTTGGGAAAAGGACCAAACCAGTCTTGGACGAGGTTGTTGGGGATGTCGATCATCCACTCGGGGAGCATTAGCTGCTTCGCGAACCACTTGCGAGCTTCCGCGGCTTTCAGCTTCGACGCTCCGAGCACGTCGAAGCTCTCGAGCGAGTCCGAGCCGGAAACCGAACCGGCTTCTGCTTCTGCTTCCACGAGTTCGAGTTCGGGTTCGGATTCTGGTTCGGAGGTTTGGGGTGGGAGAGAGAGTGCGGCGGAGGCTAAGAAGCGCGCGTGGCGCTGAGCGTCTTGGCGACTCTGTGCTTGCCGGAGCAGAGACTGTTCCCTGCGCCTCTCTTGATCGGAGATCGCCGGTCGCTTGAATGGACGGCGGAGATCGTGTGGTGCCATGGCACAGTCACTGTCTCAGAAATCAGAAATTAGAATTTAGAAATCGCAATTCACAATACAGTTCAGCGCGTCGTATGTTTTTTTGAATACCAGAGTTTTAAAGAGGAGAAATCGAAGACGGACTCAATTATGGGCCGGGCCGGGCCGGGCCATCCATCTTCCTTGTTCATATAATAATTATGGGCCTTGAGTTTTAAACAGGGACCCAATCGCAATATTCAGTAGTTTCTGTATCATACTTCGACACGGGGGTGGTGTTTGATGGAGCAAACGATATGGGGTCATTTGCCGGTGCTGGTAAGGGTAAATTCAAAAGAATCTATTGAATACATTCTCCAAGCTCTTTGGAGAACTCGAAAGACTGGTCTTGGAACCACCGACCGATGCATCATCCAAGACATGCTTCAGCTTCAAAATGAATCTGATCTCGACCCTGTACTATTTCTCTCTTTTGAATAAAGCAAATGTTTTTTTATGTTATTTATTTATTATTGTGGAAAAAGATTATCATTTGAACACTATCTTTGCAGCTTCTGGTTTGCCTCCGAATGTTAATGAGGAGGTGTGTTTATGAGAACACCAGCAAGGAGGATATTCCAAAGCTGTTTCCCAGTGAGGTTCTGCCTGAATTGCAAAAACTGTTGACGCTTCTGTTGCACAAGTTTCAGCGAGAGTGGCAAGAAGATGTGATGAAAGATCAGGTCTGATATTTATTTTACTGCATATTTTATCTGTGTGTATGTGATTGTGAGCTCAATTTGGGTACTTTAGATTGATGATTTCAACTGTATTATATTATTCAGAATGTTGTGCCTCGATTGAAGGCCATGACATGGAATATGGCAAATCTGGATAAAGAATCAACTGACCCTGCAGCTGTTATTAATTTGAAGGTAAATACCATCTCTTGAGATAGATTGGAACCCATGACTTATCTTCCTTCACTTTTTTTCCCAACAAACCTTATATCTTTCCTCTGAACTTTAGTATAGGAGGAAGACTTTCCATCAATGCCCATTTTATGCTGCACTTGCTTTTTTAAAAGTATATATGACAAGTAACAGATGCTCATGTTTAAGTGTTTTGATCAAATGTAGTTTTATGTGATTCTATAGTTTTCACTGAATCTTTTTCAGCTTCAAAATGATGCTCAATTTCACTCGGGAGAGCAAGATGTGAAGTTCCAGTTGGCTACAGATTCTATAGATATGATGCTGAAAGCCATGCACTGTGTTAGAGACCAGTTTTCTACGGTAGTAAACATTATGCTGAAGTTTGTTCTTTTGCCCAGATTGAATTTTTATACTTTATTGGCTGTGTGGTTTTTTAATGAGCTCGTTATATGTTGTCAGGATGAGGCACTGAATGGGCATTAGTATAAGTAAACCAATGGAGTTTCTTACATGATATTACAATGAATGGTATGCTTGACTAAACTGTGGCCTTTTGCTTTCAGATTTACCCGGTATGTTTCTTACTAAGTTGGCCAAATTTTAACTTCAGCTTGGTCTATGATTTGATCATGAGTTTACTTTAGTCAAATTGCATTTTCTTCACATGGGGCTGTCTCATAATATGGTCTTTCTGCAATGAAATTAGGAAGTTGAACTAATTATGGTTCAATTAATCGGTCTAGTATCGACAAAGCCTTATCTTACTGGATGGAGAAGGCATGAAATTAATTATTAGAACACCAATTTTGAATATAAAAGGGAAATTTTTTTTAGTTCAACAGCACACTGTTTTAGATACAAACAAATCTGGAGCCAAGGCTCCTACAGAGAATTCTTCTCTACTCTTCGAACTAACTTGCATCTTACAAAATTACTATTTACAGAATATAACTAGATAGGAACACAACTCCCCCCTCTCACAATAACTGCTTTGCAAAGCAATTTCTTTCTACAATAACTTTTCTAGCATTTTCTTTCTACAAAATAACCATTCTACATAGCAGTTCCTCAGACCTTATGCGTCTTTCTGGAGTAAACCTTCTAGATGGCTCGTTTACCAGGACTTGGATCCAATAATTGGTCCTCCTCTAAGCTAACAAAGTCTTAGTTTCTAATTTTTGGGGGGAGGGACCATGTTGTGTCATGTTAAATAAGAAAATAGAGGAAATGAAATGGATATTTGCTGTGTTGATGGTATTTGCTTACAATAGAATAGAGACAAATTTGTGCTTTACTAGCTCTTACAATGAGCCTTATGAATGGAGGTTGTGTTTAAATCCTAGAAACAGCCTCTCCGCTTTTGGGGCTAAGTCTGCTACCACCCACCCTCTCTACCATATGAAAACCTCAACCACTGTGCACCTATTTTGCCATTTTGGGTTCACAATTCCCTAATTTGTCACTCTTGTATGTTTTATAGCTCATAGAATGTAATGACAGTGAAATATTGCAGTTGAAGTTTATTTCATGTCTGGTAGATAAAGCTGATGGTGATTTAAGTTTGATCTGATTTTGGAAATTTGTTTTGATTTTCTCTGGTATAGCAGGAGGACATAGATGAAAACAGGGGGAATCAAAACTTGATCGATCTTTGGTGGGGAGTTGTGTTATCATTCGGACTAAAGCCTCAACTGACTAGATCATTCACGTAGTTTAGTACTACCCCTCATACTTATTATAAGCAACAAGTCATAGTGTAAAATACACCATCACTTGTTGTTTGTTGCTTATAATAAAGACTGGAGGTAGGATTATTTATTTAAAAAAGAAAAATTGTTAATAGTCATGCTTTTTGGATCAGAAAATTCCAGTGCAATTAGTTAAATTTATATTGATTAATGGATTGAGCAGTTTCTTTTTTCCAAATAAGAAACTCCTTTGGTCATGGATGTGATAACCTCCCATGTAACTTTGTGCGAGTCAGTTTTTCACTTGTTTTTCCTTTGTTTTCTCAAGTGAACTGGTGCTAACACAAGCAAGATGCTTGCACATCCGTCGTGGCCTACTTTGCAGGTTCAAAACATAATGTGCGTTGGATTACTGGTTTAAAAATCTAGTAACATAAGTTGCAAATGTTCAAAACAAACTGTCGAGTATGAATTTCCCTCTTGTAATACGTTGGTATAAATTTTACCTTTAATTACGGTTGGTAGATTCTTCCAAACGAACACTCAACTGGTTTTTTTTGTTTTTTTTTTTTACAAATGTTAGTTTTTATTAGAAATGTTAACATTCAATTCTAATAGGGTACCAAATGTTGGTATTAGAGCACCAAATTGTGGTTCCGTTAAATCCAAAGCTCTCAGATTATTACGTCAAAGTTTACACATTTCACAGTTTTACCTACGTGTTAAAACCAGAGCTAGTTACTTGCAAAGTGCTTATGTTACAAAGGCCATAAGATCTGGCCATCAGCTTGATGATAAACACACATCAATTTGTTACTGATCCGAATCCCTGTCAAACCCTGCTGTTTAGAGGCATAGGGAGAACCCCATCAAAGAAATCACCAAAATAGCCACGAGGCTCATGCACTAGCCTTGAGATAATATCTCTGAGTGTGATTAGTCCTTCAAGATTCCCATCGTTGTCAGCAACGTAGACTCTATGAATCTTCTCATGGTCAAGCAGTTGAATGAGTTCTTTGATGGTGCAATCCTTGTTGCATGTAATAAGGTCACCTGACATTGGAAAGGCCCCTTCATGATGCTTCTCAAAGTAGCTTCTAACGGCTGTCAGGAAGTCTTTTGCTGTAATAGATCTGTCATAGTGTGAATATATAATTAGTATGTAATGGATATAACAGCAAAAGATAGATAGATGAGTAGTGCTATATAAAGAAATTCTTATTTATCAGTTGAAATGTGGTGACAAACCTATAATCGTGGTAGATTTCAGGAGCAGTTAGGAGGAATTGAACATCTTTCAGGCTTATGTTACCAATTGCCCTGCTGCCACCCCTTTCCATCACTGGCAACCCTCCAATTCTCTTTTTCCTCATCAGTTTAAATGCTTGAAGCACTGGTTCATCCTCATGAACCTATAAACAATGGCAATTTTAGTTTTTTTTTCCAAAAAAAAAACTTATTTAAACTAGTACACAAACTAGTTTTAGCTTGAGATAAAGTAGTTAAGGTGATTCAACTAAAGACAGTTACCGACCTTGATAATTTGATTTGGTGTCACCATGGGAAGACCAACTTCAGATAGTTTCTTAGTTCCCCAACTCTCAAACCACTGAAGACCAGCACATTCTGCCAACATGTGAATTACAGAAGACTGTGTAATAATGTTGTCAATTCGACCTGCACCTAAGTCCACCACAGGAACACTCTTCATCTTGTACTTAGAAAGCAGCAAAAGCATGGTCAGAAATGAGTTTGATCTCTCCAAAGCCAGAAATGGCGCCCATCGGAATGACCCTGAAATGTCACGAACCTGTTTGCTAAAGAATGAGCTACTGACATAAATAAATAAACAAGATCAAATCAAACTAAGTGAACAGCTGCAACAAGAACCAATTAAAACAAAGTTTATTATTGATGCACTGAAAATGTTAGTTTTACATTGTCCATTAATTATAGTTCACCGTTTTGATGATTTTAAAATAATTTTATAAAAATCAATTGACTTATCATAAATAGAAAATTATGATTAACTAATAGTATAAAATTATGTATCATCATTAAACTCAATCAAAATCACTTCTTAGTTTTTACATTTATATGCCAACATACAACCTTGGTGTTCTTATATAGTTGAGAAGAAGTGAGATCCTCAAAAAAAATGCCTGAAGTTGTCGCAGCAGATTCAAGGCCTGATGCTTCATAAGTTATTCCATTAACTGCAGCCGTATTAGCAGCTCCACTGGATGGACTCCTAGGAGATGTGGGTTCAGACTGTCAACAGCATTGATTGTCATATTGGAAGTGTGAAAAAAAGAACCAACAAAAATCACTTCAAGATTAACCAGGTAACATCATTTTCCAAATAGTTCATGACTGAATTGAACATTTATCATTTAATTAACAATCAAATCAACCTTCTACCTGGAATCCAGAAACAAAATTCAGATCACCCCACCAGAATATTGAATTAATGTTAAGAGTACTAGCAAACTCTTTCTAGCACTCTTTTTCCAATATAGTTCGTGTGATTGATTGAAATTTATTAGAAATTATCAATTTTGATAGGTATAAATTAAATCAAAAAAGTGTATCCTCGAAAGATGCATAAAATCCATTAAAATTGATGATTTTGATTAAATTTCAATTAATCATGAAAAAGTGTCTAAAAGAGAGTGATAGAGTAAATGTCACTAGCATATTTCTCTCAATGTTAAACATGATACTTGTCTAGATTGAATTAGACAGTCTTTTTAGCATGTTTTTACATCCTCTACCAAATTTCTCACTTCTGAACTTTTCTAAACTAAACCCGCAATTTTTCTCTTTGTTAGAGAGGGGAGAGGAGGAAGCTTGACATCAAAGTAGGTAACTAATTAGTGAAATTGATATGCCAACCTGATGCAGAATCCATACAACAATTCCAGCAAACTCAACTATTCCTATATATCTGTCAATCCAACCAGCATCTTCTGGTGCATCTACATCCACCACAGGTGCACTGAGAATGTTGTGTTGTGCAAGTATTTTAACTGCCTCGGCTAGGGTGGCATCTGATTTTATCTCAATTCCTTAACACCCAAAATTATAAATAAAATCAAAAGTTACATTCTGAGACTGAAACTGAAAAAACACATAAAAAGGGCATATCATATTTCTGAATTCTTAACAGATACTAAAGGTATATATATTACGATTTATGAGAAGAAATAAGCTTCAGCATCATCTCAGCAGCCCAAAATATTCATCTAGTGTGTCAACAAACACTAAAGATTAATTTTCATGTGGTTATGATCAAATCAAAATCTTTTTTTGTTTTTTTTTTTGTCATCCCTAACAAGGTTTTAAATTGTGGACGCGGTTGCAGTTTCATCACTATCATTAATTTTTCAAAGCGATGTGAGTTTGTTCTGTGTGTCAAAAAGTCTCACACCACGTAATCACGTAAGAGTCAAAGTCAAGGAGTTTTTGTAAACATCCTCTCCCTTAACCATCCCATCGAGATGCCTTTTAAGGACAAACTTTACAATGAAATGATGCATGTGGATTTGAGTTCGGAACAACAGATACAGAACAAATGATGAATCATGTTATAATAAGTATACCTTGATTTGAAGGAGGTGGAGGGAAGGCAGAGACAGGTATGCTTTCAAAGCAAGCATTGAGCTTCTCATCAGGACTTAGCTGTGGTTCCTGAATGTCCCATAGATCCTCCACTCGCAACCCCAGTTTCGCCTCTGGACTCCTTGGACTCTCTTCCTCCATTGTTACCATAATACTAATAACTTAATACTGACAAGTTAATAAAGATCCTTAATAGCTCTCTCTCTATCTCTCTATCACTCTATAACGCCAATGCTGACAAGTTAATAAATAACTGAAAAGAAAGACATTTAATCTACAAAAACACTTCATAAGCTACTTCCTCTGCACCTAAGATCAACACCGTTTGATCATTTGAAAAACATGGAACATAATTCGTTGACTTTGGAACATGAGGAAACGTGGACGAATATGATGAGAGTACATATTATTGTGTGTGATATGAACAGAACAGCTTAATGTCTTTGTCTTACGTTGTATTGCGGCATGCTTATCCAAAATCTGCATTATTTTTTGTCACAACTCGCACGTTCTCATCCGACAATATCTTTTATTACTATCAACAAGAAAATGGTGTGCCGTGCTAACATGCGCCGATAGCTACTTTCGCAAATTAAAACAACGACAATAATGGTTTATTTTATTTTGTTTTAGCTAGAGTTATATTATTAGCATAATGTATTTCTAAAATCTTTTTGAAACATTTTTCTTTCTTTCTCACATTATTTATTTTATTCTTACATCTTTTTTTATCTATCTTATAATAACTTGATTTTTGGTACAATTTTAATGTACTCGTGGTCTCGTGGAGTAATGATTGGTTTTATTTACGAACTACCTTTTCTTTCTTTTTCATTTGCATTCTCTAAATCTATTTAATCTAAGCAAAGCATGGTGGCATACATCAATGAGTCGGATATTCAATAATTTACTAAGCTGATTCGAGAAGAGGACAAATGAGTCGGGTATTAAACTATTTAGTATTAGTATTTACTATTCATTAAGCTGATTAAAGAATATTCTAGTCCTTTTCCTCTTGACTTTGACAACTGAATGATATTGTTATTGTTATCCAAAACCCAAAATATCTTAACTCATTGAATATAATAATAAATAAAATCTTAATTTAGTATAAAATAGAAGGATAAATCGAGATGAATAATTATTCCGTTAATTTGAGTTGTTGATCTAAATCCAAAAGAAATGAGTCAGAGGCAACCAAAATGGATCAATACATATTTTCTGAAATTCTGTACGGAATTTCTGATCACACCCACCTTAATTTTCACTTTCTAGTTCTAGTGTCTAAAACACATTTTCTTTGTCCTACATTCTTTTCTTTACTTTCCTTTCTTCTACTCCTCAATATCTCGGGTACTCAACTCTCTTCCCTAACAAGGATTACAAAAACGAAGGTATATCGAGTTGTTAGAAAAAGAAAACAAAAAAAAAAACTAGAAACTCCACTACCTCTACAATGTTTTCTCAATTGCGTCCATGAGCATCACTTCCTGCAGCTTTGCGGTTCAAGTAGCGAATGACAGCATCATCAACCCTGAAGATATTATAAAAAAAAGAACACAAACAAATTAGAAAATATTTTGACAAAAAGTATTATAGAATATTTGTTGGCCCGGAATCTTATACATATATATGTTTATGATGCAGGGCCAAAAGACTAATTCTGCTTGCGGCAATCAAAGTGGCGAGCAGAATTAGTCCTTGGCCCCACTGAACTGAAGGATACCTGTGATAGACCAAAGAAAATATAGAATATTGTTGGCCCTACATCATATCATATCATTATCAATTAAGGATTTCAGCCTACAGGGTATCCATGTCATCAACTTCTATTTTCTCTGTATGATAAATAATCTATACACCAATTTCAGAGTGAAGTTGCCAACATATTAAACTCCCAACTTTAGCAAGTGAATACTCACATTCAGATCACGACTCACAACCATACCAAACAAACAACTGTATTATGCATACATACCTCACAACTAAAAGAGAAAAAGTTCAAGTGTCATCTTAAATAATGCTTACCACGGTTGATTGAAGAATTCAGAACGAAGTTCCTTTTCAACATTATGGCTGCTGGCATCTCCAGCAACGAGTTTCAAATCCTTGCTCTGAGAAGAAATCAAAGTATCAATAAACTCTGTTGGAGACTGACTAAAGCTAAGAAAGAAAGCCCGTCTTCTACGATGCTCCTGGATCTTCTTTAAGGAGGCGCAAATTGCCTCATCATAAGCTTCAATCTCTTTTTGACTCTCAAGGTTTGCCAAGAATGTAGACATATCCTTTTCCAGCGGAAAAGGCACATCAACCTGTATATCGTAACATGCAGATATAGCTGGAGAACATCCAGAAAGCTTGATGGTATGCTCCAGATGTATAGGTTGTGGTTGTGACAAATGCTGTGATAACTTCTGAAAAACCATGGCAAAATCCATCTTCTCTTCCCCAAACACCATTTGTAGAGAAGGATCACAGAAGAAGAATGAAGGGTCATTTGGGATCTGTAGCTTCCTGGACTTCACGTAGTTATAAAGAGAAGCTATTATTCTTGGGCGAGTCTCTACCTCAATCCCTAAAAGTTTAGCCAGTGGTGATGAAAGCATAAACTTGTCAGGTGTAAAATTCATTTCTATTGAAATCACTGCAGAAAATTCTTTGTTTCCTTTCCTCTTCACCTCAAAACCATCCTGTTGGGTAGGTGAATGAGCACTATCCCATACAATGACATGATCATCAGGATAAAGGCTTTGATCCAAATGTATTGTAATTTTCTTGAAAAATGCAGAGAACTTCGGGTATGAAGAACTTGATCTCTGTGGAATTCCAGAGACAGAATCTACACCATCTTCCAATATCCTTCCAATTACCTTGAGAGACCACCAAGATTCATCACCCTTTCTATTCTCAGCATCTGTTTTTGCATGATTTGAGAAGGTATTGAACACACAAACACGAAGAGTTTTCAGCACATGGGGAGAGAGTCTAGCCTCCTGTATATCAGTCTTTCTCCTGGCCAAAGCAGCATCCACCTGAGCCTCAAAATCAAGCAATTCAGTGTAAAGAGCAGACTCAGGTAAAAGTGGAGCCACCTTTTCTGGTCTTTGCTTCTTTTGCCGAGCAGACTCCATGGCCTTAAACGGCATGGATTGGTTCACATTATGAGACCTCAATGGTGGCTTTGGGGTTGCTCGCTTGGCACTTCTGGTGGCTGCTGGACTCGATGTACCATTAGCAGTATTGATATTATGCAAGTGAGCAAAAGGCTGAGTTTGAGGTTGTGGTTGTGGTTGTGGTTGTGGTTGTGGATGAGCGCATGCAACCTGAGACTGCAGTTGTGCCTGTGCATACTGAGTTTGTGCAAAGACCTGGTTTTGGGGCTCTGAAAACTGAAAGGGACCATGGAATTGGGTTTGGGGGTGTGACTGTGACTGTGACTGAGAGAGTAAAGGATTTGGATGGTTCCATTGCTGAGGGTGGTGTGGTTGTGGTTGTTGGATCATTCCAGAATGACCTAACAATGAATTATTGGCTTGATTATTCATTTCTATTGCTGCTCCTAAGATCTAAACCAGAATCTTAATCACCCGAAAATTCAGTGAAACTGAAACTAAAATATTACAAAATAATAATAATCAGAACAACACACAAGATATAATAAATGAGACTCTCTGGGGAACCTGAGTTCCGAAAAAGGAACGATTTTTCATTCGAAAAACGTCAAGGAAATTTAAAGAACAAGAATCCTAACTACGAAAACACAATGCATGTAACAAAGATGCAAGAATTCGAACCGTAATGGGGCAAAATTGAATTTGGGTTCATCAAGCTTCAAGAATGTATAGCTTTTTTTTTTTTGGCAGAAGAAAAAGACAAAGAAAAACAGAGAAGAGAGAAGAGAAACAAGAGATTCTTACTGAAGGCGTCGATTTCGGAGTGTCAGAAATTGAACGGACGAATGAATCACTGGTTGATCCCATGCTCAGTTTTCGGTCTCGCTCTTCATCTTTTATACCCAAAAAATCTCTGGTTTTAAAATTACAAAGGTGTGGTGTGGATCATTTTATTCCAGTGTAATAACGCAATAACTATTTATTAAAATTATTAAGTTGATATTAAGATTAATCATAATTATTATATATTGTGTAATTATTTAAAAATAATATTAGTTTAAATCTTTATAACAATTACGTAATACTAAATATTCATTATAATTATGATATGTAAGTTAATCTCATTCAAATTAATAATTTGATGATCATAATATTAAATTTTGACTATAAATATATAATTACATGTTTTAAACTCATTTCCTTTATGTTATATGAAAATAGTTTTCTCCTAAACAATTGGATTTTATTTAAGTTTATTTAGTAAAATAATTATTTATTTTAATAAAATAAATAATTATTTAAATTTTTAGTATATTTGTCTGAATAATTTTTATTTAAAATAAATTATTTTTTATTTATTTAAAGAAATTAATTATATCTGTTTATAAAATAATTATTTATTTAATAATTATTTATTTTATAAATACTTATTATAATCTTAAAAAAAAACTATCCCATTATGGGTGTGATTTAGATCATTTATTTTAAAAGAATATTTTTATATTTTAAGAAAAATTGAATTTTTTTATCAATTTTTAAAAATAAAATCGAAACATATAAGCCACACATTCATAAAAAAAAATATAAAATCTTATTACATGTGTTCATTGTTTTATAATTAGAATTCAATAAAAAAAAAAATAATTAAGTGCGTGGTTAAATAGGCATCAGTTAAATAAAATGGCCTTTAATAAAAAAAAAATGCATTAAAAATTTAAAAATAATGTTCATTAGAAAGCTTTAAAAAGCATTTATCAAAAAACTTTACATTAAAGATTTTAAATTCATGTTCGTTAGAAAGTTCTGAAAAGTGTGAATAGGGATTATACACTTAGTACATACCTGTATACAGGCTTGAACGAGCTTAACATGCATATGTATTTTTTATTTTAAAATTACACTAAAGAACTTTCAAATTAAAGCATCTTGAAATGTACAATATATGGTTTAGAAACTCTTATTCAAACACACCTATAAATTCAAACATAATTAAGAAATTTATACGCTAAATATTATTTTTAATAACCATTTATGTTTTAATTTTTATTCATTTTGATTATTTATGTTTCAAAAGTATCATTAAACATTTATATTTTAAAAATAGTTATCATAATCATTCTAAAAATAAATATAATTTTTTATTTTAAATGTGATTTTGAATTTTTTTTTACTAATCAAAACATAAAAATTATTTTATTAAATACGCTTACATTAAAATTATGGAATCTAAATATTGTTTGAATAAAAAAAAGTGATAAACATATTGAAAATTACATTAAAAGTATATTTAGTAAATAATTAAATTAATGAAAAATTTAATATTAAATTATTTGTTATAATTTATTAGATTAATTTTTTCACATAATTTTAATTATATTTTAATCCTTTCTATGTAGATCTAAGTTCCATAATTTTTATGCGAGTGAATCTAATTAAATGATTTTTATATCTCAATCTAAAAAAATATTTTAAAAAAATCATATGTATTTTCAAAATAATCATTTTATAAATGAATAAATTAAAATTTTAAAACATAAAATAATAAACTCAACAAAAGTTAAAACATAACAACTAAAAGTAACATTTAATCAAATTTACATTATACTCTATTAACCTAGTTATTTATTATGTGTTTATTATTTTAATGTTAGAATGGATGTGATTTCTCGTGTTATACACTTGTACCTAAAAGAATTTTTAAAAATATTAATTTATTATTTTAATATGTACATAGTCAAATGTATGATTAATTCTTTTATATAGAGATTAATTCTTTATGAAATGTAAATATTAATAAAATAAGTTTTTTTTTTTTTTTTTTTATGTACATCATTGTTTTTTCTTCTTTATTCACGGTTATCAGATTGTTTTATCATAGATTAATTTCAAATAGTTTAGTAAATTCTTTAAAATAATTAAAATTAATTACATATGTTTATGTTTTTCACATGTAAATAATTTAAAATGTGAAAAAACATATAATATTTTTTAGACAAAAAAATATCTTCTAAAATTTGACTAATGACTTTAAATGTACAATGGTATTTCACATTTATTGTTCTTATAAATATTTCTAAAACATATTATATTATTATTATTAGCAATATAAGATGATTTTGAAATGATGTTAACAATTGAAAATTTATATTTTATTAATTGTATTTAAATGATAATTAAAATATTATTTTTCATTTTATTTGTATTTAAAATTTTTGTGATTGTTTTATATTTATTTTATTTGAAAGGAAAATATATGTCTTTTATGCCTCTCACTTTACTTATTAAACTTCCACATTTTTAATTTTTGAATCATCTTACAAAACCTCCACATCTTTCATTTAAGTCCATGAAAGATATAGCTTAATAGTAAAATATAACCTTGGTTTTAAACTTTACAAAACTGGTCAAGGACCTCCTTTTAATTTGATAAGTGGTTAACATTAAGGAACAAAAACATACTTTAATAATTCATGCTAAATTACTGTCCAAAGTTATATATTATATTGTATGCTGTCGCCGAGTGGTTATTTTTCTTGCTTACTGCCACATTTGTGAATACAAATGTTGATTCTCGATTATATATCAGATGAGACGCGACTAAAATCCAAATCTTGCATGGAACTGCCATGTTTGGAGATTCCAAATTAAAATTGACAAATATTATTAGCCTTTAAAATGAACGCGTTATAGACCTTCAAATGAATCACATTACTTAAAATTCTTTTAAACATGCAGAATTGTTGATCTAGATTAGGGAAATGAAAAGAAAGAAATCCACACATCAAAGGTAAAATTATTACTATCCAAATAATCCGATGATCTCAGACATCAAAACAAATAACAAGCGGGTTTCTAAAGACAAAAATTCTCAATTCAGGGTAGCTTCCCTAGACCATAATTTTTAAAACTTGGAAATTCCTCTTGTTGCCATGATCTCCAAGTCCCACGATTGTAGTTTCTGTAACAAGTTATGAAATAGCATTGTAACAAGATATGAATCTTATCAACAAATACAAAAACAACGTTGGAATTAGTTGCGATAAAAAAAAAAAAAAAAAAAAGTCATCCATAAATACTTACATATTTTATTGAAGGCCGCAATGTCACAACTCTGGACATATTCACTGATGGGCTCAACTGTGAGACGGTCCTCAATAAGAGAATCAACAGAAACTTGGTCATCCACAATGGTAAGCATAATACAAAGCTTCTTGATACCGTACCCAACAGGAACAAGTTTGGCTGGAACACAAATAAAGAAACATCAGAATTCACATATGGAACAGCCAAGATAAGCAGAAAATAAAAGTATGCAATACAAGCATGATGGTAAATGAAAGACTGATGAGTAGAAAATCATTTTTAACATAAACAAAAAAAAGTGAATTGAATCTTATATTATCTATTTATGTAGTAGATCAGAATGAACACAGTTAACAAAGTTCAAGACATGTACAAATATCAATAACCAAAGCAAAAAAAACAAAAAAACTTGAATAAAAATATCATACATGCACCCCAAAGCAATCCTTCCATCTCAACAGATCTCACTGCTTCTTCAAGCTTTTTCATGTCAGTTTCATCATCCCATGGTTTCACATCCAACAGAACAGATGATTTCCCAGCTGAAACCAGAATCAGGAGAAAGTCAATCACCTCAAAAAGTAGTATAGTCAGGGGATGAGGCGGAGAAACTTTAAATACTATAGTGGCAAGAGAAAAGAAACTTACACTCTTTCTTTTTTGTAGATGCCTTCACTGCAGCTGCCCGATCCTCAGCCGCCTTCTTCTCTTCTTCTGTCTCTTCACCAAACAAATCCACATCATCATCGTCGTCATCCTCAGCAGCAGCCGCCTAAAAAACACAGGTTGCATTCAGTCAAAGGTCAACCAACCATTAGAGGCAGGCCACAATGTGGGAAGAAAACATGAAACCAATCACAGGTATCATTAGTAGAACACTTGCCTTTGTGTCAGCAGCTGGGGGAGTTGCAACAGGCTCCGCAACAAGAGATCCCTCAACAGTAACACCAGATCCCTCGCCAGAAACACCACTGTAGAGAGTAGACACAAAATTAGTACAAAAATAGTAACTGGGATATAACTGGCATGAAAAATATAACTAAGTCACTCAAATTACCAAATAATCACTGTGTAAGACACCAACACAAGCTACCACACTTATGTTTAATTATTCATTAAATCACATGTCACAAAAATACATATAATTGGCATGCAAGTCATGGGAAGCAAACTTACGAGATTCTCAACAAAGCATCAATGTGCTTGTACCACCTGGAAACATTCACATACTCGTCTGATGGAGCAGATGAAAGAGCTGCATAAACGGTAAGATCGTCCTTTGAAGCTTGGTACCTGAAAAGAATATGAAAAAGGGACAATACATAAGAAACAATGATCATAGATTATTGACGAATTTACTCGGTTGGTCAAAGAAATTAGGCAGCAAATAACATCAACTCATCGAGGCCATAATCTGACTCTTTCTCATCTATGGTCGAAATGTCACTGTTAATAACCCTTTTGGAAACAGTTAAAACAAGCAAATATACATACACTGCTTCTTGAGAATGCTTGGAAGCAAGATAAAAACCAGATTTTTTCCTTTACACACAGACAAAAAAACAAAAACGAAGCATAAAAGCAGTGACATATACCCAGTGATGTAACTGCGTGGGAGAAGGTACTCCTCAAGCTTCTTCAAGCCAGAGGCAGAGCTAAGGTCGTAGAATGTGACTGCCATGCTTGCTATATATATGTTAATTCTTCTGCAAAATATGCACAATATTAACATGGATTACAATAGCAGCAATAAGAATTTCACAAAACAATAGGAAAAAACGGATCTTCGATTAAAACCCATTAGTGGAATGCTTCAAATTGCGAAGTTAATTAAAAATATCATGAAAACCTCGAAATTTATAAGTTTGTGAAGAGAAATCAGCAATTCACATAGAATAAGTGCGAGAATTAGCATACAAAATTCAGAGGAAGAGATCATGGATCGAACGAGGTTCTTACCTGTGTGAGAAACGCAAACAAAGGCAGCACAAACGAGCGAAGGAGAGAAGGAGAGTGAAAATACCGATTGACCTCTTTTTATTGGCTTGAGACTGAAACCCTAACCTGAATTTGCAATTGGAATAATGGGTCTTCAAATTGGATCCCCTCTCGACCAAAGCCCATGTTCATTTTTTTATAAATTTCTAAATAAACCGCTCTTTGACTTCTATAACCCCCTTTTCATCTTTTTGTACTATTTTTTTCCAAAGATACCCTCTCCCCTGCGTACCAGAGAAGAAGAAACATAGCCATGGGGCTACATTTGAGAAACGACATGTTGAAGATACCAATCCCCTTTATCAATCACACAAATTTGGTTCCATACATAAAGTAAAAGACTCATGCAGAGACAAATCAAAATCAATTGAAGCATAATGAGGTAGAAAAATTGTGTAGGATCAAAACCACAATCACTTGCCACTTTGGTTTTTCATGAATGTGATTTGTAATTGTAAGGGTTCCACTTTTTCAAAGGTTACATATAAGTACAGTGATGTTGTCCTGGTTTTGTGGTAATCTGGCTAAAGGTTCGTGTGGCATACTCATTCTGTTTTTCCTCAATAGACTATGCTTCCATTCATCATCCACGATTAAGGGTAAGGTAAGAATCAAAATTAATTATTAAAATGACTATGAATGATAACATGTATCACTATCTTACAGCATCTACATAGGAAATATAAAATAATAATATTAAAAATAAAATATAAAATTTGGTTTAATGCATTTTAAAAATTATTTCTTAAAAAAATAAAACAATTACTTTTTAATTTTTTTAAATTTATTGAAGCAATTTTTATTCTTTATTTCTAATGTTAATTAGTTTTTATGTGAATAAGATAGTCATTTACTTTATTGACTCTAATTGATCTACGTGACTCGATTAAATATCTTAAATTTAACAAAATTCAATAAATTTATAAATATAAGTATGATTATTAAATTTTTAAATCACGTTCATTTTTAAAATTCAGCATATACTAAGAAACACAACAAACATATAATTTAAAATGT
The DNA here is from genome assembly GCA_014843725.1 of Amphicarpaea edgeworthii. Classification (NCBI taxonomy): domain Eukaryota; kingdom Viridiplantae; phylum Streptophyta; class Magnoliopsida; order Fabales; family Fabaceae; genus Amphicarpaea; species Amphicarpaea edgeworthii. Next base: position 6,719,551 of record CM026328.1, read on the forward strand.
ATTATTAGTAATATGAATAGCAAATATATAAATATATTCATTGAAGTCAAAAGATTTAACAAAACTTATTTAACTGAAGACGATATAACACTTTTTTTCATTTATCTCATTATTCCCAAAATAAAGAATAATCATTTTTAAACTAATAAGTGTATTCTAGTTGAGATGAAACAAATACAAGTTTTATAGTTTTATTCGTAGATAAACTATATAAATTAAGGAAAATAAACTAAAATGAAATGTGACAGCAATTTTATCATTTTTAATTTTAAGATATGCAAATCTAAACACAAATTATAAGGTATAAATTGATTTATTTCTGTGTTGTCCGATCATTTTGTCAATTGGACGATTGCTGAAGATAAAGAATCAAAGGTCGACCACTTGGATGAGACTAACCCTTAGCCTCTCGCATTGCATGCTCAAGGTTGAGGGGCCATGTGTACCGTCCGATAATTTTGCCAATCAGACGGTTGCCAATCTACTTACTATTGAACGAGATCCTAACCGCTCTCTAGTTAAGAGATAATATCATGAAAATAATTAAGAGAATAATCTTATAGGATAATTGTAAAAATATAAAGATATTATCTTTATCTTTGAGATTAATTTATTGTTTTATGTATAATAAAGATAATATTTTTATCTCTAAATAAGGAGATAAATATAATATCTTTATTTCTAAACCTCTTATATAAACAAGGCTTGACCGTGAAATCAGACAGATTCCACTCTCACTTGCTTTAATTAGTCTTTCTATCATCCTAGAATTTCTAGACTAGAACAATTTCATATAAATAATTTTGTTTAAATGTAAAAAAAAAATCTAAAAAAGCATGACGGGCCGAGTTGACCAAGCCTTTAGGTCACTGGTTAGACACTAAGTCAAGCCAAGTCAAACCAGGTCGTATGTATTCCCAATCTAACTAGAAACTCTGACCAATTAGGTGTCCAAGTACTAGTCCAATGGGTCGACCCCGCTAGGTTGATCCAAGTTTGATAATTATGTGAGTGACATTTTTTCTAAAAGTATCTACAATGGATTGCTTGTTAAACATTGATGTCACAGAAACATAATGTTTATCAAGTACTTACCTTTTTTTTCTATGAAAGGAGCCAAATTATGGCATTTCATTCATAACATTAATGAGAATACAAGAAGGAATGTAATAAAAAAACATGAGACAACATATAATTTTGAAGCTTTAGCTAAGTTATGAGCTACCTGATTTGTTTGTCTCTTTACAAAACTCATCATAGAGTAGGAAATGACTTAAGTTAGCTTTGCATTTAGTAAAATGACATGGAATATTAAATGATTACTAGATAATAAATGTGTGACACTTGCTTTGTATGAAACTTTAGTCAAGGGTTTGTTTTTGTGAAATAATAAACGTGTGTTTTCTGTGAGTATGGTGTTTTTTCAAACAACATTGCTTACCTTTTTTTCATAAAAATAAAAAAAAAACATATTGGGTTTCATTCCTTTATAAAAATAATAAAAAAATATTATTAAAATAATTTTAATAAAACTTTTTTTTACATAGCTAGCCAACTAGTTATTGGACATATTTTACACAGCTAAAACTGTTGAATTTTTTTTTAAAAGAATTAACAGTGTTTGTATTGAATAAAGTAAAAATGAACGATGAGTACTTGTCGATCTCATGAAAAACACCTTAGATAAGTTGCACATGTGGATGCTCTACCACTGATGATATTTTCTATGCGATTAGTTAAAATTTATTGAAAAAAAATATTTTAAAATGATTTTAGTTAAATTTTAACCAAATACGAGAAAAGTGTTTAAAAAAGTTTAATAAGCATTTCATAAATATCTAATTCACTTATTCAATGTAAAAAAATTCAAACTTACTCATGCTGTAGCAATTGCGGGGTATGGAATAACTATTGATAGGACATATTACTGGATAGTGGGAATAGTCACGTTGACTAACTTGGTGATTGCCTTTATCCCCACCTACACCATGCACATGCAATGGTTGCCTCAAAGTGTTTGTTATTCGCTGGATAGAATGGGGAGACAGTTCATTTAGAGTGGTAGCTTGGAACGAAAAGTTCATATGGTGAATTGGAATTCAATCACTCAGAAACGAAAGCATGGTGGCCTTAGGGTGCTAGTAGCAAGACTGCAGAATGTGGCGCTTTTAGGAAAACTGATTTGGGATATCTTACACAACCCAAATAAGCTCTGGGTGCAAGTTATCAGTGCCAAATACCCATGGGAGGAGATTGACGACATTCTGAACCATAAGGGTTCATACTTGCTTATTTCTCTTTGTCGTGCTTACATGCTTCTTGAAAGACAACTTCCAACTTCAAATTGGGAAAGGAGACTCTAGCTTCTGGTACGACATTTGAAAGGGGAGTACTTCGATTGCCAGTGAGATGGAAGTTGTTGATATTCATGAGGTGGATCTTAGGGTCAAGGACATCCTTCGGCCGGAAGGATGGAATCTTGAGAATCTATTATCGTTGATTCCACAGGAGGTGAAAGAGGATATTGTGGGGACCAATTTGATGCTTCACCCGGACATTGAGGATATGTTGGTGTGGTCCGGTGATGTTTGTGGGGTTTTCTCTGCTAGGACATGTTATAATTGGCTATTGGAACGTACCACATTGGTGCACTTCAACTTCTTGGTCATTGATTTGGAAGTGCACCCTCCCAGAGAATTGAAGTTTTTCTTATGGCAGTTAGGACATGAAGCCCTACCAACAAAAACTCTCTTAAGGCAGTGTCTCATGCTACAAGATGATATGTGCAGTAGGTGTGGTTCAGAGAGTGGGGATTTGGAGCATATTATGTGGTAGTGTAGCAACACTCAACTGGTTTGAAACTTCTTTCATATACCCATTCGTTTACATATGGAACCTACTTTAAATTGATAAATTTGGGCCCGTGAGCACATTCATAAACATGGAGTTCTCTTTCCCATTATTCTCTAGGAAATTTGGAAGGCAAGTGTCAACACCCAATTTTGTTCGTCTAATTATCTTTCATAATTATTATTATTATTATTGTTATTATTATTGGTATTATTATTAGTATTATTATTATTATCCCACAAGTTTATCGTGTTACATAAAAAAAAATGAAAGAATGAAAGGGAACACATAATAATATAATAAGCAAGAAACCCATTTTTTTTTTCTCATTTTCCTGCTACAATGTTACAAGTTTCTTTAAAAATTGAAGTATAGCTTACAGTAAGTGCCCAAATCAAGCACAAGAAGAAGAAAAAGGAAAAAAAGCAACGGAAAAAAAAGGGAAGAAGAAACCGGAAAAAGAAGAGAAGAAGGTTGGAGATTTTCATCAGCAGCTTCATCAATCCACTAACAAATCCTTAAGCAGCTCCATCATCAAATAGCACCCAGCAGCTTCATCAATCCACTATCAATCCCTAAGCAGCTCCATCATCAAGTACCACTCAGCCGCTTTATCATCATCAAACACAGATTCAACCGCTTCATCAGGGGAGGGAGAGCACTAAAGGATAGGGTCAAAGATTGCAGCTGCAAGAAAGAAAAAAAGAGGATAAAGAAAAAAGGGTTCAGAAAATTTCACTATATATAGCAATAGAGAATGCTGGAACGAGGAAAAAAAGAGACACAGATAAAACAGAGGAAAGGAGAGCACAAAAATAAGGAAGACAACAAAGAGAAAAGAAAGAAATCAACAGAGCAGATAGAAGGGAAGAACAAAAAAAAAAAAGGAGAACAAAGCAGGACCATAGAACAACCTTGAGCAGAAGAATAACAGGTTTCTTTCCTTCAATCTTTGAGTAACCATCATATCATATATTAGCTTTTTCCATATCTGATTGTAAGCAATGAAACTGAAAAGAAAAATGCTATGCTATGTTTAAAGTAAATCATACCTATCAAAGATATAAGCTTGACTTTAATCAGAATTAGTAAAAATCAAAAGCATAAACAGATACAAGAATATAAACAGGGACAGGTTCAAAACACCAAGCACTGACTCAAAACACCAAATATAAACAGGACAGATTTCAAAACATCAGAATAATTGAGCTCAATCCCTAACATAGACCCAACACAAACAGAGCAAAGCATGAGCAAATCAGATGAACCAACCAAACAGAAAAATACTTCATACCCAGAATACAACACCATTTTTTACAATCATCCCAAACCCAAAATCATAGCCCAGACCAAATCCAAATTACAAAGCCAAATCATCAGAAAATCAAATCTGGGACCAAGAAAAATCCAAAGAAAGCATAAAAAAGAGTATAAAGAGAATAAAAGAGAAAATAGGAAAGAAAAAAAAAAACCACCGCGCCGGCCACCGCCGCCATCGCCACCTTCGTCCTCAACGTTCCCTCACTCTCGTTCTCTCTCCACCGCCACGACCACTGCCGCTGTTGCCGACGCTCCTCCTCCACCTCGCCTAGCCACGCGCGCCGCCCCTCACCGAGGCGTCATTACCCCCCCTCGCGCCACCGCGACCTCCCCTCGCGCCGTGACCTCCTCCGTGCCAAACACCTAAATCGCGATCTCCACGCCCTTTTCCCCTTCCTTTTCTCTCGCGAGCTCTCCTAGGGTTCCTTTTGAGAAGCACTGAATGAATGAGAGAAAGAGGAACCCTAAATTTAATTTCGCGTTTTAGGCCATTTTACTATTTGCACCCTCTAAAATTACTAAATTATAACCTTCACGTCTTGGGCCAGTTTGCTATTTACACCTCCCTATATTACTAAAATGCAACACATTTGTCTTGGGCCAGATTTCTATTTACACCTATGTTTTACTAAATTACAGCTTCTCATTTTGGGGCCATGTTTCTATCTACACCCCCCGTTTTACTAAGTTGCACTTTCTTTCTTTAATTATCAATAGTTGTTTTAATCATTTAAAAAAATAATAAAGATGAATTGACTTGGGTGTACACCTCTGTCAATTTTTCAAATGTCTTTTTAAGATAAATGAGTTGCGACAACTCAAGAGTCCTAAATAATAAAAATAGTATATCTCATTCTTTCCTTTAGAAAAATTAATTATTTTGTTCTAATAATGTTTTGGTGAGATAAATGTCTGAAAATTATAAAAGATTTTCGCTTAATTAATTAAAGGTAACCGTCTTTGTGACGGACGTTGTAGGGTGCTAATACCTTCCCTACACATAATGGACTCTCGAACTCAAAATCTGGTTTCAAAGACCATTATTTTCTAAAAAAAAAGTTTTTTCTGATGTTTTCTTTAATAAACATTGGTGGCGACTCCTCTGATCCATACTTTCGATTTTTATCGTCGTCCCGCCGCGATTCCGATTGCGACAGCAAGGAATGAGGCGATTTTTTCGAACCAGTTCATAAAGCCTTACACCATAATTGTCAGGATTAGTGGTTTATTTTATAATGTGCAACAAGCCTTTGATATCATTGACTAGGCTAGCAAGAGTAGTAATCATTGGATAGCCACATGTATTAAATCCAAGGGACCAGGTTAGTCTCCATGTGGTCCAGTTCAAATGAACAAAAAAACCCTTGAATACTGTAGGAGAGAAATCTAAGGTTTCCTTGATAAAGGACTAATTAGGCCTAGTAAGTTCCCGTGGAGTTGTGCAACATTTTACGTACAAAATGCTTCAGAATTAGAGAGGGGTGAGCCAAGAATGGTCATTAATTATAAACCACTTAATAATGCGCTAAAATGGATTAGATACCCTTTACTTAATAAAAGAGATTTAATTGGAATGCTTCACTAAGCCACTATTTTCTCTAAGTTCGATATGAAATTTGGTTACTATCAAATCAAGGTTAAAGAAGAAGATAAATATAAAACAACATTTACAGTTCCGTTTGGCCATTACGAATGGAATGTAATGCTTATGGGACTTAAAAATGCCCCATCAGAGTTTCAAAACATAATGAACTCGATCATAAATCCCTATTTAGACTTTGCTTTAGTCTATTTAGATGATGTGTTGATCTACTCCTCTCTGGTAGAACAACACATAAAACACTTAAATACTTTTAAAAATATAATTAAAGTAAATTGAATTGTGTTATCTGAAAAGAAAATGAAAATAACGCAAACTAAGATAAGATTTCTAAGGCATGAAATAAATCAAGGCACCATAACTCCAATAGTTAGAAGCATTAGGTTTGCTAGTAAATTCCCAAATAAAATAAGAGATAAAACCCAGATACAAAGGTTCTTAGGATGTTTAAACTATGTAGCTGATTTCATTTCCCATATTAGAATTAGTTGTAAACCCTTATTCAATAGGCTTAAGAAGAATCCCAAGCCTTGGACCTCTAAATTAACTAAAACAGTTATCAAGGTGAAGTCTCTAGTAAAATCTCTTCCTTGTCTAGGAATACCCCAGCCAGATGCCTTTATGATAGTAGAAACCGATGTCTCAAAAGTCAGATTCGGAGGAATTCTTAAACAGAAATATCCCCAATCTAAAGAATAAATAATTCGTTTTCATTCGAGGGCGTGGAGTGAATCCCAGATTAAATATAACAGTGTAAAAAAAGAAATTTTATCTATAGTGTTATGTATCACAAAATTTCAAAGTGATTTAGTCAATAAAGAATTTTTATTGAAGGTAGACTATAAGTTTACAAAAGAAATTTTGGAAAAGGATGTGCAAAATATTGTTTCAAAACAAATATTTGCTAGATGACAAAGCCTTTTATCTTGCTTTGATTTCAAAGTTGAATTTATAAAAGGACAACATAATTATATTTCTGACTTTCTAACACGAGAATTTTTACAAGGTTAGACCCCTAAACATGAGGCCTTCGGCCCCTTCGTTCGCCTTGTCTCTTGATGATTTAGCCCCTTTAAATAACTTAAGAATCCTTCCTAAATCCCTAAATGTTCCTTCCTCTTCTAATAGGTTTTCTCCATTAGTTCCTCCTTAGAAGAACCAAATTATTGATAATCCTTAAAAACTAGAGATTCACAAACCTATAGAACAACACCTAAAAGAATCATGTCAAAAGATAATTTCCCTAGAGCCTAAATTTGATCAAATGACTCCTACGAATTTTTTGGCTGAATTCTCTCTTGCAGAGTTGGGGATGGATGCCAAAAGACTAAGATTTAAAAAAGAACAAACAGTTTTATCAGCTCATCTTGTTCTTGTTAGATACTAGATCCACTGAAATAACTCCAAAAAAAGACAAAAAAGATTCTTTTGTCATTAATTATTCCAAATTAAAGATCTTAAAGGTTCTCACCTTGATAGATTGGAACCAAAACCCAATTACTTCGAAAAGAGGTTTTCTTGCCCTTTTGACCCTCCCACCTTTAATTATTTTGATTATCAAGAAGCTTGGCTCAAGGTCCTTCTTAAACCTAACCTCCGCCATTCTTGGTACATTGCCTTTAAATATGCCCTTCTAACCAACATTCCGACCTGGTTTCAAGACTGGTTCCTATTAGTAAGGCCTATAAAGGCCATTCTACCTACCAAGGTAGTCTCAATATATGAAAACCATAAAAGGTTAACTCCCAAGTTACTAGTACACGAAAAATTAATTAGTTTTTGCTCAATAATTGGAGTGAGCTGATTGATGCAACATTTTTATGAATTCCACCAACATAATTTAGCTCTTTGTCCAAAGTTTTATGCCGTTAGGTAAAAGTTTCTTGGTGGAAGAAATTTGAAATTAAATTTTTGAAAGATAAGTTTTCTCATTAGAAGATTGGAAAATCATTCATTCCTCCTACTCCTGAAAAGAAGGCAATCCAGTATCTTGTAATGTCCTTATAGCTAGCAAGAAAATCCAAAGAGGAGAAAAGGCGACACCTTTTGGTAGCCTTGTCTTTTCTAGATTCGGATGAAGAACATGATGTCTTAGAAGGAGAAACACAATACAGTAATTTGCATTTAAATAATGAGGATGACTGCTTCGGAATTCAAGAAATTGCAAACTTAGACCAGTCATGACTAGGATCTAAGAAAAAATTAAAAATACTTGATGAAGAAGCTCCTGCAGAAGTAATAGGGGCAGTGGATATAGTTACTAAAAAGGTTGATCATCTTGGTAATACCATCGTAGTTACCGAGAAAGTATTACTTCGGCTATCCAACCTGAGGCAGCTGACAGAATTTTCCATCAAAGGTCTAATTTGAAGAAATAATAGGGCCTACAACGTCACTTCGATCTTCACAAAATGACAAAGGCAGCGCTTAGTTAATTGCTTTTGATTATAATTTGAAATTTGTCTAAGAAATCCGTGTTCGAATTGGATTTCAACAAAATTGTAATTGATAAATTTTTGGCATCCACTGCTATAAATAAGTGAGTTGAAGCTTTCTATTTGTTACTCTTACATTCACCTTCCGCCATACATAAGGGTTATGATGTGTTAAATATTTTGTAAATTTTGTAGATATTTTATGGTTAAATGAGACTTGAATTTGAATTTAAAATGATTTGAATTTAATAATTTTATTTTTATTAAAAATAATAATTTAATTTAACGGTTGAGATTTGGTGTCAAGATTTAATTTGATACCTTGATGTCAATTGATTTTAACTTTAATTATAATTATAATTTTATTATTTACTAAATGAATATTCTAACCTAAATTGAAAATAAGTTGAACTTTTAAGTAAAATTTGGACCAAACATTTATTAGCAGAAGTTTCTTAAAATAAAAGTCAACTTTTTTCAATGAAAAAAATTTAGAAATAAGAAATTTTATAATAAGTTATTCAAAAATATTTATGCGAAACTTATTTTCACTTTTTTTTTTTGAATACCAATAATTTTCGAATACCAATAAGACTAAATTTTAGAATAATAATTATTATTTTTATCTAAAAATATTAATAATTAGTTTATTAATTTTTATTAGGAGGAATCCAATAAAAGATTTCTTTATCTAATTATATTTTAACTTAAAAAATAAAATAAAGATTATCAAATAATTTTGTACTTATTTATTTATTTATTTTAAGTTTTATTTTTTAATTTTAATTTAAAAATAACTTATAAATTAAAAATCAACTATCTAAAACAAAATATGACGTGTTTATTCGACTTCAAATAGATTTACAACAATACCCGCCACACATTGTCCTCAAAATGTAAAATAGGATTAATTCAAAGGATTAACATAACAGTGTAATATCTCGTTAAGTTGGAAATGATCAATTTCAATCATGTATAAAATTTTTTAAGACCAGTTACAGCCACACAGAGTGAGTATTTGAACCGGTGATTGAAATAAAAAAACAGTGTAAAATAGGATGGTTAATGTGAACACCACGGATTGAGGACGTGGCCTCCAAATTGGATGGTTCAAAGCGCGCCTTCGGATTCGATTGTCTGCGTCGAGGGATGGAAGAGTGGAGGATCGTTGAGGTGGCAATTTGGACGGTTGTGGGTGAGGGAGAAAGGGGATCTGACGGTGAGAGAGGGACTTTGGAAAAAGGTTGTGTTTGTTTAGGGAAAAGATAATTTTGAGTGGTGGCCAGCTGGTCTGGGAGAACTCGAGAATCTTGATGAGTCATTCAGGTAGGATCGAATGGCTTAGGATGGTTTAGGGATTGTTTTGGCTCAGAGGATGGACGGTGGGATTTGGTTGGGTTAGATTGAGATTGAGGTAAGTACAAATCTATTAAGTGGGAAGGAGTTACGTGCATACGAGAGGCCGAGGTTACGCAGAGTGACTTTTGGCAGAGTGACTCTTGGTTCGGCAAGGAAAAAGCGTCTGACGCAGAGGAGGGCGCACTAGAGGAGGCCGGCGGCGCCGAGGAGGGGATCTCGGGCGCAGGATCCGGCGACCCAGGTGGGTGGTGGTAGCATGTGCGCGGATCCGGCGAGGAGCACGCGGAACATCGTTGGACTCCGAGGAGCCCGACGCCGCTGATGAGGAGCCCGACGCAGAGGGCGACGCGACGGCCGCTGCTCGCAAGGGGTGGCGCGGCTCGATCGGCTGTCCTCCATGGAAGGGCCGCAGAATTGCGATGTTGAACACGGGATGAACCGTGGGAGTCCGCTGGAAGCTCGATCTCATAAGTCACTGTTCCGATACGACGGAGGATGCGGTGCCAAAGTACTGCTGCCGGTGGGATCGCAACTTCAATCGGACCCAAGAGTTGACGCTAAGGGTATTGTCTATGACAGTTTTTGGTGTGTTGTGCCGTGCTATATTTCAGTGTTGTCCCTAATAGTCTGAATATTTCTTTCCAAAATACATTCAAGAAAAACAGTGGATCTGTTGTAGTCTGAATATTTCTTTCCAAAAGTGTGTTGTGCCGTGCTATATTTCAGTGTTGTCCCTAATAGTCTGAATATTTCTTTCCAAAAGTGTGTTGTGCCGTGCAATATTTAAGTGTTGTCCCTAATAGTCTGAATATTTCTTTCCAAAATGCGTCCAAGAAAAAAAGTGATCTCTTGACTTGTAAGCTGCAGATCTCTGTCGACAAACGGGTAGCCATAAAATCTTAATCTTAATGCATAATGCATTGCTGTTTGTATATTTATGAGCAGTTTTCAACTTATCATCATTTCCTTTGGTTCATTGTCTGCAGAACTGTTAGCGATGGATTCAAACTTAACAACGAGGCTCCCCTTGTTCCCCATCTTGGCCACATCACCAAAAGTAATTACACTGGTCACTGATTATTCTATGGAAATAATTGTTATGTAGATCTCATGGTTTAATGTATAGTCCTTCAGGCTAAATGCATGTAATGATGTTACCTGAGTTTTTTTGTTGTAGTGATTGCACGTGGTTAGAAGGCTCGTTAATTGGTTAAATATGCATTTTAATATTATGTTAGCACGCAATGTGGCTAGTTAGTTAATATTGTGTTTGTGTTTTAAATCTTTGATGCAATCGTTTGGGACAGTGCTACATTTAGACTCGTGTGTAGTTAATTAAAATAAATTAGTAAAGCCTTGTGAACCATGTGTAAGCAAAGATATGTGTGTAGTTAATTAAAACGAATTAGTAAAGAGTCATTAACTAAGAGGTTTTTGATGAGTGAGGTGTTTTTGTGCAGGTAGCTGTGGCTGGGATTTTGGAGGTTCGTGTGCAAACCTATGGGAGGTGGTTAGCACCACACATGGTTTGACTGAGACTTGACTGTGGTGGGTAGCGTCATTGTGTGGGAAGAGAATGCTGGTTCTGTTTTGTACTTGCCTCACATTGTTAGACTTGAGGATCCTATAATGCGGATCCCAACTTTGGCAATTTGCTTGGACAAGTACTGTTGCTATTGTTGAGATGCATAATGCATTGCTGTTTGTATGTTTATGAGCATTATTTTCAAGTTATCATCATTTCCTTTGATTCTTTGTCTGCAGGTCTGTTCGTGATGGATACAAATTTAACATTGAGACTCACCTTATTCCCATCTTGGCCACATCACTGAAGGTAATTACACTGGTCACTGATAATTCTATGGAAACAATTGTTATGTTGATCTCCTGGTTTAATGTAAAGTCCTTCAGGCTAAATGCATCTAATGATGATACCTGAGTTAATTGTTTAAGTGATTGCACGTGGTTAGAAGGATTGTTAATTGGTTAAATATGCATTGCATTTTAATATTATATTAGCATGCATTGTGGCTAGTTAGTTAATATTGTGCTTGTGTTTTAAATCTTTGATGCAATCGCATTGGACAGTGATACATTTAGACTTGTGTGTAGTTATTTAAAACAAATTAGTAAATCCTCCATGAACCATGTGTATTCAGAATCAGAGTGTTCATTTTGAGTTTTCAGATCTACCTTCTACACATTCATTGACCTTTGTTTTGCAGGTTGAGCTCAATAAAGTGTCCTCTGAAAATGGTCCTGTTGAAAGTGGAAATCAGATGGATGGAAAGAAAGTAAATGATAAAACAGGTGCCAGCCATACCATGCACCACCTTCTTTTACAGGTTTACGACAGACTTTGAAACTCTAGGCTGATATGTATTAACACTTGTGATATATACATGATCATTATGAGTCTAATTGTTGGGGATTTTCTTCTTTTCACCAGTTCCTTGCAAGTAGGCTTGGTGGCAATTTGATGACATGTGATTTTAAATTGTTGGGGATTTTCTTCTTTTAACTTTTATACATTTTTTTTTTAAAACTCAACAAACTCAATGTTTTCAATAAGCAATGGACTTCTATATTTTCAAAACAAATTATTCATTCCTACTCATGCTTCTTTTCATTGCCATAGCTTATATAAAAGGTTAAATAAGCTTGGCCCTACATTAGATAGGCATAATATAACCTGACCCAAATAAGATATGCATTTGAAACACTTGTAACTTTGCTGTTTGCAATTAAGATGTTTGAATTTTTTGGGTTAGCAGTGTGTTTGATCTTTTTTGATCTGTGTAGAGATATAAGACATTCTTCTTAGTAGATATAAAAATTCTTCTTAACAGATCTTGTTTTCATTTTTTTCCTTACAGATTTGGGAATTGCCTTCATTTTCTTCATTCACGGAAGATTCTTGAAATAGAGAGCACTGCTTTTTAGTAGTTTAAAGAATGTTCTTGTTGGGTGCAGAGAGTTCCGAAGTTTCCACCACAGTGAAGTCATCAAAGTTGGGTAGTTGTAGTATTGGAGGTGTAGTCATTTTATTTTTCAGTTTTGTAAGCTCTAATAGAGTCTCACGTGACTATGTAAGTAGTTTATCTTAGAGCAAGTCGGTAAGAGGAGTGGCGAGAGAGGCATATTGACTGAAGCAGAGGGGGATAATGACGTACCAACCTATAATAAAATCCTGTCAAACCTAAAAAATCCTAAATCATCGTGTGTGAACGTGGCTGCAGCCAGTTTAAATATGCAAAATCTTTCCAAAAAAAATGAAAACTCGCTAATGATCTAAATAAACAAAAAATGAAGGCTGTAAATTAATGTTATCCAACAAAATTATAACAAATAAATAAAAGTAAGGTTTAAGTAAGTCATTCTTTGTGTTAACAGAAATGAAGTAAAAAAAATAAATACATCAAGATAGGAAAGAAAGGCATCATGGCTATTCCAAGAGTTCCCTCCTTTCTTTGTGTATCCCTTTTCAATCTTATATAACCATCTTCACCCCATGCTTTTCCCCAGGAATTTTTTACAATCCAGTATTTTTTCCCAGTTGGTGTTCCATAGCCAACAATTAATGCTGTATGGTTTAGACGTGTTCCACCAAGATGAGGATATAATCCCTACAATAAGTTTTAAATCTATGTCAAATATTGACATTAAATTAAGTATAAAAAATTATTCACATTAAGAAATAAAGAGATATATTTTAAAATAGAGAGATGCTTACTCCGTTGTAGGTTTGGAAATAATTGCTTCTAGCATCTATGGCTACTGATACTGGTTGTTTAATAAGTAAAGTGAGGCATAAAAGATATATTTTCCTTTCAAATAAAATAAATATAAAACAATCACAAAATTTTAAATACAAATAAAATGAAAAATAATATTTTAATTATCATTTAAATACAATTAATAAAATATAAATTTTCAATTGTTAACATCATTTCAAAATCATCTTATATTGCTAATAATAATAATATAATGTTTTAGAAATATTTATAAGAACAATAAATGTGAAATACCATTGTACATTTAAAGTCATTAGTCAAATTTTAGAAGATATCTTTCTGTCTAAATAATGTTATATGTTTTTTCACATTTTAAATTATTTACATGCGAAAAACATAAACATATGTAATTAATTTTAATTATTTTAAAGAATTTACTAAACTATTTGAAATTAATCTATGATAAAATAATCTAACCGTGAATAAAGAAGAAAAAACAATTGTGTACATTAAAAAAAAACTTATTTTATTAATATTTACATTTCAGAAAGAATTAATCTCTAATTATATATATAGATATATATAATTAATTCTTTTATATATATGTATATATATATTTAAAAGAATTAATTATACATTTGTCTATGTACATATTAAAATAATAAATTAATATTTTTTAAAATTCTTTTAGGTAAAAGTGTGTAACACGAGAGATCACATCCATTCTAACGTTAAAATAATAAACACATAATAAATAACTAGGTTAATAGAGTATAATAAACACATAATAAATAATTAGGTTAATAGAGTATAATATATCAGTTTTCGTAAATTTGGTTAAATGTTACTTTTAGTTGTTATGTTTTTAACTTTTGTTGAGTTTATTTTTTTATGATTTAAAATTTTAATTTATTCATTTATAAAATAATTATTTTGAAAATACATGATTTATTTTTATTTAACTAATTATAAAATAAAGAACATATGTAATAAGATTTTTTTTTTTGAATTTGTTGCTTATGTTTCGATTTTATTTTTAAAAATTGGTAAAAAAAATAATTAAATTTTCTTAAAATATAAAAATATTTCTTTAAAATAAATTATTTAAAACATGTTAACTAAAATTTGTGTAAAGGGGTTTGAGGCTCATTGAAACAATGAAAATTACAAGCATAATGTGTTTATTGTTTAGGAGAGGATTATTTTCATGTAGCCTGATTGAAATAAGTTTAAATTATTTAGTTATATATATTTATGTCAAAATCTAATATTATAACCAGCAAGTCATTAATTTGAGTGAGATTGACTTACATATCATGGTTATAACCAATATTTAGTGTTATGTAATTACTATTATTTTTACATAATTACACAATATATAATAATTATGATTAATCTCAATACTCAACTTAATTTTAATAAATAGTTATTGTAACTTGAGCGTTATTACAGTAGAATAAAATAATTTAGACTATAGCTTTGTAATTTTAAAATCATAAAGAGATTCTTTTTGGGGCATTGAAGTTGAAGAGACAGATCGACAATTGAGCATATTCATTCGTTGATTCAATCTCTTGGCATTCTGAAATCGACACCATTGATAAGAATCTCCTGTATCTCTTCTCTCTTCACTATTTTCATTTGTCTTTTTCTTCTGCAAGAAAAAAAAATTTATACATTCCTGAAGTTTGATGAACCCAAATTCAATTTTGCTCTTTTACAGTTTGAATTTTTGCATGTTTGTCACATGCATTGTGTTTTCGTAGTTAGGATTCTCATTCATTAAATTTCCTTAAGGTTTTTGAAATGAAAAATTGTTCCTTTAAGTTATCGAAGCCTCAAAATCAGGTCTTTGCACAAACTCTATGAACAGGCACAACTGTAGTCTCAGGTTACACGCGCTCATTCACAACCAAAACCAAAACCTCAAACTCAGTCTTTTGTTCACTTGCATAATATCAATTCCGTTAATGGTACCTCAAGTTTGACAGCCACAGGAAGCACCAAGCGAGCAATTCCAAAGCCATCGTTGAGGTTTCAAAATGTGAACCAATCCACACCATCTAAGGATATGGTGTTTGCTCGAAAACAAAAAACAACAGAAAAGGTGGCTGCGCATTTACCCGAGTTTGCTCTTTACACTGAATTGCTTGATTTTGAGGCTCGGGTGGATGCTCCTATGGCCACGAGAATTGCATTGGGTTTGTGATCACTTTCTTTTCAAAGTCTGTTGCACAACACCTTAGAATTGCATTGGGATTGTGGTCAATTTCTTTAGTCAGTGTGACTAAACTTACATTTTAGAAGTATTGTTCTATTTGGTGCCCATACTGCCTCTGCACAATGGTTTTTTCTCATTATTGTTTCTTTCTACAGGACACACGGTGTACCAAAAGCTGAGCTGGTTCTTCTTCCCTGCAACACCTCCATTCGTGCTCAATTGCCCCTTTCCACTCTACGCATCCTCATGGCCACATACAAATATCCTAGAATGGTGCCACTCAATAGCCACTCCTTGATACTTGCTTTCTCTCATTCCTTTTCTCACTCGAATAGCCATAACGAAATTATTGATGTGATCGATAAGATTGTGATTCAAGACAAAGATTTGGAATCCAATGAGAGTGTTTGGAACTTGTACGAGAAATGGGGCAGATGGATGAGCCACTGTGTTATGACACATCATTCATTGAGCATCGAATGTTTTAAAGCATTCAAAGAAAATGCTATCTTCATTCACAATCACAACAGTAACAAGGTTAACCATTGTACCCTAGGCCTAAATCAGTTTGCTTACCCTTGTTACTGTTGTGATTGTGAATGAAAATAACATTTTCTTTGAATGCTTTAAAACGTTCGATGCTCAGTGAATGATGTGTCATAACACGGTGGCTCATCTGCCCCATTTCTCGTACAAGTTCCAAACACTCTCATTGGATTCCAAATCTTTGTCTTGAATCACAATCTTATCGATCACATCAATAATTTCGTTATGGCTATTCGAGTGAGAAAAGGAATGAGAGAAAGCACGTATCAAGGAGTGGCTATTGAGTGGCACCATTCTAGGATATTTGTATGTGGCCATGAGGATGCGTGGAGTGGAAAGGGGCAATTGAGCTCGAATGGAGGTGTTGCAGCAGGAAGAAGAACCAACTAAGCTTTTGGTACACCGTGTGTCCTGCAGAAAGAAACAATAATGAGAAAAAATCATTGTGCAAAGGCAGTATGGGCACCAAATAGAACAATACTTCTAAAATGTATGTTTAGTCACAGTGACTAAAGAAATTGACCACAATCCCAATGCAATTCTAAGGTGTTGTGCAACAGACTTTGAAAAGAAAGTGATCACAAGCCCAATGCAATTCTCGTGGCCATAGGAGCATCCACCCGAGCTTCAAAATCAAGCAATTTAGTGTAAAGAGCAGACTCGGGTAAATGCGCAGCCACCTTTTCTGTTGTTGCTTTTGTTTTCGAGCAAACACCATATCCTTAGATGGTGTGGATTGGTTCACATTTTGAAACCTCAACGGTGGCTTTGGGATTGCTCGCTTGGTGCTTCCTGTGGTTGTCAGACTTGAGGTACCATTAGCGGAATTGATATTATGCAAGTGAGCAAAAGACTGAGTTTGAGGTTTTGGTTGTGGATGAGCGCATGTAGCCTGAGACTACAGTTGTGCCTGTGCATAGAGTTTGTGCAAAGACCTGGTTTTGGGGCTTTGATAACTTAAAGGAACAATTTTTCATTTCAAAAACCTTAAGGAAATTTAATGAATGAGAATCCTAACTACGAAAACACAATGCATGTGACAAACATGCAAGAATTTGAACTGTAACGGGGCAAAATTGAATTTGGGTTCATCAAACTTCAGGAATGTATAGATTTTTTTTTTCTTGCAGAAGAAAAAGACAAATGAAAATAGTGAAGAGAGAAGAGATACAGGAGATTCTTACCGATGGTGTCGATTTCGGAGTACCGGAGATTGAATCGACGAATGAATATGCTCAGTTGTCGGTCTGTCTCTTCAACTTCTATGCCCCAAAAAGAATCTCTTTATGGTTTTAAAATTACAAAGCTGTGGTTTATATTATTTTATTCTACTGTAATAATGCTCAAGTTACAATAACTATTTATTAAAATTAAGTTGATATTGAGATTAATCATAATTATTATATATTGTGTAATTATGTAAAAATAATAGTAATTACATAACACTAAATATTGGTTATAACCATGATATGTAAGTTAATCTCACTCAAATTAATGACTTGCTGGTTATAATATTAAATTTTGACATAAATATATATAATTACATGGTTTAAACTTATTTCAATCAGACTACATGAAAATAGTCCTCTCTTAAACAATAAACACATTATGCTTGTGATTTTCATTGTTCCGATAAGCCTCAAACCCCTTTACACAAATTTTAGTTAACGTGTTTTAGATAATTTATTTTAAAGGAATATTTTTATATTTTAAGAAAAATTGATTTTTTTTTTTTACCAATTTTTAAAAATAAAATCGAAACATAAGCAACAAATTCAAAAAAAAAACAAATCTTATTACATGTGTTCATTATTTTATAATTAGTCAAATAAATCATATGTATTTTCAAAATAATCATTTTATAAATGAATAAATTAAAATTTTAAAACATAAAATAATAAACTCAACAAAAGTTAAAACATAACAACTAAAAGTAACATTTAATCAAATTTACATTATACTCTATTAACCTAGTTATTTATTATGTGTTTATTATTTTAATGTTAGAATGGATGTGATTTCTCGTGTTATACACTTGTACCTAAAAGAATTTTTAAAAATATTAATTTATTATTTTAATATGTACATAGTCAAATGTATGATTAATTCTTTTATATAGAGATTAATTCTTTATGAAATGTAAATATTAATAAAATAAGTTTTTTTTTTTTTTTTATGTACATCATTGTTTTTTCTTCTTTATTCACGGTTATCAGATTGTTTTATCATAGATTAATTTCAAATAGTTTAGTAAATTCTTTAAAATAATTAAAATTAATTACATATGTTTATGTTTTTCACATGTAAATAATTTAAAATGTGAAAAAACATATAATATTTTTTAGACAAAAAAATATCTTCTAAAATTTGACTAATGACTTTAAATGTACAATGGTATTTCACATTTATTGTTCTTATAAATATTTCTAAAACATATTATATTATTATTATTAGCAATATAAGATGATTTTGAAATGATGTTAACAATTGAAAATTTATATTTTATTAATTGTATTTAAATGATAATTAAAATATTATTTTTCATTTTATTTGTATTTAAAATTTTTGTGATTGTTTTATATTTATTTTATTTGAAAGGAAAATATATGTCTTTTATGCCTCTCACTTTACTTATTAAACTTCCACATTTTTAATTTTTGAATCATCTTACAAAACCTCCACATCTTTCATTTAAGTCCATGAAAGATATAGCTTAATAGTAAAATATAACCTTGGTTTTAAACTTTACAAAACTGGTCAAGGACCTCCTTTTAATTTGATAAGTGGTTAACATTAAGGAACAAAAACATACTTTAATAATTCATGCTAAATTACTGTCCAAAGTTATATATTATATTGTATGCTGTCGCCGAGTGGTTATTTTTCTTGCTTACTGCCACATTTGTGAATACAAATGTTGATTCTCGATTATATATCAGATGAGACGCGACTAAAATCCAAATCTTGCATGGAACTGCCATGTTTGGAGATTCCAAATTAAAATTGACAAATATTATTAGCCTTTAAAATGAACGCGTTATAGACCTTCAAATGAATCACATTACTTAAAATTCTTTTAAACATGCAGAATTGTTGATCTAGATTAGGGAAATGAAAAGAAAGAAATCCACACATCAAAGGTAAAATTATTACTATCCAAATAATCCGATGATCTCAGACATCAAAACAAATAACAAGCGGGTTTCTAAAGACAAAAATTCTCAATTCAGGGTAGCTTCCCTAGACCATAATTTTTAAAACTTGGAAATTCCTCTTGTTGCCATGATCTCCAAGTCCCACGATTGTAGTTTCTGTAACAAGTTATGAAATAGCATTGTAACAAGATATGAATCTTATCAACAAATACAAAAACAACGTTGGAATTAGTTGCGATAAAAAAAAAAAAAAAAAGTCATCCATAAATACTTACATATTTTATTGAAGGCCGCAATGTCACAACTCTGGACATATTCACTGATGGGCTCAACTGTGAGACGGTCCTCAATAAGAGAATCAACAGAAACTTGGTCATCCACAATGGTAAGCATAATACAAAGCTTCTTGATACCGTACCCAACAGGAACAAGTTTGGCTGGAACACAAATAAAGAAACATCAGAATTCACATATGGAACAGCCAAGATAAGCAGAAAATAAAAGTATGCAATACAAGCATGATGGTAAATGAAAGACTGATGAGTAGAAAATCATTTTTAACATAAACAAAAAAAAGTGAATTGAATCTTATATTATCTATTTATGTAGTAGATCAGAATGAACACAGTTAACAAAGTTCAAGACATGTACAAATATCAATAACCAAAGCAAAAAAAACAAAAAAACTTGAATAAAAATATCATACATGCACCCCAAAGCAATCCTTCCATCTCAACAGATCTCACTGCTTCTTCAAGCTTTTTCATGTCAGTTTCATCATCCCATGGTTTCACATCCAACAGAACAGATGATTTCCCAGCTGAAACCAGAATCAGGAGAAAGTCAATCACCTCAAAAAGTAGTATAGTCAGGGGATGAGGCGGAGAAACTTTAAATACTATAGTGGCAAGAGAAAAGAAACTTACACTCTTTCTTTTTGTAGATGCCTTCACTGCAGCTGCCCGATCCTCAGCCGCCTTCTTCTCTTCTTCTGTCTCTTCACCAAACAAATCCACATCATCATCGTCGTCATCCTCAGCAGCAGCCGCCTAAAAAACACAGGTTGCATTCAGTCAAAGGTCAACCAACCATTAGAGGCAGGCCACAATGTGGGAAGAAAACATGAAACCAATCACAGGTATCATTAGTAGAACACTTGCCTTTGTGTCAGCAGCTGGGGGAGTTGCAACAGGCTCCGCAACAAGAGATCCCTCAACAGTAACACCAGATCCCTCGCCAGAAACACCACTGTAGAGAGTAGACACAAAATTAGTACAAAAATAGTAACTGGGATATAACTGGCATGAAAAATATAACTAAGTCACTCAAATTACCAAATAATCACTGTGTAAGACACCAACACAAGCTACCACACTTATGTTTAATTATTCATTAAATCACATGTCACAAAAATACATATAATTGGCATGCAAGTCATGGGAAGCAAACTTACGAGATTCTCAACAAAGCATCAATGTGCTTGTACCACCTGGAAACATTCACATACTCGTCTGATGGAGCAGATGAAATCAAATTGGATCCCCTCTCGACAAAGCCCGTGTTCATTTTTTATAAATTGCTAAATAAACCTCTCTTTTGACTTCTATAACCCCCTTTTCATCTTTTTGTGCTATTTTTTTTTCCCAAAGATACCCTCTCCCCTGCGTACCAGAGAAGAAGAAACACAGCCGTGGGGCTAAATTTGAGAAACGACATGTTGAAGATACCAATCCCCTTTATCAATCACACAAATTTGGTTCCATACATAAAGTAAAAGACTCATGCAGAGACAAATCAAAATCAATTGAAGCATAATGAGGTAGAAAAATTGTGTAGGATCAAAATCACAATCACTTGCCACTTTGGTTTTTCATGAATGTGATTTGTAATTGTAAGGGTTCCACTTTTTCAAAGGTTACATATAAGTACAGTGATGATGTCCTGGTTTTGTGGTAATCTGGCTAAAGGTTCGCGTGGCATACTCATTCTATTTTTCCTCACTAGACTATGCTTCCATTTATCAACCACGATTAAGGGTAAGGTAAGAATCAAAATTAATTATTAAAATGGCTATGAACGATAACCTGTGTCACTGACTTACAGTATCTACATAGGAAATATAATATAATAATATTAAAAATAAAATATAAAATTTGGTTTAATGCATTTTAAAAATTAATTCTTAAAAAAATAAAACAATTACTTTCTAAATTTTTTAAATTTATTGAAGCAATTTTTATTCTTTATTTCTAATGTTAATTAGTTTTCTACGTGAATAGGATAGTCACTTACTTTGTCAACTCTAATTGATCCACATAACTCGATTAAATATTTTAAATTTAACAAATTTATAAATATAATTATGATTATTAAATTTTTGAACCACGTTCATTTTTAAAATTCAACATATACCAACAAACACAACAAATAGATAATTTAAAATGTATTATTACTAATATGAGTAGCAAATATATAAATATATTCATTGAAGTCAAAATATTTAACAAAACTTATTTAATTGAAGACAATACAACCATTTTTTCATTTATCTCATTATTCCTTAGATAAAGAATAATCATGTTTAAACTAATAAGTGTATTCTAGTTGAGATGAAATAAATACAAGTTTTTCGTAGATAAACTATATAACTTAAGGAAAATAAACTAAAATGAAATGTGACAACAATTTTATTATTTTTAATTTTAAGATAAGCAAATCTAAACATCAATTATAAGGTATAAATTGATTTATTTCATATAAATAATTTTGTTTGAATGTAAAAGAAAATCTAAAAAAGCATGACCTGCTGAGTTGATCGAGCCATTGAGTCATTGGTTTAACACCAAGTCAGGCCAATACTGATCCAATGGGTTGACTTGGCTGGGTTGATCTAAGTTTGATAATTATGTTTGTGACACTCTTTCTAAGAGTATCCATAATGGGTTGTTTGTTAAGCATTGATGTCATAGAAGCATAATGTTTATCAAGCACTTACCTTTTTTCTTTGAAAGGAGCCAAATTATGGCATTTCATTCATAACATCAATGAGAATATAAGAAGGAATATAATAAAAAACATGAAAGACAACATATAATTTTGAAGTTTTAGCTAAGCTATGAGTTACATGATTTGTGTGTCTCTTTATAAAACTTATCATATAGTAGGAAATGACCTAAGTTAGCTTTGCATTTAGTAAAATGGCATGGGATACTAAATGATTACTGGATAATAAATGTGTGATGCTTGCTTTGTATGAAACTTTAGCCAAACGTTTGCTTTTATGAGATAATAAACGTGTGTTATTTGTGAGCATAGTGCTATTTCAAACAACATTGCTTACCTTTTTTTCATAAAAATAATAAAAAAAACATATTAGGTTTTATTTCTTTATAAAAATAATAAAAAAATATTATTAAAATAATTTTAATAAAGCTTTTTTTTACACAACTAGCCAACTAGTTATTGGACTTATTTTACATAACTAAAACTATTGAATTTTTTATTTTATTTTTTAAAGATTAATGGTGTTTGTATTGAGTAAAGTAAAAATGAATGATGTATACTTGTGGGTCCCATGAAAAACACCTCAAATAAGTGATACATGTGGATGCTCTACCATTTTCTGTTTAATATTTTGTACATGATTAGTTGAAATTTATTGAAAAAAATATCTTTAAATGATTTTGATTAAATTTTAACCAAACACGAGAAAAGTGTTTAAAGAAGAGTGTTTGAAAAAGTATAATAAGCCTTTCACAGATATCTAATTCACTTATTCTATTCAATTGTAAAAAAAATCAAACTTTGTTAGAAGCAAAGCATGTCAGTTTCCTATACAAAAAAGGAGGTAACAAGTAGGGTTTTAATTTGACTATTTGCTATTGAAGCAAAAAGTTATCTTAGTTTGATATAAAAACTATTGGAGGGACAATTTATTAGTGTTTGTGGCACGAAGCTAGCTCATGCTGTAGCAATTGTGGGGTATGGAATAACTATTGATAGGACATATTAATAGTCATGTTGACTAACTCGATGATTGCCTTTATCCCCATCTACACCATGCACATGCAATGGTTGCCTCAAAGTGTTTGTTATTCGCTGGATAAAATGGGGAGACAATTCATTTAGAGTGGTAGCTTGGAACGAAAAGTTCATATGGTGAATTGGAATTCAATCACTTAGAAACGAAAGCATGGTGGCCTTAAGGTGCAAGTAGCATGACTGTAGAATGTGGTGCTTTTAGGAAAGTTGATTTGGAATATCTTACATAACCCAAATAAGCTCTGGGTGCAAGTTATCGGTGCCAAATACCCATGGGAGGAGATTGACGACATTTTGAACTGTAAGGGTTCATACTTGCTTATTTCTCTTTGTCGTGCTTACATGCTTTTGAAAGACAACTTCTAACTTCAAATTGGGAAATGAGACTCTAGCTTTTGGTACGACATTTGTAGGGGGAGCACTTTGATTGCCAGTGAGATGGAAGTTGTTGATATTCATGTGATGGATCTTAGGGTCAAGGACGTCCTTCGGCCAGAAGGATGGAATCTTGAGAATCTATTATTGTTGATTCCACAAGAGGTGAAGGAGGATATTGTGGGGACCAATTTGATGCCTCACCCGGACATTGAGGATATGGTAGTGTGATCTAGTGATGTTTTCGGGGTTTTTTCTACTAGGACAAGTTATAATTGGCTGTTGGAACGTACCACTATTGGTGCGCTTTAACTTCTTGGTCATGGATTTGGAAGTGCACCCTCCCAGAGAATATAAAGTTTTTCTTGTGGCAGTTAGGACACAAAGCCCTACCAACGACGAAAACTCTCTTAAGGCAGTGTCTCATGCTACAAGATGATATGTGCAGTAGGTGTGATTTAGAGAGTGAGGATTTGGAGCATATTATGTGGTAGTGTAGCAATACTCAGCTAGTTTTGTTAGAATATATGTTAATATATTCTGATTTAGTGTATCTCGCTATATTAGTTAGGTGTATATTCTGTCCCTTGATTATAGCCAATAAAAGATAATTTCTTGCCTTTCTCCTTTCACAAGATCAGTTTATATACACAATATACAAGCGTATGACTAGCTAGAATTAGGGAACTGACTAGCAATAATTAGGGAACTAACTAGCTATAATCAAGGGATAGAATATACACCTAACTAATATAGCAGATACACTAAATCATAATATATTAACATATATTCTAATACTCCCCCGCAGTTTAAGCGAGAGGTCGTCGAATGCAAAGATTGTCTCGAAAATCCTCAAATAACACCAACGAAAGGCCTTTGGTGAAAATATCTGCAATCTGATAACGCGAGAGGACATGTAACACTCGAACTTGGCCACAAGCAACCTTTTCCCAAACAAAATGTATATCCATTTCAATATGCTTAGTGCGTTGATGTTGAACAAGATTGCCAGTTAGGTAGATTGTATTAACATTATCACAGTAGACCAATGTATCTTTTTGAATTGGACAATGAAACTCCAAAAGCAAGTTTCTCAACCAACAGGATTCAGACACCACATTGGCAACCCTCGATATTTGACTTCTGCACTGGATCGTGATAGCATAGCCTGTCTTTTGGCTGACCAAGAAATTAAGTTGTCATCCAGAAAAACACAATAACCAGAGGTAGAACGATGAGTATCTGGGCAGCCACCCCAATCAACATCAGTATAAGAGAGAAGAGTGAATGTGGAAGAGGGATAAAGATGAAGACCAAAATCCAGAGTACCCTGAATGTAGCGCAAAATGCGCTTGAGAGCGTGCATGTGTTCTTCCCTAGGGTCATGCATGAATAAACATACCTGTTGCATTGCATATGTAATGTCGGGTCTCGTGAAAGTAAGGTACTGGAGAGCCCCTGCAAGACTCCTATAAAGAGAAGGATCTTCAAATGGTGTGCTGGTAGTAGCACTAAGCTTGAGTTTTGTATCAACAAGTGTAGAAGATGGCTTACAGGAAGACATACCAGCTCGGTCAATAATCTCGGTAGCATATTTCTTTTGTGATAAAAATAAACCACCTGCATGACGAGTCACACTATGCCCAGAAAATAGCTCAACTGTCCCAAGTCCTTCATAGCAAATTCGGAGCTAAGAAGGGATATGATAGATCTCCGGAGCTCATCCAAGGAAGCAGTCAAAATGATATCATCCACATACAGTAATAGGTAAGCCATAGAGGTACCTTGATGATAAATGAATAGAGAATGATTCGAAGTGTTGTGAGAGAAGCCAATAGTACGTACATAGTCAGCAAATCTCTTATACCAAGCCCGTGGGGCCTATTTAAGCCAATAAAGAGATTTCTTCAGCAAACACACATGATTAGGCTGATCAGGATCCCGAAAACCCAAAGGTTTATGCATGTAAACAGTCTCTTTGAGTTCTCCATGTAAGAACGCGTTTTTGATGTCAAATTGATGAATAAGCCAATCTTTAGACAAAGCTAAACTGAGAACTATGCAAATAGTTGCCGATTTGACCATCAAACTAAATGTCTCACCACAATCCACGCCAACCTGTTGAGTTTTACCATTACTTACAAGATGGGTTTTATGCCTCTCAAAAGAATCATCAGAATTTTCTTTATGAGCAAAAATCCACATAGACCGAATTATATTAACATCAAATGGACGGGGCATTAACTCTCGCGTCTTATTTTTAATAAGAGCATCATATTTGTCATCCATAGCCTTTTTCCAATTCTGGTCATGAAAGGTAGACACGGGATTGCGGGGTAGTGGGGATTTGGACACGGTTGTAAGAAGATTGAAGGACTTCTTAGGCTTAAAAATCCCATGTTGGCTGCGGGTAACAAGCCTTTTTAGTGGGCTTATGTGTGAGCTTGTGGCTGGGCTTGGAAGAGGTATAGGTAGAGGAGAAGAAGATGTGGTTGGGCACGGCCCAGTAGGCCTAGGAGAGCTTCAATGCTGGCTGGGCAGGTCCGTTTCAAGAGTAGGTGGGGGAGCATTCTATGAGCTGCTTTGAGTGGAGAAATGATGGATCATGTAAGGTGAATGCCCATCATTTAGAAACTTATAAGTGAGTGTTTTGAGGGTATGCAACTTTGAAAAAGAAAATTGATTTTCATCAAAGAGCACATGACGACGAATTATAATTTTTCTAGAAGAGACATCATAGCATTTATACCCACGGTGATTCGGAGGATATCCCAAAAAAACACAAGGAGTGGAATGGGATTGAAGTTTGTTTATGGTGGTAGATGGAATAAGAGGATAACTAAACACCCAAACACTCGAAGATGAGAATAAGATGGATCCTTTTAATAAAGGATTCGGAGAGGAGAGTTGTAGTTTAATAACTTGTGAGGAAGAATATTAAGAAGGTATGTTGCCATTTGTAAAGCATGGTGCCAAAATGAAGGGGGAAGAGAAGCATAGGCTAATAACGTACGTAATAATGTTGTTAATCGTATGAATTTATCTTTCGACTTTCCCACTTTAAGGAGAAGTATGAGGACATGAAAAGCGAAAAGAAATACCATTAGCTTGACAAAATTCCCGAAATGACTTATTATCAAATTCTATACCATTATCACATTGTATACTTTTGATGTCCCATTCAAATTGAGTTCGGATGTATGATTTGAAATTAAAAAATGCGGCAAAGGTTTGAGATTTTTGTAATAAAGGAAGAGTCCACAAAATTTTTGAATAATCATCCACAAACAAGATATAATATCTATGACTCGAGGAACTTAATACGGGTGATGTCCAAAGATCACGATGGATAATATCAAATGACATAATAGTGTGAGATTTTGAAGCATAAAAAGGCAACTTAACATGTTTCCCAAGAGAACATGAATGAAAAATACAAGAGTCCTTAATTTGATTACATTTAGTCAATTTATTCTTCCTAAGAGAGTTAAGAACAGGTGCTCCCAAGTGACCCAAACAGTCATGCCAAAAAGATGGTGCTAAGGCTGCAAAAGTAGATGGTGATGTGGTTGGAGTTGTAAACTTAATGATGGGATAAAGCTCGTCCTGACTCTCACACCTCATCAGTGGCATCCCTGTCTAAAAGTGCTTCACACAAAATCCAAATGGATCAAATTCAACAGTAATAGAGTTATTTATTGTAAATTTCCTAACTAACACTAAGTTTTTAACAAGTTGAGGAGCATGTAGGACATTATTTAAGGATAAGGGAGGACATGGGGAAGACAATGTTGTGTGACCATAACCATGAATTGGAATTGAATGACCATTACCAACAATTATACTATGTTTATTGCTCATATTAAAATAAGACGTCAGGTTACCTTGTGCAGAAGTCATGTGAGACGTAGCACCAGTGTCCATGTACCAATTTGCATCCGGTGGAGTGAGCTTGAGAGTATGCATTATCGCTTCTATGTCTGTTGGAGTCAATGTTGCTATGTATGCTTGTGGAGGTCTGGGCCCTAGAATACCAAGCTGTACTCGCTGCCGCTGCTGTCCAAAATTGGGCCTAGCCCACGAGGTAGAAGGCCATGGACATGGAGGTAAAGCCCACGAAGTCATCCATTGCCAAGGCCATGCTTGTCCACCAGACCAAGGAGCATTAGTTTGGGCTTGCTGGTTGGCATGCTGCTGTCCACCACCACAGTGGCTGCCACCTGTCCTACCCCCACCGCCAGCACCACCCTTTCCCCTACCACAACCACCATTGTTGCTGCGATTTTTTCCACTGTTATTGTTGCGGTTTTGTTGCTTCTTTTGGCTATTATGATGGTGAGTTGATGAGATATGATCAGAAACCTCATGAGATTCATCTGTGTCATGAGCAGCCATAGCAACGGATGAGTTCTTGACCATTTTCTTGGCAAGGCCTACCTCTTTAAGAGTGAGCATCGAACGGACTTGGTAAAATGGGGGCAATGGATCTCGTTGGCGAATAAGAGTGGCGACATTATTGTAAGGGTTAGTGAGACCAGAGACAAGTTATTGAACCAGTCAGTTGTTGGCGATGAGAGAGCCAACATTTTAAAGTTGATCCGACAAAGACTTGAGATGTTGGCGAGTAGGCAAAAACATTAAGGAAATCAACCATGTCAGTGTGGGTGAAGTCATACTCAAGAGCGGCGGCATGAGAATGTTTGTTATCCTAGAATATATCACGTAATCTATTCCAAACTGCTTGTGCCGTGGAGTCGGATTCAAGAATGGTATGTAAAAGATCATTCGAAATAGTGGCATAAATCCATTGAAGAACCATAGCGTCAATGGTCGATCATAGTTCGTCTTCCTCCTTTGTTTTAGGCGTTTGGTCTGTGCCTTCTATCAGAGGAAGAATATGATCAATTACTCTATGGGATCGTGTGTGAATTTTGAAGAGTTCCGCCCACGTCACGTATTGGACGTTTTCCATCTCAATGGTGATGGGAATATGGTTCTTGATGTTGGAGACAGCAAGAGCAAGGTTAAAGGAGGATTTTGCAGTTGACATGGAGGCTAACAATAAGAAGAAGAAGATGATGAAAGATGGGCGGAGCAGCGTTAAAGTTGGGAGCGAAAGTCAGAGAAAGGGTGAAGGATCTTTTCCTAGGAAATCTGATACCATAATAGAAGATAATTCCTTGCCTTTCTCCTTTCACAAGATTAGTTTATATACACAATATACAAGCGTATGACTAGGCTAGAATTAGGGAACTGACTAGCTATAATTAGGGAACTAACTAGCTATAATCAAGGGACAAAATATACACCTAACTAATATAACAGATACACTAAATCAGAATATATTAACATATATTCTAACAGGTTTGAAACTTCTTTCATATACCCATTCATTTACATACGGACCCTACTTTAAATTGGTAAATCTGAGCCCGTGAGCACATTCGTAAACATGGAGTTCTCTTTCCCATTATTCTCTAGGAAATTTGGAAGGCAAGGAATGAGGCGATTTTTCTGAACCAGTTCATAAAGCCTTACACCATAATTGTTAGGATTAATGGTTTATTTAATAATGTGCAACAAGCCTTTAATAGCATGGACTAGGCTAGCAAGAGTAGTAATCATCAAATAGTTACGTGTATCAAATCAAGGGGACTAGGTTAGTCTCCATGTGGATGGTAGTTGTTGCACCAATTCAGGAGTTGCAAGTTATGATGGCCTCATCTATGACTTGAGTGGTTCTTAATGGAAGGGATTCTACGACGATATTGGTTTTGCTGATATTTTTAAGGCTAAGTTGGTAGCCATCTAGGAAGGTTTAAGGTTGACTCGGGAGATAAACGTAGACGATATCACATGTGTCTCGGATTCGCTTCAGGCTATAACACTTGTGAATCAGGGTGTTGTTGCCTCTCAATGTTATGTTACACTTGCGAAGAGCATTCAAGATATTTTGAGAAAAGACTGACGCTTGAAGATCGTACATTGGTTGTGTGAGGAAAAATAATGTGTTGACTTTCTAGCTAATCTTGGTTCAGGGAGTTAGTTTACTGAAGTGGAGCACCTTGCGAGTATTGATGAAACAAGGAGGTCATAGTATTGAAAAAATTATATATATTTTATCCCCTTTAAATTGTCCTTTTATTTTTAGAAAATTATATATATATTTTTTAAATATTTTTCAAATTAATATTTTTATTTAAATACTGCTAAATATATATATATATATATATATATATATATATATATATATATAATAAAGATAATTCAAATATATATACTAAAAAAATTAATGCACCAGCAAAATTTAGTTTCATCTTTATTGGAGAATGTGATATTTTTTATTCAAATTCTAATTTTATTTATATTCTTTTAATAGAATATGTGAGTAATAGAATTTGTCAAGTTTTTTAATAATAATATTGTCTAGCATTCTTATGCCCCTTATTTTACTGAAAATGGAAACACGAAGATATTAAATGAAGGAAAAATTTATGAGTTTGTTTTTCTTTTTAATGAAATTATAAGTCTTTTTTAATACACTAATCGATAATAACTTATTATTAAATAAAATATGAAAAAAATAAATGATTAATCTTTAATAACTCATTTTTACTAATAATTAATTTGTAAGAGTTATACATTTTTTTTTCAAATATTTTACAATTTTTTTTATTAACCCATGCAAATCTATGATTAGTCTTTAAATACCACTCTCTGCACAATATTCAAATAAGTTAATTAAAGATATGATATATAACATATTTTTTTATTAGTATTAGTCTTTAATTTATTATATCATATATTATGTTTTTTTTAATCTAAAATTATTATTTAGTTTATTATATTATATTTTATACTGTAAATAGTTTTTGTGTTATTGTGATTTTTAATTTATTATACTATATTTTTTGTTACATATAAAAATAAATGAGAAGCTATTTTTGACCACCTTAAATTAAGGCCCAAGTAATGAAGAAAAAATAAAAATAATAGAAAAAGAATTTGGGCCTGACTTATCAAATGCTGACTTCAAGCTAGCGAAGTTCACCAAACGCTCCGGTGCAGTGCGAGAATCGTGAGTGAGTAGAGAGAAAAATAGAAGGAATCGGAACCGGCTCAGGGTGTTACAAATGTGGCAGACCTGGTCACTGATCACGAGATTGCCCTTTCTCCGCTCCTAATTTGAATTCGAATCCAAATCCTAACAGTAACACCGCCACCACCTTCGTCTTCTTTCAAGCCCAAGCGCAATTCTTGAATCCCTACGCTTCTCTTCTTCCACCTTTCTCCTTACGCTGTTTGCGGCCGCCCAAACCTACCTCCTTCTTCCTCCATGGGATTCCTTCGCCTTTCGAGCTCGATTCCCCCTTTCTCCTCTCTTCTCCTTCGCGCATCTCTCATGGCCACCGACAAAAACCCTCGAACCCCGCCACTCAACTGCCACTCCTTGATGCGCTCTTTTCTATCCACGAACAAGCCATCCCACAACAATAAGATTGTGATTCGCGACGAGGATTTGGTGTCCGATGAAAGTTTGTGGGACTTGTACGACAGATGGAGGAGATGGATGTGTCATCCTTCGCGTAGCCCCCTTTCGCGTAGGCCCTATTCGCCAAGCCTCGAGCGTTTTAACGTGTTCAAAGAAACAGCTATTTTCATACACAATCATAACAAGTTGGGTGAGTCTTGCACCTTGGGACTAAACCAATTTTCAGACATGAGCAGCGAAGAATTTCAAGCCACCCAAGCGGGGACGGGGACGGTAGTGTCACTAGTCTCTTTTTTTTTTTAATCAAATTTATTACTATCATGCTATAAATTTTTTTTTACTATTGCGTATTGCAGCTGTTGAAGGAAGCCATTAACCAAATGAAGCAGAATGGTGGGATAACAACAGGAAGCAATTTCCGACGACGAGATGGATCATGTGACGCATCAAAGGTAAAACACAATAATTGGCCGATAGCTTGAGGAACTTAAATTGCAAAAAAATAAAAATAAAACACTCTTTTTGCAGACAAATGAAATTGATGGTCATGAGAAAGACAAGATGGTGCTTGGTCAAAGTAGGCATTGATGCTGGAGGATCTGATTTCTGGCACTACACTGGGGTATATATCGTATATGGCAGTGTGCAATTAAAGTTTTGCCACCCGCTGCTGACTGCTGTTGCTGTTTTGCTGTTAGGAACTTGTTGATTATTATTATTATTACGAGATTTAAACAAACTTTATGAATTTTATTTTTAATTTTGATGGATCTTAGGTTATAAATACGTGCCAACCATTCAAATTTAATCATATTTATTTCTTAATTAGAAATTTGTTTTTGATATTTATTTATTTACTAAACTTGTTTTTTTATTATTTATTTTTAATATTTGAAATAGTCCATTTTGACTTAATATGAAGCCTAACGGAATCTGATTTAATTCATTTTGTCATTTGTGGTTATCAAATTCGATTAGTCTAAGTTAATTCATTTTGTCATCTTAGTTATCAAACTCAATTAGTCAATTAGGATACTGAATTATTAAGTTGATACGTAACTCTATATTAAAAAAAATTAATTAATTTTATATGTAAACTTATACAGTAAAATATTTAAAGTTTAACAAAATTTAACAAATTTAAAAATATAGTTAAAATGTATGTTTAAATAAATTTTGCATCCTTATAAAATATTTTTTTTTATTTGAGTTTCTATAAAAAAAAATTACTGAATTTGTCCTTATTTTTCTTAATTTAGAAATTCTTTATGTGAAATACAATAAAGTTTTTCCTTCTTCTCTAGATACATTACGAACTCAAAAGGAAAAAGAGATTATAACTTTACGATAATGTTTTCTAAATTAAAACAAAAAAAAAGGCAATGACAGATACTCAATAATTTCTTTTTTTTTTTTATTTATAAAAATTCAAAATTTATTTAAACCTCTAACCTGTATTAGTAATAATCCAAACTAAGTGTCTGGTTTGTTGTAACTACACAGACCAAACTGAGTTCATTTGCTTATGTTACAGAATTGTCATTCCAAAATTAAGAAATTAAAAATATATTTAAGTCTCAACATATTATTAACATTATGAGAAGTTAATTCCTACATATGTTGTAAAAAAAAAAACACTCAACGACTACCAAAAGCCAAAAAAGGTAATGAGAAGGAATTGAGAAGAAACGAGCACCACAAGGCTCAAAGTTAATGGCAAATGTAAGAATAAATATTAGAATTAAATTTCAAATGCTTTTGAATCAAAATATAAACATTAGCGTCACAGCAATTTCTTACAAAAAAACAAGGCCCGGAAAAAAAAAGTTAAATTAATATTGAGTAGCAAAAATAATTAGCAGTTTAGCACGATTTAGAATTTATATTCAGGGCTAGAAGCCATTCACAACAGTCAGAAGCATCACTAATCCCTATTCAAGTAGGGAATTTTAATGGTCACTTTAGATGCATCAGAAGGAAAAACAGGACCTGCCTTATTAAGTGAACTTCTTGCTGACTCCAATGTTCGAGAAGTTTAAAGAGCCATCTCGGCATGGAGTTGTATACATGTCATAGCCATCTATAGTTAAACAAAAATAATTATTTAAGATAATAACAAGCTATCTAGGTTAATATTTTAAAAGCACATATAATATCATGAATCATTAAAATAAAATATGAAAATAGAAGTCCACAATGAGACCAAGATTGATGTAGCCCTAACTATATCTATTAGCTTTTCACCATTAAATAACTGTAGACCAATGCATAGAAATCTAAAGTCTAAACTCTAAACCCTTTTATATGAACGTACAAGTAGACATAATTGAAAACTTTGTAATAAAAGGGAGACAAATTTTCTTTTGCTTACCGTATAGCAATCTTTATCTGTGTCTGACTCGGCTACATCAAGTGCCCATGTGCGAATCCATAAGTCCAGTCAAAATTTCAACATTTCCTTCCAGCAAAGCGAACGAAATGTAAGTAGGATGAAGGACAACCAATACACATGCAGCTGCAAAAAGGACAACTCTTCTCACATATGCTTCCTAGTGATGGCATACCTCTCTGCATGAGTTTAAAAAGCAAGCGACAAGCAACAAGTGTAGCACTTAATATGAACTTACAAGTAGACATAATTGGGTTCTTTGAGTACTGTGTAGCACTTAGGTTGTCACAATAGATTGTTGGAAAAGATGGTAAGGAAACATGAAGCTCGGTTAGTAAGGATTGGAGCCAAAGAAGCTTAGTAGTGGTTGATGCAACAACACGAAATTCAGCTTCAGTGAATGATCTAGCAACACCTTGTTGCTTCTTGGAGCTCCAAGATAGTGGATTTCGGCCAAGATAAACAATGTAACCAGTAGTGGAAAGATAATTGTCACGATCACCAGCCCAATCTGCATCAGTATAGGCATGAAGACAAAGTGGTGAGTTTTTATGAAGAACTAGTCCACTATCAATGGTGCCATGCAAATAACGTAGTAGGCGTTTAAGGGCTGCCCAGTGCAAGTCAGTTGGCT
Source organism: Amphicarpaea edgeworthii (assembly GCA_014843725.1). NCBI lineage: Eukaryota > Viridiplantae > Streptophyta > Magnoliopsida > Fabales > Fabaceae > Amphicarpaea > Amphicarpaea edgeworthii. The sequence goes on from CM026328.1 coordinate 6,753,702, forward strand.
TATGCATAAATTGAGAGAGTTTGTTTACCGCAAAAGCAACATCCATACGAGTGAGAGATAAATATTGCAAACTTCCAACCAATGCACGATAGTCAGTGGGGCTGGATAATGCAGTACCAGCTATGATAGTGAGAGGAGGATGAGCTACCATTGGAGTTGAGACTGATTTAGCAAGAGTCATATTAGCTCTAGCTAGAAGGTTTCCAATATACTTATGTTGACTAAGAAACAAGCCATGAGGATGAGATAAAACCTCAACTCCAAGAAAGTAAGACAATGGACCCAAGTCTTTCAAAGAAAATCGTGAAGCTAATGAATGTATGAGCTCATGCAATGCATTGGGTGAATGCTCAGTGATAATTATATCATCTACATAAACAAGTAAGTAGAATGTCTGATCTTGTCTATGATACAAGAATAGAGAAGTGTCAGCAATCAAGTTAGTGAACCCAAATGAAAGAAGAAAGGACTTAAGCTCATTGTACCAAGCTCGTGGGGCTTGTTTAAGGTCATAGATTGCTTTACGAAGCTTACACACATGAGTAGGATGATCTTTGTCCAAAAAAACCAGGAGGCTGTGACATATAGACATCTTCTTTGAGAGATCCTTGGATTAATATCAAGTTGTCTAATGGACCAGCCACACATTACTGCTAGAGACAAGATCAAGCAAATAGTTGTTGGCTTGATAATAGGACTGAAGGTCTCTGAGAAATCAATACCTGCTCGTTGATGAAACCCCTTTGCTACAAGTCTAGCTTTGTAGCATTCAATAGCACTAGAAGGTTTGTATTTGATGCGATAAACCCATTTGTTGCCAACCAAATTTTGTGAAGGATGTGGTGGCATAAGATCCCATGTCTGATTGTGAATGAGAGCTTGGTATTCTGCAGTCATGGCATCCCGCCATTGAGGATTCTTAAGAGCCTGAGTTATGTTGTGTGGTTCGGTTGGAGAAGGCTGAAGTGTGGTGGTGTTGACATACTTGGGATTAGATTAGTGTATGTTATTTTTGAGGCGTGTAACTATGGTCCTTGAGGGTGGAGGTGGAGAAGAATGTGAGATTTGAGGTGGCAAATTGGGGATGGAGGGAGATTGTTGATTTGATGATGAGGTAGTAGCAGAAGCAAGTGGAGAAAGTGCTAAAGAAGTTGCAACAGGAGGCTGCATCGTGGTTATGATAGGAACATTGAGAACTGTCCAGTCCTCAATAGAGGATGATTGTGATGACTCAACATTCCTGCATAAGTCAACAAAAGGAAAAACATCTTCTACAAATTTCACATGTCTTGATGTATATATACGGTTAATAGATGGATGAAGACAATGATATGCACTTTGAGAGGAGGAATATCCTATGAACACACAAGGAAGAGACTTAGGATCAAGTTTGTGAGATGAGTAAGGTCGTAACCAAGGATAGCAAAGACACCCAAAATTGTGAAGTTTTTGATAATGTGGGACATGACCAAAGAGCTTGAGATAAGGTGACATATTGTGAAGAGTGGGAGTTGGTAAATGATTGATCAAATAGGTGGCTGTGGATAAAGCAGTGGACCAAAAATTGAGAGGTAATTTGGCATGTGTGAGCAATGATAAACCGATTTCAACAATATGACGATGGCGTCGCTCAGCATAGCCATTGTGTTCTGGTGTGTGGGGAGGAGAGGTAAGGTGAGTGACACCATTAGTGGAAAGATAGGGAGTTAATTTTTTATATTCACCACCATTATCACTGAAAAATTGTTTAATCTTACAGTTAAAGAAGTTTTCCACCAATGCTTTGAATCGAACAAAGATATCAAACACTTTGGATTTCCTTTTGAGTGGATAAAACCAGATGTATTTGGTGAAATGATCAACAAATATCACATAGTATTTATATTTATCAAATGAGTATAATGGTGTAGTCCAAACATCCGAAAAAATAAGTTCAAGAGGACGTTGAGAGGTAAGAGATGAAAGAGAAAATGGTAGTTTATGACTTTTATTGGTATTGCATGCATTACAATTAGACAAAGGAAATTGCGGAATTGATAAATCAAAGCGAGAATTCAAAATCCTAAGAACAGACAACGAAGGATGCCCTAGACGATGATGCCAATCATGTATAGGTAACTTGACTGAGACAAAAGCACGAGGCAAAGGTGGATTCCACTCGTAAACACCATCTTTAGTTGGACCTTGGAAGAGAATACGACCCTGAGAAAGCTCCTTGACACGAAAGAAAAATGGTAAGAACTCAATACTAGTGTTATTTTCTTGATAAAACTTGGAGATAGATAAAATATTGCGAGCAATGGATGGAACATGCAAGACATTTGAAAAAGTGAATTTTGTAGAAGAAGTTGATAAATCAAAGGAACCTGTGTTCTGGATTGGAAGTGAGGAACCATCACCTAATACCAGTTCCTCAGTACTGTCATAGGGTGCATGGAGTGATAAAGTTGAGAGATCATTAGTAACATGATGTAAGGCACCACTGTCAAGCAGCCAACTATTCGAGGAAGGATTCATAGCAGTGGCGACATGGGCCTATGGAGCATGAACTCGTGGTTGATAACCCTTGTGCACCGGACGATTGGAAGCAGTAGGAGCAATGGTGATAGTAGGAAATCTGTTCTTGAATGAAGAACAGTTATTGAGGGAATGACCTTGTTCCCTACACCATTGGCATTTGCCAAGATAAGGACGTGATTGCCTAGAAACACGAACATCAAGAGGTTGATGATATGGCTGCTGAGAAGAACCAGGAGCTGATGATGCTTGAACACGATATTGTACAGCATTAGCAGTGGCAGGGAAGTTGGAGGGAAGAACTTTAAGAGAAGTCGATATCTCTTTAGTGATGAGTTTTTCATGAAGTTCTTCAAAGGTGATGGGGTTATCACGAGCATTAACAGCATCAATAACAGATTTATATTGTTCATAATCTAGGCCAGATAGTACATTTTCAATAATATCCTCATGATCCATTGGTTTGCCCATGGAAGCAAGACGATCAATACACTGCTTAATAGATTGCATGTACGAAGTAATGGATTGAGTAGAATGAGTAATCTGGCTGAGATTGCTTTTTATTTGTTTGAAATGACCACGAGATGGATTAGCATATGTAGTAGCAAGTACGTTCCATGCTTCTGCTGCTTTCTTTGTTTGTGAGACAAGAGCAACAATATCATGAGATAGTGTGCCAACAATAGCACCAAAAATCAAACAATCTTGGCGAAACCATGAAAAGACAGCAGGGTTGATAGTGAGGACACCTTTTGCATCAGTGACAGATGATGGTGGGGAAGGATAAGAACCATCAACATATTTCCATAGGTCATATCCAAGTAAGGTAGCTTGAAACTGGGTTTTCCATGCAATATAGTTAGTGGAGGTGAGCTTAATAGTATTGTGGACTTGGATATGAGTGAAAGGTGTGGAAGGGTCAATGGGGTTTGGGATGATGGAATTTTCAGAAGCCATGATGAAGAAGTATTGGATCGTGTACTTCTGATACCATATAAGAAAAGGTAATTCTTTTCAATTAATTAAAGGATGAATGACACCCTTTTTATAGAAAGAAAATACACATAAAGAAGGTTTGTTACAGCTGTAACAACTAACCAAACAACCAGCTAAAACTAGGTTAAAGATAAGAACTAACAACAAGCTAAGAATAATAAAACAGTAATTTAAAATTATAAGGATCAAAACTAAATTTGTTATTACCTTGTATCAACCATTTTTTTTCAACTATTACAGCTGTTGAAGGCATTAACCATATCAAGCAGAATGATGGCATAAAACTGGAAGCAATTACTCACAAGATGGACCATGTGATGCATCAAAGGTAAATGTTTAAGCTGAACTTTTTATTAAAAACAGTATAATTGGTTGATAGCTTGAGGAACTTTACATGCAAAAAAAAAAAAACACGGGTAAAGAAACACTGCAAGCAAATGACCTAGCTATATCAATTGATTGATGGCCATGAGATTGTCCTGCTAATGTATTTCTTAAAGTTGTCGCAAACCAACCTTTTCTAGACTGGGTTAAATATGTAAGAAGAGTGCTAGTGACCATTATTATCAGTCACGTTTACATTTTTTTTTTTTTGTCTAATTTTGGATCCTAACTCCTCAAATGCACCTACTTCATATGGTCTTATGCTTCTTTTCTCTATTTAAGGAGCCTTTATTTATCACCAAGGCTGATGATTTCCATATATAATTCTGCAGGTGACGGTAAATTTCTTCAAGGTTCAAGTGTGTTAAATTGTTCTGAACTGGTTTTTGTTTCTCATAATCTCATTTACAAATTTTTGTGCACATCCTTTTGCTTTTATAACATGAACTACAGAACTTAAGTTGTTCATCAAGGTTACCTTATCTATGCAGATAACATTTTATACACAATATAGTAGTATACTAGTGTAGCAGTTTGTTTGTTTTTTTACAAAATTTAACAGTTGTAGCATACTGCCCTAACTCATGATTGCACCATGACAATCCAAATCACTACAATGATTAGTCATACAACATATGATTTTTTTTTTGCTGAATACAATATATGTTTGACAACGAACAACCTATATCACCTATGGGAGATATGGAATTGAACTGTGAGGGGACAGGGATTTGTAAGGTGATTACACTGTGAGAATAGGTTTAGTCTAATGTTAATTTTAGAAATATTGAGGACCAAAAATGTGTAATTAGTTTTTTCCGGACACCAAAGTTACACATTCACAATAATATAGGGATCAAAAGTGAATTTAAACTAAAATTTTATTTCATTCCATCATGACATGTATACAAACCATGAAATTAAGATTTTGGCTAGTTTTCCAAAATTAGTTTAAGTTACAAGCTGAAAAAGACATTTAATATTTTGATTAATTAAGAAAAATATCATATAAGTTATAAGTTACAAGCTAAAAAGACATATTTAATATTTTGATTAATCGAACTCATAGAGTGGGTTAGGTGGTAAAAGAAGAAGTAAAGGAAGAAATGAGAGGAATAGATTGCGGGTTTGAGTTCCTCTCCTAAATTGAGGATTTAAAAAACTGAATCGGTAGTCAAATTCATTTTTATTAGAAAAAATTAAAAAGAATACATAACAAATTAATATAAATAATAAAATTATAATAAGAATAAAAAGTATTATGTATTTATGTTTACTTGCATGGTATATTATAATATTTAATATTCAAATATAAATAAAGATTATATATTATATATATTATTTGTAATAACATAACCAATTAAGCATGTACTCTAGTGGTTAATTGATACTAGTTTTAATTTTCATATTTGGGTTTAATACATGTTTCAATTGATTTTGTATTTTTTAATTAAAATTTAATATTTTCCTATGCAATGGTTCAAACCAATCTAACACAGATCCAATAAGTCAGGTCAATCGGTCCAACCAATTGGGTCATACTGAATTGATTGCACGATCGATCACATGTAAGATCCAACTTGGACTGATCACTAGTTTGCAATCGAACTAGTTCGACCGGGAGGGTTGGTCCGAGTTTTAAAACCTTGATTAAATCATAAGAAAAATTATTCAAATAATTGAATTAGATCAGATAATTTAAAAGACTAAAAAAATAGTTTAACAAGTTATTACAAAATTAATATGATAATTTATAACCTCTTAAAAATGTGTAGATATAAGTGGCTTTCCTTTCGTGTAATAACGATATCAATACTTATTTGAACCTTAAATTATATGAAAGAGTTTTTAAAAAAGAATAAAATAACGAGGATAAAATTGAAAATAGAACAAAAGATAAAATTATCAAAACAAGTTATTCAAAGTAGTTTATAAAAAAAAATAAACTATCAAAATAAGTGTTAATAGTTTGGTATGTTCCATTATAATCACCACACCTCTTTTCATTAATCTAAATAATGACTAATAAATAGTTGTTTGCCTTGATAATGAACCTGGTCCTTTAACAATTTTCAAATTTGAGTTGTGTGAATGAAGAAATCGTGAATAAATTGGAGAATTTCACTAAAAAATAGTAAGACAATTTTTTTTTTATAAGAGTGTTAAAACCATTCCCTATCTTCATATGGGAAAAAAATATAAAAACTAAAATGAAATGGGGACAAATATATAAATCCAAATGAAATAAATAAAAAAAAATTAAACTTTATTAATAATTTTTTGGTATTTTTTTGTGACTTTTAAAAATTGAAGGACATAAATGAATTCTTTGATGACTATTACTCGATAAAGATTAATTATCAATAAAATTAATTTTAATATAATTAAAAATATATATATAACGAAGAGTTTATTGATCAAACAAAAGATACAAATATAATCAAATTACCTAAATAAAATTATTTTGAAACATATTATCCAAATGAGCCTGTTGTTGCCACTCCATACTAAGCCATTTGACTAATTACAAATTGTAAGCTATACTAGGGTTTAATTTTGACGTGACATGTACTTAGAATGCACACCATATTCAAAAATAAATAAAAATCAAGTGCATGTCATTAATTCATGTGGAGACTTCTTTGATTTTTTATTTAAATATTAAAAGATGTTCTAAATATAAAAAGTTGAAATATTACTTTAAAAAATGATTTTTATGTAAAAGTAAATCCCTTTTTAGATATTTGAGGAAATTATAAAGTATTATTAATTATTTTTCAAGTAGTTTAAAATTTTTATTTCTTACAAAATATTTAATTTATAAGTATTATTAAATATTTTTAAGTCGGTCAAACCTTCTCATAAATGTTTTGGAAACTTTCATTAAAAATCAATAGAGAGCAAATACAACAACCAATGTGATACGACATGAAAATAAATCATATTTTAATGACCATGGTACATTTACAAATTTGCTTCAATAATTTTCCTTAATGTTTTTCTTGGGGTAGTTTAAGGAATCTTGAGATTAAATGTTCGTTGTGACTAATTAATTGGAAAAAAAAATATATTTTGTTATTTGAGAAATGAAAAAATTAACTTATCACTCGTGACACTATCACGTAAGCTACCTCATTATGCACTCATAGGATGAAAAAAAAAATCTCACTCTTATGTCTAGCCTATGACTGCAAAATAATATACTACACAACGAAAAAGTAAAACAATGAAAAAAAACACACCCAAATAATTATTTCACTTACCACTTGATAAGACGATAAAGATTGTGTGAGTCTTATTTTTAATCAATTTGTTAAAGTTCAAAAAGACTTTATTTCAAATAATACCCGGGTGTTTGCTTGAAACGGCCAGTGAAATACTATTTGGTTTGAACTTTTGAAGAATAGTTTATAAATTGACCTTATATTAACAATTTTCATTTTACAAAATTATTTGTTGAGATCATGCTCACCAATGTCCTAAAAACATTGGTTAAGAAATTTGAAATATTATTTTTAGATTTAACATTGGAAATATATTGAAAATCCCAATGAAAATGTATTTTTGATAGTTTTAATAAAAAAATATTACTTTGAATTTCATAACAAGTGTGTTAACAACATAACATTTGCTTATAATTTATATTATAATATGAGTTTAATGCATGACGCACACTCAATCAATTGCATTTTTTTTTCTTATAATATATAATATTATCTAATATATATTTTTTTAGAAAAATGTTAAAAATACTCTTTTTGAACATATCTTATCTTATGACAATATTTTTGAGTACTATATTCTCTGTAATTTTATCAATTTTAACCATTTAAATAGGATGTACTTAAAAGGAGCATGTTAGAAATGAGTATGTTAAAAGAGCGTATATCACTCATCTTTTTCGAATCTATTGGAGTGTGAAAAATGGTTATTATTCCACGTGGAGTGTGTAAAAGTGTGTTGTTATTTTTTATTTTTTCGTAAACATAAAGAAAAAAAACATTGGACAGCTCGAAGTCTCAAACAACAAAGCATATGCATATCATTATCCACCTCCCCGGCACAGTACAAGACGCCACACTAAAATGCGCCAGCAACTTATCCCAATGAATCAACGGCCACAGCACTAACCTGCGCCCATTGTGCCGAAGCAGGCACGGCAAAATGTACTAGTAGTAAGAAAAAGACGAAACAAACGAAAAAACACCAATTTAATCAATTAATTAATCAATCGTTAATTATTAATTATGAATTAATTCTATGATGACACACTCATTATATATAACCATAACTAATAAAAAAAATCATTCATATCCCCCTTTGTTTTCTTTCTCTTTCTTATTCTTCTTCTTCTCTGTGTGTGTTGAAGCCAAAACGAGACGCAAGAACAGGAAGAAGCAGCAGCATGGTTTCAACGAGACGCAACAGTGGATCTTTCTCCAATAGCAGTAACAACAAGAGGTCTTCTTCTTCTTCCGAAGACAAGACTCCCTCTCCTTCCTCCAAGCGCCCAAAGGTTTTTCTTTTTTTCTTTTCTTCTCCTTTTCCATTTCTTCGCAGAATCCCTGTTTCTCGCTCGATTCGCGTCTCTGATTCGCTCCGATTTTTTCTCAGGTCGACAATGGTGCCGCCGCGTCGGAGAAATCGATGCCGCCGGCGGAAGCTTCCAAGGAATTGGGCACGTCGGAGCCGCCAGCTGATCCCGGAGAATGCGGCACTCAGGACGCGCAGATCGCCGCCGCTGCCAGTTCTGACGGCAAGGTCGAGGCTACTCAGCCGATCGCCGATGGTTCGTCTTTACCGGTCACACTTTTCTCACCTTTATTATTTATTCATTTTTATTTTAATTTTGTTTTGTGATATGAAGGTTCTACACCGACTATGGTGGCTGATAAACCTAGGGGTTCTTTCTCTTCTTGGAGGCAAAACCCAAATTCCGAAGCTTCAGTTCCATGGTGCAGACTCTTGTCTCAGTCTGGGCAGGTAATTTATTTATTTTGCTATTGGTTTCTGGGTGAAATTGGAGTTCACTCCAAAGTCCAAACCTTCTTTACTTGGAATTTAATATTGTTATTGATTATTGATGCAGAATCCAAATGTTTCAATTTGCCCACCCAACTTTGTCATTGGCTCAAGTAGGAGCTGCAATTTTTTGTTGAAGGATCAGACTATCAGTGGAAATTTGTGCAAGATTAAGCATACGCAGGTAAATACATCTCAGGGAGTTTGTGAGTGTGCGTGGAATGTAAGGGTTAGGTTTTCTTTTTCTTTTTCCCAAGCACACACCTTGGCACTTGGTAATGGATGTTTTTTTACTGGGTCGTTTTGTTTGAGATGTGTGTGAAGGTGTGTGCTTGGTTGGTTTCTTTTCTTTTTTCTTTTTCCTTATAGTTGTGTGAGGTAAATATGGTAGGATATGTATGTGCAGTATGATTACTGTTGTTTCTGGAAATGATCAGCGCGAGGGATGTGTCGGGGAAAGTGTCGTGGCTGTGCTAGAAAGTACGGGTAGCAAAGGATCAGTTATAGTGAATGGGACGCTAGTCAAGAAGAGCACCTGCTGCGTGCTTAGCTCGGGGGATGAGGTGGCTTTTGGTTCGCTGGGGAATCATTCTTATGTATCCTTTTACTTTTTTTTATTTTATTTTGCATTTAACTGTGTTGTTTTTTCCTCGCTACTGTTCTTTTCTAAAGGAGAATTATAAAAAAATTCTATTGGCTTCTGTGTATTAAGTTAATTTGACCTCTTCTATCCTTGTTTGCATGGGGTTCCTTGATTTATTTTTGACCTAGATTTTTCAGCAAATAAGTCCCGACATTGCAGTTAAGGCTGCAGAAATTCAGGGTGGCATTGGCAGGTTTTTTCAGACTGAGAGGAGGGCTGGAGATCCTTCAGCCGTGGCTGGAGCTTCTATTTTGGCCTCTCTTTCTAACCTCAGACAGGATATTGCAAGATGGAGATCTCCATCTCAAGCTACCAGTAAACCTCAGCAGGGTACTGATGTTTCTAGTCATCCTGTTATCCCTGATGGTACAGAAACTGAGCTCGCTGGCCTGAAAGGCAACTCAGCTCCAAATGCAACTGATAAAGCTTCTGATGTTGGAACAAGCAACAAGAATTCGCCCATGGATTATGATCCAGATGATGCAGGCGCAGAGGCAGGCAATGTAAAAATCTCTGGGGTGAATGCTTTCCTAGGGCCTTTCTTCAGGATTCTAGCTGGTTCTACTTGTAAACTGAAATTGAGCAAAAGTATCTGTAAACAGGTATTTGAAGAAAGAAATGGGACGAGGGATGCGCAAGCTGCATCGACTTCGGGTACTTCTGTACGCTGTGCAATTTTTAAAGACGATGTCCATGCTGCAATACTGGATGGGAAAGAAATAGAAGTGTCCTTTGACAACTTCCCGTACTACTTAAGGTATAACTATTAGATGCCTCAGTCAATCCCACATAGGGTATGGCTTTGTTTTGACATTTTACATATTTGGTGAATTTCAAACTAGTAGATGCCTTGGTCAATCCCACAAATGAAATCATATCAGGGACAAAATGTAAATGTTTTGTTGAGGAAACAGTACCATATGATGATATGAAAAGAAAGATTTAGCTGGAATAATATTTAGGCGAATTGAAATGAGATAATGCCACATGGCTTATAGAGGCAGTTGCTTCATTTATATATAATTTATTTATTCTCTTTTCTTCTATACATTTTGCTTCACTTATATTGCTTTTATCAACTATGGTCCAAAATCAATATTTTAGCTTTGATTTATATTGCTTTCTTTTCTTCCAGTGTGCACTGGCAGGACTTGGCAGTGGCATGACACATGTTTGTAAATTTTGAACAAGATTTTAAATGTTGGTCTTGGTTGTATTGCAGTTAATGTGGTCTGCAAATCTCTGTTCGATTTGGTATCATGAGAATTATGAGATGATGCAGCTGCATCACGTGATATTGTCCACAATTTAAAACCTTGACTGTGAAGTATTTATTAAAGATTTAAAGTTTCTTAGTTTTTATTCTTATACAAAATTATAAGAGTTCAAGACTAGCTTTTATTTGTGTGACTTTATTGTCCTTCATGCTTATGGCTTCTTGGTTTGATCATTAATTGCATTTCTGATCATATTTATATCTTTTTACAGTGAAAATACAAAAAGTGTCCTAATTGCAGCTTGCTTTATACACATGAAGCATAAAGAACATGCGAAGTACACCACAGATCTTACAACCATAAACCCTCGTATATTACTCTCAGGACCTGCAGGTGTGTGCTTATTGCATTACTGCTCTTCTATATCTTTTCTTTTTTAATGAGTTTGATTTGGTGTTCTGACTTCCTTCTTTTCAACTCATTGTTTCCCTCAATTGCCATTTTTTTGCAGGGTCAGAAATATATCAGGAGATGTTGGCAAAAGCACTTGCAAAATACTTTGGAGCTAAATTGCTCATATTTGATAGCCATTCGCTTTTGGGTGTAAGATAAAGTTCCCTTGTTGGTCTGATATTTAGATTAATCCACACCTTTTTCGTTGATGTCCCATTGAACTATTTTTCCACTGGTAATGAATCTTCATTTATTGGGTGTTTATACTTTATAGGGTTTATCTTCCAAGGAAGCTGAGCTTCTCAAAGATGGATTAAATGCTGAGAAGTCCTGCGCCCATGCTAAACAAAGTCCTACAGCCACAGACATGGCTAGGAGCATGGATCCATCAGCTAATGAACCAGATACACTTAACTCCTCAAATGCACGTACTTCATATGGCTTTGAGTCTCAACCTAAGTTGGAAGCTGATAGTGTACCATCTACCTCTGGGACAGCTAAAAATGGTGTGTTTAAACTAGGTATGTGTGCTTCTTTTCTCTATTTAAGGAGCCTTTATTTATCACCAAGGTTGATGATTTCCATATATAATTCTGCAGGTGACAGGGTAAAATATAGTTCATCTTCTGGGGGCTTTTATCAGCTTCAGACAATTTCTTCAAGGTTCAAGTGTGTTAAATTGTTCTGAACTGGTTTTTGTTTCTCATAGTCTCATTTACAAATTGTTGTGCACATCCTTTTGCTTTTATCACATGAACTACAGAACTTAAGTTGTTTATCAAGGTTACCTATGCAGATAATATTTTATACACGATATAGTAGTATACTAGTAGTTTTTATTTTTTTTTACAAAATTTAACAGTTGTAGCAGACTGCCCTAACTCATGATTGCAACTTGACAATCCAAATCACTATAATAATTAGTTATACACCATATTTTTTTTTGGTGAATACAATGTTTGACAATGAACAAACTATATAGCTTATGGGAGATATGGAATTGTACTGAGGGGACAGGGTTTTGTAAGGTGATTACACTGAGAATAGGTTAAGTCTAATGTTAATTTTATGGTGGGTAACAAATGGCACTTAAACCTTAGTCATTGCCGATGCCAAAGCTGCTATTTGTGTATCTGCATAAATGTTGCAACCTAAACTTTGCTTGAGGAGAAATGTGGTAGGAAGAAAATGAGAGAAATGAAAATAAGAGAGATGTATTATAAATTATTTTGCTTTCTTTTTGTAGTCATAAAAATGGAGAGACAAACATCCATATTCACCTACTGCTTACTTTCAGTTTCACTAAAATGATATTTCAGGATTGTGCTATTAAGAATACTATAGTAGCTTTATTGTTTTCTTATGTATATGATTTACCAAACAAAGTGGCAATTGTTTTATTTTTGGTTATAATTTTGCTCAGCAATCACATATACAGGGGTCCAGCTAATGGAAGTCGGGGGAAGGTTGTCTTAGTTTTTGATAATCCCTTGTCAAAAATTGGTGTAAGATTTGATAAACCCATACCTGATGGAGTTGATCTTGGAGGTTACTGTGAGGGTGGTCAAGGATTTTTCTGCAATGGTAATGCCTTATCTGTCTAATAAATTATCTTTTTTAGATATTTTATATTCTTATCTACACACTTTATCTTGGTCCTAGATCTTGAACTTTTCTTTTTCTCTTCCCAGTCACTGACCTTCGATTGGAAAACAGTGGCATTGAAGAACTTGACAAATTACTTATTAATACATTATTTGAGGTTGCCTTTTACTTCACTCTGATCTAATAAATTTTTTCTCCAATGATATTATTTCATTGTTTGTTAATCTTACAATAAGAATTTATACATTTTTTTTCCAGGTTGTAGTTAGTGAGAGTAGAAATGCACCTTTTATTTTGTTCATGAAAGATGCAGAGAAGTCTATAGTAGGGAATGGAGATCCATTTTCATTTAAAAGTAAGCTTGAAAATCTTCCAGACAATGTGGTGGTAATAGGTTCACACACCCACACTGACAGTCGAAAGGAAAAGGTAATAATTATGTTTTTAATGATAACTGTTTTGTAATGCTAGAAGCCATCATGTATATACTGTTACCAAAAAAGATTTTAACAGCCCATTGCAAGATAATTTGAGCAAAGTTTTATATGCATGCAACCATTTGGTTTAGGTACCCGAATTGATCAGTTTCCAATGATCTGTAGTTTTTAGTAGGTGTGGGCTTTATATATCTAGTTTTATTTTATTAAAGAAACTGAGAAAGATGTGCATTGTCAAAGTAGGGTACAAATTGGATATCCTAAGTATATGATCCTTTGAATTTTTTTTTTCACTGTACTTAACTGTTTCTCCTTGCAGTCACATCCTGGGGGTTTGCTTTTTACAAAGTTCGGAAGTAATCAGACTGCTCTTCTTGATTTGGCTTTCCCCGTAAGAACATCATATCCTTTATTCCTTTTGTGTATAGTCTTATATTGGAAAGAACAGAACAAGATATACCCGTATATACTTGTGTTTTGCATGTCTTCTGTCAGTTCAGGCTTTCTATGGTACAGTAACATCTCTCCCTCATTTTCTATCTATCCTTCAGGATAGTTTTGGAAGATTGCATGATAGGGGGAAGGAGGTCCCAAAGCCAACCAAAACCTTAACTAAGCTTTTCCCAAATAAAGTGATAATTCACATGCCACAGGTTTGTAGGTCATCACTTTTTCCCCCTCTTATAATATAATTGTCAAACCACCAAAATGTCTAAGTTGTTGGGTGAGGTATATGGATGGTTTTATATTTTACATGCCTCCTCCACCAACATGTCTAAGTTGCCACACCCTAAATTATTTGTATGTTATGAATAAAAAACTCAAACTGTTGGGCAAAGGTACATGAATTGTTTTATTTCTAATTGTATGTTTCCTGATACAGGATGAGGCACTTCTATCATCTTGGAAGCAGCAACTTGATCGAGATGTTGAGACTCTTAAAATTAAAGGAAATTTGCACAATTTACACACAGTAAGTATCTTGTGTGAGCTTGTAATTTTAATTCAAACTTTTTTATGGTAACTCATTATATTATTATTATTATTATTATTATTTTAATTTTTTGTTTTAAACCCAACATCTTATATTTGGTTTCCAAAAACATTATTTTGGTGGATTTTGAGTCTTATTCATTATGGATCCACTCATTTTGCCCATTGAGCCATTCCTTTCCTAAAAACTATTTTTGTGCTAATATGTTGGGTGTTATATTTAAATGGGAGACATGGAACAGATTTGGTTGTTCTGGACCTAAGTAAATTTTGTACAAGACAGGATTATTTTTGAGCTAGGACTTCCTTTAGGATATGGATCTGCTCCTCTAAGTGAGCAAGTGTGTAAAGTGAAAAAACAAGGATACATATGTTGTTGATTTTAATTAAAGTACCTCATAAATGCATTTAACTTCAAATCAAAAACAAATTACAACAACACCTCCTAAACTTTTATCAAATTACTCATAAGCTCACCTTTTTTATTTTCCTACACTAACATTCCTTTTAGTTTGAAATCCTTACACTAACACCTTTGAAAACATTATATTGACACTCCCTCAAAATCTCCTCAAGTCTTACACTAACACCCCCCTTAGGAGAGATGAAAGTAATGGTTACAAAAGCATTAGCGGGTGTTGCTGTAATGTGCTTTTAAATCAACATCAATGGCAGATGTATCTTTACTTTCTCACATTGCACTTTGTGCCCTTTCTCATTTTAGAGGGACTAAATTGACTGGATATAATATTTAAACTTCCGCTACTGGGTTCCTACTTCCCAACTACTCTTTCATATTGTGTGACACACACTAAGCTAATCTGAGAAACAGGATACACCTTAAATAACTAGAAGCTAGACAAATGACAGTTTGATATGCTATTTTTGTTACAGTTGTTAATTGCCTTCTGTCAGCTTTCATTCTGTTTCTTCTTTTTGTCTCCTTTCATCATGTTCTATACATTTTTAATATTTGACCATGTTGAGCTGTGTAGATTATAATTGCTGTCATGATGTTCGTAACTGTTTTTCATTTAATTTTATTTTAGGTTTTGAGCCGTTGTGGGATGGAATGTGAAGGACTTGAGACCTTGTGCATTAAGGATCAGACACTTAGTATTGAAAGTATGTTCTACCAGTAAGTGCTTAAGGTTGATGCTTAAATATCTCTGATATCATTTTTTGCTATATTGCAGATGTAGAGAAGATAGTTGGTTGGGCTTTTAGCCACCATCTCATGCAGAATGCTGAAACTGACCCTGATGCAAAGCTTGTGTTGTCTTGTGAGAGGTAATTAATATACATATACATACTTAGACACACACACACACACATATAATAATACTTCAAGGTTATGTTATTAATCATTAGTTTTTTTTTTTATTCTACCAGCATCCAGCATGGTATTGGGATCTTACAAGCTATCCAGAATGAGTCGAAAAGCCTGAAGAAGTCTCTTAAGGTGATTGTTATGAACTTTTACTGCTTTGATTGTGGACATCCAGTAGTTTTTTCCCAACTTGTTGGAAGTTATTCTGTTGATAGATTTTATTTCATGAATCCGATGTTCTGAATATCCCTCTTATGTTTTCGGAATCAGGATGTTGTAACAGAAAATGAGTTTGAAAAGAGGCTTTTGGGTGATGTTATTCCACCTAACGACATTGGCGTTACTTTTGATGATATTGGAGCTCTTGAAAAAGTCAAGGATACATTGAAGGAATTGGTTATGCTTCCTTTACAGAGACCTGAGCTATTTTGCAAAGGGCAATTAACCAAGGTTTTACTTTACAGATTGAAAAACACACTATTGTTTAACATGCATTCCTGTGTCTATTGACAGTAGGAGTTAGATTCCGTTGTTTGTTTCCTTCCCTGCTTTTCATTCCTCTAATGTTTCCATGAAAGCTAAGAGCATCATTGATGTGCAATTGGTTTTGAGAAACTGGTTTTAGAAGAACTTTTGAAGCTGTTTCCTGAATATTGAAATACATTTTTACCCCATTAAAAATCACAAAATATTAATGTCAAATTATTACTCATTTTGATTGTGAATTACCTTCCATGCAGCCATGCAAGGGCATCCTATTATTTGGCCCCCCTGGAACAGGTAAGACAATGCTTGCAAAGGCAGTTGCTACTGAAGCTGGTGCAAATTTCATCAACATTTCCATGTCAAGTATCACGTCTAAGGTTAGATTTGCTTCACTGGGTTTATTTTGATGCATCTGCTATCAATCAGTTAGTTGTTCATTTTAACTGTGTTGTTTTCCCATTTTGCTTCAGTGGTTTGGTGAGGGTGAAAAATACGTGAAAGCTGTTTTTTCCCTGGCAAGTAAAATTGCTCCTAGTGTGATATTTGTTGATGAAGTAAGCCTTTTGCATAAATATTTGTAGTGTGTATTAATTCATCAGCTGAAAAATAAATCAGTGATAACTAGTATGGCTTCTTGTATAGGTTGATAGCATGTTAGGCAGGAGGGAAAATCCTGGGGAGCATGAGGCCATGCGAAAGATGAAAAATGAATTTATGGTTAACTGGGATGGGTTACGCACAAAGGATAGTGAGCGCGTTCTTGTGCTTGCAGCCACTAATAGGCCTTTTGACCTAGATGAGGCTGTCATACGGAGGTTGCCTCGGAGGTGAACTCCATGTTCAACTGCACTACAATTTCTTCTTTTTGCACTTCAATTCTTGTTAATGGAACTAAAAATGTTTCAAATTTTCTTAATAACATTGTTCTTCTACAGATTAATGGTAAATTTGCCAGATGCTCAAAATAGAGCAAAAATATTGAAAGTTATACTGGCAAAAGAGGACATGTCTTCTGATGTTGATATGGATGCAATTGCAAGTTTGACTGATGGATATTCCGGAAGTGATCTTAAGGTTATGGGTGCTCTTTTTTACTTTAAGCCTACACTTTTTTTAAATTGAGGTTATGGGTGACTTCATACTTGTTCTTTTATTGCAGAATTTGTGTGTAACTGCTGCACACCGTCCAATTAAAGAGATATTAGAAAAGGAAAAAGGTATTACTTTTTTGGAATGATGTCTTAGCAATATGCTAGTTTTTTGAGTTTTTCATTTCTCGATTGTAAACATGGCTTGAATGGTTCGAGCTTGCATGAAACATTCGTACTTAATGTATAATTTGTTGATGCATGACAGGCACATGTCGCTGCTCTAGCAGAAGGTAGATCTGCTCCAGCATTAAGTGGAAGTGCAGATATCCGATCATTAAGCATGGAAGATTTCAAGCATGCTCATCAACAGGTATATATGAGAAGGAAATCTCTTTCATGCAAGATCCTCCCTCTCTTAAATAATAAAATAAAAATTAACTATTTCAAATTGAAACAGGTCTGTGCAAGTGTTTCCTCTGAATCCATAAATATGACTGAGCTTCAACAATGGAATGAACTATATGGTGAAGGTGGTTCAAGAGTAAAAAAAGCATTGAGCTATTTCATGTGAGAAGAAAAAGCCCTTTGTACAAATATTTCCCCCCATTGCTGCCCCCATGTCCAGAAGCCTGTGGTATTTGTAGCTTTGTGCTGGCCTCATAACGCTTGCATGGCTTGCTTGATGCCGAGCTATTTCGTCTATAAAAAATGAAATATAGATTTTTAAGTACATTTTTTTCTTCTTTTTAAAACCCAAACCTGTGGGATGGTGGGTTTTGAAAGGAGTGGAGCCTTACAGAATTTTGGCACCAGGCTCTGCTGCATGTATTTTGTTCCTCATCCCCTGGCCGTGCCACCGCCACCTCCAAAAGATGTGTGTTGTTGTTGTAAGTGTCTTGTTAGAAAAAAAAGGAGTCATAATGACCATGTGAGAAAAGCATTTATTGGTCCCTCCTAATGAAATCCTGCAAAAAGAATAAGCATTAAGATCATCTGTGCTTCCTGTTTAATGTGTACATATATGATGCATGATAGAGCTGCTCCCTTTCAGTCGAATTGCCTTAAGAATGCAAATCAATAAAAAATTTCTTCAACTTATGCTATGTGTTCTAATAAGCAGTTTTATTTTTTATATTTCCAAATTACCTCTTTTTTATACCCCTATTTCCTTTCACCTACACCATCCATGATTCCCTTCTTTCTGTCGCATTCACGGCTTCATCTGAGTACATGCATATTTATTGGCTTTGAAGAGGGAAAAATACAATGTCTTTTCTTTGTTTTGTACAAGTGGATAACAACTTAAATAATGATTTATATTAGTAGATATTAACTTAACTAAGTCGCGAGCAACTCAATTAAGAAAATGAGAAAAAGTCACGTTGACTTTTTTCCTCACTGAATCCATTTCCTATCTTCTACCCCCTTCTCTCATTTTTTCTCTCAAAGGTTGTCTTGGGCCATCTTGAACTTCTATTGTTTTTATGCATATCATATGGAGAATAAATTCTGTAATATAGTTTTAAGGAATCTAGTTTCCTTAATGTATTACATTAATGAAACTATTTTTGTTAATATAATTAATCGTAACGTAGTTAGCAATGGGAAACCTTTATAAAAAAAATACGTTTCGAAAACTAGATTTCGACAAGGATATTTTTAGAAGAAAAACAAAATAATAGGCGAGCGGTACAAAGGGGTGTTATTGTGTGAACAACAACTTTCAAATTACTGTATTTGATAGAGCTTTGTTACCAAACAAATCCATCAACAAACGACCGACACATCTCATTTAGGACTTCCAAAGTGTTCCCAGCTTTTTGGAACTGACAATAACTGGCTATTTTATTTAAACTGACAACAAATAGAGAGCCAACTAAATGGGGCATTGATGTTCATATGATGTAGCATATAGGAGAAGGAGTAGCGGTTTGTGGATCCCATTAGTAATTGGTTACTTAATATTTAGATTCATCAAATCTAATATGGTGTAACCTTTGGCTGCATTAAAGGGTATTTAATTGAACCTTCTATTATATATAAAACATACTTATTTGCTGATAGAAAGAAAAAAAAAATCAGCAAAAAAAAAAGCACAAGATATTCAGAAACCGAAACCAAGTAATATGTATTAGCAGGATACGTATAAGATTTGCACAAGACAGAAAAACACCGCTCCTATTTAGTATCTATTAAAACTTTTCAGATTTTACCCTCTATATTTGTAATTTGTCATCAATAACTGTGGAATATTTACTGCAGGTACATAAAAATTAATGCTTATAAAAGCTACATTATTTCAGCAAATCCAGAAGTTTTAAAATTGAAATGAAGTACTCATTCCTGTATTAGAAGTTAGCTGACATATTTGGAAATTAACCTTAAAATTGACAATAATAACATTGGTAGTTGTTGAGAGCATGCATCTCCAAAACCTCGAACCATTTCTTAATCCAGTATTTGTAACACGCAAAATTTTACTTGGTAATTAACATTTGACACTCCTTATTTAGAACTGAGAAACTTCTGTGTGTTTTTTTTGTTAAAAGAGAATAAACACCATCATCTAACAATAATAAGTTAATAACAACACAACTCTCTAAGAAAACGTTTTATGCATTTATCAAAAATATGAATATGAATGATTCAATATTCATCCGGTTTCTAGACATCATTATGTAAGAGAGATGACCGAGATTTCTGTATGTAAAAAGAAGTATAAATATTTTCATAAATTAGAAGCTCACTAATGAGTATAGCATCTTGAATTGTAACCTTCCCATATCATATAAGCTACTAATAGGTTTTTAAATTATTGAAATAGCAGTTGGGGAAAAATCATAGGGAGTTATACATATGATGATGTGCAAACAAATGAATCAAATAGACTATACAGAATCAACATATATATACACATGTCTCACTGCATCATAATTCTGAATTCTTCAAAGTTGAGAACACCATCTCCATTCAAATCAAACTGTTTGATCATGGCTTTGCAGTCCTCAATGGACTTGGACTCACCCATCTTCTTGAGCATTCTCTTCAAGCTCTTTGGGGTTATAAAGCCACACCCTTCAGAGTCATACATCTCAAAAGCTACCTTCAAATCATTCAGCTTCTGCTCCTCTCCCCCAGCTTCCATAAGAGCAATGAAATCCTCCAAACCCAGCAACCCATCTCCATCAGAGTCCAATGCAGCTATTGCCATCTCTGCTTCCTTCATCATAAGCTCTCCACCTATTATTCCCAGCCCGTGCTTCAGCTCTGAAGGTGAAACCTTTCCATCACCATCTTCATCGAAATATCTTAGAACATCCTCAAAACCTACGTGGCTCCCCATGTTATCACAATGCAAAGAACCTCTGATCAATCAAAGTCGTTCACACAAGTGGTTCGACAGATACTAGATACTAGTTCGTTGATACAAGTGGTTCGACAAATAGAAGCCCAACACCCTTTGATTACAAGAAACAAAGTTGTTGCCACAAATTAAACACTTGTGTTAGAACTGAAGAGAAGAGTAGTAGTATATGACTATGTAACAAAATGAAAATTTGAGTTGTATTATGTGTCGTGTCGTGCTGTACTATGGTATGAAACATGGGAATTTGCGAGTGGTCTTATATAAATAATTGGGTGAAGGCGGTTTAAGGGGCGTGTGGAGGTCGTGTTCGTGTAGAAGATAAATACTACTAAGATTCCTAGGAAGTTGCCGAGAGTGTTCCAATAATCGATTAAGAGAATGGAGGCCACGGCATAGGTACGTGGCACCATATCATAGGTGGACCAAACTATAACTAGTTAAAACACTTGACAAATTGCAATTGAAAATGGATACATAAACGCGTAACGGTAAACTGCTTCGGCATTGGTGAGTGCAACACGTGTCCGTTTATCATATTATTATATCATCGTCATACAATCATTTAATCATTGTAGATTATAATATGTATGATTTACATTATTTATAGAGGAATAAAAGATCATCTTGATTTTATAATAATACATAAATAATCATCACATATGATATGTTTTTTTAAGAGAATCGTATTCTATGTTGATGGTACGTATGTTGTACATTTAAAATTAACTTCTCTTATTATTTATTAATCATATAATCGTTCACAAGCACTTTGAGCATTCTGATCGTTGAATGAATAAAGCAAAACGTGATTTGTGTAAAAAAAGAAAAATGAGTACTGGGTTGGATAGCACGTCCTTATATTCTATTATCATCATTATCAAACAGTAGTGTTTATTTAGACTTTGGAGTAATTTACTAAATTGATATGATTCCTCCTCATAATAATGTCCACGTCAATTAATTCTAAACTTTACGCTAGTTTGTTCTTTTCCACCAATTGGTTTAAGTGAAAAGATGGAGCAACCTTGCTAGCACGTTGTTATAGATGGAATGGAATAGCCATATTTATTGGGTCCTCAATCACCATCTCTTGACAAAATTTCTCACAAACCCACCTTGGAAAATGACCTATTCATTACTGGACATGTATGTTTAGTTCTATGTATGATTTCTTCCAACGAAAAAATAATTATAATTATAATTTTAATGGTGATGTACTGAAATGATAAAACAGTCAATTATAGTCATTTATTCATAATAAATTTGTTGATTTTTTATAAAACTACTTTAAAAATACAAAATATATATTGTGATTGATTGGTACACTGTAAAACCATTAAACTCAATAATTATTTGTTGCTTCCTCTTGTATGCTTGAGTTCTATATTCATCTTAACATTTGTTAACCAAAGTGCGAACATGATGTTGTTTCATTAATGGAGACACATTTGCCTCGCCTCTTCTACCTTTTAAGGATCATGATATATATACAGAGAAAGATTCAAGGATAATGATGAATCTGTATTTACTATTACAGGGTTTAAATGCAACTTTCAATTGAACTTCCAAGGAGCCATATCAAACGTGTCTAAGCTATTATAGCCATCTGTTATGAAAAAAATAATTGCTTTGACTAAATTAAAGAACCAGTATGTTAAATTAATGGTTGTCCCTGTGGTACAACTAGTCGGTTTTAAAAGTTTTTATTTTATTATTTAGAAGATATTTTAACATATTATTTGACTTTCGTTTTATATTAAATAAATTATGACAACCCACCCATCCACCGATCTACCCTAATGATGTCTCGTTAAAATATTTATAATGGATGATTGCCTGTGAGTTGTTTATGTTACAGATAAATTAACTCAAAGTTAAGGTTTTTGAGTAAATGTTTAATTTAATTGTGCTGTTCTATTTATAATATAATTTTATATTTATGATATAATTTTGTTAAGTAACAGTTTATAAAGAATATCACAAAGAATATCACGTCGTATGTTCCAATAATAAAAATAAATTAAACAACCCATTAAACACCCTATTAGATATCTTTTACAAATAAATTATTCATATAACTTAAATATTATTTGACACAGAAATAAATAAAGAGAGAAAAAATTAAGTTTCACATATCATATTATTGTTTTTAATTTTTTTTTCTAATTTTCAACACATTATTATTTATTTTTTATTTTTTGTCAAATTTTTTTTTTATATTTTAAAAAAAAATATTTAAATTTTTAAAATATTACTCTTATTTTTTCATATTTTTAAACTTTTATTTTTTTAAAACTTTCAAGACATTATACTTATTTTTCATATTTTTAATTTTTTTTTTCACAAAATTTTCAAAACATTCATACTATTTTTTGTTTTTATATTTTTCTTCAAAAATTTCAAGACTTTAATATTGTTTTTTCATATTTTATAAATTTTTAATTTTCAAACTTTCAAGACATTACACATACTTTTTCATATTTTTAAACATTGTTTTTTCAAAATTTCCAACACATGCTTTTTTTTTTTCTTCAAACTGTCAAGATATTACTATTATTTTTTTATATTTTTAAAATTTTCATTTTAAATTTTTTTATGACATTACTCTTATTTTATTTTTTTTTTTAATTTCAATAAATTACAATACATTATTCTTATTTTTTTTCATTTTCAATAAAGACATTAGTCATATCTTTTTATATTTTTGAAATTTTTAATTTTTATTTAAATTTTCAAGATATTACCCTTATTTTCCATATATTTAAAGTTTTCATTTTATTCAAAATTTTCAAGCCTTAACTATTGTTTTCTATATTTTTATTTTTATTCAATTTTTTTAAGACATTATTCTTGATTTTTTAATTTTTCATTTTTTTTCAAACTTTCAAGATATTATTCTTATTTTTTCATATTTTAAAATTTTTCAAGACTTTACTCTTATTTTTACATTCTTTTAAATTTTTAGTTTTTTCATTAAATTGTAAGGCATTATTCTTGTTTTTTTTTTCATATATTTTAATTTTAATTTTTTCATATTTTCAAGATATTATTATTATTATTCAAATTTTATTTCTTTCAAAAGTTTCAAGACATTAGTCTTGTTTTTTCATAATTTTAAAATTTTTACTTTTACTTTTTCATATTTTTTTTTTCAAATTTTCAAGACACCGCGTTGGTTTTTTCATTTTTTTTTCGAGTTTTCAATACCGAACTCTTATTTTTTCATATTTTAAAATTTTTTTATCTTTTACAAAATTTAAAGGCATTAATCCTGTTTTTTCATATTTTTAAAATTTTCATTTTTCTTCCAATTTGAAGACATTAGTGTTTATTTTTCATACATTTAATTTTTTTTCAATTTTCATTTTTCCAAAATTTTCAAGACATTACTCTTGAATTTTCATATTCTTAAAATTTTCATCTTTTTTTTTTTTTTCAAATTTTCAATACACTACTCTTGTTTATTCTTATTTTTAAATTTTCAAAACATTACTTTTATTTTTTCAAATTTTCTAGATATTGTTCTTGTTTTTTTTTTTTTCATTTTTTCAAATTGTGTATATGTTTTAGGACAAAAAACATACTTTACCCAATATTTTTTTTATAATGTGTATATATTCTTTTTTGGCTAAATTTAACTATTTTTATTTTATTTTATTTTCAAATTTATATAATCAAATTATGATATTTAATTTAATTACTGAGGGACCATATAAGAGGTTATAATAAAACCATAAGTCGCTCAACATGACTTGGAGGATACACAATCCCTTAGCCTCAAGCACGATAACGCAAAGATCACTAGGATTTAAGGGTTTTGTTCATAGGGTTTATGTTCACATTTTAAGGTTTTGTTCATTGTTCATGGTTTAAGGTGTTATGATTTAGAATCCATGGTTCAAGGTTTGGAATTTATAGTTTTAGATTCAGGGTTTTGGTTTCATGGTTTATAATTTTAGCATTTATGATTTAAGGTTTCAGTTTAAGGTTTATGGTTTCAATGTTTAAGGCTTCATGATCTATGAGTTAGGATTTATGGTTAATTGGTCATTTTTTTAGGATTTTTGGTTTAGGATTTATGGGTCTATAGTTTAAGGTTTAAGGTTCATGGTTTATGATTAAGCTTTAATTTTTTAGGTTTCGGCTTAAGGCTTTAGATTTATGATTTAGAATCCATGATTCAATATTATGGTTTATGGTTTAATGTTTAGGATTTAGATTTTTAGGGTTATAAGGTTCATGGTTTAGGTTTTATGGTTATTGTTTGTTATTATATGTTTAAGGTTTGTGGTTTATAGTTCATCATTTGTGGTTTAATGTTTTAGTGATCAAGGTATAAGGTATATTGATGTTTCATGGTTTATAGTTCATGGTTAGTGGTTTAGGGTTTTATGGTTCTAGAGTTTATGGTTTATGGTCTACGATTTATGTTTCAAGGTTTTAGGGTTATATGATTTATGGTTGAGTACTTTAGGGTTTAGAGTTTTATTGTATAGGGCTCACAATTTTAGTGTTTAAAGTTTATTTTAGGGTTCCATGTTTCAAGGTTTATAGTTTAAGATTTAAAGTTTCATGAACCTTAAACCATAAAACTTTAAACTATGAACTATGAAACTCTAAATCATAAAATCTTAAACCACGAACCATAAACCCTAAAATCCCAAATTCTAAACCATGAATTAAAAACACTAAACCCTATACTATACAATCTTTAAGTGATGAGCCATAAAACTTAAATCATGAAACCCTAAACACTAACCATAAACCATGGACTTTGGACCATGAACCATAAATCTAAAATCCTAACCATGAAACCATAAATCATAAAATCATAAATCCTAGACCATAAAACATTGACCACTAACCCATGAAACCTTAAACATTGAAATCTCAAACCTTGAACCTTAAAACATAAACCTTAAAATCATGAACATTAAACTATACAACTCTAAGCCCTAAAACCCTGATGACTTACTCATGAACCCTAAAGCATAAATCTGAAACCACAAAACCATAACATAAATCATAAATAATAAGCATTGAAACATATATCCCTAAACCATGAACAAGAGGTAGGTTGAGTAATATGGTTTGCCATAATAGTAATACGGACCATTTGGAATTCAAGAAGCAACTGGAATATATGGAATAAATCGGTGCAAATTGAACAAATAATGAGACAATAAAATTTAATTCTTGGAACAGGTTGAGAACAAGAGGGGTTTATTTATTCCCTGATCAAGCTTGTTTTACAATCCACTTGCTGTTTAGGCGGCGGAAGTGTATAAAATGGTGGCACAAATACTATGTTAATTGACATATTGAGTGATTAAATCTGCAATAAGGTGTCTCCCCTACATTGATGAAGAGATAATGGTGTAGCTCGTGTAATAAAGAAGATAAAGCAATTTTTATGAAAAACAGATTTTGTGCAGAAATTATGTAGAGAATTGGCGTGAACAACAGTAGCTGTTTTGAAACCTTGCTAAGTTAAACACCGGCTATAATATTACACTCTCATTACCTTATTCTCTTTATATTTTTAGAATTCAAAGACTGAAATTGTAATGGTGAGGCACTTCTTAAGCTATTTCACTTTCATAAAGTAATAACAATATTCTATTTTGCTTCTTAAAAAAAACCAAGTTCAATTAATTTAAGTCTCAATTTGACGAAGATAAACTATTGAAACCATGACGTACCAAAAGTACCACAACCGGTCGAAGCCATTGAACCACAATCTCCTTAGTAAGTTTCTTGTAACATCTTTTAGAAGTTGCCAAGAAAAACATTAATAGCAAGATGTATTGCTTTACCCGTTTAAACCACTCCACATTATATATGGCTCTAATCTATCATTTTTTATGGTAAATATGACTTGATCTAAAACACAACAGAATAGGACAACACTTGTATTTATCAAACTAATGTCAATTTTCAATTATAAAGTTAAGTAATCAGTTTCATGCAACTGGTTCAAAATACACTGGCAAGCAAAGGAAACTGAAAAAGATATCCACGAGTTACTTCATCAAGCTCCAGTTGCCTCAGCCATTTCTTGTTCCACAACGGTGCTTGGGGTAACTGGGTTGTAATGGTAATAAAGTTCACCAACATCATCACCAGACAATTTCTTCCATCCATTTGGTCCCACGTGGTAAACTAAAATCATAAAAATCTCCAGGTTAGAGAAACACTTTCATTCATTAAAAATTTATAGCTATAAATCATGCATCTAAAATGGCTGCTGAAAATTACTCACCAAGTCAGTGATAACAACAATAATATTACTATGTTAATCAATATTTCATCCTACCTAGTTAGAAACCATAGATTATTTTCAATTATTCATTTAACTGGGACATAACATCATTTTTTTTTTGTTGATCATGAACAAATGTGTTCCAGAAATGCAAGTGTACCTTATGGGACATACCAATTATCATCAATTTGTGTAAATACTATTTTATTGCTGGTGAGGGAGAGGATAGCAACAAAATGTCAAACAGATAGAATGTAGAATTGTAGATGTAGAGGGGGAGAAGAATGAGTACCGCTAGCAACTCCACCACTGGCCCCATCACGAAATGTTGCGTGATAAATTGCTCGTCGAGCAAGTTCAGCAGCTTCGTCAATTGACAGGTCATATCGGTACCTAGTAAAAACAAGGAAATTGTCAAAACTAAATTTGGCAGAAGAGTTATAGGTGATAGTTATATAGAAATGTTGACTAACCCGCTGTCCAATACACCATAAGCATATGGTGAACCAGATCCAACAGAGAATCTAGTGCCTTTAAGTCTTCCTCCTTCACTGTCAACATAATATAGACCAGGACCCTAAACAAGAGATTAAATTTTGTAAGCAACAAATGGACTAGCGAAGAAGTTGTTCAGTAATTTGTTGTGTGAATTACCGTCTCATCCCATCCAGCAATCATGGTACCAACAGATAACCCCATTCCACGATATGAGTATAAAATGTTGGCAAGTAGCTTTGAGGCTCCAGTCACTGAAATTCTCCTTTTATTTGCCAACTCGTGCAAACGACACTACAAATTATACAGACCAAATCAGAGAATCCATGTGTAACTCTATAAATGTAGAAAGGGCAGAAAGCATATCTTGATAAACAAAAGCCAAAAGATACAAATTTATTTGAAGTTTAATAATGAGTGGAGCAGTGGTTATCAATGCGTAGTGACCCAAACTAAGTGTCCATAATCTGGAGGGTTTATACCCAACAGTAATGAAAATGACAGAATGGGGAAGGGGAAAGGCTTGAAGATGTGCAAACAAGATATCATTTAGATATGCAAGGAGGTCAATCTTAATTAAATATCAGTTCAGCAGTAGAGTGGATCAGTGGATGTCAACATACTTATTATTATATTCAAAACCAACCAATCCAAGAACAAATGCCAATTAAGTAACATTCCCAGCACCAGTCTATCTAGTCTGGATGACAATGATGTGCATATATATTAAATATTAATATAAGAGTACAAGAATAAAATATGGTGGTCTCCCTCAAGGTCTGCCAAACATATTTAAACATGATGGTCAAGCATGTGCATTATAAATTAGAAACAAAATTAAACTTGATATAGGTAGAAGGAATACTAATTATATACAAGTAAATGGAAATTAGATGTAAAAAGCTATATTACACCACACTCGGACAGTTGGACTACTAAGTAGCATATGAAAGGAATCAAAATTGAAAAATGTTTGGAACCTACAAAATTGTGCCCCCTATGAGTAAATCTCTCCACATTTTATACATGGGAAAAAATTAAGAGGAAATTACAATTAATAATTTAGGATATCCCTAAATTGCATTACCATCCTTCAACAAATTCATCTTGAATAAAAGGTTATATCTGAATTTTAATTATCAGAATTTGAAGCTAGTTTCATTGTTCCCAAGCAAAACGTAATTTTTTTCCTTATCATTTTCATTCCCAACAAGACACCAGATAACCCTCCCATTGTTCAATTTCCATTCCATACACTTTCTTTCACTCCTTGCTTGCTTCTAAAATACAGGCTAAGATGCAGCCTATGCACAAATAATTTTCAGGCAGGCAATTACTATAAATGTACTTCAAAGAGGTAAATTTTACCTACTCAACTGTAACGACAATAACAACATCAATAACAAATAATTACAAGGAAATAACCAAAGCATGGAAATGTGCGGGAGACTAGGGCAGCAATTCAGCATGAGACTGACCTAAAAGATAACAGAACAGACAGATAGAAGGTTCAAGGTTACCTTGATCCCGAGATTCCTGTGCCAAAACTGACAATCAGCGGCACCACCAGCCATTGTCCCAAGCATATACGGATTAATTTCAATAATTTTCTTCACAGACTGCGATGCTGGGGACAGCCAACACTCAAGATTCAAGAACAAACACAACCGCAAATACATAAAACTCATAAATCAGATTTAACAAACACTCACAAATATATCCTCCCATGCTAGCTCGAGAATCAGCAGCCACCATAACACCATCCTTGAAAATAAAAGCGAGAGTTGTAGTACCCTTCGCGGGCTTCACCATCTGAATAGCTCCTTTCAAGAAGCCATCGAACTACACACACAACACTTCAGTTAAAACCATGAACCTTCAACTTTTCTCTATAATAAACTAAACCCTAGCTCCTTAGTTTCACTCCCCCACGATTTCAGTAACAAATTTCAAAATTTTCAGAATCGTGAAATTCAAAACCCTGAGTACTCACATCATTGGAATTCGGAAGGTCGAAGGATGGAGCGGCAGCGAGTTCTCCAGCGAAGTCGTTATGAGGCGCAATCTGTGAGGGAAACGATTCCAGACCGGTGGTATCGAGCTTCATGATTGCAGATTAGTGACCTAAATGAAAACAAAACCTTAAAACTTAAACTTCCCAAAAGAAATTAAACAAATAGATAGATAAATAAAAATGCAGAGAGGATGAAAAAAGAATCCCAAAGTATAAGAACATGGCGCACCGATTCTGGGAGAAGAAGCAATTTGCAGTATTAGATCTCAATCGTTGAGTTAGAAGCAATGAGGGAAAAGTAGAAAGAGGCTGGTTTTCTTTTACAGCATGTATTGGCTTGGAGAAAAAGGCAGAACTTATTTGGGCCGTCTCGGCCCACATTACATACTCCTTTTCTTAATGGCCCATTTATTTCTGTAGAAAATAATTACTAATTTTTTAACACCCATTTTACTTTTTTTTTTACACAACATCCCCATTTTACTTGTAAAACATTTGGTTTAATATTGTTAAAAACATTTTCGATTTACCCCCCTCTGAATTGTAATATATATATTTTTGAGAAAAGAATATTTTATTATTTTTATTTATTTCATTATACCTTTTACCATTCAAATAGTGATATATTTTTTTACTCCATTTCACCATTTTAAATATTGCATAAGTGTCAATAGCGGCTCACATTTTATTATACATTACATTAGTTTATTTCTGAATTTGATCCATAAAGTTTTCTTTAATTTTTGTAAAGTTAAATACGTAATTTAATTCTCAAATTATAATTAATCATTCATTTTTATCCAAATTTTTAAAAATTTCAATTTGATTCATAATTTATTTAAAATGTGTCAATTTAGTCATTTTTCATCAATTTTGTAAAACCCTTTCACTTTAAACGAAACAATACCTTTGTTCTTTTAAAATATTTTTCAAATTTTCCCTTTTTTTCTATTTGTATTATTTTTACAGTATTCTGAATAACAAAACAAATAGATATATAAGCAGGGAGTTTTAAGTTGCCACTTAAAAGCATCAAAACTTTCTTTTCACTGCTCAATGTCTGGCCAAAATGTAGACATTTCCATGGTTGCTTAGGGCACCAAATATGTGCCACCAACAAAAAATAATAAATTAGTTATGATGTAAATATTAGACAAATGTAATAAAAAAAGGGGGGACAGGTATTTGAGGTGGGGAATAAATCTTCACCTCAACCCAGATATTCCCATGTCAGTGTGAGAGCCAACCTCTTTAATGTTGTCTATCCCTCAGCCATCAAAAAACTATGGATCTTTAATGTCATGCAAGTCATGGATTATCTTCCCAGTCACCATGCTCAAACTTATCAACACAGTTTTAATGTAGATGGCTCCTCCAAAATATTTCTTATCCTGTCCAGTGTCCACCATATTTCCAATCATTTTGTTGCAGGGGCTTCAGTATCAGACATTATCCTTTCCATCTCTTCTATGTATGGCCAACTTTTCTTGCTATCCTTCTCATTCTTGATTCCCTGCTTAAAATACAAAATAAGTTACTTGTTGATACAGTAGGATATCTCATAATTGTATTTATTATCATTTTGTTCAGTGCACAAAGATGTACTGTTCTACTGTACACTTGTTTTAAAGCTGAATATGATCCCTTCTCTAAATAATACCAAGATATGAAGAGTAAGATGGTTTCATTCACAGTATGAGTTTACTATCTCCATGTTAATGAATGTAGTTAACATGGAGAGAGACAGGTGAAAGAAAGAATCATGTTCTTTTTTTAAACCTATTCTTTGAGATGGTCTGAGCCCTAAGGTATTCATCGAAACAAAAAATGGGTAAATTATTTTTTACCAACAATGATAAAAGAGTAGTCCACCCATAAAAATTTATATTTACAATCACAATTCACAAAAGAAATAAATTATAATGAAATCTTTATCCTAGATGTATCAAGCCCTTGTAGGGATGGGTTAGCAGCCTCACTTTGCCAGAAAATACTAGTCTGACAATAAAAAGGGTGTCAGAAAACCTCAAGAAAAAAAATTGTAAAAGATTTTTCCCATCTTACACAAGAAAAGCAGGTTCATCACTGTTGTAGCCCCACACACAAATGCAAAGTAGATTGGTGTATATGATGTAAATTTTTTTGAAGTTATCTTGGCATTCAAGGAAAGTATTGTAAACAGGTTAAACAAAATGTGATGCACATTATTAATAAAAAACTGGCAAACAGAATAAGAAATTAAGTTCCTTTTTCACATGAACCAAGGCTTCCTTTAAGGTCATTTTGGTATGTGAGTGAAAATTTCATGAATCAGTATTAAAAACATGAACTTTCACTCCATTTATCCCTTATACCAAACCAAACTTACAAGTGACCATTAATTATAAAAAGCAATCCACCAATTCTGGATGTTTTTTTAAGTGACTCAACAGTTTTCTTTATAATATTAACATCAAGTGGATAAAAATAAGAAACAAACCTGATATTTGAGTACCAAAGATGTCCACAGAGATTTGCACTGTCCAGGACTTCTGCTGATCCCATCAGCCAACAATTTTTGAGAAATCTCTTCCCAGAGGGCCATCCTTCCCTTCACAACTTGAAATCTGTCACTTAGTTCCTCGCGCATACCAATCAGTTTCTTAACTTCCTCAGTTTTCCATTTATTTCTCTTAACTGATTTTGAAGACTTGGGTTCAGAATTAGACATTTCTTCTGACTTGGCTTCATCAATGTTGTCAGAATCATGTGTCTTCAAAGTGGACTTTTGCCCCTTTTGTGAAACAGAACTATTGTCAGCACCGATTGACTTCTCAACTGGTAATGATGTGATGAATGGTTTCCAAAATTCATCTGAATCCTCTGACTCAGATAAATTTCCCTTGGCTCCACTTGCAGTCTTGTCTTCCTCAGATAAATAACCCTCAGGCCCACTTGCAGTCTTGTCTTCCTCAGATAAATAACCCTCAGGCCCACTTACAGTGTTGTCTTCCTCAGACAAATCACCCTCAGCTCCAATTGCATTATCAATACTATCATCTGTACAAGATAATAAAACACACGCAAGAACAATTGTGAGACACAAGCATAAAAATATTACACCAGAAGAAATATATGTTAAAAGTCAGAAGTATCTCCATGCCGGGTGTGTGCAAATGCACAAACGTGCATGTGTGAAGCCAGATATATATAGTGTATATAAACCATGCATGTCCATTGCATTCTGATGTCATTTTACTAAGTTATAAACAACAAAAACATCTCATCAGTAAAGAAATTTACAGTCCCTTGTCCATGTACAATCTAAAACATTCATATTGCCAATTGATTATGCATTCAAAACAATATGAATCCATTATCTCAAGATTCACAACAAACAGGAGCCAACTTAAGAGCAATCAAAACTCATTTCAAGAATGAAATTGACCTTCAATATTGGATTGGTTTGAGAAGGAAACTGCTAGAGTGAAATTCTTAATTAGCTTGGAATATATATATATATATACAGGGACAGATTTAGGAGGGTGGGGAAGCCCCCCCCCCCTTCTTATTAAAAAAAAAAATATTAAAAAAATAATTTTTAAGTTAGTATTTATTTAAATTTTTTTTATTAGAAGATCATATCTTAGTTTTATACCTAATAAATATTTGGTTTCATTACATTTTTATTTATTTTTGACAAGTTTTACTCTTAATAAATTAATTTGACACTTTTCATCTACAATTTTTTAAAATCTTATAAATTTTACTCTTACGTCACATGATTGCAGATTTTACTTTCAAATTTTAAAAAAATTGGCAAATTTTATATTCATTTTGTTTTTTTTTTTTTAATTTTATATTAAATATTTTTTTTTAAAATTTTATCTTCAATTTTTGTAAAAAAAATTCTAACCCCTTCCTACTTAAATTCTTGGATCCATCCCTATATATATATAAAGCTTATGTAAGTTTCACTAACAATAAATAAGTTGAATGCAAGAACTTGAGCGTCACATGCCAATTATAAAGAGGTTAGCCACAAGAATACTTAGTCTTGAATCTTGACTAGAGATGTTGCCATGCTCCCCTAGCCATGCAAGCAACTGTCATCTAGAGGGAGATCAAGACAAACCCTTCAACTCAATAAGAAAGTGGATTCAAAAGTCATGCAAACATACACTTGATGTTGCATATTTGATCAAATGCAAATACAAGCACAAAAGCAAACCAATCATATCTCTACAGTTCTCTATGTATCCTCAAATGGTCATTGATGTTACCTTTAACTTGCAGTGCAGTGGACTGATTTCCCTTCCCATGTCCATCCACTGCTTTACTTGATGTTGACTTTCCAAGACCCACATAGGATTTGTCAGACAATTTTGTGTTTATCTCATCCGCAGGAATGGCTGCAGGTTTTTCTATGGCAATGGCAATAACTTCAGGCCGTTTACCACTGTACTTCCTCACCATCTTCCTCAATACCTCAGACACAATTCTTTCGATGTGAGCCAGTGGACTCTTTACAGGGCAGCTTGAAAGAGCTGCACGGGCAGCTTTGTAGAGTGCATCCATCAGCTTCCCTTTGTCGAGCCATAAGCATCTTGTCGTTATCCTTATCTTCCCTTTCAATGTGTTTTCAGCCAAACTATCTGAAAGTTTAGGGCGAAATATTTCCATGCTGAAAAAGAAAAATATTAAGAAGTCACTAAACATGATGTGCTTCTTTTTTAATTACTTTACAGCTTGAAAGATCTACCTAATAACAATGATGCCATCTAATGCGATTCTCAATCTTTCATCAATAAAGAGATCACTAGATGTACCAAATGCTCTATCGCCATCGCTATATTTCAACTGGATGAAAAAGAAAAAGAAAAATTATTAAATAATTTTCGAAAAGCGGGCAATGGAATACAGAGGACTGCCAACCTGTAAATTCTCTTTTCCAAGGGAAATGAAACCATTAGAAAGAACTCTTCTATTTCTCAAATGTGAAACACCAAGCATCTCTCCATTCTTAATAACCTGGTGCATAAAGCTCATCAATTCCATCAACATGTTATGTAACAAGTCATGTGATATATTAATATAAATCTAATTGTTATAGGCCACTAATCTCTTCTGTATTATATCACAACATCTGATACAGAAGCAATGACTTACAGCGGTGTGCCGAATCCCAGTTGATTTTCCAAGTAATTCATGTTCCTTCAAGAACAAAAGTTCTCCATGGATGGGAAGAAAATGTTGCGGCTTCACTATTCTAAGGACTTCTTCCTGCAAAAAATATATATTTCCTTTACTCTTGTCATATCAGACAAAAAGACATATATGGAAATCATATTAAAAGACTCATTACATGAATGAATAAACTGAAAAGGCATCATAGCAAAACTAGTTTGACAAGGCCAGTTAATTCATGTGATTTGTGAAATCTAACAATCTAGATATCTAACCAGGAACAAAAAATATAACAAGAAATATTGAAGAGTTTGGAAGGTGAAATTAAGATGTAACCATGTCCAATTTCTTTCAAAATATTTTTTAAACTCTCCTTGATTAATAGAATAGCAATAATGATTTGGTAATTTCTATATACCTTGCAAAAATATTGACTACACAAAGATAATAAAAAAATGAAAAAAAAAAAACAAATAAACATTGACATGCAATAAAAAATTTACCAATTCTCCACGATATGCATGACCAGATGTGTGCAGACCTTCATTTTTTCCCATAACAATTGTTGATCCAATCTCCGATATGCGGTTTAGCATTTTCATCACACGAGACTCATTACCAGGGATAACCTAGCATTTTAATTTAGAATCAAAGCACAAATTACACAACACAATCTGGTTTGTTGATAAAAATAAATTATAATGATATTCTTACGTAAAAAAAAAAAAAAAAAAATCCAATATTGACACAAGAAAGGTCAAGCAAAAAAATCCAACATTGTTACTAAAATGGATTGAGAGTAAAAATAGTATATTGTAAGTTTCAAACAACAACAACAACAAAGTCTCAACAAAGCCTTATCCCACTAGGTGAGGTTGGCTATGTGGATCACATAACGTCATTTTAGCATGCTTAAAAACCAAAACTTTAGGAATATTATTTAGCATGAAATCTCCCTTGACAATTTCCTCCAACGTCCTTTTTTGGTTTCCCTTTCCTCCTTTTCACAAGACTAAAAGTCAAGCAATCTATTCTTCTGATTGGTGCCTCTTGTGGCCCTCTTTGTACATGTTTAAACCATCTTCACCGATTTTCTACCATCTTTTCCTCAATCGATGCTACACTAATCTTTTCTCATATATAATCATTCCTTATTTGGTCCTTTCTTGTATGGCTACACATCCATCTTTAACATTCTTATTTTTGCTACTCCCACCTTTCTCTCATGTTGTCCCTTTAAAGTCTAGCATTCATTACCATATAGTATAGCTAGACTTATAGCCGAGCGATATTATCAGTTTCAAACACTGATATCAATTCACTACCAACAGGTTCATTTGACAGTACTATGCCTAACTCGGCCTTCAGATAAAGTAAAAAAAAAAACTAATACAGTAATTTGTCATACCTTAGCAGAATACAAAACAAGATCTTCCTTGGTTAGCTTGAAATTATGACTACTTCCATAAGATGCAAGGTTCAAGGCAGCACGTGGTTCTGCCTGACACAACAGCACATATATAGTCATATGTCTTAACCTGTCCAAAGTCCATACTTCATGAAATTAGGCACCATTTTAAGAATCTTGAAATAACTTACTTGAGAACCTGTTGTTACAATTAGCAAATCCTTTGGAGCATAAGCATCAATATCCTCTGCTTTCACCTATGTATAATTAGAAATAATGAAATGCAGGGCAAGAGACATAAGACTCACAAAAGCTGTCATAAATACAAGGATAAAGATGAATAGATTTCTTATAAATTTATTTAGAAACACAAAAGGCACATGAATAACAAATTAAACAATCAATAATTATCCAAATAGCATGCAAATGAATTAAATTCATAGTCAAACAAATAGTTATTGGCTCACAAGTTATTAAAGTAGTGAAATAAACATTTCCTGGAAATTTTTCAACAAAGATGTACAGATTGATATATGTCAAAAAATCAGTGGGCCATAAAGTTCAAGCTGGTAAAGTAAAACAAGGCCCAAGAACAAACTCTTTATCATTGTAAAACACCATCTAACATGGAAGTCTACTAGTCTTGAAAGCAAATGCTTAACTTCAAAAGTCCAAAGTGCATATACTGAAAGGTGAGTTTTAAATTCATTGATAAAGGAAGTAGGGCCAAGTGGTTCATCCGGAGACAAACATAAATACTGTATTTAAATGACCATGTGGAACCTCTCAAAATCAGTGTAATCAAAGTCACTTGAGGCAAGACGACAGAAAGGCTCCCTGAGTTAACACTAAATAGGAAAAATTCATAAGTGGTGATTTATCTTCTTGCATTAATTTCTTCAAACAACCAAATTAATAAATCAAGTTGATCAGCATTAGATACATCCACCCTCTTAAAATAAATAGGCAAAAATCATAACTGGAGATTTGCCTACTTGCACTGACTTTCTTCTAACAACATAGTTAACAAAACATGCTGATCAGCACTAGACTTTCCTATGGTCCAGCAATCAATCTCTTAAAAATTTGGCAGAATTCTACAGTAAATTCCAGACAGTTATTACCAGAGTGGATGGATCAATTGGAGCCTTTCCATCCTTCCAAGCTGCATCTAAATACGTCCTTAAAGACATCCCAACAAATACCTGATATACAGTTAAAATCTCTTAACATTTGAGTCATTCTAAATAAGACCATTGGAAAATGTGTTAAGTATACTAGACAAGGAGAACATTACCAACTTTCTGCCAGTTAAATCAGCAGCAGCTTTCACACTTCCAAGCCGATGTAGATTTGATGCAAATTGGGTAGTAATAACCCTTCCTTTAGAAGCTGAAATTTGTCTCAACAGTGCATCTGCCACAACAGATTCACTGGTTGTCCTACCAGGTGAGAGTACATTTGTTGAATCACTCATCATCTGAAAAGTAATGTAATGATTGTTTCTATCTTTTGTCAACATTTAAGAAAAAAGAGGGAAAGGATACATATTTGATCTAAAAAGAAGAAAAAAACTGTCTGTATGATCATATTAAATATAAACAGATGTGCATCTGGCATGACATCTAAGACTACTCTTTTTCATATCTAACAGCAAAATTCAACAGAGCAGAACAAAATCATTGGAAAAATTCTTTCTAACAATACTGAGAAGCAGGGGGAAAAAGCATGTTGAAAAGAATATCCCCTAACCAGATATTGCAAATTTAAAATATCTATTACCAAAGAAATACAAATGAAAAAATTGAAAAAGTGGAAACATGTTATCCTTTGAGCAGTTCTACCAGCACTGGCCATGAAAGCCATATTAAGCTTAATAGGAACTATCTAGGTACCACTCAGAGAACACCACCAACCATAATTGTCAGTATACACCTGACCTCAAGGGAACTAGTAATTACTAGCCTAATAAACCCTCTTGGTCTTCAAATCCCTAATGTTAAATCCAGGGAATAAGCTCAAGATAAATTATTTAAAAACAAGAACGAGTAGCAAATATCCAGGTGACTTACCAATGTTACTCCTTCTTTAGAGAGTTCCTCTAAAGCTTCACGATCAAAAACATTCCCATCTAGTGGTGTCTCATCAATCTATTGAATCAACTTCTTCAGCAACAGGAGATTCAAGGTAAATGACAAGGAGGGACAATGCTCTGAGAAATAAAAGTAAAATTCTGACCTTCCAGTCCCCCGTGTGAAGAATAGTACCATCAGAACAGCGAAGAACAAGTCCACAACAATCAGGAATAGAATGGGTCACCCTGATGGGTTCTATCTCAAATGGCCCAGCCACAAACTTCTTCCTTGTTTTAAATACTTTGAGTCTAGATGGAACAAAAATACCATGTTCCTTCAACCGTTTTTTTATAAGCTGTTAAAAGGAAAAAAAATATTTACTTTCTCTGGACTAAACAATAAACAAGCAAAGAACAGATATTTGATGACCAAATTGTGTAGATTTTTTTTTAGTAATAAAAGATATGAATGACAGTAACACAAAGCGAAGAATTCAAGCATTAGTTAGTCAGCTTCATGATATGTTAACAATGACCTCTAACTTGTATCACTTCCGATGGATCAATATTGTCAAACCACAGCACAACAACTGAACAAATTAACAAGTTGCATTATATAAAGAAGTTTTCTGGCCAAATACCTCCATTGTAAAGGAAGATGAAAAAATTGGTGTATTGGAATCCAATGCCGGGATGACCTGAGAAACCAATGTAAGTTATGTTAAGAACCACAGTTCAAAGAAAAAGTGTATGTAGTATGCCTTAGACAAAGTCTCCTACTTTGACTCCCCATTAATTAATAAGTCAAACGACACCAAAGGTCCCATAGAGACAGAAGCATTACCCAAGGCAAGGCACCAATATGATCCTCATGACCATGCGTAATTACAAGCGCTTCAATCTTGTGGCTCCACTTTCTTATAAACGTGGTATCAGGTATAATCTTTTGAACTCCAAGTTCATCAAAGCTGAAATAAGTGTGCCATAACTTGTATCACTAATTTTATTTTATTTTTCCCAAAATGTGGTAATAATATAAGATTAGGGGCCTATTTGAATAAGTTTCTCTAGAAACACTTCTAGAAAGAGAAAAATAAAATAAAATGAGTTTTTTCATAAACTAAAATTAGTTTATGCATCATCTAATTTGTAGAAGTTCTCTCATACCAGTTTGTTTAAATTAAAATAAGTGTTTAAAAAATAAGTGATTATTTCATAAGCTCAAAGATATGCTAATTGAAATAAGCAAAAAACGGCTTATTTTCATGAGTAGTTTAGATACACATACTAAGAAAACATATAATTACTTATTTTATTAAAATAAGTATTTATTTCATCAAATAACTTCAAACAAACTGCCATAAAATATAACTTCTATAAATTAGCTAATGGATAAGCTAATCAGTTTATAGAGAAACTGGTTTCTTTTTCTTTCTTTCTTTTTTCTTTCCTAAAAGTGCTTCTGGAGAAGCTTGCAAAACAGGTGTTAGGGATTTTACTCTGGAAACATGACACCGGCATCAATGAGAATGTAGCGGTCATGGTTCCCGACGAGCATGCAATTCATTCCGATTTCGCCCAAGCCGCCAATGGGGAGAACGCGAAGCGGAGGCCCGTCGGAGCCTTCGTAAAACTGCTCCATCTTGCGTTGAACGGAGTCCTCCATGCTTTTTCTAGGGCCTTCTATTCTCCCCGTTCTTTTGCGAGGCACTTTAGTTTTAGATCCGTCGCTACTTCCTGCAGTATTAACATAACACAGATGCATGTGAAATGCGATATTAAACGTAAATGTGAGAGTGACGTGGATTTGGTGGTTCACCTGGGAGTACAGAAAGTGAAGAAGCGCAAAGTGTCGTTGTTGGTTTGGGGGGGAGAGAGAGGGTGCGAAGAGAGAGGGAGGAGAGAGACGCGAGAGCCGCCATTACAAGCGAAAACCCTTTGCTTTGCTTTGCTACAACGAGTTGGAAGAAGGAGCTGCTCCACCTGGAAGCAGTGGAAGCATAGCGGGAAATGAAGTTTTGTTCATTCGTTCACTTCCTTTCGAAAATATCTTTCTTATCGAGTTCTCTATTATCTATTATGGAACGTGCCTCCCACACGTGTGCCAAAATCACGTGACAATGATTTTTTTTTTTTTGTTCTAAAATACTATCACTTAATTAATAATTACCATCACTTAATTTAGGACACCTTCGGGATGATTTTTTTTTATAATTAAATCAGTTTTAATTTTGAATTTCTTTTCTTTTTTTTTTTAAATTATTGTAAATTTAAAATGAATCAAATGCCTCAATTATTTTATCTAACCTGGTTTTATAATGAAATAATGATTGTGACATACATTGGTGAATAGGTAATAATGAAATGGTGTTGGTTGGAAGGTGGTGGTAACCACGAAAACAACGGAAGTAAAATGGTAAAAGAAAACATAATGGAGAGAATCTTTACTCAATTGAAGGGTGATAGTGACATTATGATAGTAATAACTTTTTTTTTCAACCATCCAACTTAGTTGAATTGTGGTGATGATACCGAGGTGGTAAGGTGATAGTAATGAAATGATGTTGGTAATGAAAATCTGTTTTTCAAAACTAAAAACCAGAATTTTATAAAATGTAATTATCAAATATTGCTAAAAAAAAACACTCTTTTATATGTAAAATAAAATAAAAAATACTTTTTTATATGTTTCAAGTTATATTTCGTAAATTTAAATTTCTATAATCAAAACTGTTGCTTTCAAGTACCAACTTTATTTGGGTCATTATAGTTTTATTTATTTTTAAATATTTTAAATTCTTATAATAGTCTATTTAAAGATTATTATTTTAATTACAGTTTCTAATTTCAATTTTTTTTTCTCTTCATATGATGTATTTTCCTATCAATCTTAAATTATATTGTAAAATATTCCCAACCAACATTAAAATAAAATAAAAATAACAAACTTGAGTACACGACACTACTACTACTACTGCAACAACAAAAAAGGATAGCATACAAGGAACCCGTACGTCATTACTTCTAATAAACACTACTAAGTGACCTGGCCTTGTCTACAGACTGAGGCAACATGAAAGGACTTCAAACACTACTGATATCTGATCAAGAGAATTTGGCAGTGTCAGCACTAGTACAAAGTGATTGTCCAAGTTAGGGTTCTTCTACAGATTCTACACATAACAATCTGCATGTTTAGATTGCATTGGCGTGTGATAAAAACCACAAACTCACCACATAAGAGCTCTCATGTGAGATTGGCGTGTCCTGTGAACCAAGGTAATCCTACTTGAGGACACTGTTTTGTATCTGAGATGGGAACAATAGGTCCCAGAAAGATGCGCCACAAATCGAGTATTATTGTGACCAGCATTGCAGCACCCAAAGCATCAACAGCCACTCTTGCCAAGTCCCATTTATCCCCAGGTTTCTCATCTATCCTGCATATTTACAAGATTCCCCCCATCAATAAAATCAGTAGTACAAGCTGTAAAGATTCAAAGCACAGAACGAGGTAACTCAAACAACTGCTAATTAATAACTTACCTTAAAAACATTGGGAAGCTCACAATGAAGTATATGGCATAAAACAAAGATCCAACTTTGTACATAGAGTCCCGGTCCACGAATTGATAATAAGGGAACTGCATAGATCCAATGCACAGCATTATTCTCAAGAATATGCATTTCATATTTTGAAGGTCAAGTGCAGGGTGAGATGGTTTCAAATGACATCTCAGGGTTATCTACCCTGAAAGATATATATGTATTTGACTATTTGTATTGTGACCATTGTCATATTTAGGACTAAGGAGAAAAATATAGAAAACTAGGAAACTTGTCATTTAGCTTGGCTAATTTGGTGAAAGTATAAAATTTCACAAAGAAGTAAAGAACAAGAATAAGAAAGAAGGAAGAGACTAATAAAGACATAAAACAACTAATTGGAAAATAAACCAATGCAAAAGTTAAATACGGAGTGAGATCCTCAATATAGAATTGCCAAATTGGCAAATTTACTCGTGTAGATACCAAACAATTGCATATACACATCTTCCAATGCAAATAAGAAATTTAGGCTTTGGGATGATTGTCATGATAAATAAAACCTTGGAAAAACTTGAACAACAAAGAATTAGAAACATCTAAATGCTATTTTTTTGGTAGAAAACATCTAATGCTATGATGCCTCAAAGCTAGTACAATCAACATAAATATTCAAAACAATTCACGAATCATGACTAACAAAATATCTCAAGCTATCAAAAGACAGTGATGTTATTTTATTCATATAGCAGATACTGCCTAGTAGTAAAACACTCTTGTTGCATCAAAAAGACAAGTATAAAATGCTTAAGAAACATGTGCAGTAACAATTCAATAAATTTTGGGAAGGGAAATTGGATATCTACTTGAAGATAGGGAAATTTCAATTAAAAGAAAACAATGTGCGATAAAAATATAATACAGTTTGCATAACATAATGCAGAGATGGACGTATGATGCAAAAGAAGCAAGAAAAATTGAAGTATCAAATTGCTTATTCCTTAAATTGTACAAATACCTTGAAACTGAAATTGTAATAAACAAAAAAAAAAACAAAAAAACAGAATGTTTATTACAACATACATTGGAAATAGCCACCGTCTCCAGGTATGCTATAAAATAAGCAAGAGCCAGAATCCATGCAGCTTCAGTAGCCCATTGAATTCTTTCTGGCAAATCAGCAATAAAATGCCGTAATCGACGCAGAGTCATGTTTGATGAAACATGATAAAAGAGGAAGCAAACATGAGTGAGCAGGAATGTTGTGTGTGGTACCTGCCACCACCAAATAGAGCAATTTAATAAAGAGTATGTGGTCTCACTAAGAGATAATTCAAAGGTCTTTGGCTTACATTGTTCATTTTCCATGATGGAAAGGTATAAGATGCACCAAGAACTGTGAAAAAGTAATGTGTCCAGAAATAATTCCCAACATAACTGAAGATTATTATCCAGAGACTGGCCTGTCAGTGTTAAATATGTACATGTCAGGTCGTGATTAGGTCAACTAATTAAATACAAATATGTTTTATAATTAAATTGATCCATAATAAGGATTGTAGAGCAGTAAGTTCCATTTGTTTTTTTTTCAAATAATACAAGAATAAAAAAAATAGATACACGCGTATTATAATATGTTAGAAATAATGTAAATAGAGTAATAGTATGGATATATATTATATATTATTCTGTAATCATGATAATTAAGGTAACTGTAGTTATTGTATTTATGATGCCTATTGAATATAATAGCTTCCATTGTGTAATTGGAACTCGTGGAATTCATCACATGTCTCATTTTCTTGCTCTCTCAATATGGTATCTAGAGCCTGACACAAGACAACCTTAATCCCCAACTGGGACCACAGTCCATTAGTGCAATTTCCAGTCCTGCATCTTTCTCCGGTTGTGTTTCCCCTTCTAATTCATTGCTTTCTCCCTTTTCCAGCATGTTCCACCACTGCCCACCCACTTTTCTTATGACTATTCTAGTCATTGACCCTAAGATCAAGAGTTTCGTCCCAAGACGGGCCAACCCCCTATGTTTCATGGCAAACAGAGCCTGCAAATGAACACACACGCACTGTTTCTGTAT
Organism: Amphicarpaea edgeworthii; assembly: GCA_014843725.1. NCBI lineage: Eukaryota > Viridiplantae > Streptophyta > Magnoliopsida > Fabales > Fabaceae > Amphicarpaea > Amphicarpaea edgeworthii. The sequence continues at coordinate 6,797,303 of CM026328.1, forward strand.
GTTGTTTCTCTCAGTGCTGTGACTTGAGTTGGGGTCTCCAGGGTGGCATGGAGGTGTGTCCCTCCCAAGGCTGATACTTCCATTTTCACCAAACAGTGAGTACTCTAAACAGACAAGCTGGATGGGAGCAACTATTAAACTTGGGCATCAAACATCAAACTTTGGCTCAAGAGCCAAGGTTAGCAGGATTTGAAAATGATCATTCTAAACTGGCTTGTCAGATTATTATTTGCCCTTGGCTACTATTCACCACTGGTCATCATATCAGCTGGATATTAAGAATATTTTCCCTTGGTGACATCATGGAACTATGGAAGAAGTCTACATGGAGCAACCTCATGGATATTTTCTCTTCTGAATCCAAACTAATTAGTCATCTCCATAAATCTTTATATGCCCCATGGTCTCAAACAATCTCCTAGGACATGGTTTAACAAATTCAACACAGTGGTTCGGTGATTTGGCATGACTTAGAGCAAAGTTGGTCACTCAGTTAGTCAGTTTTCTATCGCCATTCAACCACAAGGTGCATTTACTTAGTTGTGAACGTAGACGACATCGTCATTACTGGTAGTGATCACTATGGCATTACACACATCACCATATAAAAAAACTACTGCTAGAGTGACCATTTTCAAACGAAAGATCTTGGTATTCTTCCTTACTTCTTGGCAGGGATGGATCCAAGAATGCCTCAAATGGATAAATTCACACAATTCTTATGGTCATGCCCTTTCTTATGTTTCTTTTTTTTGGATGGAGAATAAAAGCAGGCTTCACACTAGACCTACTTCTTCACTATATTTTTTTTTTGGATTTGAACTAGTCTTTTTCAGTGTTTCAAGATTAAGAAGCAAATACAAGAAAATGCAAAATATGTATTTGAGGTATACCCTACTTGTCACAACTTTGATGACTTAGCCTAGTTGTGGTTCTGGAAAGGCCCCTATCAAGAAATAAGGGAATGGAACCCCACAGAAGAGCTGGGCATGTAATGACTGGTTCTATCATGTCTAAGAAAACTATTTTTATAAACAAAGACTATTAATTACTAAAAATAAGTAAAGATAAACATGCAACACTATACACAAAATAACACTCTAAAATCACTAAATAATAACTTGAGTTTAATGATGATGCGCTGATGGTGTAAAATAGTTTTGTCAGTCAATCACAACTCATCGTTTGTATGACTTTTAAGAAAGTTTTACAAGAGTCAACTGACTTACCATTAATGAAGGATTGTGATTGACTGATAATATAAAACTATTATACATTGTCGGTGCACCACCATTAAACTCTAATAACTTTAGGTCCACACTACATAATTCTTAGTGAACAATACAACAATGGTAAACATTTGGAAAATTTGACCACAAAAAACACTTGCCTTGACCCAATAACGATCCTGCCAGGAAATGCTTCTATCAGCCTGCAAATTTTGAAATCACAAATGAAATAAATTACACCAATCTCTGTTGACACTGACTACACCAGGTATTTTCCGAACAAGTCAGTACTAAAGATGATAAACACCACCAGCACAGCAGATCTTGTTAACATAAGCACAGAGTGAAGCTCAACAGAGAAGCAAGTACTTTGTAGGCTTCAATTCATAAAACAAATCACTAAGGGTCTCTGGGTAAGCTTCTCTAGAAGTACTCAAAGGAGGAAAAAGTAAAAAGAAAAAATGAAATTAGTTTATCCAAGCTGAAATTAGCTTCTGCATTGGCTAATTTGTAGAAGTTCTCTCATTTTTTTTAAGAGAGCTATATGAGAAAACTTCTACAAATTACCTCATGCAGAAGCTAGTTTAAGCTTATGGAGAAACGCATTTCATTTTTCTTCTTACTTTCTCCTTCTAGAAGTACTTCTGAAGAAGCTTACCCAAACATGTCCTAAGAGAAGCCAATAAGCATTCGAATTAGAGGTAAATAATAGAGCAGACCTTTCCAACGAGCAGCATTGGAATGACGAAAGCAGGAACAGCAGAGACCAACCCGATGAGCAAATACTCCAGCTCCGTGAATTTCTGCCCAAGTACTATAAAATCACGTTGTTGTATAATGAAAACTTAGAAGTGAATTTTTGTAGCGAGAAGGGTAAAAGCAGAACCTCGTAAAGATTGAAGGGAATAACAATGCCGAGACAAAGGGTGAGCCAGAAAGGGGTGTAGAGAAGGAAGAAGAGTTCGGCCCATCTTTTGCTGGGGTTTGGAGCCAGCCACAAGCTCGGAGAAGAACCACCACCTGAAATCAATCAATCAATCGCCAAACAATGAACGAATGAATCTGAGATTTCGAGAGAAGAAATGGAAAACTTACCGGTCATTTTGGAACGGGGATCTGAGACGTCGTGAAGAAGATGAATTAATCAATGAATGAATGAATGCCTCTTTCCTTCTTTGACTCACTCACAGTTTCAGTGGATGGCTCCGACGAGAGACGATAGTGATTTAGTTACTTTCTATATAACAAGCTGCGGTGGGAGTGAGTGAAGGTGACAGTCTACTCTACTTGTATAAAACCATTTTAAGTTTCATTTTTTCTTACATTCAACTAACACATGTATTATCATTTATTATATTTATATTTTTTAATTTTTTTTTCTCATTAGATATTATTTAACATAAGTTTTTTTTCTTTTTTTTTTTCTCTCAATAAGTGTCAACCAACGTTAACTTTAAGTATACAAATATTTTTATTCTTATTAATTTGTTAATTTTTATTTATTTTAATACTTATATTAATTAGAAAATACTGTAAAATTAATGTTTAGTTATTAAACTCTTAAATAATAACTATTTTTAAAATCTTACACATGTTGATTGTTTAACCATTTGCAATGGTATTAAATTTGTTGTATCGTCGTATACTTCCACGTTTTTTTGTCCTACGTTTATTTATTTATAAATTTCTTTTACTGATAAAAAAAATAGAAATTTCGTCATCCGTTTATTTTTCGCTCATAATCTTTTTTCTTCTTCTTTTTCTATAGGCAAATAATCCCACAGCTAATCTTCTTTCACATGTAATCAATCCAAGGGTCCACTGAGTACTTTGACCGTATCGTAGCCATGTGAGAATCATCGTAAGTACCCATGAAGTAAGAAAAAAAATGTTTTTTTTTTAATTTATAATAATAACGGGATCATATCATTTAATCACTCAAAATTCGTTCAGCAATACCTCCTAAAATAAACACAACAGGTAAAGAAGAAATAGGCTGTGGAATTAGACTAATAATATATTTTAAATTTAAATAAATTTTGAATTCTTATAAAAAAAATATTATATTTCTTATCCCTATAAAAAAAAACTATTTTGATCATTATTGTTATTTTTCTCCCATTTTAATTTAGAAATTATTTTTGTGAATTATTATGAAATATATTCTTTTGTAAACTCAAAATGGAGAAGAGGTTATGATTTTACATTATTTTTATGAAAAATCAAATCATCACCTATCTTTCATGTAACTACAACCACCCTCCATGTGACGACGAACTTGACTGATCCTGACCCTCCACATAAATGATGTAAAGTTTTAATCTCTTCTCTCTTTCAAGTTCATAACAAATTCATAAAAGAATGGAGAATTTTATTATACTTCACGAAAAGGATGTCTAAATTAAAACAAAGAAAAGATAACGGTAGGGACACAAAATAATTTTTTATTTTATATGGACCCAAAACATATAAAAAAAAATTGATAGGAATCCAAATTAAAATAATATATTTTATAAGGATCCAAAACTTATTTAAACCAACATTTTAAATTACATGTTTGTTGGTATATGTTAAATTTTGAAAATGTATGTAGTTAAAAAATTTAATAATCATAATTTCATAACTATATTTATAAATTTGTTGAATTTTGTTAAACTTTAAATATTCGAGTGTGTAAGTTTACATATTACAAAATTAATTAATTTTTTCGGTATAAACCGATGATCCAATATCCCAATCAAGTTTGATAATTAGAAGTGACAAAATGGATCCACTAGCCAACTTGGTCCAAGCAGTCAAATCGGACTAGCCTATATCATATTCTTGCATGCTTCTATTTCTTAAGTTCAGTTCAATCCTACCAAAATAAACTATTTCAAAAATTAAAAATAAATAATAAAAAATAAGTTTAATAAAAAAAATATCAAAGACAAATTTCTAATTTAGAAACAATAATCATTAAGTTCAAATTGTTGACATAATATAATAATAATAATTCAAGTTTCAAACCATCATTACAATTTAAAATTCATCAAAATTAAAAATAACCTATAAAATTTATCTAAATCTCAAATTAATACCATTAAAACTGAACATAATATAATGTAATAAAATAAAACAACAACCAACCACCAACAGGCATCGTTACAAACTACACTATACGGTATTTACTCTAGTGCAAGAAATCAAATCCTCCTACATCAATGCCAAGTGAGACAGTTGTTTGGTTTTCAACATCTTTTAGCAACGCAGCATCTTAACATTCTCATGGCCATCAATTGTTTCAACTAGGTCATTTGTATGCAACAAGAGTGGTTTTTTTTTTTGCATTTTAAGTTCCTCAAAACTATCAGTCAATTATATATATGGAGTATTTCATGCATTTTTATGTGAGAATGAGAATGGATGTAATGTATTCAAAAATTTAACCATTAACATACATCTACCTCTTCTAAACGTGTTTCATAAGTCCTAAAATCATAAACAAACATTGTTGTAAAAAAAAGTGAACGATTTATAACATGTTGATAATTATTAAAAAAGAATATTATTAATAATATTTTATCTTAACCTATAAAAAAAAATGTTGATGTTTAGCATGTGTTCCATATTCTTTGAAATAGCATGTCATTTTATTAGTTGAATCAATAATGTTTTTGTAACATGTTGCTTGAAAACATAAGTTATAAAAATTTTCGGTGAAAGTTTTAGACCCTTTGTATTTGGAATCAATGACATCAAAATTAAACCTTTGTTTTTTAAACTAAGTGATTCTTTATATTTCTTTTATAAAAAAAAACTTTAAAATTAAAGAAAAATGAAAAGAAGTGTAATTTAACAAAATTGTAAAAAAACATGATTTGCCAAGAATGAAAGAAACATAATTTAACTAACAATTTCTTACCAAAAATTAAGAAGATTTTGTTGGAGGAGAAGTGAAATAATGTTTATTTAGGATATAGAATTTATGACAATTTAGGATTACTATGAAACACATAAAAATACAGTTGTCATATATATATATATATATATATATATATATATAAACAAAATATGAAATAAATCAATTTATACCTTACAATTGAAATTGAATTTTAGATTTGTTTAACTTAAAATTAAAAAATGAGAAAATTGTTATTACATTCCATTTTAGTTTATTTTTATTGATTTATATAATTTATCTATGAATAAAACTTAAAAATTTGTTTCATCTCACCACACTATACTTACTAAATTATCAGTTTAAAAATGATTATTCTTTATATAAAGAATAATGAGATAAATGAAAAAAAATGTAATAAAAATAAGTTTGCTTAAATTTTCTAATTTCCATGAATATATTTACATATTTGTTACTTATATTAAATAAGTTTTTATCCCCATAAATTTAATTTTTTTTTTACTTTAGATTCCTATAAAAAAAATTTAAATTTAAGGTTCCCATAAAAAAAAATTGTTTAAAGTTTTTTTCATTATCTTTCTTCTGTTTTAATTTAAAAAAAAAAAAATAGAAAAGAGACTAACAATCAAAACTTGACTTTACTTCATTTTCGTGGAGGGTCATCCTCCACCCTCCACAGAATAAAATAAAACAAGACAGGAATATGCAATGGTTAAAATAAAAATAAAAATTGATGTATGGTAATAATAAATTTGATAAAAATAAAATAAAATAGTGATAGTTGGTTATGTCTACAAACCGGATTAGTTCCATGGTGTAAGACTTACCCATCTTATTCCTATTGTGTATATAAATAGCATTTGCTTTGAACACTTGAAATCGCTCCATCTTGTTATTGTGTATATAAATCGCATTTGCTTTGAACGCTCCATCTTGTTATGCTCCGTCTTGTTATTGTGTATATAAATCGCATTGAACACTTTAAATCGCTCGTTCTTATCGTCGACGCTTCGTGAATATCAAACCTATTGGTCACTCCAATATCAAATCGCCCGTGCTTGTTCTTGTGTTGGTGGCGTCGGTGTGTTGGTCGTGACGTTGGTAGCCATAGGAGATGCGCGAAGGAAAGAGAGGAGAAAGGGGGAATCAAGGTCGAAAGGAGAAAGAATCGCAAGGAGGAAGAAGGAGGTAGGTTTGGGCGGCGCATGGCAGCGTAAGGAGAAAGGTAAAGAAGAGAAGCTTAGGGAATCAAGAATTGGGTTTGGGTGTGTTCCTTCCATTTTTCTCTCTACTCATTCACGATTCTCGCACTACAGCGGAGCGTTTTTTGAACTTCGCGAGTTTGCAATCAGCATTTGATAAGTTAGGCCCAAATTCTTTTTCTATTATTTTTATTTTTTCTTCATTTGTTGGGCCTTAATCTAAGGTTGTCAAAAATAGCTTCTCATTTATTTTTATATGTAACAAAAAAATATAGTATAATAAATTAAAAATCACACAATAATAAAAATATAATAAACTATTTACAGTATAAAATATAATATAATAAAATAAATAATAATTTTAGATTAAAAAAACATAACATATGATATAATAAATTAAAGACTAATAATCATAAAAAAATGTTATATATCAGATCTTTAATAAATAAATAAAAATGTCTGTTCTAATATATAAAGAACTCAATTTACGCTTCTTTTTTCAAAGCAATGCTTTGGTTCTCTTTTGATTCCATCATCTAAATACTCAACTACCTAAGTCAATTCTGCTTAGAACTCTCAAGGTGTATTAGAGGACTACAAATAACCTTATAATAATAACAATAATAGAACCAATACTATACATATCAAAGATTCAAAGTACTTGCTAGATGAAAATTGACCAAATTGGTGTATGCAGCCAATTCTAATTCCTACCCTTCTAAGAAATCCAAAAGATGAAATGTTGAATTGGTTGTTAAATCTTTTGGAGTAGTTTGAAGCAAAACTTGAGAAGTTGTTGTCACTGAAGTAGTAGTGGAGCATCAAATTCTCTGATCCCCATCAGCAGCTGTTGCTTGAATTTGAGAAGCATACTGAAGGTTCCAAAGAACATCCTCAATAGGTGGTCGGCTCCATGACTCAGAAGATATACATTTGTTTGTTATGGAAATCACAACTAATAGAGATTCTTTGGAGCATGTAGCTTGCACAACTGGATCCACAATCTGTTTCCAACCATCTTCACTATTGAAAGATGTCTGCAAAATGGAGTTAAATTAAATGGAATTAAAGATGCCTATATGCAAGTATGTTTAGTTTAAAGCTGAAAATGTTCTGTGTGAATTCTAATATAAATCCAACGGATAAAAGCAAAATGAAAGAAATGCAAGGATCCTGATCCTTTAACAAAATTACTTTTGTTTTAAAGTACTTTTTCACCTGAGAGTCAAAGATGTAGGTACCTTAGTAAAAAAAAAATATATATATATATATATATAAAATTTATGAGGGATGCTCTATCTTCTTTTCTATTGAAAGTGCAAGCACTTGAGTACGAATGGAGGATAGGTGACCTATTAGAAGTATGAACATCCAACAACATCATCACAAATCTATGTTTTAATTTAGGACTTGAACTGATGCTAATTAAGCTACAGCTTGTTGGTGGATGCTGACATTCTTAAAAAGAATGATAAAAAGTCTCAATGCGTGTTTGGTTCAGTTTATTTTGAATATATAATAGCTTGTCAACTCTATGATAGAGCTTTTAAAAAAAAAGCGATTATTTCTTGAGATATAATCATTTCCAAACATTGTGTAAGACTTATAGTGGATGATGGTATTGTAGATTTGTAGTGCATTAACAAGAACATCTTTTGTGTAATTGGAAGATATCATGTAATCTGAACATCTTTTGTGCATACCATTACACTCAGCACATTTGCTTCTCTTTTAGCTGATGCTGAAGGTCCAACAAGTGCCTCGAGTAGTATGAATCCAAAGCTATAAACATCATCCTCTAACATTTTCATTTGCCTGAAATTACACATGTTGCAAAAATCATAACACAAATAAACCTCAAGGAAGGATCCAAAAAATGATTTATCATCTACTAATGAAATTCTGCTAATTGTATCAGTATTTATCCCATTTGTTGTGTACCAAGAATGTTGAGAGAGACAACATTGGATCTAGAAAAACTATCAAAAGAAAATAAAAACAAAGTCATATGATATATGTGAATCCTTACCATGAATCAGGATTTTCTCCTTTTACCTACAAACCAGAAAAGACAAGACGTGATTAATCAGTGATGTGCTGCAAGACCAACAATATAGAGAGAAATGAAATGAAAAAAACTTAAAAGGAAAGAAATCATACACCACAAGCATCAGTTTCTTCTGATATAATGGATAATCCATAGTCACTCAACTTCGCCATCCAATGTTCATTCAGCAAGACATTGTTGGTCTTAAGTCGATTTTTGAAGAAACCAGGTATCATGCCGGTGTGTAGGAAATGGACAGCCTTAGCAATGTTAATTAGTACTGACAATCGCTCCGACCAATTGAAAACCTTGCCAGGACTATCTCCTGAACATGCAATTTGACACATTTAAAATTAGTTCACAATATAAACTACTTCAGAAACTAAATTGGTGGGGACCAAAGATTTGCTTTCAACTTTCTAGGCTCTAATTTCTTATGTATATTGTATTTCAATTTGAGGGTCTGAAAGCAAGTTGGAAAACATCTACCTACTCATGCAAGCTTGTTTCACACTTTGAAAAGATTCGAAAGCAATTTTAAATTTCCAAGATCTTATTATCCATTCAGCTCAACTAGCACATGGCATTGAATGAAAACAAAAAAAAGAAAGCCAAAATATTAAACCCCCCATTTCCCATTACACATCTACTACACTCTGCTAAATTACAAGTAGAATATTTTTATATTTCTTGTAAACTTCTGCATTTACCTGACAGAATAATGGCATTCATGTGAAACCACTACTTTAATGCATAGTTTATCTGTTTATGGCTCGTACATTGATAATCAACACCCTTTTTTAATTATAAAAAGAAGTATTGTTCGAGATATGGCAGATGAAATTCCTAATAAAAGTTTCAGAGTTACATATTTTAAGACAAGAATGGGTGGATTCAAATAAATGGCTTATTTTAATCAATTGTATATTGATGATACTACTTTAATGACTTGGGATTTTAGTAAACCATTAAAATAAAGTGAAAGAAACAGTATACTCTTACCAGAGAGATAAGTCTGAAAAGTCCCATTTGACACATATTCATAAATGAGAAAGACATTTGCCTCATTACTCTCTCCAACAACACCATCCATGCAGTGCCCCAAGAGGGATACCAAATAAGGGTGACGCAGCTTTGCAAGCAAATCCAACCTCAGCTTGAAATTCCTAATTGAATACTTTTTTGACAAAGGCAAGGACCTTATTACAACCTGTATTCCACTCTCCAATTTTCCTTTGTAAAGCTACAATATCATGGAGAAATTTTCCATTAGCATATCATCTGATAAGAAGAAAATATAGATTTTGGTTGTTCAAATATTAAACCCAACTACCACATTCAACTAAGTCTCAACTTCCAACAACTTAATAATGCTTTTTTCTGTTTTGAGAATAGGACATGTTTTGGTTTTAGACATTACCTTCCCATATATATTTTCACCCATAAAAGTTGAGTTGTCAAAGTTATTTGTGGCTTCCTTTATCTCTTCCAAGGAATATGAACGACATGTGGGGAGGTCCTCTCTGCCTAACTTTGCAGCTTCAGAAACATACCCTGAAAATTAGTACCCCAAAAATGAAAAAAAAAATTTAAATAATTAAATTCAATGTTCATGTCCCTCAATTTATCATATATGCATAGTAGTTCATCCATATTTTCATCCAAGGTTTTAAAAAACAGTCCACGACCGCAATTGCATCTGCATCAGACACATTTGTCCACAAATTCCTGCAATATCAAGGATCTTGACAAAACTGCAATCGTGACCGCAATTTAAAACCTTGTTTTTGAACCTACTTGCGTTTGTGATGAGCTCGGAGGAGAACCCTGCTGCATAGCTGCTATCTTGAACTGTTTTATGCAGTAGGTGCTGCTCTGACACCCCCCAAGGGAAACACCTTTTGCAAGTTAAAACAATGGTCAAAGCCAAAACCACAGCGATTACAAGAATTCCCACAATGAAACCAACAAAAACTCCAACTCTGTATGATTTCTTCTTCACATGAGCTTCTGTGCAGTAGGACACTGCATGCTGATGATGCACACTCCCAGATAAACAGTTTCCATCACTCTTAACAACTCTATTTTCTGATTTAGTGCTCAGTGAAGAAGGCAAGTCCCCAACAAATCTATTGTATGATATGTCAACAAATCTAAGTTGGCTGCTACATCTTAGGTGGCTCTGGAGTGGTCCATTCAACATGTTGGATGCCAAATTCAAGTAACTGATGTTTGGCAAAGAGAAAATTTCAGCAGGAGCAGTGCCTGTGAGTGCATTGAAGGAAACATCAAGCTTCTCAAGCCTACTTAATTGACCATAGTGCTTGGGAATTTCACCTGAGAAGGAGTTTCTGCTGAGGAAAAGACTTATCAACCCTTTTGGCATTGCAGGTAGGTTAGAATCTAACATGTTTTCCCTTAAATCTAGTTGTTCCAAGCCACTCAAATCAGTAAAATCTTGCAAGCTCCCTGAAATTTGATTGCTTGACATGTCAATTTGAGTTAGGGTGGTGACACTAAGGATTGAAGGTGGAAATGGACCCTTCAACCTGTTATTCCTCAAACTAAGAACTGTGAGGTTGCTTGATGAATTGAACAAGCTTGGGATGGTACCATTGAAGAAGTTATCACCCAATCTAAGAGTTTGAAGGTTCACCATTGTGGAAATCTTTGGAGGGATTGATCCATAGAGATAATTGGAACTCAAGTCCAAATGTTCAAGTGAATAAAGTCTGTGAATTCTATCAGGGAGTGGTCCCCACATGCCCAAAGAGACAAGAGTAAGGACTCTGAGGCTGGTTAGCCTTGCCAGAGTAGCCACAAAAGAGTCCATTGAGAAGCTATCTGATAGTGTTGTTTGATTTGGATTGGAAAACCCATCAAAATCTCTACCCTTTGTTGGCTTATCACCCAAGATGGTTAGCTCAGTGACGAAATTGTCCTTGCATGTGACATTAACTTGCCCAGAAGAGGATATAGAGCAAAGATCTGACCAACGATCTCTCCATATTTCCAATTGTTTTGGGTACTCCAAGTGCTTTTTCAACTGGAGAAGCACCTGGGTCTGAGAGGATTGCAACTGAGCACTGCAATTTGCCACATAAAAGACACACCAAGCTGAACAGAATAGCAAAACCAAGTCATGAAACCCCATCAGAGAAGTTCTACTCTTCTATTTGCAGTGCTTCAAGGAGTGAGGACCAACTAGCTTAAAAAATCAATGTTAAAGAAGTTCCATTAAAATTAAAATAATTGAAAACTTGAAACAAAGACCACCCTCCAGAATATAATAATAATATTAATAAAATAAAACAGACATAAAAATTGACTAGTACCTCATATGAGCTTAAATATCTTTGACCATATGAATTGTTAAGCGGAGGTAGTTGTGCAAACATTAATGAAAAGAATGTAGCAGTAGAGATTTAAGAACAAGGGTCAATAAAGATAAGCATTGGCTATGATTATGAATGAAGTATGAGGGCAAAGAGAGAGAGAGCAACAATAATAACATCTGTGCAGGGTTCTCTCTTATATATATAATATAATGGACATCAAAGATGTAAAACAATGGTATTAAACAAAAGAAAGATCATCAAGTTGTGATCTTTGGCCGAGATACGAAAGTGGGGTACCTGAAGTTAATGCATTTACTGCTTCCACATGGTGCTCTTTCCTACTGTGTGCTCTCAACCAAATAGCAATAATGGGGTGCCAGAGGAAAAGGGTAATACTAAAAAGAAAGGTTCTTCTGAAAGAAATGAACTTTATGTAGAGAAGAAAAAACCAAGTATCAACTTAATACTACATTGTTTCAGCTAAAGTTCAAATACAGACACCACATCCAAGTTTTCATTGGTTTCTAATTCAACTCTTTATCGGATACAGATAATAATGGATATTGGTGTGAAATTGAGGACTTTTTGGGTAAGACGTACACCAACCAATAACATTGGAGCATAAGTTGTTATTTGTTAACCGCAGAAAACAAACAAATCAAACATGGGGTGATGGATCATATGATTAGTATTATTATTATAATATTATAGTAAGCACTTGTGGTATGAATGAATCTAACATCTAACAAACTTGAGATGCCATGCCGTGGGGGACCCACAATCATTGTAGAACTATGTCTACATCTTTACACTTCATTTTCACTTGCAGATTTTTGCATTACTTGGAAACTAAAAGAATCTACCCTGCAACTTCAGGTTTCTTCGCGTTTTTAGTTAATGAAAACTTGCATGTTACCAGACTTCGGCTCTCACCTCTCTCCTTGTGTCCTTCACCTAACGTTCCTCCTTTGTCCATCACGTTTTTTCATTTTCCCTTAAGATAATGGAATTCATTAATCAATTGAATCAACGACTCAACGACTTGATATATGATTATCAATATTCAATATATATAATAAAGCTATCAGGTCTAATTTATTAAATCTGAACACGAAGTAACTTGGATTGAATTATATTAGTGGGATGAAACATGTCACTAACAGGCTTAATTAAGATAATTTATTTTAAATATTTTCTCTTTTTAATGGTTTTTAGAATTTTAAAAAGTAATTTCCCAAATTAATTGTTTACTATACATGAGCCTAGTTGCATTGTAAGTTGTAAGTTGTGACCAGTAAATATTCTAATGGGAGATTATGGCCACGGTCTGAAAAAAAGTATCATGGTAAAGTACTGGTGGTGAAAACAAACCAACCAGACTAAATGATAAATTTACATGGCTATTATGTATATTTATATATGATAGTGAATTAATGATACATTAGATGTCCTTGGAACTTGGGGTTCCTGCTTACCTGTATTGACAGGCTGTCACTAACAAATAAAAAGCACAAATGATGGGTATTTTGGCCATGGCCTCCACACACACCTTATTAAGACAAATGAGTTGAGAGTGTTATAATGTTGGGTAACAATCACATTTGGTTACGCCATGGGACACCCCTGTCTGTTTCTGTACTCCTCTGTCCCAAATTTAATCTAGTGTTAGGAATTTAAGGTTTACCTTTGTCAAATATAAAATAACATAAAATTGAAGGTTTGCCATCCACAAAGTAAACAACTTTTTATATGCTTAAATTACTAAAGAGATTATTATTTTATTTTTCTTGTAGTTACACAGCAGATTTAAACACTTTAAACAATAATTTATTTCAATGATAAAAATCTTAAAATGAGTGATTAATTTAATTTTTTTTATCCTATAATACTTTTAAAAAATGTTATTTATACTAATAATTTTTATATAATGGTGAAAATTAAGTAATTTACTCTAATAGGAAAAGAAAAGTTAAGCAAAATTAGTTAAATTTAATCAACTCATTAAGCATACTATTGAAAATGCTATTACAAATAGTATCTTTTAATTTTTATTTTAAGGCTAATCTCTTTTAGAAAGTTTAAAAGCACCCATAGACTTCATAATGTTGCCCCATTATTTTCAAAACCATGTGGACTTTATTTTAAGATCTAAATTCTATCCATTTATGAGAAGAGTTTCGATTAGAGTTAGATCCTGAGGATAGTTATAAACATTACTTTGATGGCTGATGCATTATTTTCATACTAAGATTAGATTAGATTGGTTAATAATGAACCCAATTATAAATTCCAACATTAAATACACATAAAAAAATTATTAACCTTGACTTTAAAATGAATTTGTATTAATAAAAATGTCATTTATTTTAATTTAATTTAGAGAGAATTGTGATCATGAAAATTAAAATTTAAACTAGATACTTTTATTTATAAATTTTAGTAACAAATTCACTTTTAACAATAAACCTTATCGAACTATCTATCTATTTATAATATATGAAATTGAAAGGAAACCTTTTAAACCTGTCTCTATAGCCTCGTTGCTTTAGTAGTTTAGTTGCACGAGAACCCTAATATTCAAGTTCGAATAGTAGTAGTTTTCATATACTTTCTACTAATGGTGCAAAGAAAATTCACTACATAAGCGTGACTTGTGATGTTAACAACTTAGCCACCCAATCAACTTTTATGTTGTAAATTAAATTTTTTTCTTCTTATTGAGTTGTTATCTTGTAAATGATTCTCTTCATTTTTAGTTTTTTAAGTTTTTTTTTCTTCTTTATTTTAGTTTTTCAAAATTTGTAGCAAAATACTCATGAATTTAATTTAGTATCAAGATAACACATATAATAGTTGAGTTAGGTGTGTAATTAGTAGAATAGGCACCACATTATTATTCTTGTATATAAATAGCTACCTGGATGTAATTATTATTCATTCATAAGAAATAATTTTCCACAAATTTACTCTTCCTACAATATCAACATGGTATCAGAGCTATGAGCTCTGGTGACCACCCATTTTCTTCTCGTTCTTCCTCGTTCAAGCTTTCTCTGTATCCTCATCTTGAACATTCTTTCCTTCTTCTACGCAGTTTCTCCTGCTTCTTCTCTTATGGATCACCAGAGCTATGTCGATTTTGCGACAAACTCCGCAAACCCTTACTACCTGCACCCAAACGAAAGTCCCGCGCTGATTCTTGTTGCTCCGCCGCTAGACAACAAGAATTACCACACCTGGTCCCGATCAATGCACATTGCATTGATTTCGAAGAACAAGGAAAAATTTATTGATGGATCGTTTCCCAAACCTCTCGTTTCCGATCCTCTTTACGCTCAATGGATTAGATGTAATACCATGGTACTCTCTTGGATTCAAAGATCGATTTCTGAATCGATTGCAAAATCGGTGCTATGGATTGATACAGCTTCGGGCGTTTGGAAGAATCTTCGGATTAGGTTTTCGCAGAGTGATATTTTTCGCATTTCTTGATATTCAAGAAGAGCTTTACCGTTTCCGCCAAGGTACTCTTGATGTCTCTGAATATTTTACTCAATTGAAGATGTTTTAGGATGAACTGGAGAATTATCGCCCCCTTCCCTGTTGTACTTGCTCTTTTGCTTGTTCGTGCGGTGCTGTTGATTCAGCCAAAACATATCGTGAGCAAGATTACGTTATCAAGTTCTTGAAGGGATTAAACGAACGATTTGCACATTCAAAGTCCCAAATTATGATGATGAATCCTTTGCCTCACATAGACAAGGCCTTTTCACTAGTTATACAGCAAGAAAGTGAGTTGAATTCTACATTGACAACAGATTCCACTGATTCTGCAGTAACTGCATTACATGTCAATGCTCAGCACTCTTCAAATGGGAAAGGCTTGCAGTTTCACAGAGGCGAAGGTTCTTACTCTCCTAAAGGATCACATAGAGTTTGTACACATTGTGGGAGAACAAACCATACAGTGGAAACTTGTTTTCTGAAACACGGTTATCCACCTGGTTATAGGCAGAAAGGGAAAGGTCCAAATCACGCTCAGAATTCCTCACAGTCTCAGGCCAACACTGCTTCAATTCCTGCAAAAGATGCATTAGGTTCCTCTTTTGGCTTTACTTAAGAGGAGTTTCAAAGTATTCGAGCCTTACTTCAACAATCAAAAGCTACCCCTGCTGCTCATTCTATCACAACTTCTCCCTTTGCCATGAATTCACACTCTCCTACAAGCATTGGTAAGAACTCTAATCTCTGGATTTTAGATACAGGCGCCACCGACCATATCACTTTCAATCTTGCTGTTTTTGCTTCATATCAAACCATCGTTCCTGTATTTGTTTCTTTGCCAAATGGTTCTCACATCGATGCTTTCATTTCTGGCAATATCATTCTTTCACCTACCTTGAAACTTTACAATGTTTTGTATATTCCAACCTTCCATGTAAATTTGATCTCTATTACAAAGTTAACTAGCAGTAGTGATTATCATCTGAATTTTTCTTCCAACATGTGTCACATTTTGCAGAACCATTCGAGGCAAACGATTGGTACAGCTAGCCTGCAACGAGGTCTCTATGTGATAGATACAAATAATGCTTTCTCTCAGTGTAATTCTGTTGTTTCCAATTCTTTTGAAACTTGGCATCTAAGATTAAGCCATGCTTCTAATTCAAGTATACATACTTTAGCTAAAAATTTCTCTCTTATTCCTTGTAATAATAATACTCTGCAACCTTGTGACTCTTGTCATTATGTAAAACAGAAGAAACTATCTTTTCCCAATAGTATTACTCATACTCATTCTCCTTTTGAAATTCTGCATGCTGACTTATGGGGCCCTTATGCCACAGAGTCCATTCTAGGACACAAGTACTTTCTTACACTTGTAGATGATTTTTCCCATTTCACTTGGGTAATATTTCTCAAATCTAAAACTGAAACCAAGCAAAGTATCATCCATTTTGTTGCTTCTTTGGAAAATCAATTCAACACCACCCTCAAATGTCTTAGATCAGACAACGGGTCTGAGTTCTTATCCTTAAGTTCTTTTCTTCTGTCCAAAGGTATCTCTCACCAAAGAACTTGTGTTGAAACCCCCCAACAAAATGGGGTGGTTGAGAGAAAGTACCAGCATATACTTAATGTGGCTAGAGCTATCACCTTTCATGCTAATATCCCTATAAACTTGTGGAACTTTAGCATTAAATATGCTGTTCAGCTAATCAATAGGATCCCTAGCCCTCTACTTCAATCTAAATGCCCCTATGAAAAGCTATTCAATTCTTTCCCTGTCATCATACATCTGAAAGTTTATGGCTGCTTGTGTTTTGCTACCACACTCCAAGCCCATAGGACAAAATTTGAGCCAAGAGCAAGGAAAGCTGTTTTCCTTGGTTTCAAGAGATGACACCAAAGGCTACTTGCTCTATGACTTAACATCCCATGACTTGTTTGTGTCCCGGAATGTCATCTTTTATGAGACAGTTTTTCCATTCAAAAGTTCTGTCCCATCTGTGAATTCTGAACAATTACCTTGCCCAGTGGATAATACATTTCCTCTTGAAACTGATACAGCACATGCTGTACCAACTGGTGTACCCACTGATATCACTCCTGACACCTCCACATCAAGTCCACCTCCCCTTGACAACCACCGTTCAGCCAATTCAGACCCCACCAGCCCTACTATCATCGATGCTGACCCCAATGTCAATGATGACACCCTTCATCACAGCTTGGACCCTGCTTTTCATGCTCCCCACCCTCCTGTCCACACGGCTACTTAACCTACCCGAAAATCCACAAGATCCAAACACCCCCCTACATATCTAAAAGACTTCCATTGTAACCTTCTTTCCACCAATTCTCAACAGTCCTCACCTCATTCTTGCTCCATCCCTTATCCTCTCTCCAACTCTTTATCCTATGACCAATGTTCTCCTCTTTACAAAAAGTTCTGCTGCACTATTTCCTCCACTTCTGAACCTAAAACTTACCTTCAAGCATCTAAACATGATTGTTGGAGAAAGGCTATGGATGCAGAGATGACTGCCCTTAAGGATAACCAAACTTGGATCCTTGTGGATCTTCTTGCAGGAAAAATTCCAGTCGGTTGCAAATGGGTTTATAAGATCAAATACCATGTCAATGGAGCCATAGAGAGGTATAAAGCTAGGCTGGTAGCCAAGGGTTACACTCAGCTTGAAGGTGTGGATTATTTTGATACTTTCTCCCCTGTTGCAAAAATTACCACTGTCAGGGTCCTTTTATCCATTGCAGCCATCAAGCATTGACATCTTGAGCAACTTGATGTCAACAATGCGTTTCTACATGGGGATCTCAATGAGGAAGTGTTCATGTCTCTCCCCCCTGGTTATGATATGCTAGAATCTAACAAAGTATGCAAGCTTACTAAATCCTTATATGGATTGAAACAAGCCAGTAAGCAATGGCATGCTAAGCTTTCTTCTGCCCTACTTTCTTTGGGATATAAACAATCTGCAGCTGATCATTCTTTGTACACCAAGAGCACTTCTTCTAGATTTACTGCTCTTCTTGTATATGTCGATGATATTGTTCTGATAGGCGATTCTCTCACAGAAATCAACAAGGTTAAAGCCTTTTTGGATCATAAGTTTCGCATTAAAGACCTTGGTCAGCTTAGGTACTTTTTAGGTTTGGAAATTGCTAGGTCCACATCTGGCATATTTCTCAATCAGAGAAAATATGTCTTGGAATTGCTTGAAGACACAGGGTTTCTTGGTGCCAAACCTGTTTCTACTTCCATTGATCCTAGTACCAAACTCTCCTCCAATACAGGAACTCCCCTTACTGATCCTTCTTCCTACAAGAAATTGATTGGAAGGCTCTTATACCTCACCAATACACGCCCTGACATATCCTTTTCTGTGCAGCATCTTAGTCAGTTTGTGGCTAACCCTTTGGATTCTCACTACCAAGCGGCTACCCGTGTTCTACGATATCTGAAGGCCTCCCCTGCAAAAGGCATTCTCTTCTCCAGCACTAGTCCTCTTAAACTTCATGGCTTTGCTGATTCAGATTGGGCTCGTTGTCCCGATTCCAGGAAATCCGTGACTGGGTTTTGTGTGCTTCTTGGAAATTCTCTCCTTTCATGGCGTTCAAAGAAGCAGAACACTGTATCCCGTTCGTCTACTAAAGCAGAGTATCGGGCTCTAGCTTCTCTTACATGTGAAATACAATGGCTGTGTTATCTTTTTGTAGATTTTCAGATTTCATTCCCTGACCCTGCTTCCATTTACTGTGATAGTAAATCCGCCATCTATCTTGTGCACAACCCTACTTTTCACGAACATAGCAAACATATCGAACTAGACTGTCATGTGATCCGTGAAAAATTGACCACAAAACTGATACATTTACTGCCTGTGCCTTCCAGCTCACAATTAGCTGATGTGTTGACTAAACCATTACATTCTCCATTGTTTAACTCTCTTCTGTCCAAGTTAGGATTATGTAATATACACATCCCAACTTGTGGGGAGATATCAAGATAACACATATAATAGTTGAGTTAGTTATGTAATTAGTAGAATAGGCACCACATTATTATTTTTGTATATAAATAGCTACCTGGATGTAACTATTATTCATTCATGAGAAATAATTTTCCACAAATTTACTCTTCCTGCAATATCAACATTTAGTTGATTGAATAAAATACATGAGTAATATAAATCACTTATAATACTGTATTCGATTATTATGAATAAAAAAAATTATACTAAGATTATTTAAAAGTTTACTTTTACTAAATTAATCATTCAAAGATTTGTTTTATCAACACCGGTAAAAATAGTTATAAGAAAATAGTTACTCAAAGATACCAATAAAAATAAAGTAAAAATATAAATAATTATTATATATTTATATTATTGAAAGTTTAAAAATTTATAAAAAATCAAAATCAAAATAATTTTTTTTTAATGTATTCCCTTTTTATATATGGTACAGATAGAGTTGTTTTGAAAACTTACATGGAAACATTATAAGTATTTGATACATTAATTTTATTTTATTTTTTTCGGTTGACTAAGCAAACGATACGATTTTTAATATTTTTACTCTAATATACTCTATATTACTATTATTAGTTAAAAACTACAAATTCATAAGTAAAATTCATCAAATGAGAATTTTTTTTTTTTTAATTTTCAATAATTTCAACGAATAATAAAAATATATACGTTCAAAAAAATTGCTTTAAAGATTGCATGGCTAGTTTTTCAATTTTAAATATTGGAGATTAACTTATTAATAATATATATATATATATATATATATATATATATATTAATTATAAAGGATGGCATGATAATTATTTACATATTAAGAGATTAATTTTAATATTTGAAAACTAATTTAGTGATGAAATTAATTTAAAAAGCTAATATGATAGTAATATCTTATCTCTATTTCATAGTTATTGTGCAAATCCTCTACAACAAATAGGAATAGGATTTGGAGTAATAGAGTATTTATTGGTCAACAATAAAGTTCTATTATACATCCTATATATATATATATTTTTTTTATAATACTCATAATTAATAAAATTTTATTTCATTTTTTTATGTAACTTTTGTTCTTTTGAAAAAAAAAATGGTATTTCATAATAGAAAAAAAAAAAGAATAACACACAAATTTGTAAAATATGACTATAAAAAAGCAAAAAAAAAAAATTATATAGAAATAATTATAGAAAAACAAATTTGCACCTTTATATTTCTCGATTGATTTGGTGAAATAATGTTCTATTGATTATTCTATTTTTTTCTCTTTTAAGTATTATGAATTTGTGTGTTATTCTTTCTTTCTTTTTTCTATTATAGAATATTAAAAGATTTTCAAAAAAAAATATAAAGATAAAATAATAAATGAAATAATTTTTTATTAATTATGAATATTATTGGAAAAAAAAATGTATCTAGTATGATATACTGTATATTACCATTACCCTACTACTCCTACTGCAGAGGATAGCACAATTTACAAATTCTAAATCTAAATCTTAAAAAAAGAAAGAAAGAAAGGAGGTGGGGCTAAACAAAATCGAAAGCAGTTGCTGAGTTGGGAAGAGTTATCCGAAACTAATAATGATCTTTTTGAGCTTTATTTATTATTGCCATCTTTTGCTGCAAAAAAAGTTATTTGCTTTTTGCGCACTAGCACGTGCCACGTGCAAGCAAACAAAGGAATCGGCCCTATTAATCCTCAAAATTTGGAGGAATGCATGCAGCACCATACATAATACATTACACGTACAACGCAATAATAATTGTTTTTTTTTAAAGGTAATTAAGCTGGGTTCATTTTAAAAATGAAATTAAGAGTTTGTGCATTTCAAATTTAAAATGAAATTAAGTTTAAATATCTTTTTGTTTGTGTTTTATAAATATTCCAATTTTTGCTTTTAGTTTCTGTAGCTATTTTTTTGTTTGTTTATGATCTTTATTATGATACTCAATCCTTTCATACAAATGTTTTCTCAAGAGAGAAACGTAATGCATGCACATACCGTCTTCATGTTCTCATCGAATTTTTTTCTATAAGATGTCCACCTTTTCATCATCACTTTAGCAATGTACACAAACCATTAATAGCGAGATACCAGTTATTTTGGATGTAACCAGTTTTGTTTTGTTTTTTCAAAGTTTAACATTATAACTTTTGAATTAAGTAATTTTGAATGTTCTGAAAAATGTGAATAAGATTAAAAGAAGTCTATCCAAACATAGGCTGAATAGTAACTTTGATTAAGAAACAAAGCAAGATTTAAAAAGTTGCATACATCTTTGAAGTTTCGTTTTTAATATATCATTTGTTTGGTAGATAAAAAAAATCTTTAAGATTCGAAGGAAAGTTCCAACAAGGCAACAACTGTCTTCTTAAGATAAAATTAGGATTTGAAAAGCAGAAATAGGTTAATATATAATTTGGAAAGTAACTTTTGTTTTGAATTAAGAATGTCTTTTGTTTGTACTTTACTTTCGGTTTAGCTCTTTATTTCATTTTTGTTTTGCTTTTTTACTAAATGGGTCACTTCTGGTGCTTTGTTTTTATCTTTTTTTAATATATCAATTGTTTGGTTGATAAAAAAAAAAAATCTTTGCAGTTTCGAAGGAAAGTTCCAACACCTGTCTTCTTAAGATAAAGCTAGAATTTAGAAAGCAGAAAATAGGTTAATACATAATTTGGGCCAACTTTAATACTGGGCCCATTTCAATTATACCCGAATAATACAGACACTGTTTTTTTTTTTTGTTTGAAAAGCCACCGTTTCCTTTATTCCTTTGCCTTAACGGCACTTTAAAGCAAATGTAATCAGCGTAAAGGGAACACTGATCATGAGCGAATTAAATTCATAGTTTTGACTGTTAATACAAGAGTTTAAATGCAGTGCACGAAAACTGTAGATTAATATTGCTATAATTTTATAAGAAATATTATTAATGGAAGGCGATGATTGTTTGTAAAATTAGTTTATAGTATCTGTGTATTATTTTTAAACTCTTAATATAATTAAATTTTATGTTTCTCTTTTATTTTGATTTATACAATTATATACAAAATTAACATATATATATATATATATATATATATATATATATATTAAAATGAAGATACTAGGTAATGTTATGTTATTATTTAAATTAAGAAAAATCTATGTAAAGTTGGAAAAAAAAATTAAACATAATTTTATTGCACCTAGATATAATTTATTTATCCAAAAAGTAACGGGAAAAAGGGGGAAAAGAAATTGGACTACTTGACTAGTGGTTATGCAAATTGGAAACTATGAATGGAATATATGGAAAAGCTTCTCATTACCTTCTCAAAACTCATCAATAAAATGCATTCAAAAATGGAGAATCGAAAGAAAGTAATTACAAAACACAATACATGCATTAAGAAAAATGCTAGACTGAAGGGCTTATACTATTTTCATATATGATAAACTAATTTTATAATATTATAGAATCATAATCTTTTATTTATGATAAATCAATTAATTTTATAAATTATTTAAAAAATCATATAAATTAAAGATTATAATTCCCTTACAATATCAAATTATAATTAACTTATAATATCATATCAGACTAACCTTAAATTTCATATTTTCATTCCTTCCGACTAAAAGAAAAGAAGAAAAGGTACAAATGAGCATTTAAGGCATTTGCACCACCACAAGAAAAATAGGTTTGGTACATAACACACAATTAATATGCAACAAATAAGGACGATACATATTACATACACCATAAGGCAAAGGGTAGTGATCACATAAAAAAATCATATGACCAATTAATGTATGGTCCAATCCCTATATATAATGGGACTAATTGTTTAGTCATATTTTCAATCTTTATCGTCACATTACTATTTGTTATGATGTAGGCTAGGAGGATGAGATTGGAACCAATGCTACGGTAGAAACCATGGTGAGTTTGCGGTGGTCCTTCATAGAACTATAACTTCTCTAGTGGAATTGTGGAAACACACGCAGGAATTGTTAAATAATGTTTGAAGAATGGTTAGAAAGAGTCAAGTCTCAATATAAGAAATATTCAATATCATGATTCTGAAATTAAAAAAGATAGATAAAATTATTCAATGAGTGAATCAATTTTACAATCAAGATAATCAATGACTTATATAGTCAATTACAATATAACTAATTTATATATAACTTTAATTACATTTTGGTCTCTTAAAATTTAATTTTTTGTGATTTTGACAGTAATTTTTTTTTCGACACTTTTTTTTTCTAAAATTATTTTTAATAGTTTTAATATATCGATTATTTTAAACGTTGACTATGTTAAAAATAATTTAATGGAAGGATCAAAATTGTTAAAAAATAAACAATAAATTCAAAAATGTAATAGAAGGATCAAAACTGGTAAAACAATTATTTTAAGGACCAAAGATAATGAAAAGAAATTAAAAGATTAAAATCTCAATTTTAAAAAAATCAAAATTAAAATTAAAGCTCCCATATATAAATTCCATCAACGTAATTAGGCCTGCAATATACAAACTCCGTCAACGTGAGCCATGCATATGCTTGTTTTAGATTATCTTGAACCACACAAAAATGTTGCGGGATATTCTCGTAGATTTCAGTCTCAGTAGATCTAATCTCTACACAATCTTCATAAGTATATCTAGGATGGAAAGCAATACTATTTTTTTCACTCTTCTAAATTATCTTAATCCATAATAAGCCATTGACTTTAATAGCTTATTACTAGGCTCGGTTTAATAGTAACAATTTGTACTAAGTTTTAAGTTCAAACCTTCTTGTTATCATTATATAAAAAATGTCATTGACTTTAGTTTGTAAAGAATGCAACACACACACCATCTAACTCATGCGCATTTGGTCTCTTCAAATATGCAACAACATTTGATCTCTTCAAAGATTATGTGTTTTTTTTATCATCTTCAAATTGAAGAAAACAATGAACTTCATGCAACCTGACAATGAAATAGGTTACACAGTCATAGATACATCCTCGCTGATGGGAAAAAGAAGTGTCTTGACTTCATTGAAGAAGTGAAGAAAAAATCAATAATTTGTTTAAAATTTGAAAAAAATGGAGAAAAAATTATTTACTTTAAAAAATACTGTTAAAAGTGATTTGGATTCAGAAATCTGATTATTATTATATAAAGAAAGATGAAAACTTAATTTCACTACATTTCTAAGACATCTATATTAATAGATTGTATGAAGATTTTATACATCTATTAATTCCACTGGACTTTAGTGAATTGCCAAAAGGCCCAGCAAATAATAAGACAAATCCATTACAGCCCAAGTTGAACTAGAAATATCAACGGGCTAGCTTGATTCAAGAATTAGACAAATCTACCACAAATCAGATGATTAATAAAAGACAACTTTTACCTTATGCAATTTGCTAATTTTGTTTGGCTTTAAGTATATGTGACTTAATAATACTTCCAACACAAATATCATTAACTCTTAAATCTCTCACGTAACTTTTTAAAAGTTTCTCCTAGTAAATTTTACCAAATAAACTTAAATCATTATTTTTTTAGAAGAATCATTATAATTTTTTAATAACTTATTTTTACAAACTAAAAATGTGTAAAATATTTTTTGATGCAATAAAAAAAAAATATATATATATACATAACTAAAATATATTTATTTAAAATGATAAAATTCACTAAAAAGTTTTGTAAAAAAATTCCAACGATTTTAGCTGTGTAAAATAAATCCAATAGCTAGTTGGTTAGTTGTGTAAAAAAAGTTTTATTAAAATTATTTTAATAATATTTTATTATTATTTTTATAAATGAATAAAACATAATATATATTTTTATTATTATTTTATGAAAAAAAAGAAGAAGAAGGAAACAATATTGCTTGAAAAAGTTTTATGCTCACAAGCAACACACATTTATTATCTCGCAAAGGTAAGTATTTGACTAAAGTTCCATGCAAGGCAAGTAACACACATTTATTATACAGTAATCATTTGTTATTCCATGCCATTTTACTCATATACAAAGCTAACTTAAGTCATATTGCCAACTCTAGGGTAAATTTTGTAAAGAGGTAAATAAATCATGTAGCTCATAGCTTAGCCAAAACTTCAAGATTATATGTTGATTCTCATGTTTTTTTATTACATTCTTTCTTGTATTCTCATTGATGTTATGAATGAAATGTCATAATTTGGCTCCTTTCAAAGAAAAAAAAAAGGGTGTTCGACAAACATTATGTTTCCCTGATACCAATATTTGATAAGCAACCCAATGTGGATACTCTTAGAAAGAGTGTTGCTAGCATAATTATCAAAATTGGATTAATCTGTTGGGCCAATACTCGAACAATTAATTGGTCAGAGTTTCAATTGGACCGAAAATGCATACGATCCGGTCCGACTCGACCTGACTTAGTGTTGAATCAGTGACCAAGTGGCTCGATTAATTCGATGAGTCATACATTTTTAGATTTTTTTTTTACATTTAAACAAAATTATTTATATGCAATAAATCAATTTATACCTTACAATTGATGTTTAGATTTGCTTATCTTAAAATTAAAAATGATAAAATTGTTGTCAATTTTCATTGACTTATATAGTTTATCTACGGTAAAACTTGTATTTGTTAGTACACTTATTAGTTTAAAATTGATTATTCTTTATTTAAGAAATAATGAGATAAATGAAAAAATTGTTGTATTCTCTTTGATAAAATAAATTATGTTAAATCTTCTAACTTTAATTAATATATTTATATATTTACTACACATATTAGTAATAATACATTTTAAATTATTTGTTTGTTAGTATATGCTAAATTTTGAAAATGCACATGGTTCAAAAATTTAATAATCATAACAATATTTCTAAATTGGTTGAATTTTGTTAAACTTTAAATATTTAAGTATATAAGTTTACATATTATAAAATTAATTAATTTTTTTAATATAAACCGAGTCATAACTCATTGAGTTGACCTTGACTCAATTATTTAATACCCCAACTGAGTCTGATAACTAGGAGTGACAATGGACGAGCCAACCGAGCCAAGCCGTCATATTGGGCTGGCCTACACCCGGGCCATATTCTTATAAGCCTCTATTTCTTAAGTCCAACTTAACCCTTTATCGAATCACCAGACCCAAATGAACTATTTTAAAAATTAAAAATAAATAATAAAAAAGTAAATTTGGTAAATAAAATATATCAAAAGACAAATTTATAATTTAGAAAGAAATGTGATTAAATTCAAATTGTTGACATTTAATCCTCAACACATTTTAATTCAAGTTTCAAACAATCATTACAACTTCCATCAAAATTAGAAATAAACCTTAAACCTTAAGTTTTTTAGTTCACAAAAGCCTCATGAGAAGGATCAAGGGTATCTCAACAAAGTTGACACCCAAAAACTCTCCATCATTGACAAAAATAGCTGTATATTATTATATTAATAAAATAAAAGGTAAAAAAGGGGGGATTGAACCTAACCTAATCCATTAGAGTGAAAATGAAATAACAATAGTGTTGCCACCACTACAATCCAAACTAAGCCTAAAGCTAACCGCGGTACAGTAATCATCTACAAACGTGGGGATTGAGCCTAACCCATTAGAGTGAAAATGAAATTACAATATAGTTACCACAACTACAATCCAAACTAAGCCTAAAGTTATCCATTGTAGAGTAATGGTCTACAAAAGCATAACAAAGCTACACCTATATTTACAAACCAGGTTTCTAGCTAATTCAAAACAAAACAATGTTTTACAAAAAGTTGTAGATTCAGCACAAAATATCCTCATGCACAGCCATGTTATGCTGAGGCAACCTGACTCAAACAAGCTTGAATCAACTCTCAGCCAAACCAATCTAATCAGTGTATCAAAGAACTGCTTGCAAGGTGCCATAGGCTGCAACCGTATGCAAATTTAAGAGAACTAACTACCAAAGTTAGCTAATTTTGCAGGATACAAATTAGAGAGCAGACCCAATACCCAGACTCAAATTATTTCCACTATTGCAGCAGCAAACAGAAAAAATTCTAATTTGACAGCAGCAGCACAGATTCAAATTAATACGTAATATCGTTGAAACTAAACATCATAATAATAAAATAAAATAAAATAAAACAACAACCAACAAGCTCCAAACAGCAGCAAAATAAATAGGTCCATAAAAGGTGAAAAAGCTATTGGCTTTATAGTGAAATCGCTAGCATGGCTTTACAGTGAAATCGCTGGCATAGGTGCTTTTGAATTCATCATCGGTCATGTCTGCAAACAGGAGCTAGAGTTTTTGAATAGGAGAGCACGAGAAAAGGCGCGGATCAAGGAGTGACAGTTGAGTGGCTGGGTTCGAGGGTTTTTTTCGGATGGACAAGGGTTTTGTCGGTGGTGCTGGTGGCCATGGGAAATGCGCTAAGGAGAAGAGAGGAGAAAGGGGGAATTGAGGTCGAGGTCCAAAGGAGAAGGAGTCGCATGGTGGAAGAAGAGAAGCTTAGGGATTCAAGAATTGGACTTGGAAGAAGACGAAGGAGGATTTGGAGCATTGGCAGTGGTGGTGGCGCTGTTACTGTAATGGCTTGGATTCGAATTCGCAATTCACGATTCGTAGATTTGCAGTCAGCATTTGATAAGTTACGCTCAAATTCTTCTTCTATTATTTTTATTTTTTCTTCATTTGTTGGACCTTAATTTAAGGTTGTCAAAAATAGCTTCTCATTTATTTTTATATGTAACAAAAAATATAGTATAATAAATTAAAAATTACAATAATAAAAATATAATAAACTATTTACACTATAAAATATAATATAATAAACTAAATAATAATTTTAGATTAAAAAAACATAACATGATATAATAAATTAATACTAATAGTCATAAAAAAAATGTTATATATAATATATTTAATAAAAAAAAAAATGCCTGTTTGTTCTAATATATATATACCTCAATTTACGCTTCTTTTTTCAAAGCAATACTCATTGTTTCTCTTATGATTCCATCATCTAAAAACTCAACTACCTAATTCAATTCTGCTTAGAAATCAGGGTGCATAAGTTTATTCCCAGAAAGCTGAGAGGACTACAAATAACCTTATAATAATAACAATAATAGAAGCAATACTATACAGATCAAAGATTCAAAGTACTTGCTAGATGAAAATTGATGTATGCAGCCAACCAAATTGGTGTATGCAGCCAATTCTAATTCCTACCCTTCTAAGAAATCCAAAAGATAAAATGTTGAATTGGTTGTTAAATCTTTTGGAGCAGTTTGAAGCAAAACTTGAGAAGTTACTGTCACTGAAGTAGTAGTGGAGCATCAAATTCTCTGATCCCCATCAGCAGCTGTTGCTTGAATTTGAGAAGCATAAAGAGAACATCCTCAATAGGTGGTCGGCTCCATGACTCAAGAAAATATATATTTGTTTGTTATGGAAATCATAACTAATAGAGATTTTTTGGAGCATGTAGCTTGCACAGCTGGATCCACAATCTGTTTCCAACCATCCTCACTATTGAAAGATGCCTGCAAAATGGAGTTAAAGATGCCTATATGAAGGTATGTTTGGTTTAAAGCAGAAAATGTTGTGTGTGAGTTCTAATGTAAATCCAACAGATAAAAGTAAAATAAAAGAAAAGCAAGGGTCCTAATCCTTTGACAAAATTACCTTTGTCTTAAAAGGACTTTTTCACCTGAAAGTCAAACATGCACATACCTTCGTAAAAAAATACATATAAAAAATTTATGAGGGATGCTCAATGTTCTTTTTCTTTTCAATTGAAAGTCCAAGCACTTGAGTAGGAGTTGAAGATAGGTGACCTATTAGAAGTATGAACATCCAACAACATCATCACAAATCTATGTTTTAATTTAGGACTTGAACTGATGCTAATTAAGCTACAGCTTGTTGGTGGATGCTGACATTCTTACAAAGAATGATAAAAAGTCTCAGTGCCTGTTTGGTTCAGTTTATTTTGAATATATAATAGCTTGTCAACTCTATGATAGAGCTTTTAAAAAAAAGAGATTATTTCTTGAGATGTAATCATTTCCAAACATTGTGTAAGACTTGTAGTGGATGATGGTATTATAGATTTGTAGTGCATTAACAAGAACATCTTGTGTAATTGGAAGATATCATGTAATCTGAACATCTTTTGTGCATACCATTACACTCAGCACATGTGCTTCTCTTTTAGCTGATGCTGAAGGTCCAACAAGTGCCTCGAGTAGTATGAATCCAAAGCTATAAACATCATCCTCTAACATTTTCATTTGCCTGAAATTACACATGTTGCAAAAATCATAACACAAATAAACCTCAATGAAGGATCCAAAAAATGATTTATCATCTACTAATGAAATTCTGCTAATTGTATCAGTAGTTATCCCATTTGTTGTGTACCAAGAATGTTGAGAGAGACAACACTGGATCTAGAAAAACTATCAAAAGAAAATAAAAACAAAGTCATATGATATATGTGAATCCTTACCATGAATCAGGATTTCCTCCTTTTACCTACAAACCAGAAAAGACAAGACGTGATTAATCAGTAATGTGCTGCAAGACCAACAATATAGAGAGAAATGAAATGAAAAAAACTTAAAAGGAAAGAAATCATACACCACAAGCATCAGTTTCTTCTGATATAATGGATAATCCATAGTCACTCAACTTCACCATCCAATGTTCATTCAGCAAGACATTGTTGGTCTTAAGTTGATTTTTGAAGAAACCAGGTATCATGCCGGTGTGTAGGAAATGGACAGCCTTAGCAATGTTAATTAGTACTGACAATCGCTCCGACCAATTGAAAACCTTGCCAGGACTATCTCCTGAACATGCAATTTGACACATTTAAAATTAGTTCACAATATAAACTACTTCAGAAACTAAATTGGTGGGGACCAAAGATTTGCTTTCAACTTTCTAGGCTCTAATTTCTTATGTATATTGTATTTCAATTGAGGGTCTGAAAGCAAAGTTGGAAAACATCTACCTACTCATGCAAGCTTGTTTCACACTTTGAAAAGATTCCAAAGCAATTTTAAATTTCCAAGATCTTATTATCCATTCAGCTCAACTAGCACATGGCATTGAATGAAAACAAAAAAAGAAAGACAAAATATTAACCCCCCATTTCCCATTACACATCTACTACACTCTGCTAAATTACAAGTAGAATATTTTTATATTTCTTGTAAACTTCTGCATTTACCTGACAGAATAATGGCATTCATGTTAAACCACTACTGTAATGCATAGTTTATCTGTTTATGGCTCGTACATTGATAATCAACACCATTTTTTAATTATAAAAAGAAGTATTGTTCGAGATATGGCAGATGAAATTCCTAATAAAAGTTTCAGAGTTACATATTTTAAGACAAGAATGGGTGGATTCAAATAAATGGCTTATGTTAATCAATTGTGTGATGATGATATGACTTTAATGACTTGGGAGTTACTCTTACCATGCTATTCTTTGTTACTATTTACTTGTATGCTTGCTTAAGAGCTCAGATCTATGACCTATTTTTTGTTAATTATGAACATGTCAATATTTGTTAGTATTTTTTTTAGATGTATTTAGTATAAATTACATAAACTGTATAAAATGTTTGAAAATAGCAGTATCCTGTTATGGGCTAAACCACTTAGCATTTTTGGAGTCAGCTGCTACACACCACTATTGATAACTATGTTATATAGAACATATACACATATTGGTAAAAAGCTAGTTAACTTGAGGAAAAATAACAAACCGATATAATGCTCTTCCATTCATCAAGTTTGCTAAGGTTCAAAGAATACAAATCATCAAGGGTGATTTCTCTCCATCATGCCACCATATATAATGTATCTCTTCCAACAGTCATACAGGCATTAATAAGTCCACAAGGCTTCACTACCTAAAAATTTGGTGGAAAATAAAAAAAGAAACTCATTAAACAATATCTACGTAAAAATAGGAATAGTGTCATAAAGATGGTCCAAAAGCACAACCTCAGGCAAAGAACTTTGAATGTCCAATTTAGCACTGGATTCCTTGGGCTTTCCTTCAGATTTGGTAAGTGTTTCACCGTCATCAATAGACATGTTTGACACTATATTCTTGGATAAGGGGATTATAATCTGACTCCTCAGTTTCTTCTCTTGCTGTACATGTAGACTTGATTATAAGATGAATTTTTTTTATTGGGTAGGAAGGGCATCATAGCTATGCCACAAAGTTCCTCCTTTTTATATATCTCCCTTTGCATTCTGATGTAGTTATTTTCTCCCATTCTGTTCCCCTCTTCACTATCAATAATTTATACCATTTTCAGTTGTTCCATACCCACAATTGTTAAAGCATGACTAAAATTTATGCCAATAACAACTCTTAAATAGTCCATGCAATGATTTTTATATGTAAAAAGTAATTTTTTTTTTAAGATATTTTTCCCAAATAACTTTTTGTTACTGAGACAAGTGAGTTTGCAAACCATGTTGGTAAAAAAAGATATTTGGAAAAAATATCTTTGAATGATTTTGATTAAGAAAAATGTTGTCCTAGTTACATATAAAAATCATTGCAGGTAGTGTTTCTGGCACAAATCTAAAACATGCTGTAACAATTGTGGGATACGGAACAACTGAAGATGGGACAAACAAACTATTGGATAGTAAAAAATTCTTGGGCACCAGAATGGGAAATTTGACTAAATCAAAATGCAAAACGACACATATCAAGAGGGACTTTGTGACATAGCCATAATGCCTTACTATCCCATCAAAAATTCATGTGATAATCAAATCCAATTGATAAGGGGACATTCGCATAGTCATCAATTGTTACACCTAGCTCATTTGCCTGCAATCAACAAGAGTGTTTTTTTTTTATGTTCCTCGAACTATCAGCCAATTATAAAAAGTTCAGCATAAACATTTACTTACCTTTACCTTTGCTGAATCACAGTGTAAGGGTAATTGTATTTTGTTATGCCACTATTCTGCTTGTGACATCAAAAACAGGATTTATAAACCCGCCATTGCATCTTGATCTTTGGTGTTACAATCCACCAACACTTGTTCAGACTTATTGGTCAGGATTCGAGGGGTTTTGGGTAGGAGAGCAAGAGGAAAGAGATCAAAAGAAATAGCAGTTGAGTGACGGGGTCCGAGGGTTTTTGGCCGGATGGACAAGGGTTTGGTCGTGTTGGTGGCCATGGGAGATGCGCGAAGGAGAAGAGAGGAGAAAGGGGAACCAAGGAACAAGGAACAAGGAACAGAAGACGAAGGAGGATTTGGAGTATTGGAAGTTGTGGCGGCGGTGTTGATGTTAAGGTTTGGATTCTCGATTCTCGCACTGCACCGGATGAGTGTTTTGTGAACTTCGCGAGTTTGGCATTTGATAAGTTAGGCTCAAATTCTTTTTCTATTCTTTTTATTTTTTTTTCTTCATTTGTTGGGCCTTAATTTAAGTTCGGCAAAAGGCAAATGATATTCATACCTCCGTACATTAACAAAAAATATACCTCTCTTTCTCCTTAATTTCCTATAATGTCTTTTTTAATCTATTCTTTTTTTTAAAATAATTTTTTTATTTGCTAGCTTAACCCTCCGCCTTTATCTCTTTTTCCAGCATTAGCTGCAATTTTATTTCTGCAACCATCTTGTTTACGATAACAATTGAAGAGTAACATAAGCATTTATCTTATTGTCAAACCCATATGTTTTCATGTGTGTACATGTTAATTTAATTTTTATTTTAGTATACATATACTTAATTAGAGCTGTTAAAATGAGTCAGTCCAGTCCGTTGAACCTAGCTTACGTTAACCCATTTTATTAGTGGGACGGGTCAACTACCTGACTCATTCCTTAGAGAGTTCTAAAAATTGAATACGGACCGAGTCACTACGGGTTGGTGGGTTAAATGAGTCAATCCACTAATCCATTAACCCGCTAACTCACTTAAAAGTTTTTTAAAAAAATAAAAAATAAAAAAATTTGAACACATTATATATTTTTCTTAAAAAAAAATACATTTTATTTTTTTTATATGAAACACATTCAATTTAAAAAAAAAGTAAAATCACATTACAAAATACTAAAAAATAATGGAAAAATAACCTTAAATAAATTCACGGGTTAGCTCATGGTGGGCCGGATTCAATTTTTGAACTCAAAAAAAAAATACGTTATTTTTTTAACCTGACTCGACTCGAACCTGTGGTGGGCCGAACCAATCCATCGATTTTGCCTCGTTTTGACAACTCTAGTAGCCATCAAACTCATGTACTAAATTAGTCACAATCTATAATTCAATAGAGGACTAATAGTATATTTTACGAGGAGCCTTTGATTTTTGAGTGAGAGAATGAACGAAAGAGAGAGAGTGAAAGATCAACCCCTCAAGTTTTTTTCTTCTCTGTAGGTTTGAAGACTGGTAATAGTACGAATACTAAGTCGTTGGATAGCATAGGTGGCCAATCACCTATAAAGCCTACTTTCAAAGAGATTGTAATGCGTCACAAACAACCTCAAACAGAGACACTCTAAATTGATCTTTTCAAAGAGAAGTTGGCTCAATTGAATATAAGGACGGAACCCATTAAAGCCTATGATGTACATTGTTGACTCGGTGTTTGACGGACTATGCGCACCATGACAAGACATGTTAGTTATAACTAATTGCTAGGAAGTCTATTGGATACCATACCATGAAAGAGAAGTTAACACGTATGTGGAGATTAGCAGCCAGATTTGAAATCCTAAACACTAGCAATGGCTACTACATGGTCACTTTTGATTATGAGGAAGACAGACAAAAGGTTATGGACAAAGGACCATGGATGATCTTTGACCACCACCTTACGGTCCAAATATGGTCCCCATAATTCATCTCCCTTACAACAATGATTGAGAAGACCTTGGTTAAGATCCGCTTCCTGAGTTTAAACTTGATTTATTATGATGAAAGCATCTTTCTGACCTTAGCAATAGCAGTAGGTACACCAACCAATGTAGACTCTAACACCAAAGATGTTAGAAAGGGGCGATTTGCTAGAATTTATGTGGAGGTTGATCTCACCAAACTTGTGGTGGGGCGAGTATGGCTGAAGGGTCATTGGTACCATGTAGAATATAAAGATTTACATAGAATCTGTGCAAATTGTGGCTGCTATGGCCACCTAACAAGGGAGTGCAAAATGACAATACCAAAGCCATCAGTGGTGCTAGTGCCAACTACACCAACCATCGCACCGAACATCGTGCCACATACACAACCTATGACAGAAACTCCACCACCATACACAACATCAGATGCAAAAAAGGGACCCACAATCAATGCTGTGATAACTATTACAGATATTAATGATAACATTGTCAACCATGAGATTGTAACGGCCCTACCAAATTCCACAACAGATGAGCCAATTCATAGGGATTGGTTAGTTGTATGGAGAAAAAATAAGAACAATTAGTTATCAAAAAAATAGAAAGATAACAATATAACCATTATCCAAAAAAAGAGTAATCAAGGAGAAGAGAGAAAAAATGACAGTGCCAACAACCTCCCATTCAAATCCTAACAACCAAAAACAAGGCTA
This sequence comes from Amphicarpaea edgeworthii, assembly GCA_014843725.1. Taxonomy (NCBI): domain Eukaryota; kingdom Viridiplantae; phylum Streptophyta; class Magnoliopsida; order Fabales; family Fabaceae; genus Amphicarpaea; species Amphicarpaea edgeworthii. The sequence goes on from CM026328.1 coordinate 6,832,193, forward strand.
CATCCCTGGAGAATCAACAAAGAACAAGAGAGCTCGTAAGGAACAAGGAACACCTATCTTGCAATTGATTAAGAATGCAAAAGTCAATAAACAGAAAGTGGAACACATGCAGTCTAACAACACCGTGGGGGCTTCCACATCGCACCCAAGACCTAATATTTTTAACATAGGACAAGGTGTCAAATCCACAATGGACCTACGATAAGTTTTTGCAACAAAATACATAATCAATGATAACATGGATGGTATGGAAATGGCACAAAGTGTAAATTTCGGGGACGGAATCCAGATTAGAGACCTATCCAATAAGCCCTTCACTGAATCAATGGTAGCATGAGGGCCCTACCTTCTTCCTCCCTCCTTCATTTGTTGCCATGAATATGTTTCAAGATTTTTTCGTGCTTTCGTGGAACATTTGAGGAGGAGTGGGTTGTTCGAAGAAACGACACATCAAAAACATGTTGAAGACATATCACCCTTCTCTTCTCCTATTGGTCGAAACCCACGTTACTTTTAACAAAGTTCATTTTTTTTGGCAATCACTGGACTACAAACCCCTCTTTATCACGGAAGCTACTGGCCACTCAGGAGGTATATGGGTATTAACAAATAGGAATGATGTGAAGTTCACTTTTATTGACATGATGCACCAATGCATCACCTTTAACATTCAAAAACTACATTCCAGTTGGTCGTATTTCGCAGTATACGCCTCGTCGGTCCTTACCATTCGCTCTAACCTCTAGGAACACTTGAAAAATATGAGTCAAACCATTATTAGACAATGGCTAATCATGGGTGATTTTAATGAGATTTTGTTTTCCACGGAAGTGTCAGGTGGAGTCTTTATCGCCTCTCGAGCTCATGTTTTCCATTCAGTGGTGGACATGTGTGGGTTTATTGACCTCGAAGTCGTCGAAGGATCCTTTACTTAGCGTAAAAATATCCAACACGATGACCATGTGCGCAAAAAACTAGATCGTTGCATGGCAAATGCAGATTGAAGACTCTACTTTCAATACGCTCATGTTGAACTTATCCCCCCAAATGACTTTGACCATAATCCACTTTTCTTCCATGTTTGCAAGTCCCCATCGGTGAAGAGGTCAACCTTCCACTTCCAAGCTGCTTGGCTTACCCACCCAGAGTACAATCACGTGGTCATTCATGCATGGAAGAATACACATGGAGACATTATTATAAAGTTACACAAGGTTCAGGTCAAATCGACAATTTTCAATAAAGACATCTTTAGCAATGTATTTCGTCAGAAACGCCTCCTTGAGGCCAGGATTAAAGGTGTGCATCAACAACTTGAGCAAGCAATGTCCTCGTCTCTATTACAACTTGAAAAAATGCTCTAGGATCAGTATAGTCAATCCTTTACCAGAAGGAGATCATTTGGTTCCAGAAGTCCCAAGAAAATTGGATTAAATTTGGAAATCGTAACACGCGTTTCTTCCACACTCAGACTATCATCCGAAGGAGGAGGAATAAGGTCATGGGGTTGTTCATCAATGATATATGGTGTGACGATACAGTTTTTGATTAAGGATGAAGCGCTACGTTACTTTAAATTACTATTTCAATTGATAGCTAGATGCTTGCCAAATTGTTTACAACTCACCAATATACCTAAGATAAACGACACTCTTTATACTTCACTTAATAACAGAATGACATTTCGAGAGGTGAAGGATGCCTTGTTCTCCATGAACCCTTATAAAGCACCCTGGCCCAGATAGCTTCCAACCCATCTTCTTCCGAACCTACTGGAAGGACATTGGTATAGACATCTGGAAGCTAATGGCGAACACTTTTGAAACATGTATCATTGATCCTAAGTTGGCTGAGACCACCAATATTCCTATCCCCAAGGTTGACAACCCAACCATGATGAAGGAGTTTCGCCCCATTAGCTTATGTAACGTGTTGCTTAAGTTGATCTCCAAGACCTTTATGAATAGAATAAGATTGCACTCGGAGTCCTTAATTAGCCATCTACAGAGCAGTTTCATTCCTAACAAAGGTATAAGTGACAATGCTATCATAGCCCAGGGAATTATCCACCACATGCACAAAAAGAAAGGGCAAACAGGGTTGTTGATGTTCAAGATAGACTTTAAGAAAGCTTACGACAAAGTTGATTGGGGTTTCCTCAAACTCACCCTCTACGATTTTGGCTTCCCTCCAAGCATAATTACACTCATCATGAGCATTACCACGTCAACAAACCTCTCTCTCAAATGGAACAATGAGTAGCTTGAGTCATTTATCCCTAGGAAAGGTTTGCGCCAAGGGGACCCCCTCTCTCACTATCTCTTCTTGCTTTGCATGTCGAAATTGGCACTCACGATTCAAGAGCATGTGGCAACCCGAGCTTGGCAACCAATTAAAGTATCTACTAGAGGTCTGGAAATCTCTCACTTATTCTTCACGGATGATTGCCTTCTCTTCACCAAAGCATCTTGTGCACAAGTTAAGCTCGTTAGCGAGGTCCTTGATACCTTTTGTTTGGCTTCGGGTCTCAAAGTAAACATCCAAAAATCGTACTTCTTTCATTCAAAGAATGTCACGAGATAAAAGGTTGATAGATTTGCCTCCATTTTATCCTTTAACCACACTCAAATCCCGGGGAAATACTTGGGCTTTCCTTTATTGACTGGTGATGTAATATTTTGGCAAACGTACCAAATATTGCGTAAGTAGTTTAAAAGGGAAGATTCCAATATCGAATCCACAGGGAATTGTTCATATTGACTACTAGTAAGATTATCAGTTCCTACACACTAGTTTGGTTTTAACATTGGTTTGTTTTGCAGAACATGAATAACAACAGAAAATAAACTAAACACTATAAAGATAAATAACAAGATAAGGAACTTGATTTAGAACAAGGATCAAGCAGTTGGAATGCGTAGATGTGGAACGATGATGATGGATATGTTAAGGCTTTAGTTCAACTGGTTTGCTTCCATGTAAACATACAAAATATATTGTCAATTCAAAGCAATAATTCAGATTAACTTCAATCTAGAAGTGCTCAAAACGTGATGTCTCATCAAATCAAACCTAAACTGCTCAACCTCACTCCCGATGTCTTGGTAAGTCCAGTTGAGTGGTTTGGTGAAGCTCGGAGATCTTTACGAAGCTAATGAAATCTATCTTATGTCTAGAAATACATTTCATTAGAATCCACTCTCAGTTCTGAGTTCGAAAGCATATGTCTATGACATCCAAACCCCGCAACATGCATATATAACATGCTAATCAAATAGCATATAATAAAAATAGAGAAAGGATGGAGTTTACCCTATGTCTAGTGATATACTCTTTCCTATTCTCAGTTCCAAGTTCAAAAGCATATGTCTATGACAATCAAACTCCACAACATGCATATATAACGGACCAAATCATATAACAAGCAATAAAATAGAGTAATGGATTTTAAACTGAATACTCAATGAATAAATATTAAGGAAAGCGTTTACATGTTAGCACCTAGTTCCAAATCCTCAACATAGATGGATCAGCCTCTCATTGTCATGAGAAACTTACAAAAATAGAAGGGAAGAACAGGGGATGGAAGAAGCAGCTCAATCCTATAAAGTCTGAATATCCTTAACAAATTACAAAGTGAAGCTTATATACTATAAATGTACTTTCGCTTAGCGCGCATGTCTGCTAAGCGAATCTTTAGTTTGAAAGAAAACTTCGCTTAGCGTAAGTTTGCGCTCAGCGCTGCATAAACCACCTGTTTCGCTGAGCGAGATGTGGCGCTAAGCGCAAGTTGCCTTAATTCTTTATCTTTCCTTGTTATTAAACATAGGCCTGCAAAACATGAATTTGAATATATTTCTCACAAAATAGCTTCCTATGGTTGGAATTAACAAAACTATCCAAATTTATATAAAATGAATTCAAACTAAGCTAAAAATCCTGAGAATATTGGATAATCGCTACAAAATATGATGCAATATTTATGTATATAAAGCAATTATCAACTGGCCATAAAGAATGTTAGCTTCAGTTTTATCATGGATAGGATCAATAGGAGACTTGCAAGGTAGAAGAATAAAATTCTTAACCAAGCAAGGAGGATAACACTTGCTCAATCGATCGTTGCTACTATCCTTACCTACACTATGTAGAACTTATGGCTACTTGAAGCTATTTGTGACAAAATTGATGTTGTTGTGAGAGGGTTCATCTGGGGCAAGAAGCATTGCCATTGGGTTGATTGGGAGAAGATCACGAAATTAAAGAAGGAAGGTGACCTTGGTCTTCACCAAGCAAGGAACACCAATATAGCTCTTTTAAGGAAGCACGTGTGGGCCATGATGAACGAACTTGATAAGCTTTGGGTACAAATACTGCACACAAAATACCTACCAAACAACAACATCTTACACATAATCTATAGACCATGTAGTTCTTATACCTAGCAATCGATCATGTAGGCCGCAAATATGCTTCACAAAGGTTTTATCTACAAAGTGGGGTTAGGTAATATCTCGCTTTGGTTCAATAAGTGGCTACATTTAGAGACCCTGCCAAGTTTGGTGAATCACATAACACCTATCAATGTGCACTTACGAGTACACGACATTTACAATAGTGGAAGGTGACACTGGGATTGGTTGTTTACTTACCTTTCGGAGGACATAAGAAACCACACATAATGAGCAACTTCATTGACCCTACAGCACAAGATTGGTTGATATGGGGCCATTTGGCGACGGGGGGTACACTACCAAGTTGGCATACCAATGACTCAATCGAGTACCTACTAGTTTAATAACCTGTAAGGAAAGTTGGGCTTGGGTGTGGTCTTGAAAACTACCTGAGAGCGTCAAACACTCTTTATGGATTACTTATAAAGGATGCCTTCCTACTAACACTTTTTGCGTCAAGTGTCATGTTGTGTTTATTTCTTCTTGTAACAGGTGCCATGTAGAGGAGAAATGCTGGGTTCATGTGCTACGTGATTGTCTTAAAGCAATGCAAATTTGGCATAACCTACAAATGGATACACACAATAAATTTTATCAACAAGATGGTGCAACGTGGATGAGATCAAATGCTCGCGGAGACCATGGTCAACGTTTTGTAATCGCATGTTGATTTCTAAAAGGCGCGAAATGCTTTCATTTTCAAAGGGAATGAGTGAAGTGCGTGATACATAGTTAACCAAATCAATACCATACTTTACATCACTGTCGCAACCGGAATCACGGCGGGACGGCGATAAAAATCGAAAAGGTGTGGATCAGAGGAGTCGCCACCAATGTTTATTAAGGAAAACATCAAAAAAACTTTTTTTAGAAAAAAATGGTCCTTGAAACCAGATTTTGAGTTCGGGAGTCCATTACGTGTAAGGAAGGTATTAGCACCCTACAACGTCCGTCACAAAGACAGTTACCTTTAATTAATTAAGTGAAAATCTTTTATAATTTTTAGACATTTATCTCACCAAAACATTACTAGAACAAAATAATTAATTTTACTAAAGGAAAGAAAAAGATATACTATTTTTATTCCTTTTTTTTTTTAATTTAAGACTCTTGAGTTGTCGCAACTCATTTATCCTAAAAAGACACTTGAAAAATTGACAGAGGTATACACCCAAGTCAATTCATCTTTATTATTATTTTTTAATATGATTTTAATTAAAACAACTATTGATAATTAAAAAAAAGTGCAACTTAGTAAAACGGGGGCTGTAGAAAGAAATATGGCCCCAAAACAAGAGTGTTGTGATTTAGTAAAATGGAGGTGCAAATAGAAATCTGGCCCACAACGAAAAGCTATGATTTAGTAAAATGGAGGGTGCAAACAGCAAAATGGCCAGAAATGTGAAATTAAGTTTAGGGGTTTCCTTTCCCCCATTCATTCAGTTGTTTCACCTATATTTGAGCCTAGGGTTTGCGAGAGAGAGAGGAGGAGGCGGGAGGACATGGAGGTCATGGCGTGAGTGGCAGAGGCGCGTCACGGTGGTGGTCGTGGCGGTGGAGAGAGAACGAGAGTGAGGGAGTGAGCTCGTGATCTATCCATTTGACGGGCCCTAATATACCATTTAAATGTAAGGATTTTGGCAATTAGCACTTAAAATAACAAGACTTGAGTTGTGATGTTGTTGAAGAATTTTCAAGTTCCCTATCTATGCCAGGTTTTATTTGTGGCATAAAACTAATCAGGCTATGTGCGTGATCGAATACTTACTAGTGATGGAATACTTACTAAGTTGGTTTGTCTAAACTTAATTGATAAAATAATTATTTATTTTGATAAAATAATAAATTATATATATTTTTATTATGTTTGTTGTTTTTATTTTAAAAAATAACTCTTATATATTTCTAAAATAATTAATTATTTAATAATTATTTATTTTATAAATACTTATTATAATTTTAACTTCTTTCTTATCTAGTCCATGAACATTTGAAAACAAAATATTATTATATTTACATACCTGCAAAGTACATTATCACTAGAACAAAATCTCACAATTTTCTCTTTGAATATGAAGCTTTTGTTTTTTTGTTTATTATTGGTAATGAATGTAACTTTTTACAACTTAATTGCAGTCTATTGAATTCTTGACTCACAAGTCACGCATTAAAACTACCGGGAAAATCAATATTTGAGGGAGATTAAATAATGAGTGAATTTGTTTAAACTTAAAATAAGTGTTTATAAAAAAAAGTAATTTATTTATAGGTAATTCTTATAAAAATAAAAATTATTTTGTATTTGATTTTGATTATAAAAAGTGATTAAATGTTTTTTTTATAAGAAAATTACATAAAAAGACCTTATAATCATTTATAAAATAACATGTTTGTTTTGAAAAAATATTTTATATAAGTTGTATTTTATAAATTATACAATATGTCTAATTTTTTTAGTTAACTTAATAGCTTATTATGCACATTTGATAACTTTTATTAATAAAGTTACAAATAGAGATGAAGAAATAATAAAATACATTAAATACTTATAATACCAAATCATTAAAATTAAAATGTCAATTATTTCAAAATAAATACATAAAAAAATAGTTGGTGTAAAAAAAAAAAGAGTGTCATATTAGTCGTGACAATTGATCTTTGATAGCATTTCTTACTTCATCCATGTATCTAGCATCTCCTTGAGTTAATTCCTGCCATTCTTCATGATAAGGTATATCATTATCAACTTTATGATCATGTATATCATCCCTAATCCCTACCATTATCATTCTCTAAGGTTTCAAAAATATTTAAATCTTTTAGGTCCATTTATCTAACAAAATTATAAAGTACAAAACATGCCCATATGATAGATATTTGAGTTTCAAGTTTAAATTGGTCATACATTGCAATATTCTCCACATTGCTTTTACAAACACCAAAAGTTCTTTGAATAACACTTCTTAAGATAAAATGATGAAAATTACATATTTTATCTCTTGATCTAAAACTTGAAGTAAATCTAAAGTGTTGAAGATGATACCTCGTATTTCTATAAGGTCTTAGGAAACCTTTGAATGAAGTACATCTAAGTCAACAAGGTAATATTTACCTACAAATAAATAAACAAAAAGTCTTTAAAGTAAAGTAAAAAATATTCTTGAATTAAAAATAAAATAAGGTTATATTAAAATCACTTCTGATGAGTATAGCATCATGCATAAATCTCTCTCAACCATACAATGCAAATGTAAAATACATGTTAAAATCATATACGACCATGACATTCGTGCCTGTATATAATTTCCTATTAAAAAATAGCAATTACTTTTTTGCAATAGCATGTATAACAATATGTGTTTCATCATCTTTGAAATGCTCGAAAGCATCAAGATGTATATGATTAAGTGATCTAATTATATAATTTTCTAACCTGTATACAATTGATAAAACTCTGTAGAAATAATTGTGAATGGTCTCACGAGAATGTTAAAATCGTTCTTCAACCGGTTTATATGTGATTCCATGACCTATCATATATAGGAACAAACCAACACTTTCCCTTACCTCAATATACTTAATAGGTGTCAATTCATGTTTATTGAATAACTCATGTACTAATAACTTAAATACTTAATAGGTGTCAATTCATGTTTATTGAATAACTCATGTACTAATAACTTAAATACTTGTTTTCTCACTCAAAGTTACTTAAAAACCTATTCTCATTTCCATGTATGAATTACTAGATTTAAATTGGTTGGTGAGTTTTTAATTGATTAAATATATACAAAATTTATTAAGTAAAATCGGGGATTTAAAGATTTTAGGTAGAGGAAAAATCATAGGAAGACTAAATTTGCTAAAATTTAAAACACAAAACATAATAATTGGTTTTAAAAATTGAGACAAGAACATACATGATTAAATTTAAAGGAAAAAAAATAAGGATTTTATTGTTCATAGTATCAAAGTATATTGTCTCTAGTAAAATTATGGTATAGATCGAAAACAAAAAGAAATACAAGTGTTCTAGATCAAAATATATTTTTCTTTTGTTTTCTTTATGGGAGTACTATGAATATTAAGTTCTAGTTGTAATATGAATAATTTATGGAATAAATTGTATATTAAGTTTTAATAATAATATTTAATATATAAAAAATCAATAACTTCTAGTCATTTTTACTAATATATGAACAGATAATTATGATATTTTGTTAAGAATAAAAGTACTTTTTTATTCATTCAATTTTTTTTAAAGCAAAATAACATAAATACATATATTACAAAGGAGTAAACGATCTATTTGGTTATTTAAAGGTATACCTCCTACAATTTTGTTCTCAAAAAATAAATTCCCAATTTAATCATATTAAATCTCCAACAATAATATAGTGTATGGTTATTCGGGTGTTAATCTCAGTAAATATAGCATAAATTGTAATGTAATTATCTGATAGTATAAAATCATGTTATACCCTGAGTGAGTGCATTATTATGTTATATTTTTTAAATACCATTAATACATGAATTTGCATTATTATGTTATATTTTTTAAATACCATTAATACATGAATTTTTTCTTAAAACATTGATTACATCATTAAATATTTTTAATGATGCAGTCATATTTTCTTGAATAATATTGAATATTGACACACAGCTTTACTTCCCTAAAAAAAAATTACTTGCCATCAGGTCAAGTTCAAGAAACAATTTAATTATTTGAAAAAAATTATTAAAAAATGTTTTAAATTCCATAAAAAAATGTTTAAAATAATAATAGTCAACAAATATTTTTTTAGGTATAGTTTGTACGCTGCACAACAAATTTTAGTCAAAACTCAAACGATTTAGTGATTTTAATCTTTTACTATAGAATTGAATTATTGAATAATGTTGAACCACGATATAATAATTTTACCGTATGCATCAGTGCGTCACACTTCAATGATTCAAATTTTCAATCCAATGTTTTATTTTATTATGAAAAAAAAAACTTATCATGTAATCGGAATTTATGATAAAAAAAAAAAAAGTGATCAGAATTCAAATGACAATTACAAGGACTACAATATTTTATTTTCACATTAATAATTTTGAAAGTTAATTATTATGTTTTTCTTATTACAAATATACAATAATAATGTTCAATATATATATATATATATATAAAACTTTGGACCAGAAGAAGTGACAACTGAGGTTGAAGACAGAGAACACAACAGCCACTCAAGAAGATCACTCTTCACTTCATTCACTAATGGCTACTACCCAAACCCAAACACAGTCACATCCAAACGCCGTCATCGACCCAAACAGTGGTTTCTGTTCTCATTCCAGAACCTTCCACAGCCTCCGTCCAAACGTCCCTCTCCCTCCACCGTCGTACCCACTCTCCCTCACCGACTACGTACTCTCCGTCCTCCCCGCCGCATCCGCCGCCGCCGCCGGCGGAACCTCCGCCATTATCGACGCCGCCACCGACCGCCATCTCTCATACTCCGTCCTCCTCCGGCAGGTGAAATCCCTGACCTCCTCCCTCCAATCCCTCACGTCTCTCTCGAAAGGCCACGTAGCACTAATCCTCACCCCAACCTCCGTGCACGTCCCCGTACTCTATTTCGCCCTCCTCTCCCTCGGCGTCACAATCGCGCCCGCGAACCCGCTCAGTTCGCAATCCGAGTTGACTCACAACGTTCAACTCACCAAACCCGCCATCGCCTTCGCCACCTCGAACGCCGCGAAGAACATTCCCTCACTCAAATTCGGCACAATCCTGCTCGATTCCCCACTCTTCCTTTCCATGCTCAACAACAACAGCGACAACAACGCCAACGCAGATTCACGCGCTAACCGAGTCGAAGTGAGTCAGTCCGACTCAGCGGCGATTCTCTTCTCCTCCGGCACCACGGGGCGGGTGAAGGGCGTGCTCCTCACGCACCGCAACTTCATCGCGCTGATCGGAGGGTTTTGCCACCTCAGGAACGTGGTGGACGGTGACCCGCACCCGGTGTCTCTGTTCACGCTGCCGCTGTTCCACGTGTTCGGGTTCTTCATGCTGGTTAGAGCCATCGCCGTAGGGGAGACGCTGGTGTTCATGCAGAGGTTCGAATTCGAAGGGATGCTCAAGGCCGTGGAGAGGTACAGAATCACCTACATGCCGGTGTCGCCGCCGCTAGTGGTGGCGCTGGGGAAGTCGGAGCTGGTGAAGAAGTACGATCTCAGCTCGCTCCGGTATCTAGCTAGCGGCGGCGCACCGCTCGGCAGGGAAGTCGCCGCCGACTTCCAAGGCAAATTCCCCAACGTGGAAATTGGGCAGGTGAGCGAACTACTTTATTTGTTTAACCTTTTCTGCGATTGAACTCATGCCAGCAATTATTGTGTTTTTTGCGGTTATTATCACTCACGGGTTCTGCGTTTTTTTTTTTTTAATGGGGCCTACAATAATTTATGTTTAGAATTCTATTTACTTTATCCGTAGTAGTAGAATATTAGTTACAGATTCCTAGTGCATGTTTGGTTTTGAGAGGGAATTCTTTATTTCTGCATCTAATATTTCTATTTCTGCATCCCATAAGTACCTTTGTTTCTTTCTATCTCTTTATATCCCATTTATCATCTATTATACCTATATTTATTTATTTTTCGGGTATCAACTGCATTCACGCGTAAAAATATATTTATTCATCCAATGATGTTCATGAAAGCTTGCTTTTTTTTTTTTCTAACTTCAAACCAAAACACCCTCATCCTATTATTACCTGGGACTCAAAAGGGGCCATATATTCTTCTTTTACAGCATCTCTTTGGGCATTCTTTTTTAATGAGATTCACAAAGTATAAGGAGTAGTACTGTATTTGGATACCATAAATGCTGGCAAATATCTAATGAGAGAAAGAGAGAAAAAAAAGATACAAGGAAAAAGTCAACTAGGCAAATTTAATTAGTTAAGAAAGTAAAAGGAAAAAGTTAACTAGAATCCTTTGGACACCTCATTATTTTTTTTAACACTTCATCAACATAAAATATAAAATGTTTTATATAAATATATAATATTTAAAGAAGATTTGATTTGTTTCTCGTTAATACATAACTATATCATAGGATGATAGTCATAAAATACATAAAAATATATTTATTTGATCACACCAAAAAATATTTATATGTATATTTTCCTCACCCATAATAAAATATAGTATTTATTATACTTTTGATCTCTCTAGTTTATATTGTGTCATTTTAGTTTTTTTTTTTATATAATTATTTTAAAAAATGTGGTTTTCCATTGGTTCTATTCTCTACATTAATCTCTCTAATTGTTATTTTGGGAGAGTATAAATTTGAGATATTAAATAATTTTAAAAGTTTAGAAATGAAAATTTATTGGAAATTTGATCTATATTGTTTTTTTAGTCTATATAATCTACTATTTCTTATATAATGCCCACCAGAGTTTTGGATTATGAATTTGTTTTTTGATCTATTGTTATTATTATTTAAACCCAGGGCTATGGTTTGACTGAAAGTGGAGGAGGGGCAGCTAGAGTGTTGGGGCCTGATGAGACAAAGCGCCATGGTTCTGTGGGTCGACTATCAGAAAATATGGAGGCCAAGATAGTGGACCCTGTAACTGGCGAAGCATTATCTCCTGGCCAAAAAGGGGAGCTTTGGTTGCGAGGTCCAACAATCATGAAAGGTGATTAGCTATTTCCTTTTCATTTGGTGAAAATGTGCTTGCAGCTTAGCATTTAGCACACCATCCTATTTAGAAAAAAAATCCAAATATAATCTGAGGAGAAATGCTAGGAACATAATATACTCTTTTGAATGCAGTCTCTCTGAATAGTTAAATTTTTTTGGAAATCACAAAATTGGGTGCGTCTCACATCCTATTTAATGACACTTTCTCCTTATTTTATAGTTTTCAATGAATTTTTACAACAACATAGTGTTGGTAGGAGTATGTATGTTAGAGAAAGTGTTGCTTGCCTTCCTCTAATTTGAGAGGTGTACTTGGAAAAGCTAATTCATTTTCATTGCATAACGTTAGGTAGTGAAGAAAGGCTAATAAACCATTGATGAAAATAAGTGCAAAAACAATCCAAGATCTGCTATCATCATGATTCCTAATAAATGATACCAATTTCAGGTTAAGCCATACAAGATGAATATGAATCATGTTTTTGACGAAACGCAGTTCATATTGCTAGAGAAATCTAATTAACATTTTATGGTCTTAGTTGTTAGTTTCATGGTGTGATTGATGGTTATGGTACTTGTGTAGGTTATGTAGGAGATGATAAGGCGACAGCTGAAACATTGGATTCAGAAGGGTGGCTCAAGACTGGCGATCTTTGTTATTTTGACTCTGATGGTTTCCTCTACATTGTAGATAGATTGAAGGAATTGATTAAATACAAAGCTTATCAGGTGCGATGTTATTTCCACTAAGGCACTAACACCTTGTTTTTAGGATATATTATTTTACTACTTTTACATTCTTCTTATCATTTTTCCAAACTAAATCCAGGTTCCCCCTGCTGAATTGGAACATTTACTTCACACCAATTCTGAAATTGCTGATGCTGCAGTAGTTCCGTATGTATCAAGTCCTTTAATGTTGTTTGTTCAGAAGCAAATCAGCTGTCTTCAATGGAAATGATTTACATTTGCAAGTTATTATATATCTTTGACTCCTTGCAAATCACTTAAAAAGTTAAACAAAATAATCTCAGTCGATGAGAAAATCATCATTGGTCGATGAGAAAATGAGTTTTGAGTATCGATTATTGATTATTGATTTTTTCATCATTGACTATGATTATTTACTTTATCCATCTCAATTTAGAGAAGTCAAATCCAATCCAAAAGAAAAAAGGTGTTGATGCTAATCACTTTCCTTAACATACATGACTTGTTCTTGTTACAAGGTTCACTAAATCTGCTAATCTTTTGGGGACAGGTATCCTGATGAAGAGGCAGGACAGATTCCAATGGCCTTTGTAGTAAGAAAACCTGGAAGCAACATCACTGCAGATCAGATCATGGCGTTTGTGGCAAAGCAGGTGTGCTTCTGAAACCATGTATTCTAAAATGCAGGATATTCAGTGAATGAATTATAATATTATATATTCAGCAGAGAAATGCTAACGACACACTCAATTATACTTTCTTGTCATGTTGCTTAAGTATGCTTATTGTTGCAGGTTTCACCATACAAGAAGATACGGCGAGTTTCTTTTATAAAATCTATTCCAAAATCTCCGGCTGGCAAAATTTTGAGAAGAGAATTAGTTGATATTGCTCTATCCAGTGGTTCATCCAAATTGTGATCAAGTAAAAAAACATGGAGAGCAGCACTTAACTCGTGCAACATTTTTTTCTCTTTAGGGATTTTCTTGTTATGGTATTAACATATTTACTACTTGAAGCAACTGGGCTACCATGTGGTTTCATCGCCCTAGTGCACTGTTTGTAGGCTGGTCATGTGCTTTGATTCGTATCCGATACCCAAAAATCAGCAATTATATTTTATTCACACACACACTCCTCAAAGAAATTAATCATTTTAATAATCTTCCTCCGTTTACCCATTTTATTTACCAAAATAAATGATGCACCCTTAGGCTTGTTCATAAAATAATTCGTGCAAGAAACATTTTCATTCCTTGTAAACTATTTTGCACATTATATGGATGCATTTATATATTTTCTTTTCTCTTCTTTTCCTCTTATTGCTATTTGTATCGAGATTCTCCATAGACCTGCATCAATTGCAAGAGTGCGTTAGAAATTGTCTTAAATTACTCCAATTGGGTAGCTTGCTAATGGATTTATTAAAAATTTCATTTTTATACCGATTTTTTTTTCAATTAAAAATTTTAGTTGAGTTGGGTCCTAGGTTCACCGTGTTAGAGCATGTGTTACAAATATATTTTCATATCATACACCAATAAGATAGTGAGATTCAAACCCTGTGTTTATATATATATTTCAATCTTATCAGCTAGCTAGATTAATCTTTGTTGTCTTTAAAAAATAGATGTTAACACAAGAACTTTCTAAAAAGTTATACATTTTAATATTATTGCGTCATTTTATTTAAAATTATAATAAATTATAATAAGTGTTTATAAAATAAGTGATTATATTATTTCATAAGTTGATAAGATTTATTTCTTTAAATAAATAAAAAATAACTTATTTTAAATAGAAATGTTAAATAAATATATTAAAAATATAAATAATTACTTATTTTATTAAAATAAATCATTATCATCAAATAAATTTAAACAAACTAACTTTATATCTCAGATTTGGTGTATTAATATTAGTATGATAGTACATTTTTCTAATATTTATATGCCAAATTTATATATTATCTTAGCAGTTAAAATTGTTGTTATTAGGATATGTTTGCGGATTGTATTGGAATTGATCATTTTGAAGGAAAAAATGTTTTGATTCAATCATTTTAATTTTTTTAAATTTATTATCCGATCGATTTAGTTATAAAATTTAATCCAATCTAATTTAAAGTTGTTTGGATTGGATAAATGATTTTTGTTTTTTTTCTTATTTTTATTTATTTACAGAAAATACTAAATAAATATCAAACAAACATTTACTAATAGTAGTATAAATTATTTTTTATAATATATACCATATAAAAAACACATTTATACAATTTGATAACTATATTTATGCTTTTTAACTCAAATAATTTGTAAAAATATATTTTTAATGAAATATTTTATAAATAAATATAAGATATGCGATAATTTTTCGTGTATATAAGAAATAAAAAATATAAATACAAGTAAGATTACGAACACATGAATAAAAATATAAACATGTATCAGTTCGATTTAGATCCATTTTGAAAACTAAATTCAAAATTTGATGTGATCTAATAAAAAAATTTATTTTTTTCATTTAATTTTTCTTTATAGATTATTTTATTTGATTGTATCTGTTGAACACTCGTGGGATTCTATCCCATATCTGCCATGTCAGTTGTGAAATTCAAAATTGAAAGTTGATAATAATAAAAAAAAAACAACAACTAAAATTACTCAATTATGAAGTAAAACTTAAATTGCACAATTCCAGTACTTAAGTCACACCATTCTGTACCTATGACCATAATTCCAATGAAGCCTCTAAACTAAAATATCAAAATTCCAAAGAGACGTGGTCAGGGGTATTCATAAACCGAACTAAACCGCAAAATCGTCAAAAAAATCGAAAACCGATTAAATCAAAAAATCGTATGGACAAAAAATTTCCAAAACCGCATATTTTTTGCGGTTTAGTTCGGTTTTTAAATTTTATTATAAAAAACCAAACTAAACTAAACCAAACCGTATTCTATAATTATATTGATTTACTTTTAGATATTTAATATTATCTAACTAACAATATTTTATTTTTTTATGATTATAATATATGATTTATAATATATTTTTTTTAATAATAAATTTGTAATATATTATGACACATACTTTCGTATATTACAAAAAGATATATTGATATTATTAAATAACATTAAATTAAATATAAAGTGAAACATGATTTATTATTATGTTAAAAAAAAGTTAATAATATCATTTTATAATAATGTTAAATATAAGTAAAAATAATATTTTTTAAACTAAAATATGTAAATCAAAATTTAATTAAAAAAATAATATAAAATAATAATTATGTGAGTTTAATTAAAAAAATTAAACTATGATAATAGATTAAAAAAAAAAATCGCGAAACCGAACCGAACCAAATCACAAAAAATTGATTTGATTTGGTTTGAATTTAATGTTATGTTAAAATCGAACCAAACCGAATCGCAATTTTATTTTAGGTTTGGTTCAGATTACTTTTTGTCCAAAAATCGAACCAAACTGTACTACGAACTTTACGTGGTTGAGTTGTTGAGGATTAAAATACTGAGTCGTGAGTATGAGTCCTACTCAGCGACATTTTTATTTATATATAATTTATAATAATTATAATTTTCACCCAACATATCCGTTGTGGAACGACCAAGAAAATAAGAAACATCGTTGTTTTAGGTCTTAGCTTGGTAATTAGTAAACGCAACACCGATTCATCATACGGTGTTATCTTCTTCGATAGATTTAAGAATAAATAATAGATTTAAAGAAACACAGAGGGAGCAAGTGAAAGTAGAATCCGAAAAACACAATGGCGAAGCTAGAAGACACCAACGCCGTCGCTTCCGATCTGATCGACTTCCTCAACGCGTCTCCAACGGCTTTCCACGCCGTCGGTAAGACCAAACCCAACTGTCTTTAAAAATTAATCTCTCTCTCTCCGATGAAAAAAAATCGCAAATTCGGTTCCTTTCAGACGAGGCAAAGAGGCGTTTGCGTAGCGCGGGGTTCCAGCAACTCTCGGAGAGGGAACTGTGGGAGCTGCAGCCTGGCAAGAAGTACTTCTTCACCAGAAACCACTCCACCCTCGTCGCATTTGCCATCGGCAAAAAGTTCGCTCCATTCTATAATCTATTGTTCATTCCTATCTCTTCTCAATTCAACCAAACACGGAATAGTAATGATATTGATAATGAAATAATGTATCTTTTTTTTTTCCAACTTGTTAGGTACGTTGCTGGGAATGGATTCTACATAATTGGGGCTCACACGGATAGTCCTTGTCTCAAACTCAAGCCCGTCACCAAGGTAACAACTAACATTACCATTTTAGTCTCCATGGAATAAGAAAAATGTCAAGTAAATCCCTGAGTTTTTAATTTGTTTAATCTAAGTTCTTTAACTAAGAGTTTAACTGGGATGCATTGACATTATAAAATAGGTTAAATCTCAACCTACCTTTTGCATGACTTTATAATTCTATAAAAGTCAACTAACCTATTGTTAGACTGATGTTAATATTATCACTAAAGTCACACATGTTGGACTACTGTGAGTGAAGGATTACAATTCCAGGGATTTTTTTAGTTTTTTTTTATTCAAGAGATTGATGTGACAGTGACTACCAACTTCAGGGACGAAGGTGGTGGTTTACTTGACTTGATTTGAATTAACAATTTGGAATTTGGATATTGGACTTTGAATTTGAATATGTTATTTATTATATGTATGTAATGTAATGTAAGAGGTTTTTGATTAGTGAGGTGTTTTTGTGCAGGTGGTTAAGGCTGGGATTTTGGAGGTTGGTGTGCAAACCTATGGAGGTGGTTTGTGGCACACGTGGTTTGACCGAGACTTGACTGTGGCGGGGAGGGTCATTGTGCGGGAAGAGAATGCCGGTTCTGTTTCATACTTGCATCGCCTTGTTAGACTTGAGGACCCTATAATGCGGATCCCAACTTTGGCAATTCACTTGGACAAGTACTGTTGCTATTGTTGAGATGCATAATGCATTGCTGTTTGTATATTTATGACCATTGTTTTCAACTTATCATTTCCTTTGGTTCATTGTCTGCAGGACTGTTAGTGATGGATTCAAATTTAACAACGAGACTCACCTTATTCCCATCTTGGCCACATCACTGAAGGTAATTACACTGATCACTGATTATTCTATGGGAATAATTGTTATGTTGATCTCCTGGTTTAATGTATAGTCCTTCAGGCTAAATGCATTTAATGATGTTACCTGAGTTATTGTTTAAGTGATTGCACGTGGTTAGAAGGCTCGTTAATTGGTTAAATATGCATTGTAATATTATATTAGCACGCAATGTGGCTAGTTAGTTAATATTGTGTTTGTGTTTTAAATCTTTGATGCAATCGTTTTGGACAGTGATACATTTAGACTCGTGTTTAGTTAATTAAAACAAATTAGTAAAGCCTCCATGAACCATGAGTATTCAGATTCATAGTGTTCATTTTGAATTTTCAGATCTACCTTTTACACATTCATTGACCTTTGTTTTGTAGGGTGAGCTCAATAAAGTGTCCTCTGACAATGGTCCTGCTGAAAGTGGAAATCAGACCTATGGAAAGAAAGCAAATGATAAAACAGGTGCCAGCCATACCAAGCACCACCTTCTTCTTCTACAGGTTAACAACAGACTTTGAAACTCTAGTCTAGATATGTATTAACACTTGTCACGTGTGGTTATAACTTGTAACTTTCTTAATTTGGGTCTTGTGATGTATACATGATGATTACGAGTCTAATTGTTGGGGATTTTCTTCTTTTCACTTTTCACCAGTTGCTTGCAAGTAAGCTTGGGTGTGAACCTGATGACATATGTGATTTTGAATTGCAAGCTTGCGATACACAACCAAGTACTATTGGTGGAGCTGCAAAGGAATTCATTTTTTCAGGACGGCTTGATAACCTCTGCATGTCATTTTGCTCGTTGAAGGTTTAACTTTTATACATTTTATTTTTTCAAGTCAAGTTTCAAATGCATGTCTTATTTGGGTAAGGCTATATATGCCTATCTAATTTTTTCTAGGTCTTCAAAATTCCCATATAACGTAGGGCCAAGTATATTTAATCTTTTGGGGCTTGGGGACTTTATCACTTGAGCCTGAAAAGTTGAATTTTGATATAAACCATATCACCCAACTGGTCAACTGATAGCATGCATCTATTTTTGCTAGCTCGCACCTTTGTTCTGTTTTAGTAGTATTTAGGTCATCCAACATCTGGTCTCTTTCAGCCATTAACCGGCTAACTTCCTTGATAGTGAATGGATCTGTTGGACTTTTAAACAGGGTGAGAGGGTCCCTGCCGTAGAGGGCTATAAAAGGGGTACTTTGGTTGTTCTTAGGTACGGTTTTGCTTGCAGACAAAGTGACAGTATTTTATGTGATCCCTTTCTTGGTTTTTACTAGAGATAAGGATCTTGAGAGAAGAACCCTTAGTGAATACATTGGTATCACTGTACACACATTTAGTCCTAGTTATAAAAATATACTAGGCAAGACAGCTGTATTACAAGAGTACATTTGTGGCACTGAGTGCACACTAATCATACAAAACTATTTCTGTAGTTATGATCCATTTGAGTCTCACAGTGGTAGGGATTCTTGGTGTCAACATATATAACCTTGGGCTCTTCCCTTCAGTAACTAGCTTTTGGTGGTGGGCTCTGTTAAGCTTATCTCAAATGGTATTAGACTTCCCACAGTATCTTTGCAATACTGCAGCTTGAGCAGTGATGTTGGCATTGTAGTATTCTCTTGGCACTAGAGTCACTAGACCCTGTCACCCTGAACACAAAGCCAACCCACACGGGTGCTCAGGCTGTGGAGCTTGGTGGAATGCTATGATCCATCAGAGTCCATCATTGTTATTATAGTGTGCTTCATATGGGTATTTAATATTTATGGCCTTGAGCTATTTACCTCTTCCCCTCAACTGGTGACTTTTCTGGGAGAAGTCTCTGATGGTTGTATTATCAGTGGCTTTGATGCTTCGTCGGTTTTTGCTATGCTTTACCTTCCCAATCTAAGGTTTACCTATAGCTAAAAAATTATTCTTAGGTGTGTCTTGCCCATGGTTTTATGGAAAATTCCGATCAACCTAAGATCAAAAGCATCTCTTCCCTTGTCAACCATGATGTGGTTGAATGACATCATACTCACAAATTCAAATGTCACAGGGTGTATGTTTGTTCACTGTTTTTTTTCATCAGACTTCAGCATCTTGGAACTTAATCTAAGAATTAAGATTATGTGACTAATCTCTACCTGTAAATTAGAAAGTGTGTTTGCATTTCAGTGTAAATTTTTTCAATAATGTAGCAGTTGTTGATTATCCTATGCTAACACCTTAGTTTTCATTCCAGGCATTAATAGATGCTACATCTTCTGACAGCAGTCTTCAGGATGAGTCGGGTGTTAGAATGGTGGCTTTATTTGACCATGAGGAAGTTGGTTCTAACTCTGCACAAGGAGCTGGCTCTCCTGTCATGCTAAATGCTGTGACTAGGGTTACCAATTCCTTCGGCTCAAATCTCAATGTATAATTCCTTTAATTGTTTTTTATGCCTAAGAACTATATGGATGACTCTTACTACAGTGAGTTAAATCTAGGTGGAAAGTGGAATAACCACACTCTAATTATTCTTTCAGTATTTAACTAGTTTTGGTCATGGTGATTTGTTTTAGCTTCTGGAGAAAGCAGTACAACTAAGCTACCTTGTATCTGCGGATATGGCACATGCACTACACCCGAATTACATGGTACGTTGTCTCATGTGCCTTGTTTTACTTCTTCCAATAATTCAAATTGTTGATCCTTACAAGACCTAATTTCTTACAGGAAAAGCATGAAGTAAACCATCAGCCCAAACTACATGGAGGACTTGTCATTAAGACCAACGCAAATCAGCGCTATGCAACCAATGTTGTCACATCCTTCATATTCAAGGAGATAGCATCAAACCATAAACTTCCCGTTCAGGTCAGCTCAGTGAACAATTTTATCTCTCTCTTTTCTTCTTCTGTGATTGGAATTGCTAACCAGTGTCTTAGGGCATTAGTTAAGGAATTAAAAAGAGAAAGTTTTTATTGTGGAAATCATAGGAGAGCCTAAAAAAATCATGGGTAGCTCAGTTTTCCGCTTCACAATAAAATATTTTCTACTTTTAGCATTTGCTTATCAGAAATAACACCAAATGGATTATAACAAGGTATGTTGGTGAATGTAGGACTTTGTGGTGCGTAATGACATGAGTTGTGGTTCAACCATTGGTCCTATTCTCGCCAGTGGCATAGGTATTCGCACTGTTGATGTAGGTGCACCGCAGTGGTCAATGCATAGCATACGAGAAATTTGTGCTGTTGATGATGTGAAGTATTCATATGAGCACTTCAAGGCCTTTTACCAAGAATTTTCTCATCTCGATGGTAAGATAGCCGTGGACATATAGGATATATATATCTCTAATCATGAATCCTCCTCATTAATCCTTTGCTCTTAGATGCTGTTGCTAAATGGTCGTGTTTTGTAATTTAGTATCATTATAATTATAATGCTGACATTATTATGATGAAGAAGTCTTCAATAAAATGAGACACCATGAATGCAATTTTAGCAGCTACTTTAAGTGTGTTCAGTTGAATAGTCCATGGTTCTTGCTTCTAAAATGGGACCGTATTCAGGTGAGTAAGAAGTTGAAATAATATACTATGAATTTTCGTGCAAATAATTAATAAATGGAACCATATGAGATTTATTTTTTACTTATGCGGCAATTATTATGGGATAGAGTGTATACATATTTTATATCCAACTTATCGTCTTATTTGTTTTTGTCTGATGATTTGTTCTCAATGGCATTTGGAAAAGTATATCAAGATAACAAAAAAGCACATAAAGATGATCGAAATATTAGTGAAACAAAAAGAAAAGAACACATTTTCGTAGTTTGAATTGAATTCATAAAGATAATCTAATTTGTGAAACAGATGCTTCCTATAGAATCTTATGGGAATGTAAGTTACTTCTCATAATAATTATCCATTTTCACTTCTTTTCCAATTTTTCTTTTACTTTTAATTTTTTAATAAATAATTTTTTGAAATGATCAATTGCCAACTAAATCTATTTCATGGGAATAATATTTCCAAGCATAGTATTCAAGGAATGTACCGAAAATGGAATATCAAACCTTGAAATAAACACCTCTTAAATAATTCAATTTTTTGCTAAACAAATAACTTAATTTTAAGTGTGTTTAGATGAAAGTTGATAAAATTAATTTTGTAAATTGATTTTGGTTAAATTAAATTAATTATTATTTCAAATGAAATTGATTTTGTAAATTAATATTAGTTAAATTCAATCAATTTTAAAGTAGTGTAATCTGTGTTTAAATATTTTTAATATAAAACCAAGAGTAAAATTTTATAAAACCTTAGATACAATACATAAGTTATTCAAAATCGTTTCTAACTTATAATCAATTTTAAATTTAGAATTAATTCTAAATTCATTTTCAATAAAACTAAATATATGAACATTTGTTTAAAATCAATTATCTTAATTGATAATGGTTTAAACTTATTTAGTGAAACAATTATTTATTTTAATAAAATAAATAATTATTTATTTTAATAAAATAAATAATTATTTATTTATTTAAAAAAATAAATTATATCTATAAAATAATTACTTATATGATAACTATTTATTTTATAAACAATTGTATTATATTATAGACTTAATTGTAATTTCATTGACTTAGTTTAAAACTTACATTAGGATTCAAACTTAACTCTTTTTATTTTTTAAATGTTAGTATAATCACTAAGTCAATGATCTAATCAATAATTATTATGAAATATTTACATATATAAATATTTCACATAAAATTTAGTTATTATTATATATTTATTTATTATTTACTGTGTTCTCAATAAAAATTTAATATATAATTTAAAATTTCTATATAACAAATATTTTTATTTTTTTTCAATATAGGTTGATCATGTGAATCGATTGATCAATAATTGATTTCATTTTAATATTATTAAAAATTTATATTTTATTTAATTAATTTTTAATATCATTAAAAAATATTTAATTTATTCTTCCTTTATATTTTAACATATCTTATTATTAGTTATAATTTTTTTTATATATTTTACTTTTTATTTTATAAATTACTTCATTTTTTATTTTTATTCAAAATATTAAATTCTGATAACACAGGAAATAATAAATAAATATATAATAATAAATAAAATTTATGTAAAATATTTATTTATTTATTTATATATATATAAATAAATGTTTGATAATAATTATTGATTAAATCATTAAATAATTGGTCATTAGATTAATGGTCATGCTAAGTTCTAATTTTATATTATATTAACCGTCCAAAAACCTGTCCAATTTTGCTTAAATTCGGTGACCCGAATTAGGTGGTGCACTTTTTGGTTTTCTTTCAAAAAAAAAACAAAATGCAAAACGATGCTGTTGGACCCTAATTGGGCCAAAATCGGAAACGGTGCGTCTACTCTGTCGCTCAATCTTCACCTTCTCGAGGCCACGCACGAGCCCTAGCTCTTGTCCGACGTCGCACTTCATCTGAATCTCGACTCCCGGCTGCTGCTGTTCGTCGACTCGTCGGAGCTACTCCTACTGTTCGTCATCTGAACTGAATCTCCATTATTCTCTTTTGTTTTCTTCGATTATCTTGTTTCCTGCTTTAGCACTTTTGTGAACTGAAATTCGGTTGTGAATCTCGTGATTTCATAGTTAAGAATCATGTTTCTATGCTGCTTCTGTCGTACTGCAACTACACTGCCATTTTTGCATTGTGCTTGTGGTCACTTTCTTTAGATATAACTAAACACGCACTCTGGAATTGTGGTGATTAATCATCATGACAGTGACTGAGCCATATCATTTTGTTGTAGGAATTGGAATTCCACCGGTGGTGGTATTGTTCCATTTCAAACAATCTTTTATATAAGTTTTCTCACCTAATTATTAAAGTTTAGAAGTAAAGTCAGTAGTATTCTATTTGCACTGTTTCTAGTGGTGCATGGACATTGGATTCCTTATGTGTTGGCTGTTTGCTATCTTGGAGGTCCACTACAGAAGTAGCTGGGTTTTCTGTCATAATTTTTTGGTGTAGAATGTTAACAACATACGCCAACTAAGAAACAGTGAGTAGGTTTTATATATATATATATATAAGTTTTTTTATATATACTAGGTCAATGACTGAGTTGGTTTCAGAACTTTGCTCCCTTCTCTTTCTTTATTCTTTCTAGTTTTGAGAAATTTCATTTCCTGTTTCTTTCCTCATTTTGTTTAACAGCTAATGCTTTCGTTACAGATTCAAAACAGAAGCTATGAAGTCGTTCAATATAAATGGAACCACTCTTTCTGTTGCACTCTACACTGACGTAACAAATTCAAAGTTAGTCTCTCTCTCTCAAGTTGCAATTTGTCATGGGAATGTTACCTTAAGTGAAAGCCAATATATTATGATTATATTGTTTGTCATTTAGAATCAAATTTAAGATTTTCGTTTTCTCGTGCCAACTGTCAAGGAGATGATTTTCTATTAACTTAATTATGTTTAAATCAAATTTCTGGTTAACTTTTCATGCCAACTGTAAAGTTGAATGATTGTTTCTGGTTAACTTTCAAATATTGCGATCTATAGGCACAAGTGATAACTTTGTCTCAAAATTCAGTTTAAACATAGTTAGAGTTTGTTTTCTTCTTTTTGCTTGTGAAAACTAGTAATAACATTAGGTGCTGGTAGTGAGGTTACGGACTTACAGTAGTTAATTTATGATAATTGATAAACCAGTTGCTCCTATATAATTGTTTCTAGATGGTGTTTGGCTGATTGCAAAGTATTTGCTATTTATTGTTATATGTAATATAAAAGGAAGTACACTGAGCAATTATAAAAGAACTTATTTATTTATTTGTAAATTTTAATTGATTCAAAAGATTGGGAGCCTGCTCTTAGCTAAATTATATTATGTAATTGTTATTCTCAGAGAACTCTTGGAAATCATGCAAGCCGGGACATTGGAGCCAGAAGTTGCGTTCATCAATGCTTCACTTGTATGATTTCTTATATTTGTGTTTTATGTCATGCTCAACACCATTTACAAGAGAATCATAATCGTTTTAAGTCATTCACTAACACAAGAAGGTCATGTTATGAGAGAAAAGTAATGAGAGGATCCCAAATGATGCTGGTGCTTAAATTTTCAACATTGACTGTTAACAACACTTTTGCTTCTTTCTGATGTTACAACTGTTGTTAACTGAACCAGATTCCAGATATTTTCCCTGTTCTAGCAGCTGCACACAAGACACTTGTAGTCAAGTCACGAGACTCTTTGACCACACGCACTCTTCATTCAGAGCTTGTTTACAACTACTCAGGGTCTAAGCATGTAATTATGTACTGCTATTTAACCTGTTATGACTTATGATTCACATTGCTAACTTCAGCCTTTCTTGTGACTAGATTACTGAATCTTTGAAAAGATTTGGCATCTCTGACAGCACAACTTATATCCTTGCTGCTCGATTTGATGCTAGTCCTCATGAGGTGAGACAATTCTACAGTAAAATACGGCACCTATAACCCATTTATTTTGAGTTTATGGTGATCCATTGATAATATAAAATAGTTTTACACCGTCATTACATCATAACTCACAATGTGCATGACTTTTAAATATAGTTTTATAAAAGTCAACAGACTTATCAGTTACCATTATTGAAGAGTTATAATTGAATGACAGTGTAAAATTATTTTACACTCTCAGTGCATTACTATTTTTCTCTTATTTCTTCCACTCACATAACTAAAGTGATCTCTCTATCTTTACTAGATAAAAGCTATAGGGAAGCTTGTTAATGGCAAAGAGATTGACCTGGAGGAGATAGAAGGGAGAGCAAACCAATCCCAGATACAAAAGGTTTGTAATAGCTTTGATCCAAATCTCTTAGTATCCTTTTGTGCCTAACTAGCATATTCAATAACTTGTTATGACTCAGCTTTACAAGATATCTTCCCCGGAACTTGGAGTATCATCACTTGCTGATGCAATAACTTGCCGTATAGCTGCTCGTGATGCCTTGTGAGAAGAATGAACGTGATCTGCTTGAGTTTCCTTATCACTCCTTGATCTATTGTAGAATATGTCATGAAATTTTAAAAGAAAGCTTGAGTCTCCAATTATAGCTTTCATGTGCTGTAATTTTGATTTTTTTTAATTATCATTCTTACTGCAACAACAACATTTCTTATGCTTGCTATTGCTAATCATGAAATGCATCTTATAAAAAAGTAAAAATGATACTTCTTGAGTTCTTAATTTGCTTCTCTGTATAGGTGGACCCAAAGTCACTTAGGGTAGGCAGTTGTACCCGCGTTATTTTCATAAATTACAACTACATATATTAAATTTTTACCTCTTCCATTCTCCAAATTTATATATTGAATTCACTGTTAAGTTGTTAAGTGACAAACAATAATTTATGTTTGGCTTAGTTATAATTTTCATTCCTTGAAATCAAGCAGTTATCTTTAACGTTGACTTAGATAATTTTTTTACTAATGATATAATTATTCTTTTTTATTCTTAATTTATCATTTGATTTAAGTAATCAATTTAAATAAAAAAAATTAAGTAAATTTTGACCAAATTAGAATTTGAACTTAACTCTCTTTAGTTTTTAAATGTTAGTATAATCACTAAGTTAATGATTTAATAAATAATTATTATGAAACATTTATATATATAAATATTTTACATAAATTTTATTTATTACTATATATTTATTTATTATTTATTGTGTTCTCAACAAGAATTTAGTATTTTAAATAAAAGTAAAATAAATGGCGTGATTTATAAAATAAAAAGTAAAATATATAAAAAAAATTATAACTAATAATAATATTAAAATATAAATGAAGAATAAATTAAATAATTTTAGTACGGTGTAATAATACAATATTCTCCCAAAGTCCAACGTCCCACAACAATTACTTCTTCTAACTGATCACTAAGATTTAAGACCAATTTTTATCTTCAAACTACATACACAAGTACATGTTAGGTACCAAAGTGAAAAATAATAACTCGCAACTAAAATAGAGATGAGAAATATAGGAATTGACACATAATAACCTTAATGAATAAAGGAAAAACCACAAGCAAGACCAGAAAAATATTTTCACTAAGTGGAAAACAACTTATAATCTCTCTCTAAATATAAGGAGAGAACAATTACACATTCTCTCTTATAATTTGACTGTCATAATACACAGTAATCTTCTGTTGATTGTGTCCAAGTTCCCCCAATAGCCTTTGTAACCAAATAGCCTCCTTGCATGTTTAGGTAACTGCCATGTACTCAACTTCTGTAGTAGACAAAGCTACAACAATTTGTAATTTGGACAACCAGCTAATTATCCCTTTTGCAAGAGTAAACACATAGCCAGTAGTAGATTTTCTCTTATCAAGATCACCAGCAAAATTTGAATCAACATAGCCCTTGACAATATATTCTGATCCTTCAAAACATAATGCAACTTTTGAGGTTCCTTTGATGTACCGAAGGATCCTCTTAACAACATTCCAATGCTCTCTGCTTGGATCTGCCATGAACCTACTAATTGCTCCCATTGCTTGTGCAATGTCTGGTCTAGTGCATATCATAGCATACACAAGGTTGCCTACCATTGATGCATACAGTACTCGAGACATTTCCATCCTCTCTGCTTCATTGCTAGGACTCATACTTGAGGATAACTTAGGGTTACAATTGATAGGAAGTGGAGTAGAAATTGGCTTACAATCTTGCATGTTAAAGCGTCGCAAGACTTTCTGTAAGTAATTTTTATGAAAAAGCCAAAACTTCCTATATTTTCTATCTCGGTGAATTTGCATCCCTAAAATCTTGTTTGTGGGTCCCCAAGTCCTTCATATCAAACTCCCTAGCCAATTGTGCCTTTAACTCTTGGATGCAATCTTTGTTAGGGCCTACCACCAACATGTCATCCACATACAACAGCAAAATGATGAAATCATTATCATCAAACCTATTGTAGTACATACAATGGTCTGAACTCAGTCTGTTGTAACGAAGGCTAATTATGAATGAATCAAATCTCTTGTACCAACACCTTAGCGCCTACTTTAGACCGTACAGAGATTTGGTCAACCTACAAACCAAGTTTTCTTTTCCTTGTTCTTTAAAGCCTTTCGGTTGGAGCATATATATTTCTTCTTCAAGTTCTCCATGGAGAAAAGCAGTCTTTACATCAAGTTGCTCAAGATGTAAATCAAATGCAGCACACATAGTTAGAACAACTCTAATTGTGGTCAATCTGACAACAGGAGAGAATATTTCATTGAAATCAATGCCTTCTTTCTGCGCATACCCTTACCACCAATCTTGCACGATATCGCTCCAGTTGATCGTTGCCATCTCATTTGATTTTAAAGACCCATTTGCTCCCAATGGCTTTTCGACCTTGTGGAAGTTCAACAAGTGCCCATGTCTTATTTCTATGCAAGGCTTCCATTTCTTCATGCATTGCTGTTATCCACAGAGAAGCATTTGAACCACTCACAGCCTCTTGAAAAGTTAATGGTTCCCCTTCTTCAAATAAGAGATAGTACACATCATGAACTACCATGACACAATCCAAGAACCAAGTTGGTGTAAACTTCGGTCGTGCTGATTGTCAAAGTACCTATCCACCATTGGCTTCATTTGGTTCTTCTTCTTCGTATTCTTGTTCAGCTTCAAAAGAGTCATCATCATCTCCTGACTTCTTCTCCATTTCCACCATAATAGTGTCTTTCTTAGTGTTGTCATTTTTTTGTTGACTTTGCAGTTCCTTTTCTCCAAAAACTACGTCCCTGCTAACAACAACCTTGTGGGCAGTAGGATCCCACAAACGATACCCCTTAACATTGTCAGCATAGCCCAAGAATATACATTTCCTGGATTTTGGATCCAACTTCGTTCTTTCTTGGGAGTATTACATACATAGGACATCCAAATATATGTAAGGAAGAATCATCTGTTGGTTTTCCTTTCCACAACTCCATTAGAGTCTTCAAACCAATTGATGTCGATGGTGATCGATTTATCAAGAAATAGGCATTTTTAACTTCTTCAGCCCAAAAAGATTTGGCCATCCCTGTTGTTCTCAACATAGCTCTTGTTCTATTTAGGAGAGTTCTATTCATTCATTCTGCCACACCATTTTGTTAAGGTGTATGTGGAACTATGAATTGTCTTAAAATACCCTTTTGTTTGCAAAATGCCAAAAATTCACCATCTACATATTCTCCTCCATTGTATGTCCTCAAGCACTTAATTCTTTTTCCAGTTTCAAGCTCTACTCGTGCTTTGAATTCCTTGAATACTAGAAACACATTTGACTTCTTCTTGATCAGGTACACCCACAATCTCCTAGAATAATCATCAATGAAAGATACAAAATACTTTGCTCCTCCCAGGGATACTTCTAGCGATTCCCACACATCTGAATGGATCAAGTCTAGTATGTATTTACTTCTTGTAGTTACTTTAGCAAACTTCAATCAATGCTGCTTACTCATCACGCAGTGCTTGTAGAACGATAAATTAACTGTTTTGAACCCAGGTAAGAGATTATGTTCCACAAGAACTTTTAGGCCTCGCTCTGACATGTGACCTAGTCTACGATGTCATATCATCGTTGCTTCTTCTTGACTTGTTGTTGCAACTGATACATCTGCTTCTTGCAACGTATCTCCCAAAAGCATGTATAGATTATCCGTGATCCACTCGGCTTTCATCACTACAAGATTGTCTTTCACTACCTTTAAGATTCCACCTTCAAAATGGATCTTGCACCCGAGATGATCCAATTGTCCAACGGACAATAAATTCTTCTTTAAACCTTTCACATGTCATACCCCTTGAATCTTGCATACAGTACCATCACACATTTCTAATTGGATAGTACCGACTTCAACAATTTCCAAGGCATGATCATTTCCCATGAACACGGATCCTCCCGAGATAAGCTCATAAGTGCAAAACCATTCTCGACGTGGAGTCATGTGCTAGGTTGCACTTGAATCCAATATCCAACAATCATGGAGTTGTCTCCCGCCTCTAAAACTAACTGTTGCTTCACTATACAGAACTTCCGCATCATTTGAAATACTTGCAACGCAACCTTGAGAGGTTGATACTTCAAAATTATTTCCTCCACTCTTCTTGTGCCAACAATCCTTTTTCAAGTGCCCTTTTATGCCACAATTGTAACATTTAAGGTTCTTCTTTCTTCGAGACTTTGATCTACCATGATTATGACTCCCACTAGAGCCACGCTTCATTGATCTACCTCTCGTTATCGTTAAAGCTTCTACTTGCCTAGAATTTTCCATTTTGTCCTCCTTATTCTTTCGTTTGGATTCTTCTTCAAGAATAGCTCCGACAACATCATGAAAGGTTAAACGACCAATAATATTATTATTCGTTATGTTGATAATGAGTTGATCATACGAATCTGGTAAACTCTAAAGTAAAAGTTCCTCTCGCTCATTCTCTTCTATGTTGAATTTTGATATAGAAAGCTGAGCAAACAAAGTATTCAGATTGTTGATGTGGTCTGTCACCGAAGTGGACTCACTCATTCGAAGAATGTAGAGTTTCCTCTTCAAGAGTGAAATGATTTAACCTCGTACAATTTGTTGAAGGTATCCCAAACTTCCTTTGCGATCTTCTTCTCCGCAACACTGGACAAAACCGAATCTACCGTTGCTAAGTGTAAATTGGCAATAGCATTTTCATCCATTTCTTTCCACTGTTCATCAGTGACATCTACAAGCCTGCCTTCAATTGCATCTAGGCAATTATCCTTCCTTAAAATTGTTTTTATCTTCAATTTCCAAAGAGAGAATTTACTCCCACTAAATTTCTCTATCTCATATTTGTTGCCATGGTTTCACATTAAAGAGAATCGATTTACACAGCTTCAACCGTGAATAATACCGCCTACTGGAATAGTGACTGTAGCCTGTAAACTAGTACACCAGGTAAGTTCCCAGGAAAAAGAGGTAAGTCACCAATGAACACAATTAAATACCAAGTCTTTCCTTAGCTAGAACTTTCCTAGACATGCACTTTCACACTATGCACTATATATCCAGTAACAAGAATAATTCTTTTCTGATGTGATAGATCAGACTATACCGCAATCACAGAGCATACTAAGAATTTTCTCCGGCACTATTCCAGCATACCAGTGTGTTATTGTAGCGGAATAATATCAACAACCAATAGCTCTGATACCACTGTTAGGTACCAAAATGAAAAAAAAAATAATAACTCGCAACTAAAATAAAGATGAGAAATATAGAAATTGACACACAATATTTAACGTGAAAAACCCTCAATGAATAAGGGAAAAATCACGGGCAAGACCAGAGAAATATTTTCACTAAATGGAAGACAACTTACAACCTCTATCTAAATATAAGGAGAGAACAATTACATGCTCTCTCTTATAATAAGAAAATACACTCACTACTATGTTCTTAACTCTCTAAGAAGTTACTACAAGTATAGTAAGAATTTGCAATTGGAATGACATGTAAATGAAGTGAAATGGAATGCTATTTTATAGGCAAAAGTTGCATTGGATGCATTAAATGCATGGTAAGTTTTTTCTACCTTTCAACCATGTCCTATGCTTAGCCAACTTAGGGGTGGTGTTTCCTTTGTGGACTTTTAACCCACACAATCCACAAAAGTAGATTTACCATGTTGATTTGTTCACATAGTCTTCCCATGATATCGTTTGTTACTATTTACTTATATGTTTGATTAAGAGCTAAGATCTATTACC
Source organism: Amphicarpaea edgeworthii (assembly GCA_014843725.1). Taxonomy (NCBI): domain Eukaryota; kingdom Viridiplantae; phylum Streptophyta; class Magnoliopsida; order Fabales; family Fabaceae; genus Amphicarpaea; species Amphicarpaea edgeworthii. The sequence goes on from CM026328.1 coordinate 6,864,009, forward strand.
TTTTTTTTTTTTTTTTGTTAATTATGAACATGTCAATATTTTTTAGTTTTTTTTTTTTAGATATAATTAGTATAAATTACATAAACTGTATAGAATGTTTGAAAATATCAGTCATCCCGCTATGGGCTAACCACTTAGCATTTTTGGAGTCAGCTGCTACACACCGCTATTAATAACTATGTTATATAGAACATATGCACGTATTGGTAAAAAAGCTAGTTAACTTGAGAAAAAATAACAAACCGGTATAATCCACTTCCATTCATCAAGTTTGCTAAGCTTCAAAGAATACAAATCATCAAGAGTGATTTCTTGATCTTTAATCTCCATCATGCCACCATATATATATATATATATATATAATGTATCTCTTCCAATGGCCATGCAGGCATTAATACGTCCACAAGGCTTCACTACCTAAAAATTTAGAGGAAAAAAAAAAAAAAAACTCATTAATCAATATCTGGTTAAAAATAGGAGTAGTGTCATAAGATGATCCAAAAGCACAACCTCAGGCAAAGAACTTTGAATGTCCAATTTAGCACCGGATTCCATGGGCTTTCCTTCAGATTTGGTAAGTGTTTGCCATCATCAATAGACATGTTTGACGCTATATTCTTGGATATATCATCAATGTTGTTTTCTTCATCCTCTGACTCCTCAGTTTCTTCTCTTGCTTTACATGCTAGATTTATCTTCTTGTCGACATCATCAGGACAATTTTATTCAATTTTTTTTAACTGCAAAACCCATTTAATTAAGAAGCTATATAACATGCAGAACAGTCCATAGAATGAGCTTTAAAATAGGGAACAATTTTCATGAGATCAGAAGTATATATGCATTAAATCCAATCTACCTTGTCTTTAGTGGACTTCTCCTTTCTTAACTCCAGAGGATACCCATTACCCAAACAAGATTAAATAAGCTAATCAAGAAGCATTAAATATGATAGTACACCTATGCTCTAAGCAGTATATGCAGAAAACGATCAATTACAGAGCAAAATGCAAAATTACAATGACTCTGAATCCAGAGTCAAAGGAAAAATTTAGTTTATAAATGGAAACTTCATAATACGACATATTAAGCACCAATGAAATGTGGGACTCACCAGCGATTGGTGACAAACTAAAAGCCATAAAGCTCATTCAAAAGCAAGTTCATCACTGCACAGTGTTTGTGCAATTAGGATACTAACCTCAGCAAGCATAAACAATGAAATACACCCCCTCAAAAGAAAATTTGAGCTGACTGTCTGATCTTATTAATTGTTACAAACATTAGGCCATAATTATGTTTTTAAAATATCATCAACATCTCTATTATAAATATGTCCCAATATTACTAAAATATACTTTTTAGTCATTTGTTTTTTCGATTATATTCGATTTAGTCATTTATGTATTTAAAAGTTAAATTTAAATTGAGTAAAAATTATTATTTTTAAAAGACAAAAACGTAAAACTATTTTAATTCAATTAGAACATAAAAAATATTTGCATGAAATTATGAAAAAAATTTAATGTCATTAATTAACCAAGAAAATGTTCACAACAATGATATATATAAAAGTACAGAAGTATCATAGTTTGAAATTTATTTATTTTTTCTGATTAGAATATTTTAAAAATATAAAGACTAAATAGATCAAATGCACGAAGTGTCTTTTAGTCTTTTTTTCCTATTTAGACTTATATTTTACAATTAAACGACGTCGCCGTCCTCCAAGTTTCTACTTTCAAGCAAGAGTCACTTCATCTCGGAAGTGCCAGCCAGAAGCAGAAGCAATGTGCAAATTCACGGTGGAAGGAAGCAAAGTGGCGCCGATGGAGGAGGGTTTAGAGAAGAGAGAATTGGAAGGCGAGTTAGTTAGCAACGTTGCGAAGTGATTTCGGTTATAAAAAACGCGAAACACGTCGATCAAGTCATTTGTGCGCTTCAGTCCTTAGCTACCATTCTTTTCCCCTTCGACCCTTCTCTCCTCAAAGGTTCGTTCAATTTTTACCCTAATTTGGTTCAATTTTTTCACCGCGAACAAACACGCACTATTTCACTTGTTCCAAATAAGATTTTGATTTTGTATGTAGCAAATAGTAGCATTGGTCAAAGTTACCGAGACCAGGTTTGTAGTCGTTTTTGTATCGTAACTCACCATTGTAATTGCACGTTCGTAATCTTATGTTTCTTCTTTTATCGTTTTCAGGTGGAAGATTCCTCTGCAGAAAAACGACATGTTTGGTGGCATGCGTTTTATCGAGTAGCTGCTTTTCCTACATTGGCCATGTTTTATGAGGTTATGTACCTGTTTGAATAAGCTTATTCAGAAGGGCTTCTAAGAAAGAAAATATAAATAAAAAAATGAATTGAGCTTTTTCATAAGTTAAAATTAACCTTTTTCATAACTAATTTATAAAAGTTTCACCTTTTTTTTTTCAATAATTAATTTACTAAAGTTTCACTTTTTTTTTTTAAACTGTACAAAAGAATTTTTACAAATTAATTATTAGAAAAATCAATGTTAATAATTTTAGTTAGTTTTGAAAAGGCTCATTTTATTTTTTCTTCATAATTTTTTTTTATTTAAAGTGCTTTTTAGAGACGTTTATCCAAACAGATTTAATAAATTTTTATCCTTGTGTTGCAGTTTAAAGGTTTTTATTTTCCACCCCAAATTTTAAGTTGCACAAAAATAACATTGCGTTTTGCTTTTCCTGTTTTTTCATGTAATGGGACTTCCTGCAGATGTTGCCTCAAACTGGTTGGGTTGTTTTCCCTTTTCGGCGCAGAAGTATGTTTATGACATTTCTTTGTGGATTGGTCACGGAGGTGCTGCAAATTTTGGTTCTTTTTTTCCAGATGAGTGCCAGTGATGGTCTTGATGTTAATGCGGTCCTCTCTAACTCCGAAAGGTATGGATGTTCTTATTGTGCAATGCCTTGAATGCAGTTTCTTTAGACTTAAAATTTATCAACATGCTTGTGCTTAATTTGGTGTGATCTGTGAAGTAACAAGCCAATTTAATTTAATGTTGGGAAAAACTTATTCTGGAATCAGAATTTGTTACAGATTACTGTGCTTGCTTGAAAATAATGGGGTGCTCCAGTTAGCACGAGAATTTGGTGCTTCTTCTATATCGAAAAGCGTTACAGATGTACAGATCAAGATGGATGTATCTAGGGTGGCACAAATTGTTGCATCTATTCCTGACAAAGCAAGGATGCACTCCACGACTTCATTGTCATCACAGTATCCACCTTCCTCCTTTCTTGATTTAGATAGTTTGTGGGTTCACTGAATGAATATCACATCATGGTTCTGAGTTACTTTGTAAGCACTTCATGTATCCTTTTCACCGAGAGTATTCAGTGTGTACTTCAAGCAGATTGTTGTCCAACTACTCTCCCTGGTGGAAGAAAGTGAGATGATTTGCCAGACATGGATGAAATGGACAAAAATGGTGCACTGTTATTTGTAGGGGAAATTCTCGCATTTGTCGCCGTGGCTCTACTGGTAACTAGTTTTATTTATTTTTTGAAAAGTACATATATTAGCTAGTATCAGCCTTTGTGAAATATATCACATTTTTTCCATATCAATCTTTATCTTCTGTTTAACCCAACTCTCCTTTTTTCTCTATAAACTTCAGACCCACTATATATTGCATTTGATTTGGAAGAAATAAAAATTGCAGCTCCCCATGGCATGTTATTATTGACATTAGGTCCTTGCGCTATGATGCACACAACATAGTCAATTCCAAATAGCAGTGTGGAGTGGCTGACTCCCAAAAGGTGGGCCTTCGTTGGAGAGAAGAGTGGGGGTTCAGTGTTTGTGCAAGTTAAGTAACGGTGGGAAATATGGTTTCTGACTCATCTGATTAAATGAAAATGGGGGACAAAATCTCAAGATTTGCCCCGTAAAACAGCAGCCCCAAAACTACACTTTAGGGCCAGAAAAGAGGGTATTGCTCTGGAAAATAGTCATGACTACTACAGCCATGAAACCACATTTTTCCAGGTCCAGTTGTGTCTGCTATGCAAAACCACTACACGATTATTTTTTGTCACACTTGGGGGCTGGGGTTAAACCACCCAAAGCTGCTATTTCCCACTCAACTACATGTGCACACATGGTTTATATATGCATACCCTTTATAGCAAAATAATTGTATAAAACACATTTTCATTGTTTATTTAATAGAACTATATAAGATAAATATTTGGGTATTACACCATCACCATCATAAGCACTTTTTCCATCTTTTTTTATTTTTTGTATAGAAACAGTAATGAAATTCCAATATTACCATTACATTGTATATGCTTATGCCCCTTTATTTTGCTATGTTCCCATGGCTCCTACTCAAGTTTATGTTTGTTAACAAATTCCTGCTATAGAAAGTATTCCCTATTAGCTGTCTAAAGTGGATCCTTCAATTTTTTGTTCATGAATGCACACCTAGTACCTCATTATCAATACATAATTGCCTTGGGCTTTTGAATACAATCCAATGTCTGCTCACAGTATGGTCTAAGAAAGAATTTGTGCAAACAACACCAATTGAGCAACAAGCTTCTATCCTTTTTAATTGTACAAATATACCGATCATGGGAATAGAGGATGTGAATTTCAAAAAATGATGGCTTAGTGTGTGGAGTTACCTTCATTGTGGGGTTTGGGGCAAGGCAAGTGGCCTTTACCCTTCTAAGTGGAAAGGCTATTTCCACTACTACATCCCATGATCATCAAGTCACAATCAAGGCTCACTCCATTTGATGTATATTTCTGCATAACTATAACAATCTCATGCTCTTTCCTCCTCTGAGCATTCATTGGATCTAATGCCATGTTTATTATTGTGATATTTATTTATTTATCACAGACATATCTTCTGCATTGGGCCTTTCTCTAGAGACAATGTCTATGGAGGAATTGGACAGGATGAAGAATGTCATGCACCTGATTCTTCAAGGAGTTAGCGGTAATTATCATTTCCTTAATTGTTGGGTTTATGTGGAGATTAGAACTATTTCATGATGCCTACCTTTATTCCTTCATAATACTTTTAAATAAGGCCCTACCCAATGGATGTGTTACATCTAGAAACATTGTGTTCCGAATAGGGAATGGTTCCAATTGCACTTGCAGTTTTATTCCGTGATCCTGCTTTCAATCAAGTCAAATGTGTCAACATAAATTTTTTTTAAGATATGATCTGCAATGATTATAGGGTTTATATGCCAACATTCCAAACCTTCATTCCCTACTACCCAATTTGCAATTTTTTGCTGTGTCCTATAAAAGCAAATGATAAAACAGGTGGCAGTTATACCAAGCACCACCTTCTTTTACAGGTTAACAACAGACTTCGAAACTCTAGTCTGATATTTTATTACATATCATTATGATTCTAATTGTTGGGGATTTTCTTCTTTTCACTAGTTGCTTGCAAGCTTGATGACATGTGATTTTGAATTGGAAGCTTGAAATACATTTTTTAACTCAAGTTTCAAATGCATATCTTATTTAGGTCAAGTTATATATGTCTATTTAATTTTTTTTAGGTCTTCAAAATTCCCATATAATGTAGGGCCAAGCTTATTTATTTTTTTGTATAAGCTAGGTCAATAAAACCAAGAAATTAGGACTATAAATAAATGTTATAAAAATATATATAAAAGTGAGATTTAGGTAAATCATTCACAACATTTTCTTCTTTTCTACGTATACCCTTTTAACCACCTTCATCCCATCCTTTTTCCCATGAACTTTTGAAGATACAAAGTTTTTTTTTTTCCATTTGTTAATGTTCCATAACCAATTATTAATGTAGCATGATTTGAATGTGTGTCACCAAGATGATGATATAATCTCTAATGATTTTTAAATCAATTTCAACTATTATAATCTAAATTAAGTATCAAAAATCATCCACACTAAAAAAAATAAAGAGATTGATGTTTATCTTGTCGTAATCTCAGAAATAATTATCTCTTCCATCAATAGCTACTGACACTCGTTATTTTGTCACTACTTTAAATAATGCATCTTTATTGTTAGGAGGTATGATTTCATAGCCATCAATTTTTAGACATTAACCATGTACCTTTGACATATCACAAGATTCAACTCGAAAACAAATACAATGTTTCATTATGAACTCGAAAGCAAGACTTATCAATCCATTTTTGCATCTCTGTTTCTCTTGTCAGAATCAATTAACATTTGTGTAGAAAATGAAATCAATTTTTTATTTTGATTTGATTAATTCCTTCAACTGTCGAAATAGCTAAGAAAACCCAACAAGATACTGCAACGTAGTATAGGTTATTTAATTTTAGAATTTATGAAGTAGAAAAATAAAAAATTTTAATAAATATAAAAAATTTTAAATTAGTGACATGATTACAAAAAAAGTAATAGTGACTTACCATATTCAAGTTTATCTTTTATATCTATTATAGCTCTTTTTTTCCTCCAATCCATAGAAAAAAGGAAAACTTACATCCTCATATATGAAGAAATATTGATTGTCTTTAAACCATCTTCTCTCTTGGAAAAACTTTAAACCATTGGCATCTAACATGCTATTGAATTTAACAATGCTTATGTCAACAAATTAATTTAGGCCTAGAATACAAGATTTGTCCATGTTTTAAAACACTCAAAACGCAGCAAAGTGTGTCATAGAACAATGGCTCATCCATTTTTCTCATTCTTTTCTATTCACGACAAAGATCTGGCATTCAATAAAAGTCTTTGGAACTTTTACAAGAAATGGGAATGAAGAAGATGGATGACACACTTTGCTAAGCCTCGAGTGTTAAAACATAAGTAAATCTTGTACCCAAGGCCTAAATCAATTTGCTGACATAAGCATTGTTAAATATAGTAGCATGTTAGATGGATGCTAACAACTTAAAATTTCTCCAACAGAAAAGATGGTTCAAAGACAATGAACATTCTTTCAGATATGAGGATGTAAGTCCTACTCCTTCTATAGATTGGAGGAAAAAAGGGAATATAATAGATATAAAAGATCAACTCAGATGTAATAAGCTACTATCACTTTTCTTTAATCATGTTACTAATGTAAAATTTTTCATATTTATTAGAAATTTCAATTTTCTACTTCATAAATTCTAAAACTAGACAACCTATGATATGTTGTAGCATCTTATTGGGTTTTCTCAACTATTTCTGCAGTTGAAAGAATTAACCAAATCAAAACCAAAAAATTGATTTCATTCTCTGCACAAATGTTAATTATGTGACAAAAAAAACGAAGAGGATGCAAAGGTGAGTTGATAAGTTCATAATAAAACATTGCATTGCTTTAAATTGAACTTGTAGTATGTCAAAGGTACATGGCCAATGTCTAAAAATTAATGACTATGAAATCATACTTCCTAACAATGAAAATGCATTGCTCAAAACAGTAATAAAACAAACATATCAATAACTATTGATGGTAGAGATGATGAATTTTCGAGACTACAACAAAATAAACATCTATTTCTTTATTTTTTTAATATGAATGATATTTTATACTTAATTTAGACAATAGTTGAAATTGATTTAAAAATCATTACAGGGATTATATCCTCATCATGGTAGCACACATCCAAACCATGCTACATTAATAATTGGTTATGGAACATCGACAAATAGAAAAAAATATTAGATCATCAAAAATTCATGGATAAAAAGGATGGACTAAAGGTAGTTATATTAGATTGAAAAGGGATAAACATAGAAAAGAAGAAACTTTTGAAATAAATATGATGTTTTTCTTTCCTATCATATCTTGATGTATTTTTGTTAACATTATAAATAATTTACTTAAACCTTACTTTTATATTTTTGTTTTAATTTTCTTTGATAGCATTAATTTACAACCCTAATTTCTTGTTTTTATTGACCTAACTTATACAAAAGATTAAATAAATTTGATCCTATATTATATGGAAATTTAAAAAAAAAATTAGATAGACATATACTACCTGCCTCAAATAAGATATGCATTTGAAACTTAAGTTAAAAAAAATGTATAAAAGTGAAACCTTCAACAAACAAAATGACATACAAATGTTATCAAGCCCTCCTAAAAAAACAAATTTCATTGCAGTTCCACCTATAGTACTTAATTGTGTATCACAAGCTTGCAATTCAAAATCACATATCATCAGGTTGACACCCAAGCTTACTTGCAAGCAACTAGTAAAAAGTGAAAGGAAGAAAATTCCCAACAATTAGACTCATGATAATCATGTAATACATATCAGACTAAAGTTTTGAAGTCTATTGTTAACCTGTTTCATCATTTGCTTTCTTTCCATCAATCTGATTTCCACTTTCAGCAGGACCATTTTCAGAGGACACTTTATTGGGTTCACCCTGCAAAACAAAGGTCAATGAATGTGTGAAAGGTAGATCTGAAACTTCAAAATGAACACTGTGAATCTAAATACACATGGTTCAGGAGGCTTTACTAATTTGTTTGAATTAACTACACGTGTCTAAATGTAACGCTGTCCAAAACGATTGCATCAAAGATTTAAAACACAAACACAATATTAACTAACTAGCCACATTGCATGCTAATATAATATTAAAATGCATATTTAACCAATTAACGAGCCTTCTAACCACGTGCAATCACTTAAACAATAACTCAGGTAACATCATTAAATGCATTTAGCCTGAAGGACTATACATTAAACCAGGAGATCTACATAACAATTATTTCCATAGAATAATCAGTGACCAGTGTAATTATCAGTCATTGTGGCCAAGATGGGAATAAGGGGAGTCTCTTTGTTAAATTTGAATCCATCGCTAACAGTTCTGCAGACAATGAACCAAAGGAATTGATAAGTTGAAAACAATGGTCATAAATATACAAACAGTAATGCATTATGCATCTCAACAATAGCAACAGTACTTGTCCAAGTGAATTGCCAAAGTTGGGATCCGCATTATGGGACCCTCAAGTCTAACAAGGCGAGGCGAGTATGAAACAGAACCGGCATTCTCTTCCCGCACAATGACCCTACCCGCCACAGTCAAGTCTCGGTCAAACCACGTGTGCCGCAAACCACCTCCCATAGGTTTGCACACCAACCTCCAAAATCCCAGCTTTAGCTACCTGCACAAAAACACACCTCACTAATAAAAACCTCTTATTAAATGACTCTTTTTAGTTTTCAAAAAAAATTGAGTCATAGAAGATAATGTGTGTCCAAAAAGACTGTGAAGTGCGTCACCATAACACTTTTCTTAATAGGGGGGGTGGTAGATTAAGATTTTAACTATCCAAATTTTTACTATCGTATTTAGCGTGTATGTGTGTGTATACCGCTGGCTACCCATTTCTCGACAGAGATCTGCAGCTTATAAGTCAAGAGATCACTTTTTTCTTGAATGAATTTGGAAAGAAATATTCAGACTATTAGGGACAACACTGAAATATAGCACGGCACAACACACACCAAAAACTGTCATAGACAATACCTATAGCGTCAACTCTTGGGTCTGATTGAAGTTGCAGTCCCACCGGCAGCAGTACCTTGGCACCTTTCGTATCCTCCGTCGTATCGGAACAGTGACTTATGAGCTCGAGCTTCCAGCGGACTCCCACGGCTCACCCCGTGTTCAACATCGCAATGCTCCGGCCCTTCCACGGAGGACGGCCGATCGAGCCGCGCCACCCCTTGCCAGCAGCGGCCGCCGCGTCGCCCTCTGCGTCGGGCTCCTCGGAGTCCAACGACGTTCCGCGCGCTCCTCGCCGGATCCGCGCACATGTTACCACCACCCACCTGGGTCGCCGGATCCTGCGCCCGAGGCTCCCTCCTCGGCGCCGCCGACCTCCTCTCCTGCGCCCTCCTCTGCGTCGGACCCTTTTTCCTTGCCGAACCAAAAGTCACTCTGCGTAACCTCTGCCTCTCATATGTCCCATGATCTCGGATGTGGAATTAAACATAACTCTCCTTCCCACTTAATTCGTTGTACTTACCTCAATCTCACGCTCCATCCTCTGAGCCAGAACAGTCCCTAAACCACCCTCAGCCGTTCGATCCTACCCGAATGACTCAAGACTCTCGAGTTCTCCCACACCAGCTGGCCGCCACTCAAAATTATCTTTTCCCTAAACAAACACAACCTTTTTCCAAAGTCCCTCTCTCACCGTCAGATCCCCTTTCTCCCTCATCCACAACCGTCCAAATTGCCACCTCAACGATCCTCCACTCTTCCATCCCTCAACGCACAAAATCGAATCCCAAGGCGCGCTCTGAACCATCCAATTTGAAGGCCACGTCCTCAATCCATGGTGTTCACATTAACCATCCTATTTTACACTTTTAGGACAATGTGTGGCACGTATTATTAGGACAAACGCGTTATATTTTATGTTAGGTAATTAATTTTTAATTTATAAGTTATTTTTAAATTAAATTTTAAAATAAATAAATAAGTAAAAAATTATTTAAAAATAAAATATAATTAGATTGAAAAATCTTGTATTAGATTCTCTCCATAAAAATTAATAAAATAATTATTAATATTTTTAAATAAAAATAATAATAATTATTCTAAAATTTAATTTTATTGATATTCGAAGAGAAAGTTTTTTATAAATAATTTTAGATAATTTATTATAAAATTTTTTACTTTTAAATTTTTTTCATTAAAAAAAATTAATTTTTATCTTAAGAAATTTTTATTAATAAGTGTTTAGTTAAATTTTTACTTAAAAATTTAACTTATTTTTAATTTATAAGTTATTTTTGAAAATAAAAATTTTAAAAAATAAATAAACAATTATTTGTTAATATATTTTTTTAATTTAAAATTATAATAAAATTAAATGGAAAGATATGATTCGACTCAAACACTGATAAAGATTGCTATACGATAAGCAAGAGAAAATTTGTCTCCCTTTTATTACAAGCTTTTCAATTATGTCTGCTTGTACGTGCATATAAAAGGGTTTAGAGTTTAGACTTTAGATTTCTATGCATTGGTCTACATTTATTTAATGGTGATAAGGTTATAAATATAGTTATGGCTACATCAATCTTGGTCTCATTGTGGACTTCTATTTTCATATTTTATTTTAATGATTCATGACACTACATGTGCTTTTAAAATATTAACCCAGATAGCTTGTTATTATCCTAGGAATTTTTACTGTCGGCCTTTCTATTGTTTGGTTTAACTCCTGCTAATTTCCTGTTCCAAGTAATTATTTTTGTTTAACTATAGATGGCTATGACATGTATACAACTCCATGCCGAGATAGCTCTTCAAACTTCTCGAACATTGGAGGCAGCAAGAAGTTCACTTAATAAGGCAGGTCCTGTTCTTTCTTCTGATGCATCCAAAGTGACCATTAAAATTCCCTACTTAAATGGGGATTAGTGATGCTTCTGGCTATTGTGAATGGCTAAACTGCTAATTATTCAATATTAATTTAACTTTTTTTTTCCGGTCCTTGTTTTCTTTGTAAGAAATTGGTATGACGCTAATGTTTATATTTTGATTTAAAAGCATTTGAAATTTAATTCTAATATTTATTCTTACCCTTGCCATTAACTTTGAGCCTTGAGGTGCCCGTTTCTTCTTAATTCCTTCTCATTTCCTTTTTGGCTTTCGGTAGTCGTTGAGCGTATATTTTACAACGTATGTAGGAGTTAACTTCTATTAATAATAGTTTGAGACTTAAATATATTTTTAATTTCTTAATTTTGGAATGATAATTATGTAACATAAATAAATGGACTCAGTTTAGTTTTTATACGGTCACAACAAGATGGTACAGTCAGTTTGGTATTTATATATTTTTTTTAAACACATTTTTTTTATGGGTTAAAATTAATTAAAAATTATAAAATTTGGTGTTTATCACATCAAATGATTGATCCCACATTTTATTTAATAACTTTCTTTTCTAATTTTCAAAAAGTTTTGACTCATTCAAGGTGTGTTTGGAAGTGTTGCTGTAGCACTCTTTCTTATTAGAAAAAAAAAAAAGACCAAATACTTAAAATCTCTTAAATTAACATATAATTACATATGTTGTTTAATTTTTCATTTTTTCAATCTTTTTATTTTCTATAAATATAAACATGAAAATAATTGTTGCATCTAAATAATTAAAAGATCCTACAACTCATGATATTTCTTTCATAAATTCTATGGACATGATTTTTTCAATATTTGTATCTTCCTAATATCCCAAATTCTCTGAGTATTTTATTTCACTTCTATAATAATATAGGCCAAACATAAGTATATTATTATTTTTAAAGGAAAAATGGATATTTTTGATTGATCGTAGTAATTATTGGAATCTTTAAAATTAATTTACTTAATTTCCTTGAAATGTACAAAGGTTCTGTTTTGAATTTTATATTTTTCTAAGAAAAAATATTCAAAATTTATTTATATATCAAAATCAACAACTTCCTTATATGCATGCAACAATGAATTATAATATTGGTCATTGATTAAAACTTCAAATTTATATTAACCATTTACCAAGAGTTTTTTTTTTTTTTTGTTACAAACTAGATGTATTCAATAAAAAAGTAAATTACACACATTAATACTATTTAATATTCAATTTCATAATTAAAAAATAATTGATATTTTTTTATTAACTAAGATATTTGATGTTATTAAGTAAGATAAAAAAAATACTATTAAATGTTAGTTTTGATATTTTTTATATACATAAAATTTTAATATAATTATAATCATTTTTATTAGGATTAGTATTTTTAAAAATACAATTAATACTTAAAATTATTTTATCTATGTACATATATTTCTATAATAAATAATAAATATAAATATGAAAAAACATAATTTAAATGAAATCGTACAGGTTTAAAATCTAGTATGATAGTAATATCTAATCTTTATTTCATAATTATTGTGCAAATCCTCTACAACAAATAGGATTAGTATTTAGAGTAATAGATTATTTATTGGTCAAAAATAGAGTTTATTATACATCCTATCATACCATATATATTTTTTATAATACTCATAATTAATCAAATTTTATTTTATTTTATTTATTATTTTTTCTATGCATCCTTTTGGAAAAAAAATTGGTATTTCATAATATAAAAAAAAAAAGAATAACACACACAAATATTATAAAACATGATTAAAGCAAAGAAAATTATTATATAGGAATGATTATAGAAAAACAAATTTGCACATTTATATTTCTCAATTGATTTGATGAAATAATGTTGTATTGATTATTCTATTTTTTCTTTGAGTATTATGAGTTTGTGTGTTTATTCTTTTTTTTTTCTATTATGAAATACCGAAAGATTTTTGAAAGAATAAAAGATGGAAAGAAAAAATATTAAATGATTTTTTTTAAAATATTAGTATTATAGAGAATGTAACTAGTGTGATAAGAAGGTATATTACCATTAAGCTCCTCCTCCTACGGGAAAGGATATGCAATCAGCTGAAGTGGGTTTATTAGTTGAAAATCTACACAATTTACAAATTCTAAATCTAAATCTTAAAGAAAGAAAGAAAGAAAGGAGGTGGGCTAAAGAAAATCCAAAGCAGTTGCTGAGTTGGGAAGAGTTATCCGAAACTACTAGTGATCTTTTTGAGCTTTATTATTGCCATCCTTTTACTGCAAAAAAAGTTATATGCTTTTTGCGCACTAGCACGTGCCACGTGCAAGGAAACAAAGGAATTGACCCTATTAATCCTCAAACTTTGGAGGAATGCATGTAGCACCATACATAATACATTACACGAACGACGCAATAATAATTGTTTTTTTAAGGTAATTAAGCTGGGTTCATTTTAAAAATGAAACTAAGAGTTTGTGCATTACAAAATTAAAATGAAATTAAGTTTAAATATCTTTTTGTTTGTGTTTTATAAATATTCCAATTTTTGCTTTTAGTTTTTGTAACTATTTTTTTGTTTGTTTATGATCTTTATTATGATACTCAATCCTTTCATACAAGTGTTTTCTCAAGATGTCCACCTTTTCATGATCACTTTAACAATATACACAAACTATTAATAATGTGTTACCAGCTATGTTGAATGTAACAAGTGTTTTTTTTTTTTTTCAAAGTTTAACATTTTCACTTTTGAATTAAAGTAATTTTGAATGTATTAAAAAATGTGAATAAAATTAAAAAAATTCTATCCAAATATAGGCTGAATAGGAACTTTGATCAAGAAACAAAGCATGATTTAAAAAGTAGCATACATATTTGAAGTTTCGTTTTTAATATATCATTTGTTTGGTAGATAAAAAAAAAAAAAAAAAAATTTAAGTTTGGAAGGCAAGTTTCAACAAGGCAACAACTGTCTTCTTTATGACAAAGCTAGGAATTGGAAGGCAGAAATAGGTTAATATATAATTTAGGCCAACTTTAATACTGGACCCATTTCAATTATACACGAATAATAAAGCCACCGTTTTTTTTTCTTGAAAGGCCACAGTTTCCTTTATTCCTTTGCCTTAACGAAACTTTAAAGCAAATGTAACCTAAAGGGGACATGAGGATCTTTAATGTGTTTTTTTTTTTTTTTTTTTTTGGGTTTTCATAGTGTCAAGTATAAATATTTTTCACATATTTTTCGCTTTAATAGATTTTATATAGAGATTTTATTATATTTTTATAGGTCCCGTTATAAATTTACTAGCACTCTAAAAACTTATTTTAAAATAAAATTAATTATTTAATAATATAATATTTATGAAATAGTTAATATTAAAAAATAAAATAAAATAAAATAATATAAATATTTATTTATGACTAAAAATGATAATTAATACATAATATGGATAAGTAAAAAATACAAATATTGACATTGAAAAAAAATTGATAATTAATACAAAATTTTTCTTTTATTTTTGTTGAATCTGTTTTTAAATTTGTTCTTATAGATTACTTTCATAAAATAAAATGGTTATTTATTTTTTATTTTATATTATTAAAAAAATTTAGTTAGTTATTTTTTATTTTATATTATTAAAAAAATTGATTAATTAGTGAAAGACCCAATCTTATACGTAGAGATCTATATGGAGATCTTGAAAATTTAGAAATCTTGAAGTTTAAAATCTCTTTCAAGATTCCTTACTAAATTAACAAGAATATATATACATATTAAGATGAAGATACTATATAATGTTATATTATTATTTAAATTAAGAAAAATTTATGTAAAGTTGAAAAAAAAATTAAAAGTAATTTTTTTCACCTATATATAATCAATATCAATCAATCAATATATTATATAAAAGACAGTTATTAATTGGAGTGATCAGTACACGTGTCACACTCTGATGAGCTCTCACAAAATATGACTGTTAATTCAAATTTGAAAATTAATTATAATAAATATGAAAAATTGATTATAATATTCTAATATTATCTTCTTTCATAAAAACAAAATCCAATTATATTCTTATTTCTTATTATAAATAAATTCTATATTATGCATCTTTTTTATTATCTTAAAAGTTAAACGTAAAATTGCTACTTGAAAAAAAAAAATGAATCACGCGCAATTAGAATAATTAAATATATGTAATGCAAAGTTAAAAAATTTCTAAAGTATAATATACTTAAAATAAAATAAAATATATAGATAATATAGATATAAACTAAATAAGAAAAAATAATATTTAAATATATTGATGTGAAATTCTTCAAAATTGATAATTTGTTAAAATTTTAACCATTATGATTGTGTTTAAAAGATAATATCAAATAAAGTGATGCTAACATTTTTTCTAAATTATTAGTCTCATTTAATTTAAAGGATATTTTTACCAAAAAATAATAATAATTTTTTTTATTAGTGCTCAAAGAAATGATTTTCAGGTATAATGAGTAATCAAACATTTAAGTATAAAATAATTCCAATACATTTTTTATAGTTGAGCTTTACCTGATCCTTTGTTTGATCACTAAATTATATAAATAACTTTTGTTTTAACTATTCATTGTAGTCATTTGTCAAAATTTATAGTTAAATTACTAAAAGTATAAATAAATACTTTTAAATTTATGTATGCTATTTTTCATGGCATTAAACTTGTCCACACAAAAGGTTTTTCTAATGTTATTTGTGAGATGGATTCCATCACTTCTCTGAAATTCATCATTGAGGGGCTCGACGTTGTTCATTCTCATACAGGTGTGGTTTTGGCCATTCGTGATTACGTACAACTACCTTGGAATATTAGCTTCAAGCATACGCTTAGGCAAGAAAATAATATGGCAGACATTCTTGTTAAGTCAGGAGCCAAGTTCTCCTCCCCGTTTATTTTATTAAATTCTTGTTCAGCTTTAGCTTCGAATTACTTAGTTGTTGATGCCTCAAACACTCTCTTTTGTAGGCTTTAGTGCCATTTTTTAAATTTATTTATTCATAAAAAAAAGTAATACAAAAGAAGAGATTTTATGAATCTATATAATAATGTTGTAAACTCCTCAATTTTGAATATTAACTTATTCATTTCTTATTTTATAAAATCTACGTATCCTTTTCTCTATATTTTTTTTTTTTTGTTACTTTCTATCCTCTATCTTTTAACCAAACTAGAGAACCAAAATTAGTGTGTTTTTTTTTTAAGCAATAATTATATTTTTATTTTTATTTTTGGTTGGGTTAGTTTAAAAAAGATTTATGTCATATTTGATATTTCTAAATTATTAAAAAAATATCTTTGATAAATTGATATAAAAAATATCATGTAACATATTTAATTCAATTCGATCTAGAAAATATCATACAAAATATTCCAATTTTAATATTTTTAATACAAAATATAATTTACAAAATTAAACATGTACTTTTTATATGAAATCAACCTCACGTGTAAAAAAAATAATTTATGTAAGATTTTATATTCATAAAAACAATAAATATAATTTATATTTTTTATATAAAAAAAATAAAAACTTCGTTTGATATTATTTTAAATTAAGATCTTCCTCTAAAAAAATCAATTAATTTTAATCTATAAAAAAAGTAAAAATAGATTAACATGAATGCCAACATATTTAATTCAATCCAATCTAAAAAATATCATACAAAATATTCTAATTTTAATATTTTTAATAAAAAAATATAATTAAAAAAAATTAATATGTAATTTTTATAAAAATCAAACTTCACATGTAAAAAAAAAAACTAATTTTTATTATACTCTTGAAAAAAAAATTCATATTTTCTTATAAAAATAATTAAATCTTCATTTGAAAAGATACTAATTTTAATCTAAAAAATAAAAATTACCAACTTTATATTTTTATTTTTCCTTTTTTAATATTTTCTAATCTCAGTCTAAGATTTTGATAAAAATAATTGAATTAACCTGTTATTGTTCACATATAAAAGGATATCCATGGTTCTAATACATGTAATTCTTTTGATTCTTCTAATTTTTTCTATTTTTCTTCTACCACCATCACTTTAATGGATCACACAATATCTTATATTGATGATATTGTATTCGGTAAGATGAAATGGAAATTAAAGATTCGAATCATTCAGTTATGGAAGGTTATTTATGTCAACAATAATATAAAGCATGTCACCAACATTGAAATGTTTTTTCTTTGATGAGAAGGTACTTATTGGTAGATTTTTATTTGCATTTTAATATTAATTTTATATTTCATTGTTAGTACCTAATTTTTTTTTTTCGTATGCCTCTATTTTAACATTCTTTTCGTAAGTTTTCATCATTATTATATTTGTTATTTTTTTGGTACTAACCTATATGAAAAATAATTGATTTGAATTATGATATTTGTAGGGTGGTAGAATACACGCTTCCATCACCAAAATTAATTTGGAGCAATTTAAAACATCCCTTCAAGAAGGATGGGCTTATATAGTAGAAAATTTCTTAGTTGTACCCACTAATCAAAAATTTAAGCCAACAAAACACCAATATAAACTAATTTTTATGAAATCAATAAAATTGACCAAAATTGCTATTGATTCTATCCCAATTTACTCCTTTGATTTACAAGCAATTGATTGGGTTTTGAAAGGAGATGGAGATGGTTATATGATAGGTTTGAACTATTTACCTTTATATCTATTTGATTTAATTTTATCTTTTAAAATCTTATTTCAATATATATATTTTGATATATTGATTAAATAATTATTTTGGAGATATTATTGGACATGTGGTGTAGAGAGAGGATATAAAAGAGGTGAATACTAATTGGAAGAAAAGTAATTTGATGGACATTGTATTATCCGATTTGGAGTAAGTTTTATAATTATTTACATGTGACATTATTTTTTTTTACTACATCTATAAAATTTGTTAATTGTTCTTAATAATATATATTTGTAAACAATTGTAGGAGGAAGGAAATTAAATGTACTCTTTGGGAGAGTTTTGTTGATGAAATGAAAACATATCTCGGTAGCAAATGCAACTCCTCCAATTATTGTAATCTTACAGCTATGTAAGACAAAGACATCTACTAGTATGATTTAATCATCTGTCAAAATTAATGTATTTTATTAATCATGCATAGTAATAGATTTTATTAAAATGATTCAAAATTTTGATTTTAGGAAAAGTTAGCATTTCAAATGCATACCATGGTACTAAGATGCTTATCAATCCTAATCTCAAGGAAGATAATGATTATAAAGAAATGTATGTTTTTCTTACATTTTTATTCAAAATTATATGTAGTTTAAAATAACAAATTTAATTACTTACTTTATTTAATTTTGAAACAAGCTTTTAAAGGAAAATGTTTCATTCTCTCAAGTTAGGTGTCAACAAAAACTTCTCTTTTCATGACTGACGATCTTCTCCAAACTCCTAAGATGACAATTCTTGAAATTGTAAAATGTTCTCATGTATAAAATTGGAATGAAATATAGAAATGTTTGTTGAATTGTAATTTTTATTCAACAAACACATGATTGTTATCTTTGTTTGTATCAAGTGTGTTTCGGTTCTGTGGTAGCAAAAATAATTAGGATTGATACAAATAAGGGATGGTGGTATTATAGTTGTGTTTATTGTTCCTAAAAAATTCAAGAAGTTGGATCTGATTTTTTTTTTTTGAAAAGTGTAAGAAGATGGTTCAAACAAATAAGAAGTATATCGTTTAATTATTTATTTTAAAAGTTGAACTATAAATTATTTTGCTATTTGTTTGAAATAAATGTTTACCCCTTCAGGTTTAGAGTATGAGTAAAGGTGGAGGATGATATTGAATCTACAATTTTGGTATTGTTTGATACTATTCTTGAAAAGTATTTAGGGATAAAAGTGGCATATTTAATTGCATGAACAAATGAGGTAATTTACTTTAAATATATTATAGATTAATGTATCCAGATTAATATTAATATTTATAACATTGGTTTGATAGGTAGGGAAACATGAATGATTGCGGTTGTCCCTCTCAAATTCATGCTTTACAAAACAAAGAATTTTTATTTAAGGCTGAGATCAAGGAAGCTGACATTGATAGTCAATGGAAATTTAAATCTTTGGCTGATGACAAAGAAGTCATTCAAAAGTTTAAAGAAATGCATTATCTTAAGGTAACTTTTATTTAAGTAATTAAATAAACTTAACACCATTTTTTTTGTAAGTTAAATTTATTTTATTTAAATATATAGATATATCTTAAGGACAAAACAATGTAAGTGCATATTACTATTTAATTAAATGATGATATTGAGGTAAATTTATTTACCACAGAACACATGTTTCCAACAAATGACATCTAGCATTCAAGTGGGAGAGTCTCAATAATTATCAAATACATATGTGGTAAATTATTACACTTAATTTGAACATATATATATATATATATATATATATATATATATATATATATTATAATTTCAAAAAGTAGTTTAACAATATTCTTTGATGTGTTTTAGGATTTGGATTCTCGAATTGTTCATGAATCTCCTTCAACCAAGAAGTTTATGAAGAAGGCATTTGAAAATTTAGAAATTAATTAAGCATGTGATGAGCATGATCAGGAACATCAAGTGCATATAATTCAAAAAGTGTGAACATTAAAATGGAACTAAATCCATGAAGTCTTTGCAAGATTAGTTTAATTTGTAAACATTTATGTGTCAATTTTTAATTAGGATTGTTATGAATCATTATTTCATATTTATTATTTCTTAAATTTTGATTGAGACTTTATATGTTTACCCATAGACGAAATTATTATTTATAATACGAGTTTTAGGACATTTGTTTTGGTTTGGATATGAGACAATTATTAATATTTTTGAAGTAACTTGGTTTAAATTAATAATTGATTTATTTGACCGACTTTAAAAAAAGAATTATTTGACTTAATAAATTTAAAATATTTATATATATTTAAAATACTTGCATCGAAATCATATAATCTATTTTATATTTGACCATGGACATGCATATATCGCTAGATAATTTGAAATCAAGAACTTTCTCTTTTCTTAGTTTTTTTTCTTTGGTTGATTTCCGGTATTTCTTGCTCAAGAAACAAAATACTCTTTTCTTATATATAAAAAAAAGGTTCTGTTTTGAATTGTGGAGATCCATTATTGATGGCACAAACACATGCCCTACAACAAGTCACCCTGACTACACTTACTAGCATCGTCAAGATCAATTGATTGTTCACGCAATCATCTTATCTATTGATGCAAGCTTGGGACACACTCAACAAGGTGTTTGTGAGTCGCACTCGAAATCGCATCATGCACCTCAAGGAACGCCTCTCTCGCTTTAACAAAGGAAATCAATCCATTGCCATGTACCTTCATGGCATCAAGTCTATTGTGGATGAGTTAGCCATTATCAATTCTCCCATTGATGATAATGATTTGGTCATTCATACTTTGAATGGTCTCTGAGTTTCATGAAGTTGCAACATCTCTCCGTACTCGTGAAAACCCCATCAACTTAAATGATCTTTATGATCTCTTGGTTGATTTTGAGAATTACCTCCAAAGATATGCACCTTCAAATGTCTCTACCATTGCTTCCACAAATGCAGCCTATAAAGGCAAAAGCTCTCATAAAAAACGAGGAAACACCTCTCAATCGGCTACGACGTATGGTCAATCCACTTTTCTTGGCTTGAACAAGCGAGTCATTTGTTAGTATTGCGAGAAACTAGGACACACGACACAAGTCTACTACAAGACTGTGGGCTATCCAAAATGTCCTCAAGGACCTTATACACACCATGCATGCACCACAAACAACTCCGCTACCCAAGACTGGACCCTGGACTCTAGTGTCACCCATCATGTCACAAATGCACTCCAAAATCTTCATGTTAGTTATCCTTATCACAACATGGATCAACTTATGGTAAGAGATGGTTCAATCTTTCCCATAAACAACACTGGTAAAAAATTTCTCCCTACCCCCTTCGAAATTTCACTTTAGAAAGGGTTTTACATGTCCTTGTTATTACCAAAAAATTATTATCTGTTTCTACCTTGTGCCATACTAACCCTATCTCAATTGAATTTTTCTCTAATTGTTTCTTGGTAAAGGATCTAAAGACAAGGACCCTTCTGCTCTAAGGTAGCCATAAATATGGTCTCTACACACTATCTCCACCCACTCACACACCCAAGGCTCTCCTCGCCACACCATCTATTCACAAACTATGACACCACATTCTTGGTCATCCAACACACAACATTCTTTGTCAATTTCAATTTCTTCCTAAAATAAAGACCAGCAACCTCCCACCTTGTCTCTCGTGTAATAGTGTCAAAAGTCACAAACTTCCTTTCTCAACATCGAGTCTAGTTAGCAAAAGACCTTTTGACATGATTTACACAGATGTTCGGGGACCTGCTCCAATAATATCCATAGATGGATTTCATTACTATTTAATTTTTGTAGATCACTTTACAAAATACATTTGGTTATATCCCATGAAATGCAAATTAGATGTTTTACTAATATTCCATTTGTTTAAAAATCTTGTTGAGAAATATTTCAAATTCCCTATTGTTACATTATATTCTAATAATGGTGGTGAGTACACAAAATTAAAAAATATCTTGGCCCAATGATCAGTGCATCTTCATGCACATTCTTCTACTGTTATTCGTAGGCATTTCCTTAGTTTATTTCATTAGTTTCACCATTTTAGTGTGTTTTCATATTTAAGTTTGTTTCTAGCTTTATTTAATTTTTGTATTTATTTTCAGCATTAGCAGCTTTCAATGGAAAATTCATAACTGGAGCTACAGGAATCAGATTGAGGCATTCTAATATTCATTGGAAAGATAAGAGAAAGAGCTACAACTTTAATGTTGGAGTCAGAAGCTGATTCGGATTGTAGAAGGCTTGAATAATTCGTTGAAGTTGCAGACCTTAGGAAATAATTTGTTTTGGGTCAATTTTATGGGCTTGGTTTGTATTTTCCGACCCGGTTTGGATTGTTAGTGAAACCCTTATTCTATTAAAACTCTAGGGCCGGCTGCTGTTCACTCATTCACTGTTGTTTACTCATTCATTGTTCACGAAATTATTTTGAAAGTTTTGAACAATCGTAATGAAGAACTAATTTCCAAAGAATCGATCTATTGTAATCGGATTCCACTTTGAGGTTCTTTTCTAAATTCCATAACAATCTGTTTCCTTTGATTTATTCCAATAATCTCAATTATTTGCTTAATTTGATTGTTGTTATAAGATATAATTCTTAAATTCGATTGGTTATTTGATTTTGAATCAATTTCGCGTTAACGTAGCTTTTGCATTATCGCGTTTGATCAGATTGCGTTTGCTTAATTCGCAATAGTTTTTAATCCGTTTGCTTAATCCGGAATTCAGGAACATACACCGTATAATTTCTATTGCGCTCGTCAGTGGTTATTATAGTCAAATAGGATCAGACCCGTTTAGGAAATTGGAATTTATAGGGATCAATGATAAGTCGGAAGTCGATACAGTAGGTTGATTCGCTTTAGCTTATTCGATAATCACAATTTATTTTAATCCATTTTTCTTGAAATTGTAATCAAAACCCCTCATTAATCGTTACTACATTGATTAATAATAATACAAGAATCCTTGAGAACGATACTCGAGTTGTCGTTACCGTAACTATATTTTCAAAATCACTTGTTTTGATCCGTGCGCAACAGCGGATCGCCCAACATGGCATATATCATTTTATAACACCCCCTCACACACCACAATTAAATATGCCCCTATTGAATGTCGTCATTGGCACATAGTTGAAACTGGGAAAGCCCTTATTCACTATGCAAAACTATCTTTCAAACTCTAAACCTATGCCTTTCGTACAACTAGTTACCTTATAAAAAAACTTCTCACTCCTCTCCTACACATGAAATCACCTCATAAGGTTCTTCATCACACTGTCCCTAACCCACACCACATACACTTGTTTGGTTGTTTATGTTTCCCATGGCTAAAACCATATATCACTCATAAACTGCAACTGCAATGTCGTTCATGCATCTTCCTTGGTTATGCTGAAAATCAGTATGTTTACTTATGCCTTGATCCTCAAACTGACCGTATCTATACATTAAGACATGTAAAATTCTATGATCACATCTTCCCTTTTCCAACCCTATCAACCTCACCTTCACCTGTTACAAATACTTCTCTCTCTCTCCCCCCCCACCCCCCACCCCCCACCTCAACCCCTTCACATTGCACTACCATACACCACATCAATACCTCACCCACACCAATTAACTCCTACTCCCCCTTCGATCTTGATGAGCAGCAACCAAAGAGACTTGCGTCTACAACTATTTTATCAAGTAATAATTTTTTCTCTTCACCTATTTCCATCACCATTAATGAAACTGCAACTAGCCTTATACCCACTCATACTCACAATATGGTGACTCGATCCCAAAACCAAATAATCAAACCCAAGAGAGTGTTTACAGCATTCAAGTTTCCTTTAATTGAGAATCATAAGTTGTCCAATGTTCGTGAGGCTATGAAACATGCACACTAGCGTATGGAAATTATTGAGGAGTTGGATGCTCTCCTCCGGAATGGCACTTGGTCCTTAATCCCTCCTCCCAAGGACACCAACATTGTGGCCTACAAGTGACTTTTTTGAATTAAAATGAATGTTGATGCACCATTGCTCACTATAAGGCAAGACTTATAGCTAAAGGTTTCACACAATGTCTTGGTATTGATTTCCATGAAACCTTTACACTTGTAGTTCGCCTATAAACTATCAAAATTGTCCTTACCATAACCATTGGAAGACGTTGGCAAATGCATCAATTGGATGTCAACAATGCCTTTCTCCAAGGTGAGCTCAAGGAACAAGTATATGTCTCAACTTCTAGGCCTCAAAGATTCTCAGCATCCTCATTACGTCTACAAATTGCACAAGGTCATATATAGGTTACGTCAAGCCCTTCATGCTTGGCATGATGCCTTAAAATCCTTCATTGTTGAGTTCGAATTCTTCACCAATAAGAGTTATCCCTTTCTTTTTATCTTTCATGATCATGGTATTTTTGCCTACTTTCTGTCTATGTCGATGATTTTCTACTTACTAACAACAACATTAAGTTTCTTCAAAAGTTCATCCAAGTCTTATCCCAATGTTTCTCTTTGAAGAACATGGGTACCCTTCAATATTTTTTGGGCATTGAACTCATCCCCACCCCCATGAGAATTCTATTATCTCAACACAAACACATCCGTGATGTACTTCACAAATTTGATATGGCAAGTGTCAATGTAACACCCCACCATTTATTTTATTTAAATTTTCTATTTGTTATTATAAATAATTATTATGAACATGTTTGTAGCCAACTAGATAAATGGTAATTTGAGAATATGGTTATAGTTACTAAAAAATGGGTTTTTCCAATTAAAATGATAAAAGAAAAACTAACATAGTAATGGGTGGAAATGGGTTGTGCAAAATCCATTTCTTTAAAATATTCTTTTATTGGGCCTTATGCTCATAGCCCAAAGGTGTACATTAAACTGTCAATGTCTCCTCCAAAACCTAAAAACACTTCTCTTCTTTCTTTTCTTCTCTTGGCTGAAACGTGACAGCGATGAAAAAACTCTAGCAAGAACGGTTGTTACGTTGTGAGGTTTGGAAGATGATCGTCACGTCATCTCTTTTCCTTGCTGCATTTTCTACTTTTGAGATAAGGGGGAGTAGGTCTATTTTTATTGATTGGAGTGGCATTGGCCATGGGTAGAAGGGTTATCTAAAACCCCAAAGTTATTAAATTTGTATGTTTCCTTTATTTTGGATGAACTATGAAGGTCTTAAAATGCAGAGATTCTACCATTGGGTGACTACAATGTTATAGTGAGTTATTCTTTTCTTATGTTCTTGGTGGTTTGGGAATGTTTGAGAGTTTCCTTGATGAAGTTGTATGAATTTGTAATTGTAATGAATTGTTTTTACCATATGACCATATGAGAGCCTTATAAGTGTTGGATAATATTCTTGATCTTTTTTGAGATTGATTATAGTGTGAGAAATCCTCTAGAAGGCTTTAGATTCTGCAGAAAAGTCATTTTTGACATTTTGCAAAATTTTAGCCTACAGACTATGTCCAGCGCGCATCGTCTGGCACGCATCGTCTGACATGTACATCGTCCGACATGCATCGTCTGGTCTGGTGTTGACCATTGATCGTATGGTCTAGCATTGACCGTTGACCACCTAGTCCGACGTTGACCGTCTGTTGACTTTGGTCAACTTTGACTTTTTCCTAGAAAGTGTCTAAAACTTATATTTCGATGTGCAAATATTTAATAGTCATTTCTTATGCGAAAGCTTACTTCAAATGCATGATTTACGTTTTGTGGGGTGTTGTATATGAATACTAAGATGTGAATATGTAGTGTTCGAGTATGTGATATGAGGTTTCGTTGGATGTCACTAAGATAGCTGACCTAGCCTATGAGTTGGCAAGGATGGGCCTAGGTGGTATTTTAACCGTGAGTGACCTAGCTTGCGAGAGGCGAGGATGGGCTCACTAGTGCATGATAGTAGGTTCATTGGAATCATTGTTTTGTCTAAATGTTTTGAACAAGCATCATAACATTTGAGAGTTATTGAATAGTCGTGAACCAAGAAGGTGGGGGTCATGATAGGTTTAGCCTGGACCTTGGGGGTTACCTGGTTTGAAAACTTTGTGAGCTCATGTTGATCCCATGAGTTGGAGTGTACTTGCAAAGCTAGATAACCCTGACAGCCACATGCAGATCATTCTAGGTGTTGTAGTCTGTGTCGATGGCACTGACGTTGGTGACGCTCTGGGTAGACCGCACTCCTAAACTATTCTCTCGAGCTAGATATGGTACCACATGACATGTGAGATAGAGTCTAAGAGGCATTGCATTACATATACATTATGATCTATGAAGAATTGTATTATTGTTATGTGATCTACATGGGTGTACGTATCTTGAAAATAAGCAATTCTTGTTTCCCATTTATATTGTATGTTATTTTTTTTATGCAAGAATGATTCTTACTTCCTTTCTTTGTGCAATCCTTGTTGTGTGTGTTTGGGTTGATTGCCATTTGCAGGTGAGGATCGTCTAGGCATCGAATAGGATGTTGAAGGAGAGGCTTAGCCTATCTAGCTTAGTTTAAATTTTTTTGGGACTTGTGCTTTGATAACTGTTACATCGGAGCAGAGTTACTTATTTACATCTAATTCTTCTTATTAGGTGTTGTACTCTTGTGTGACACATTTGGATGTCAAATGTTTTGAATTTACATTGTGTACTTATAAGCGTGGATTATTTTTAAGGATTTAAGAATGTGAACCTTTTACTCATGAGAATTTCATGGAAAGTCTATATTCCCTCGTATAATGTTTCATTATTTTTACACTTTATTTTAAGACTTACTTTTGGGGTAAAGGGTGTCATAGTCAAGCCCTCCCTTACTTCATTATCGATTTCTTGTTATCTTCAAATTTCATGATAGCACTAGCTCTACTATTACTATTGAATACTGTAAGATTATAGGTGCCCTATAGTACCTCACTCTTACATGTCTGAACATTGTCTTCTCTATTAGAAAACTTTCACAATACATGCATAAACCAACAACTCTCTACCTTCATCATCTCAAGTGAGTTTTTCGCTATCTTAAAGCAACCATCAACACTAGTCTCCTCTTTAAACTGACATCCAACCTCAACATTTATGCTTTCTCGGATGTGAACTAGGGTAGAAATGCTGATGATGCCACCTTTACTTTGACCTATGTCATTTTCCTTGGCAGAAACCTAATTTCATAGTTGTCACACAAGTAGAAGATGGTTGCTCGCTCCTCGACCAAGGTAGAATATCGAGTAGTGGCCATTGCTATTGCAAAAATTATATGGCTTCAAAACCTCCTCACCAAACTTTAGGTTCTCACAACTCATGTCCCGCGCTTGTTCTGTAACAACGTAGGTGCAACGTACCTCTGTTCAAATCCGATTCTACACTCGCGTATGAAGCACATCTCCCTTAACTATCACTTTGTCAGGAAGCAAGTTCAAACAAAACAGTTTCAAGTTTCCTATGTCTCCACGAAGGACCAACTGATGGATCTTCTTACAAAACTACTCCCTACGGCAAAACTCAAGGACTTAACTGTTAAACTCAAGCTACTAGATGCACCTTTCACTTGTGGAGGTGTATTAGATACCAATCATTCTGTTACCATTTCAAATTCATAATGTTATTATCTTGTTAGTTGTTATTTTATTATTTTGTTAATGTTTATTGTTGAGCATATTAGTAGAACATTTGAATTATTATTATTAATTTATGTGCTCTATAAATTGGAATTCTCATTCAACAATAAGATTAGTCAAGGTTTCATATTTAAAAACCTTCTCTTATACTTACTAGTTATCATTAATGAAGAGTTGTAATTGAATGACAATGTAAAACTATTTTACACTCTCAAGTGCATCTTTATTTTTCTTTTATTTCTCCCACTCACATAACTGAAGTGATCTCTCTATCTTTACTTGATAAAAGCTATAGGGAAGCTCGTTAATGGCAAAGAGATTGACGTGGAGGAAATAGAAGGGAGAGCAAACCATTCCTAGATACAAAAGGTTTGTAATAACTTTGATTTAAATCTCTTAGTATATAGGGATAACAATATAAACCCAGACCCTATAAGTATCCGCAAAAATACCCATATGCGGGTAATTGGGAATGGGTGTAGGTATGGGTACTATAGTACCCACCTCGCCCTGCCCCGCACCTTTTATATATATATATATATATATATATATATATATAATTGTAAGGGTTATGATCTTTTAAATATTTTATAAATCTTTCAGATATTTTATGGTTAAATGAGATTTGAATATGAATTTAAAGTGATTTTAATTTAATAATTTTATTTTTATTAAAAATAATAATTTAATTTAACAATTGAGATTTGGTGTCAAGGTTTAATTTAACACCTTAGTGTCAATTGATTCGAACCTTAATTATAATTTTATTATTTACTAAATGAATATTCTAACCTAAGAAAGAAAGTGAAATCCTAAAGTTACTCCTCACTTTCAATCTTCACTATGTCCACCGTTGCTTGAAGCTGTGAGAGCCTCTGACAACCTTCTACTGTTGCAACCACCATGCGACTAGCCCTTTCCTGCTACAACCACCACGCAATCGCTCTCCACCGCTACACCACCACGCATAACCCAAGTTAGTATTTGAACTAAAATTTGTTCCTAAATTGGCACTGTTTGAACTTAAAATTATTCTTAATTTGGTACGATTTGAATTGAAAATTATTCCTAATTTTGTACGGTTTGAATTGAAAATTGTTCTTAATTTGATATTGTTTGAATTAAAATTTGTGTTCCTAATTGTTCCTAAATTGATACTGTTCGAATTGAAAATTGCTTATATATTTGGTCAATATTTAGGAATTTTTAGTTCGATGTATTTTTTTTATAACTTCTGTACAAAAATCTTATTGTTAATTTGTACAAAAATTTGATGTACTAATAATTATGTTGTCTAATTTTTATTGTTACTGTAATGTTTTTTATTTAATTGTTTTTATTGAACTCTTTATTTGTGTTGTTGTAATGTTTCAATATTAATTATAGATGAAAACTTCAAATGATATGCCTCCTTTAAAGGAATCTGCAAGTAGTAATGATGCTAAAGATCAATCTCCATCTGAATTTGGAACCCCTCCTATTAATGTAGATGTGGGTGAAGGTAATACTGAAGTAACTGAAGATGGCAAAAGAAGGAAGACATTTATTGTTTAGAACCACTTCAAGAAAAAAATGGTCAATAATGAAGAGAAGGCAGAGTGTCATTATTACAAAAAGCTTTTAACAACCAAGAGATCAGATAGAACAAATCATTTGCATAAACACTTGGAGACTTGTAAAAGAAAATCATATAGGGATATCAGACAAGCACTTTTGTTAAGAGAACAAAAGAAGGTAGATGAGTCAAGTACTTTTATGAGTAACTATTGTTTTGATCCAAAGCAGTCAAGAAAAAACCTTGCTTACATGGTCATAGTTCATGAGTATCCACTTTCAATGGTAGAACATTTAGGATTCAAAATATATTCTAAAGGTCTTTAGCCTTTATTTAAGCTTCCAAGTCGAAACAAACTAAAGAGTGATATTATGAAGATATATGAGCATGAAAAAGTGAAGGTCATCAGACATTTAGAAAGCATTGGAAGTAAAATTACTTTGACTATGGACATGTAGACAGCTAACAATTAAAAGAAAGGATATATGGTCATCATTGGTTATTTCGTTGATGATAATTGGGAAATGCAAAGTCACATTTTAAGGTATAAATTTAATTATTATTTTTAAATTTCAATTACAAATGACATTTTGCATTCATTGTTATTTAATTTATTATTTTTCCTAATAGGTTTGTGTATGTACCATGTTCACATATTGCTAAAGTTCTTTCTACTATGTTGTATCAGTGCATTATGGAATGAAATATTGATTTGAAGTTGTCCACTATTACCTTAGACAATTGCAACACTAATGATGCTCTTGTTGAATTTTTGTTAAATCAAATTGATTGTTCTTCTCTTATTTCTTGATGGTCAATTGTTTCACATGAGGTGTTGTGCACATATTCTGAATTTAGTTGCTCAAGATGGGTTAAGTGTTCTTGGAGAGGGCATAGAGAAGGTTAGAAATAGTGTTGCATTTTGGACAACTACACCTAAAAGAAAACAAACCTTTAAAGAAGCCGCACGTCTCATAAAAGTTCCTATCCCAAAGAAACTCATTCTTGATTGCAAATCTAGATGGAATTCTACTTATCGTATGTTTGTTGTTGCATTGGCTTACAAAGATGTTTTTAATCGTTTGAAAACAAAAGAACAATTATATACCTATTTTCCTTCATTAGATGAGTGGGAAATTGCAAAAGAGATTTGTAGTAGGTTGGAAGTTTTTAATCGTGTAACTGAAATGTTTTCTGGGATACTATATCCTACTCCCAATACATTCTTCCTTTGATATGTGAAATTAAGCTCTCTTTGCATCAATGGAAAAATTGTCCAATTGTGACTATTAAAACTATGACTTCAAGAATGGTTATCAAATTTGAGAAATATTGATTTGTTATTCATGGAATTGTGGGAATTGCTATTGTCTTAGATCCAGGATACAAATTGAAGTTGTTTGAGTACTTTTTTCCTAAGTTTTATGGAAGTTCATCATAAATTGAAATTTAGAATATCAAAAATTGTATTACTCATTATTTGATGACTATCAAGCTAAGACTAAAGGAACAATGAAATATTCAACTTCACACGTAAATATTAATAACTCCAACTTTGATAATCTCAATGTTACCAATTTCCTTAGTGATTATGATTCATTTGTGAATTAAACAATTGAGATATAAAAAAAAGACTGAATTAGATCTCTACTTAGAAGAAAGTGTTATACCTAGGAGTGCTACTTTTGACATTCTTGGTTGGTGGAAAACAAGTGAGATCAAGTATCCAATTATATAAAAAATTGCTAAGGATATTTTGGCAATCACAATTTCAACTGTTGCATCAAAATTTATTTTTAGCACGAGAAGTAGATTATTGAGTCTCATCGTTCTAAGTTTCATGAATTTACTTTAGAGGCACTTATGTGTGCACAAAGTTGGTTGAAACATAAGTAACATGGTAACATTTAATTATTTTAATTATTCAATTAGAGTTTTAATTATTGTATTATATATGTTAATCTTGATCTGCTTGTCATGTTGTAGTTTCTATTGGTATTAGTAGACCAAAACAATATATAGATTTGGGAGATATGTGTTTGTAAAGATACGGGGAAGTCAATTCAAAAGATGAAGTCAAAATATTATATTTATGTGTTTTATTTTTTAATTTATAATATATAATTATAAATTAATTAGTTTAAATATATTATTTTTTTACAGATCTTGGAGAGTATCATACTACTTTAATGTTCAAGTTTAATTAGAATTTTAGAAGTTTAATTTAAGTTTTTATTAAGATTAGAATAATTTGTAGATAATTATTTTTGTAACGTTATTTATTGTCATGAAATTTTAAAAGAAAGCTTGAGGCTCCCATTATAGCTGTCATGTGCTGTAATTTTGATTTTTTTTAATTATCATTCTTACTGCAGCAACATTTCTTATGCTTGCTATTGCTAATCATTTAATGCATCTTATAAAAAAACTAAAAATGATACTTCTTGAGTTCTTAATTTGCTTCTCTGTATACATGCAATGGTGGCAGTTGAGGGTAGGCAGTTGCACCCACGTTGTTTTCATAAATTACAACTACATATATTAAATTTTTACCTTTTCCACTCTCAAAATTTATATATTGAATTCACTGTTAAGTGACAAACAATAATTTATGTTTTTATATTCATACATATGATAATATTATTTTTTATTTTTTAAATAAATTATCCTTATTGGATCGCCACTGCATGCATGTCTACTTTAATATGTGCATGGACTTGGTTTTTGGAGTGATATTGATTAAAAAGTTACCAAATTATGACATACATAATCACTACTGTTGCATTAGGGCATCAATATGTAGACACGTGTATTCATACTTAAAGTGAGTACACTTCATCTGAGTGTTTATTAGCTAAGTCGATCTCACTTCATCTGAGTGTTTATTAGTTTTTTTAGGTTTAGTTATATTTTTAATCCTCAAATCAGAGAATATGTTTGTTTTGGTGAAGGGACTAAAAGAATATTTTTTGTGTTTGAGAGATTAAAAAATATTTTTTTTATTTAGAGAATTAAAAAAAATTCATTAGAAGAACTAAAAATATAACTAAACTTGTTTTTTATCATCCAAATTAATGGACACATTATTTACCTTCTATTAAAAAAACTAATTGAATTCAGAAGGAAAAAGTTTTTAAGTAGGATGAGAACATTGAAACACTGAAAATGAATAAAAGCTTGTTCAATAGTATAGTTATAAAACTTATGATACCTCGGATAGAGGCATGCGATAAAACCTAAGCTAAATATTTTTTACATCAAATAGTTCGAGTTACTAAAAATCTAAATATTAAATAATTTATATACTTTTTTTTATAATACAACTATAACTTTTTAAAATTAAATACTTTAACTTTTAGTATCACTGAGCACATTAGTCACTTGATATGAGTAATCAAAGATTTTGAGTAAGTCTATTAAGTTGTATTAAATATTGAGAGGAATATTTTTGCTATTCATAATCATCTATACTCGAATATGAGTGTGTTTAATGATGAATAGTTGTGATTTTGACTGAAAAAATAAAATAATAATTTTTAAATTTTCAAACCAATAAATTGTCACTTTTTTGGACCGAACATAGCATATGTGAACCATACCTTCCGCAAAAGAATTCTTGAACCTATTCCAAAAGTGATGACCAATCGCCACTTCCCTCCCATGTGAGTTCAAAATAGAAAAAGCAACCAAAATAAAAATATGAGGGCAGGATTCCCTTGTCGTACGACACAGTAAGCCAATAGCCAATAGTGGATCTCCAACACACGACAATTGATAATCATTGTACTCATTTGACGCCACGTTTGGTTTTCAACAATCAACAATAATGACACATACCTACTTTCGCTCTCTTATCTCGCGTTTGCATACTAAGAAAGGGTATGAGACCCAACAACCAGTGACTCTACTTTAAATAGTTAATCCCCCTTTCCCTGCCATCTCTTGTTGAGGATAGGTATAATAGTTATTAATGAAATTGTACTTCAAATGTTTAACAATAATGAAACGAGAAACTTTAAATTATTTTAGAAAAAAATTTATGCATAAAGTAAGATTATTTGATATCATCAATCAATTATAATTTTTTATTTATAATAAAATATTTAATCTTTATAAAATTATTTTAAAAATTATTACAATAATAAATTATTATTAAATGTATAAAATAATTTTACAGTATATGAATATTTTTTTCATTATACAGTAGTTTTATTACAAACTTTTTTTTATTTATGATGAGTCCACCAAGATGTGATATGAATTACTACATTCAGCTAGATCAATGATTTTGGACATGTTTAGTAATCTTTTGAAATTGTTGTAGATTTATATCACAAACCCTTATATATTTCTAATGATGAAGTAAGGGTTAAGAAATTTTGAAGATGATTAATGTTTACTTAAACATAGCTTCAACCAATAAGTTGTTAGTATATGGTAATAAACTCGTTTTTATTAAATAATATATAATATTTAAATTTTGTGTATGAAAAAAATGTAATTAATGGATAGAAATTAATTTAAGCTTGTTACTACACAGTATTGGCTATGAGACGTATGGATGAAAATAAAGTTGCTCAACAATTATTAGTCTCATTCAATTATTCAAATAACTTAAATCAATCATGTTGTATTTTGCGTATATTTTTCCAATAGTGACAGGGCATGTCACTCATGAATTCGAACATGTCAATTAGATAAATGATACATTCACCGTCACATAAATCAGAATCGATGGACGAGAAATATATAACACTTCAAATTTGAGTCGTGTGATCATCATTTAACAACTCCAATCCACGTAACTGTAACAGGTTTCATTCATTTCCGTAATTTCACGCAATTGCGACAGATTGGTATATTAGTATATGCAATAACTAGGATGCAATGTGCATGTATGATTTATAATGATAAAATGAAAACGAAGTGAGGCATTTACATAAAACAATATTTGCAGTTTACTCACGGGGCTATTTAGCATTGGATAATTGACTATGAGGTGGATCACTCACTCTACTGCAAAAGCTGTAGTAGAATCAAATATATATATGTATCTTCATCAAACGTCGTTTTCAAGAATCACCCATTGCCATCAAGATTCACAAATCTTCATCGCACTATATAATTATTTTGTTTCAGTTGTTATGTAGTTTGTTGACTATTTTACAAATGGGAAATAAATCACGGAACGAAATGGAAAACAAAACTATTTTTTAACTCATAAAAACAACACTATTAAACATAAACTAATAATAATAATACCTTTGTGAAAACAATTTAATTGGGCATTTTTTGTAAATTATTTTTTTTAATCACAGTATTCTTTCATTCAAAATTCCTAAGCAACAACTTATGAGTAAAAAGTGTTTAAATCTGATAAATATTTCAATAGTTATTCAATAAGCAATAATATATTAAAATATAAAAAAAAATGAAAACAGTAATTGATAAATCATGTGAATTACTCCAGTAGTTTAGTACGGTGCATGAGTTCAAAATTGAAAAGAGAGAAAGTGTGGTTATATAGTCTTCCACTTGGCGCATATCTCTGGTTTCTAATCAGGGAAACAAAGTAGTCGTTTTCCCCTATCTCCATTGGCACACGTGGTCCATGCACACTTACCCAACAAACACATTACTGCTACGTGCAAGCTCCACGTATCCCTCTCCTCGCACGTGTCCAATGTTTTTGTCTCCCTCTCCCACTGTTCCTATAAACCCAACCTCCCTCCTCTTTTTCTCTCTCTGAGAAATGGAAACTAATAATGGAGGGTGTTGCATCGCGAGGTGTGCAACTCGCGGTGCACACAGCATGTCCATGGTCGACAAAATAATGTTAAGGTTTCGTCCCATCGCTCCCAAACCTCTCCCCGCTGCCGCGTTCTCCGACACTTCAACGTCGAAGAACGCCGCCGACGCCTTCTCCAGATCCGCCAAACGGAAGGACAACAAGCGCTGCAGTACTACTACTACTCGAGGGATCCGCCGCAGGAGAAACGCGCCTCCTCCTCCTCCTCCGCCGCCGCGGCCAGCGGCGGTGACTCTCCCGCTTCTGCCGGAAACTCCAGATCCGGAGAAAACCGTCCCTGAAAAAAAGAACAAGAATGTGCCGCCGGTGTGGCTGAGCTTCGAGAACCGCGGCGCTGCTGTTCCGGAGAAGGTGGATCGTTGCTGGTACTCGCAGGCTCCGGCGTCGGCGGGATCGGTGGTGACGGTGGAGTGCGTGACGGACACATGGATGGGGTTAGGGAGTGGAGACGGGGAACGGAAGATGAAGCTGGAGGAAGACACGTGTCCGGGGTTCATATCGGACGGTTACGGGAGGGTGACGTGGACGAATGAGGCGTACAGGGAAACAGTAGGAGGAGGAGGAGTATGGTTGGCAAATGCAATGAAGGTGGCCGTACCGTATCCGTACAGAGGGTTCACGTGCAGGGTGAGGGTGCAGTACGCGTGCGGGAAAGAAAGAACCGTGCCATGTGATGTGTGGAGAATGGACAGTGGAGGCTTTGCCTGGAGATTAGACCTTCAAGCTGCTCTTAGCTTAAGCTTAGCTCTCTAATACTACTAACTAACAACTAATAACCGCTGTGCTTATTTCTTCAGGTAAGGCTTCGCTAAAAAAAAAGGCTGTCATAGAAACGAAACGATACCGTTTGGTTCCGTGGCATGGCAGCTGCACCTCTTAATTAATTAAGACCAATAATAGTAACTGTGAATATATATATCATCCTATCCGGGTAAAGGTAAGGTAGCTTTCTTGAGTGTAAATTAATGCATGTACTTTATTAGGTGATCGATCGGAACATTACGACTTTCCGATCTTAATTTCGACGTGAAAAGTTTAGTTAATTTCCCTGCTGCGAGATGAATCGATCATATATCATCGTGTAATGCTTCCTAATATCGGATCTTATATATGTTTCTCGGTTTCTTATGCTTCTTACTTGGCTTATAGTTTCGATCGATCATCCGAGAAAGGAACGGAGGATAAATTAAGTAAAGTAATTATCAATTAAGGTTGAAGGTGATCGTGAAATTAAGTATTAATAATTGATGGGTGGGAGGAAGGAGTTGGATTGGGAGGAGCTAGGAAGAGTGTTTGGGAAGTGTTTCTGGTTGGCTGGGGTCACGGTCATGGGCATGGGTGCGGTAGAAAGAAAGATATGGCTTTATTTATTTACTAGTACTTGACATTCCAATATGCTCCTCGGAAGTTGCTGATTGCACCACGTCGCTGCATCTGACTGAGTCGAGCATGCACACTTTTTCCTTATCTGTATCGCCTTTTTCTCTCTTGGTTTTGCTCCTAAGTGAAACGGTGTAATAATACAATACTTTCCCCAGAGTCCAACGTCCCACAACAATTACTTCTTCTAACTGCTCATTAAGACCAATCCTTATCTTCAAACTACGTACACAACCCGTCACGTACATACGCCTACTTCTTGTAGTTTTCTCCATGAAGAAGAACATTGAAAAACAGCAATGTTGCATTGAATTAACTAGCCATTGATTCATGATTCATGATTCATGGGTCTTTGAAGGTAGGTTTTAGGTCTATTTTAATCCTAAAAGTTTTCTCACATTTATTTATTATATTTTGATTTTTTTTTTTTTTGTCGATGTAGATAACATTTTAAAAGGTGAATTTTGACTTAATTTAATCCCTAAAAGTTAGTTCATAAGGTTAGGAAGAATCTTTCACTTATAAATTTTATGTTGATTTTATCTCTAATGCAAGTGTAACTTAGGTTTTTTCCAAGTTTAATTATTAATGAGTTGTAGTTAAATAAATGATAATCCTAAATTAAAAATTAAAAGTATACTAATAATAATTTAGAGATATATAACATTAGCAACCGTACTATGATAATAAGTAGGTGCATGTAAGAGTTTACATATTAAATGTAAAATTTATGGAAATTGTTAGGTAAACAAAGTTGCAGAACACTTGTCAAAAAAAGTAAAAGGACTTGAAATATACTTGAATGAAAGAAAAAGAAAAAAAAAGAGTACGTTGCATTACAAAAAACAGAAAGGGCGAGAGTTGTGGGACATGCTAGTTTCTTTAATAAGGTGTCTCCATAGACATAGTCCATACTATACTAATCAGGGCAATAGAGAATCTTCTTGAAAAGAAGTTACTCTCTGTATTATTATATATGGTAATGGAAATTAAATACGTTGTACGTGTTGCCTAACTCCAATTCATGGACGATAATCTAATTCAAAAACTCTGCGTGCCTTGGTAAGATGCCCCTCACTGTAAAGCTTCTTGGCAAGCATTATATTCGTAATGTGATTTGTCAGTTCAAGCCTTCTATATATTTTCACAACACAACAACTATTGAAAAATTGGAATACAATTAGTAATGTGAGTTTGTTTTGGGACAGGCTAGGTAATGGTTATTGGTATTGTTAAAGCTAATTACTGGTCCTTATTCTATAGTGGAATCTGAATTCTTGGTGATAACTCATTTTAATTTTAATTACTTAAATGTTACTGTGATGATCCACCAAAGTCTTACTAGTAAGCTTAATAAATGAAAGCTGATTATATAGTGACTATGGGAGGCCAGTTCCTACAACTAGACAGAGTTTGTAGTATTCATTCCTTAATTCATGGGCCTTTCCTATTTTTAACAAGCTTGGTGGATTTTATACTGTCAATAGTGCCCAAAATTTCAAAGTACCAGTATAATTGCGAGTACTATTTCCTACACCTCCCTAGCTCACCGTAACATTACGAAGTTATACGAGGGATTTCTTATAAATTAATATTGCAAAAAGTAAATTTTAACTTATGAAATAATTTTTTTTTTCTTAAAAGTGTCTCTAAAAAAAACTTATCCAAACAGTAATAATTTTCATTTATCGTTTGTAAAATTGTCAAAAACGGACTATCTAACACAGCTTGACTCGATAGATCAAGATGTGCAATATGAGCTTAGATAGACCGGTTGAATCTCTTATGACTTGTGCTTTTGTAGGTCTAACGTATTGCATTGTCCGATTCCATCGTGAAAAAAAAAAAAAAACACAACAAATGGTACAAACACATTTGGAGATTTTACATAATTATATAAGTACTCTTATTAATTTAACAATTACTTTTAGCTTGAGGCTCAAATGTTAATGTATGATTTTATATGGTTTTAAGTAGGCATTAGTGTAATATTTTTAACATATAAGGATATTAAAGTGTGTATGGAATAACTAAAAAAATCAATAATATTTCAATAATCAATTATTGTTATAATTGATTATAATAAAAAATAGATTTTGTTTATATAGTTTCATTGAAAAGTAATTTAATTTTATTTAATGCAACAAAAATTCAGTTGTTAAAAATAATGACAGTTTATAAAATTTTCAACTTCATAAAAACATTTTTTTAAAATATTAAATTTAATCTAAATTAAAAAAAATATCAATTGTTTTTTAGGTAAAAATCCCACTTGTTATATAAACACATGATATTATATATATAAAAAAAAACAAATTACAATAACCTTCTTATTAAATTACATACAATTTTTTTTTTTATATACTAGCATCTTTATCATTTCACTAACACTTTTATATATTTTAAAATATTACATTGACATCCTTAAAATATTACATTAATATCTTTTAAAAAAGATAAAAGTAATATTTTTAAAAACAAGAATGTTTGTGAATTAAATTAAATACTAGGGTTGTAATGATATCAAGATAAGAGAGCGTTTTTATCAAAGGAGAAACAATATTGAACTAAATAAGTCTGATATTATCACTGTAAAACAAAACAGGTCTGATATTTTGAAGCATCTATTTTCTAAATCGGGCCGGACACAGTTCTTGTATGATATTTTGATGGACAATTACTTATTTGTTCCATAGAACATCATTGATCGTGCGATTAAGATGGACAGATGGAGTATGAGCCGTTGGATCTGTGATTGCTGAAACGAAACGAGGCTCTAAGTAGAGAGAGGAAACAGCGATCTGACCCTTTTGGCTTCGCTGCATTTGGTGTCTCTCTCGCTCTCGCTGGTAAGCGTTGTTCAATGGAAGAAGGGTGTCGTTTTTAGGGTTTGAGGCACATTGCATTTGCGAGGTCACGCTATACACCCAGGTTCTCAATTGGAACATTCTTCCTTAGGGTTTCGCGCATTTTCCCGTTTTCCTTCCATCGCGCATTCTCGAGATCTAGGGTTTATGCTTCCATTAATTCTTTCCGCCTTTTCATTTCCTTTTCAGCAATTCTTTCATTTTTGTGCATGCGTGCGCGATTTGAAAATAACGAGCGTGCCATTGCTCACTTAGGTGTGTGAAACATAGGGATTTTTAAGGAATCTTGCATTCGATTAAGTGAGAAAGAGGAAAAGCCCGTCTTCATTTGTTTTCGACATTTTCGGAAAGGAAGTGAATTGTGAACGGCGAAACTGAATTCAGCCGATAGGGTATGAGAGAAGTACACCCGTCACTGGGTTTTATGATATTCTGCTTTAAAATTTGGAGGATAAGACTTGATTTGTGCTTCTGGGGATTAGGATTTTTTCAGAGATTGTTGTGTCAGAGTTGATATGTGCAGTTGTTGGGGTTTTTTCTTATGGCACCAACTGTACCTATAGAGTTTGCTGGACAAAAGGAATCCAGAAAGCACTCTCATTCACAGAATATGGGGAAATCTAGGAAATACTCCAAAGGTTACTCCACTGGCTTTGTTCCTGATTTTCGGCATGCTGTTGAGACTATGGGTGAATCAGAAGGGTTGGGTAGCTTGGGGAGGGTTGAAATGGAACTGGCGGCATCAGCAGATTCTTGTGCACCGAAGAGGAAATGCCCTAGCTCAAATGCTGGTGGTTATGGTAGTTTTGATGTACCATTTCAACAATTGTCATTATCGGTGATGTCAGGGTTTGAGAGAAAGGATTTGAAATTGAAGTTAACCTGGGAACTTGAAAAAGTAAGGCAGTTTCAGAAGAAAATTGATGGTATGAACTCAAGTGTTGCTGGACTGTCTTCCTCTAGTGACATAAGGAGCTGCAGTGCAGGGCAGAAGAGGCCTAAGCTGGAGAGCCAGCACAAGACAATGGAATTATCGGCGCCACATGGTAAGAAAAGACCCTTACCAGGACATAATGGTTCCAAGACAAAGAAAAGTATGTCTGGGCGTATTGAATGTGCAAAACCTGCTGCGCCAGTGACTTCATATGCTACATTGATGAAAATGTGTGAGAATACACTAAACCGAATGATGTCTCATCAATTTGGTTGGGTTTTTAACACTCCAGTTGATGTTGTTAAATTGAACATTCCGGATTATTTCAATGTCATCAAGCATCCAATGGATTTGGGTACTGTGAAGAGGAGAATAACCTCTGGTGAGTATTCAAATCCCATGGATTTTGCTGCTGATGTGCGGCTGACTTTCAAAAATGCAATGTCTTATAATCCAGCTGGCAATGATGTACACATCATGGCAGAGACCCTTAGTAAATTTTTTGAAACAAGATGGAAGGCCATTGAGAAGAAAATGCCTGTAATTGATTGTGTTGCATCTGAGCCTTCAAGACCTACTTGTTTGGATACAGAAATTTCTGACCGAGTTCCTCCCACGAAAAAGAAGAAAATAACACCAAATGATACCAAAGTCAAGCCAGAGCCTGTTAAAAGAATCATGGCCATAGAAGAGAAGCAAAAAATGAGTCAAGAGTTGGAGGCAATGCTTGGAGAGCTGCCTGATAGCATTGTTGATTTTTTGAGAGAGCAAAGTTATAATGAAGGGCAAACCAATGAGGATGAAATTGTGATTGATATTGATGATCTTAGTGATGATACTTTATTCAAACTGCGGAAGCTTCTTGATGATTTTATGCTAGAGAAGCAAATATCCCAGGCAAAAGCTGGACAATGTGAAATGGAGGTCTCCCTCTCTCTCTCTCTGTGTGTGTGTGTGTGTGTATAACTAATACAATAGTCCAATTTATGTGATATTTTTGTGACACTCCTTCACGTCAAATTTGAGATAAATTAGATATTTTAAGTCTTTAATTGATTAGTTGATATGGTAATTTATATTAAAAGCATATGATACATAAACAAAAGGCAGATAAACTAATTTGTAAGTTCTATCAAATTATACGACGTTGATCTTGCCTTATGATAACTTTCAATCTAACAATTGAATTTATGAAATTTGACATTAAAAAAAAAATATTTGAAGGAGTGTGTTAAGAGTCTTACACAGGATAAGTGGTTCCTTGATTATACAATGTGTTTGTGTGCATATACTAAAATATTGATGCCATATATGGTATGCTGGTTATTGTTACTGGACGGGATGGTTCTTTTGGATGATTATGTGAGAATTTGGAGACTTGGGATTGCCTAATTGTGGATATTGGTATAAAGATTGCTACCGGCATAGGATGGAAAATCAAAGTATGCAGATGATGGAATAATGTGGACTGTGGTATTATTAGGATGGGTTTAGCTGGTGGACTGGGAATATGGAAGATAGGAGGTGTTCTGATTTGTGTGTGGGTGGGTTAGTGTGAGGTTATAGTGATATAATGTGTAAGGTTACAAACTCTTATAGGGAGGTCCTCTGTTTATCTCTTTTAGGATTTGTATTTTATTTTCTGTTATTAGTGTAACTGTCTCTGGGGTATTCCTTATGCCCCTGCTACTTTGTATGGTTTTCTATTTATATATTTCTGTTATTGTTATTTGCTGATAAAAAAAAAATCTTATGGTGTGTGTATCATTTTTGCTTGCTTTATTTTCATGCAGCTTCTGAATGAATCAGGATTCAGCAATTCATCTATGCAACCCTGCAAAGGTATATTCTGTTTCTTGAGCTAGTATGTTTGTTTGTATCCTTATTCCTTAGTGGACAAATAATTGACACTAAGTGAGGTCCTTCGTTTCTCACTGCAGATGCAGGCAATGAACAGGTTGAGGAGGATGTGGACATTATTGGTGGGAATGATCCTCCTATTTCAAATTATCCTCCATTAGAGATTGAAAAAGATAGTACCAATAGAAACAGTAAATGCAGTAGCTCAAGCAGCTCTAGTAGTGAATCTGGTTCTTCATCCAGTGGTTCGTGCATACTTTTGACATTTTTTACTTTTTTGGGATATGTTTTTCCTT
This sequence comes from Amphicarpaea edgeworthii, assembly GCA_014843725.1. Taxonomy (NCBI): domain Eukaryota; kingdom Viridiplantae; phylum Streptophyta; class Magnoliopsida; order Fabales; family Fabaceae; genus Amphicarpaea; species Amphicarpaea edgeworthii. The sequence continues at coordinate 6,906,493 of CM026328.1, forward strand.
CATTATTCTTATAAATTCAGTGGATAGTGACAACTCTGCTTGTATGGCTCATGATTCTGGCAAAATTAATCACCTGGAAGTGAATTCTTTATGTTGGAATATGTTATTCTTGTCTGACTCATGCAAATGACTAGTGCCATTGTGTCGCAACAGATTCAGACTCAGGTAGTTCATCTGCTAGTGAGTTGGATATGGCTAAAACATCAGAACCCCTTAGTGCCACTAAGGTAATTGGGATACATATCGTATCAGATGTTGTGGTATTTAGGTAAAATGTAATTTTCTTCTGGTTTGACCAGTATTTTTGTCTAAAAAAAACTATGTATTGCAGGAAAATGTAGGTCCTGGCTTGACTTCAGATCAAAACAAAGGGGATCCTGGTAATTCAGAAACTGAAAAGGGTGAGTACCAAAGTTGATGGCAGTAATAATTTGCATAGGCTTAAATAAGTTTTGAGTCCCTAAAAAATGCCAATTTTTTAGTTTGAGTCTGAGTTTTTTTTGTGTTGTTTTGGGTCCTTGAAATTTTTTTAATTTTGTTTTGAGTCCCTACCAATGACGTGACATTATCTCAACCGTTGAGATTGTGTCGTGTCATCACTTAACTAACAACGGTTGAGATGATGACACATCATTGGTAGGGACTTAACAAAATTAAAAAAATTTCGGGGACCCAAAATAATGCAAAAAAAATTTCAACGACTCAAACCAAAAAATGGATATTTTTTAGGGATCCAAAACACATATTTAAGCCATTTTTGCATATTATGGTTTGTTGTCATTACTTATGATCAGGATGCGTCAGCTACTGTTGCCTTGTAGCTCATGATCTCTTTCTATATAGATTCAATAAATGTGGGAGGCCAAGTTGAGCAGGATTCCCAGAGTAGGCCTGTTGCTACTGAACCAGAAAGCCATCAAGAGGGTAAGCTTGAAAATTGAAGAAGTCTGTCTGCTGTTTGTTTTGGGGTATGATCTCACCGTTCATGCTGTAACCTTTTAGGGGAGAGTGCTGCATCTAAGAGGCAAGTCTCTCCTGAAAAGCTCTACCGTGCAGCTTTATTAAGGAGCCGTTTTGCTGACACCATACTTAAAGCTCAAGAGAAAGCCCTTGAAAAGGTTTGTTAAGGGGGTAATGTGTTGCATTTTTAATCTCCTGGGTGAAACACTGACATTTGAAAAACATAAAATAATTGAAGTGTTTAGTATTTCTCTCTCTTCCTCTCACCTTATAGAGCAGATCTGTGACTGCTATGGCATCATCAAATCTAGTAATTACCAATTTACCTTCATTGCTGTCTTAAATGAAAGTTTTACCAACATTGTTGCAATTTTTTTTTTTTAAATCTGGTATTTTAACTCCATCTTGATCTCAGGATGAGAAGCGAGATCCTGAAAAACTTAGGATTGAGCGTGAAGATCTTGAAAGGCGGCATAAAGAAGGTGTGTTTGTTGTTTTTAATCTTTTAAATTGTAATATTTGTTCTGTAAAGTCAAAAGTCCTTCTGTCATAGAATACTGCTTCAGGTTTTCAAGATTCAACTGACATTTATAATTTTGTTTATGGTGCATTAGAGAAAGCTCGGTTGCAGGCTGAGGCAAAGGCTGCAGAAGAAGCTCAGAAGAAAGCCGAAGCAGAAGCTGCAGTGGAAGCCAAAAGGAAAAGGGAACTGGAAAGAGAAGCAGCTCGCCAGGCTTTGCAAAAGGTAACATAAGAATAGAATGTATGTTAGGATGTAAATTCAGCTTCTTTGTATGTTTCACTGAGTATGTTTGCAGATGGAGAAAACTGTTGATATCAACGAGAGCAGTCAATTTTTGGAAGATCTAGAGATGCTGAGTGCTGTACATGATATTGAACGTCTGCCAAGTTTCAAAGAGGAGACATGCGCAGATCAACCTGAAAATGGATTGGGTGGGATCAAGCTACAGGGAAATCCCCTTGAACAGCTAGGGTTGTACATGAAGGATGAGGAGGAGGAAGAAGAGGAGGAACTGCCTCCAAGTGGTGCCACAGGACCATCAAATGATGTGGAAGAAGGAGAAATTGATTGAGACTTGATTGTTCCGATGTTTGAGCAAACATATATACACGGTGGTTCTTGGGAACAGTTGCTTGACTTAGGTATGCTGCTTTTTTCTGGCTAGGGGTGCAGAGTATAGTTACTATTTGTATGGTCTGATGCTGGTTCACACCTAAGTTTGAAGATGGGATAGCAAAAACTTGTGGCAAACGAGTGAAGATTGGTTTTGGTTCTTTTTGATTAATTTTGGTTTTACTTGGGAAATGGTTTCTGAAAATGTGGATAGAAAGCTTGGATGGAAAGTTTGTATTAATCAGGATATGTCCAATTTTGCTTGTAAAAAGGAACTCATTTGTAGCGAGTTCTATGTCTGAACTCAAGTAGTTTTAGCTTATCTGACAATGTAAAATATTTTAGAGCCAGGGTAAAATCAATTCTTTCTATTTATTTTTTCCTTCAAAAGTGCCTTCTGACCAAGTCTAGTGGTGTTAAGAATCCTTTAGTAGTTTTTAAAAGACAGATCAAGTTCATGAATCTTTAATTCTTCCTAAGATTTGGGGTCTGGTTTAAATTTTAGTGCGTGGGTTGGATTTGCAGAGGTTGTATAACATCCACTTAATGTGATATTTAACATGCTATACATGTATTCCTTTCAGTGTTAAGTCGTGATTAAATCCAGTTTTTTTTTCTAAATCCTGGTTTTTTTTTAAAAAGTCCGATTTAATTTCACTTTTATTAAAAACCAAATTTAAATCCAGTTTTTTTTTAATGTTCAATCCTTTTTTCTTTAAAAACCGGTTTTCTCTAAAACAGTTTTAATTCCAGTTTTTTAAAAACCAGTTATAAATCCACTTAATTTAAAATTAAAAAAAAAATCAGTTTTTAAAAAATCAGTTTTAAATCCACTTTTCTTTAAAAAACTAGTTTCAAATCCAGTTTCTTAAAAAAACCGGTTCTGAATACAGTTTTTTTTTTCAAGTAATGGTTCTAAAATCCAGTTTTTTTGGGAAACGGTTTCAAATCCAGTTCTAAAAAAACCGGTTCTAAATCCAGTTTTTCTAAAAAAGGTTTTGAAATTTTGAATTCAGTTTTTGAAAACCGGTTTTAAATCCACTTAAAAAAACCACTTTTTATAAATCAGTTTTAAATCCTTTTTTTTAAAAATAAAAATCTCTTTCCAGTTTACCTTTAAACCCAGTTTTAATTCCAGTGATTTAAAAACCGGTTTTAATCCACTTCTTAAAAATAAAAATACATTTTTTTGTTAAAACCAGTTTCTTTTATTAAAAACAAAGGACATGAAAATTAATTACTAATATTTTATGAAATCTATTGTAGAAAAACCCCAACACCAAATAGATAAAGCAATATAATGGACATAACTGTCAAGGAAGAGAAAGATCCGTTTAAATGGGTTTTAAAAGGTTTGGGCCAATTTGGTTATGAACAAGCATATCTGGATTTATATAACAACCCTTCAATGTTACCAGATGCAAATATTTGCAGGGTAGTCATACAGAAAACCCAAACCAGGTCAACAAGAATACCAAACTATTTTTACAACAATTAATTTTAATATTTTGCTTAAACCGTAATTAAAATGGCATAGCTGAACATTTCACAGTATGTCTTTTCTTTTTCTCTTTTCCCGAAAACCTAAATGCTCGTATCAGTCAACCACGGTTTAATCTTTTTAAAGTAACAATATAAATAAATTAGATTGCCGTTGAGAACACATTGTACACTGCCAAAATTTATGCACATTTCTCAGCCTAACTGTACATTTTACTTTAGCTAAACAATGATGCATTATAGCTTTCGATCAATCCTCAAACATTCCCTCACCTGATATTGTAGAAGACTCGGTCCCATTAACATGAGGCTGGTCTGTGAAATTACTACCGAAACCACTCATAATACTGAAGTCAAAATCGTCATCATCATCGTCATCCTCATCTTCATCAGCTTGACCTTGCCTTGTATCTTCATCGTTTTCTTGCTCCTTAGACTGGGCTTCATATTCCATTTGTTGTTTGATGCACTCTTCATATGACATTTCGTACCAAACATTGCCCTTTCCCACAATTTTTTTGTTATGGATATCTGTCATCCGCTCTTGCATGCTCTTCTCTGAATTCTTGGGTTCCCCCCAGTAGTCATAGCGATACAGCGCACTTGAAGGATCATATTGGTCTTTACCAAAATAACTAGCATCCATATACCTTCCTGGCTCTTCCAATGGCAGACCAAGAGCTTTGCGACTGCAAAAAGGGGAGAAATAATAGGTAAAAATCAATGCATCATAACAAGGAATTAGGTTGATGAATATTAACCACTAACATAATAGTACCAGCTGATGTCTCTAATCAATGCTTCTCTTTCTTCAAATGATCTACGCCAATGCATGTAGTCATACTCATCCATCTCAACATTGCGCCTCAGTTTGGTAATTTTGTATTTCTCACCTCTGTCCTCTGCTTCCTTCCTTAGTTTAACATGGTGCTGTGTACCGAAAAGGTAACATCTCATATTTTGAAAAAGAGGAAAACTATACCAAACTGAAGATATTGAATAACAGGTCAAAGAACACTTGTACAATTTGAGAAAATATCAATAATAAATAAAGCAAATTACAACAACATCCTCTAATGTTTTGTGTAATTAGACAAGCACACCCTGTTTTATTAACTATTATTTTAGCCTCTCCTGAGGGGGAGTTAGTGTAAGATTTGAGGGAGTTTTGAGGGGGTGTCAATGTAATGATTTTAGACTTAAATGAGTGTTAGTGTAGGAATTAGGAAAAACAAAAAAAGGTGGGGTTATGTATAATTTAATAAAACCTCAGGGGGTGTTACTGTAATTTGCTCTAACAAATACCATGACTGTTCATACAGTAAATTAATTTTCAAAAGATTAAATTTAATATGAAACCTGACTGATTACAAGAGCAGAGCACAAAGCAAATCTGACATTAGAATTGCAAGGAAAAGGTGCAAACCCATATGGGAAGTATAAAATTTTGATAAATCACAGGATGTAATATGCATTACCAACAACAACATAGAAAGGCTTTAGCTAAAAAGGAAAGCTGACCTCACGCTCAGCAAGGGCAGCCTCTAAGTCAAGCTCTTTGACACTTGTTTTCTGCCAAATTGTTAAAAAAACAAGATTGTTAAACAAATCAGCAACCATATGAATGCAATTTCATAACAGTGCTCACCAGAGTAGTTTGTGGTAGCATCGTATTCTTATATTTTACTTTTGTATACTCGACAGCATTTTGTTCATCAAATTCTTCTTCATCAACCAAATCTGACAGATTTTTGCCTTCATATTTATCAGGATTAATTGCCATATCATCCACAATCATTTGCTCAGCTACATTAATTTGCCACAACTGCAAAATAAAGTCAGTAACTCACTGAAGGAGGCTCATGCCAAAAAGTATAAGTTTCTAGTTAAGATTCAGCTGAATCCACCCACCCATTCAGGTGCTTAGGCAAAGCTATATGGGTGGACATGAAACAGGTAGAAGTTTTTTTGGCTTCACATTTATGCAGGTATCAATAGGATCTTGTATTGGTTACTTGAACAAATTAAAAATGAGTGCAACCAGGTTATAAACTAAAAACAAACCCATGCACACACAGGGGATTTGGAACCATCGTGTGTGCTTATAGACAAATAAATTCCAAAAGAGAAAGTTGTCAAGACCAATATATTGTTGAATCAGATGAAATTTGAAGTTAAACAGAGAAGCATACAATGCAGGAGCTAAACAGTCCACCACAAATGTTCCTTGCAAGTTGCAACTACTTTAAAGAGATAAATTTGTTATGAGAAAATACCTTCTCTACATATGGATGATTAGACAGTAGAGGTTCCTCCTCTGGCTTGTCTCCTGGATCTTTCCTAGGAACAGGAGGTCTTCCACAGTCTCGCTGCAAATTTTAAAATCTCAAATCAAATTAAAAGAATAACTATCATAATAATACTATTTTAAAAACAAGCCACATTTTGACAGGTTCAAAACATGCACCCAGGGAGGGGGTTGAACACTTGAACCTCTATAAATATTTAATATTTTTCATTGAAAAGGAACTAATGATTTGTAAAAAGTTAAACCTTTGTTACCTACTCTTTCAACAGTATCAATGTAATACAATTATTTAAAAAAGCTAAAGTCCAATTGATCAATCTGGCTCAAATCTACTGTATTAAAATCAAGTGTTACATAGAATCCCTGATTTGTAAATAGTATACCAACGAAGCATTAGCATCTAGTCTGCACACTGCATGTTCGTAATAAAGCATTATGGGAACAGATACTCTGCCAGAACCAAACCTCATGAAAATATTTTGAATTAAATAAAATTGGATAGTGACAAATCCATAGAGGAAAAAGAGCATGAAAGAGAACACAGCAAAGTTGTCATGGCAAAGCTTCCATGAATGCAGCAATATTGGGGTGGTTTGGCATAACAAAGGAAGGGAAAGGTGCAAACCCGTATTTCATCGTCATTAGTATCTTCATCACGATGCAATATTGGTGGGAAGTCAAATCTGTTAAAGCTGAAGCATGAAAATGAAAAAAATATTAAATTCACTGCTTCAATGTGATCAAATATTCAAATTAATAAAGATTAAACTATGTACTAAGAATCAATTACAGAAAGTTGAAAAAAAATAAAAAATAATCATACACTAGATGATCTATATTTGGATCGACAAAACGAAGTTCAATAGGAAAGCGGAAGCGATAAGGATCTCGCTTTGCCTGCAAAACAAAATATAAATAAGTGAACAGATGGTAAAGGAAATCCATTTGTGTCTCAACACAAAAATCATGGAAACTAACACTATAGTGATTAAAATCTATGTAGCATAGACATTGGACACCGTGACACAGCTAAATTCTAAAACATAGGACATGGGATATATATAATCAATATGACAATTAAATTAATAGTCAGTGTTTATAATTTTCATATAATAATAAATAAGTCTCACAAATCACAAAAAAGCAAATGGATGTTGTTGGTGAACGAAAGAGAACTCATGACGCCGATGTAGTGAAGAATACAGGTTTGTTTTTATAGTGGAGGTTAAATCTTATTTTTATAAGAGATCTTTTGATAATTAAATCTTAAATCTTGAATTTTTTATTGATAAAAGAAAATCTTAAATATATATTTTTTAAAATGTGTGTCCAAGTTTTTTAAAATGAGTGTGGGTGTCGGATACGTGACACAGCATATGCCAGAAGTGTTTGTGCTACATAGATTAAAATCCATTCGATATTCAAATTTGGTCAGGAAGGAATTTATGGATACAGAATCAGTCATATAATAGCCTTGTCTATCCTACTTACATTGCCAGAGAACAGATGCAGAAAGATTGAGCATATGGATACACAAGAAAAGCACCTCAGTAACATACAGCCAGTGGCATGGTTAAATCATTATATCAAGCAAACATTTAGTGACAACTTATGGGAAATTCTCAACTAGTGATTGAAACACTCACCGTAATTTCAACAATGACCTGCATACCAACTTTTATGTGATGGCGAAGCCAATACCAATCATTGTTCTTTATAGGAACCCACCTAGAACATAACATAGTAGATGAATCTTCCAGAAGAACAATCACAAAAAAAAATATCAAATAGTAACACTGAACAAGATAAAAATGCCACAAAAGCAAAGCATAAAAGTTACTGGTGATAACAATGAGTGCACTAGTAATACAGGTATAGGAAATGAAAGAAAATATTTACTAATCCATGGCTGAAGATAATGAGAAAATCTTAGTTTTTAAAGATTACTAAAAGGAATTGTTTAAAACTATAAATAGAATACTGTTGACATGTCTTCAACAACCACCTGCTAAGGAATACTTCTCTCTCATATTTAAACTGTAAATCCTTTTTTCTCTACCAAAAGAATAGATTCAAAATTGAAAGATATAAGTAGTCTCAAGACATGTCTTTTAAAGCTTGTTTCTGTCCCTGGCTACCTATGTCAATAGAGCAGTGCTACAAATGCTTATAAAGTCACTTTTCCCGATTTTAGAAAATACATCTAGTAGTTTTTTTTGTCCCCTGGAAGATTAATTATGTATGCATTAAATAACCTCACACATTCTAAAAGTGTAGCTACTCAATTTGCAAGATTAAGATAGTGGAAGTAACTAGTTATCATCTGAGAAGTACTGCAACATTCCAAACAATAAGGAAATTAACACTATGCAGAAAATATTCGAAGAGCACTAAAAGGTCTAACACAAGTATTGAAAGCTACCCATCATGTACCCCGCCAATGTCAACAAATGCCCCTTGATAGAGATGCAACATTGTCACCTTCCCTACACAAATCTGCATATAAAAATGTCATGATTAATGTGTATGAAAACTATCTTTCAGGTACTTGCAGAAACATGAATCTCCATTTCCACACTTTTATTATGAAAAGTGATAGAGATTGTAGAAAAAGTATGTTCGAACTTCAAATTATATGTAAGTGTGGAGATGAAACAAAGCCAAACAAACATAGGATTATCATTATCTATTGGATTACAAACACAATTATACAAATAGGGATCACTGAGCCAATGAAAAAAATTGTAGACACAATGCTAACACTCTAGAAATCACGGATAGACCAAAAGTAATTTTTACTTTCTAAACATTAAAACAACATGATTCAGAAAGAATAAGAAGAGCTCAACCACTTACTTGGCCAGGATAATAGAACGGAAGCTCATACTGCATAAAACATTAAAAAAAAAAGTAAGCACTGAAACCATCTTTTCTTAAGCCTCAAACACACTAAAAGGAAACAATTGCAAAAACATCCTACCATCCCGTCCTTGTAGTCCTTCCCTCTTTTTCTTCTACCAGGGTAATAATCTTGGTCTTGCTGCACAACCACATCATCATAAACCACAATCAAATGAAGAAATACAGCAAAAAAAATATAAGAATTCATTATTTTGAGAAAACACTTTCTAGTTTCTATTTTTATTTGTAATTACAAAATGTTTCCTTATTAACACTGTTCGGATTTTAGCTCCTCTAAAGAGAGAAAGTACAATTTAGAGATTCACAATAGCTGATAATTATGCTAAAATCAAATACATACATAATAAATTCTTTTGGGTGAACCCAAGGTATACCCTGTGTGGGAACCAAAGACTAATCTCTCAAGATACTAAGATTTATCAAAGAGATTGACTTTTCCTAACATCAGATGTATTACCATACAGACTTAAGAATCAAAGCCTTAATTACATGCTTAAGGTAACTGGTTATCTATCATCCATACCACACCATGTTGTTATATATATATATAACAAACTCCAAAGTTAACTAAAATCTCAACTGTGACTTTCTATGTAATGATTATTATTGCACTTTATCTTCTCAAGCCCACTCCCTCCTCACCGGAGCTAAACCCAACATTTTTGTAATAATTATAAGGGTAAAATATGCTTTTAGTTCCTATACTTTTGATAAAACTTGGTACTAGTCCCCGTGCTTTAACTTTGATCAACTTGGTCCCTAAACTTTAGAAAAGTAGTGGGACAAAAATCACTTTTTTTTGTATAGTTCAGGGACTAAATTTCGAAGACTAAAAATCAAGTTTCACCAAAAATACAAGAACCAAAAACATATTTTATCCTAATCAAAATAGAGTTTAATGTTGATGCTAGGACAGTATAAACAGTCAATCACAATCTTCTAAAATGTTTTCTCAATCCAATCCAATCCAAAACAGCAAAAAGAGTTGAGCTGAGTTCAATTCAGCATTGGTGTAATGAAGTGAAATAGAAACCTTGTAAGACTCCTCTTCCAAGCTATCCTTATTAGCTTCAACCCACTCCTTATACTGCTTGAGAAACACCTTGTACCTATCCAAACACACGTCGTCGGTCTCACTCCTCACTCCACTCCCCTCCACCACCTCCTCCAGCCTCACCCTCCTCGCCTGCATCCTATGCGCCTCGCGGATGAACGCGAGCTCCTTGCGGTCCACGCGCCACCCGCGAGGCGGCCAGTCGCGCGGCGGAACGAGGCGGACGACCAGCGGGCCCGCCCACGTGGTCACGAGCGGGTCCGGAATCTCGCCCTTGATCTCGAACTGCTTTGCGTAGAACTCTTCCTCTGTTAGCCCCATCTCTTCTCTCTTCTTCTGGCGGTAGTTAGGGTTAAGCATTTTGAAGGCTTCGATTGCTTCCGGGGAGCGGAGGGGGACCTCCTCGCCTTCGTTGAGGCTCTTCCGCGCGAAATCGGCCTCGGGGGTGAGGATTTCCTCCCACGGGGCCCACCCGCGTTCGATCCAGTTACGGCGCCGGGCTTCATCTTCAGTTTCTTTGTCCTTGGGACCGAAGTTCTCCAGGAAGGTCTCGTCTACTGGGAACTCGTCGGAGCTGAAGGCTTTGGGGGCGGGGAGGGTGCCGGAGAGGGGGCACCGGTGGAGGAGTGGCGGAGGTCGTGGCGGAAGACGATGGTGGAAACGGTGAGGGGAAGAAGGGTTTAGGGGTTTAGGGAAAGTGAACAGATAAGAAGTTTGCAGGAGCTGCATGGCTGGATAGTGGAACGACGCACCCTACTGCTTTGAACGGAACTTTGTTTCTTTCTTTGCTTTTCTTGAGATTCGGCGGATAAAGTTCTTGTTTTTTCTTTACGGTAATAACTAATAACTAACATAGTAACATAGTGTTTTTTTACTTGTAACATTTTCTTTTTCTTATTGTTAAGAAATGATGATTTTTTTTTGTTATTATAAATAGTGACATTTTTTTACTCCAACTAAAATCTATATAATAAGGACTACATTGAAAATAACTATAAAAGCCGAAATGCAATAAAATTAAATTTGAAATACTGACTTTGCATAAATTTAAGCATAATCAACCATCTAAAAAAAAAATCTTTTAAATAAACTTATTCTTTTGGTGAGATTTATCGATTAGGAGTGAAATAAAGAGGTAAAAGTAAGAAGAATAGAAGAAAAGAAACTCTTTTTTGGATAATATTATGAATAAAATTAACTATACTTGTAATTATATGTATTAAGGTACGTTTGTGAGTAAAATTGATGTAAAATTATGTTTAGTAATCCCTAAAGTAGAGAAGTATGGCTACACTTTTTATTTATTAAAATATATTAATTGTAGTAAAAAAAAAACAATCACAGTTATTCAATAAAAAAAAATATCATTAACATTTATCTATTACACGTATCTAAGCTCACAAATAAACATATTCACATGTTTAATATAAATTTTCTTCCCGCAAACTTTGATATAAAGCCAGGTGCTTCGAAAATAGAATCATGAGAAAAAGAAGAACTTCGTGTATTTCTATGAGTTTTTTTCAAGTTAATCAACTTCGTTTAGCAAAATTTATCATTGAGACAAATGATACAACATTGCTTAACCTACTTTAAACAGTAAAAAATCAAATCCATTTAAAAAACTCACTGAAAAATTTATAGAAGGTAAGCAACTTAATAAGCAATCATTATATATATTGTGAATATTCTTAGTCTTAGTGGGATAGTTTTTTATTTACATTTAAAACATAATTTGATGTAGTTTATGATATTAATTAAGGGGTAAAATAGTTAAAAAATATGGAGACAAAAGTTGAATATCACCATTGCAACAGTTATAATTTTTTATTATTATATTAAAAAGTTTAGGTGGATATCACTGTAGGTCAAGCCTTAAGGTTCAATAAGCGTTTACAGTTTACAAATTACCTACCAACAATATCATCACATCGGCGATGAGAATTGAACTATGTCCTCCCCGATATGAGTTTAATTTTTACCATTTGAACCAACCTTTAGTAGTTATAGTTTATCGATAGTATCGACTATAGTTTTCGGGGACAAAAATAATGAATTATGCATATCGTCTATCAACTTATATATGGAAAACATAACAATTAAATGAATTGCAATTATCTGTACATACTACATAGAATTCATACCAGGCGAGAAGAAGGAACGAACGGCCATTCATTCTTCAAAACCAGAATGTCTAAAATAATCTCAGGCTACACAATACGATACTGCCGGAATTAATTCTCCGGCGTTGCTTCCAACTCTCGATCAACAAATCTTCATTGCTTTTTTTAACTTTGAGGTAATCATCCATATCATACCTCAATCCTTTGGATTTAGCTGCTGACAATAATGACTGTTCTGGGTGGTAACCATTACCTTCTCCTAATTTACTGTATACATCCTTTCCAACATACTCCTGAAGGTAATCGGGGCTCCAGCTTCCACGGCTGCTGATAGAATTGTTACCTTGATCTTGTACTTTGATGTTTTCCTGTGACATGAACCAATTTCAACAATCCAAGTCATATAAAAGGAGAAAATTAGAACATAAGAGCTCTTGGCATTGTTAAAAGTTTGTATAATGATTTTCTGATCCCTTTAATTCAATCCTTCTATTCAAAAACTCCAGATTGTGCAATATATGTGGGTAGAGATGTACAAAGAAAACGATGATGACTAATGAATCATACCAATTTTCCAAGACTTATGCTCTTGGCAGTAAATGAAAGTGAACTTGAGGAATACATTAGCATCAATGTCAAGACACAATCATATTATTCCCACAAAAAAATTATTTGGTCTCAAACACATTTTATTTGAAAATAATTTCACAGAACAATGATAACCTGGGCAGAACTTACAGTTTTTGGAGTGATTGTCATACGTGCATTATTCAGGCTTGTCATGGGAGAAGCATCATTATTTGTCTCCCATTGCAACCATGGCAATGTAACCCCATCCGTCAAAACAGGAAGAGATCTAGGCACTGGAGGACTATTAAATGTTTCTGATTTTATTAGTCCTCCAATGGATGAGCTTGCATCACTCCTTTCACCATCAAGTGATGAAATATCTGTATCTTCAACATTTGAAATAAAATCCTCAATATATTTCTCAGCTTCCTCAGTCAAGCGCATCGACATTCGGCTTTTGTCATTACTTCTCTGGACAATAAAATAAAATAAATGAAAAACACTGCTTAAAAAATCAAACAATTGATGCATCGTATCTTTCTTCACAAAGAAAGACTAATATGCTTAATTTATATTACAAGGAAATCATTATCAGAACTAGAAGCACAATAGTGACAAGCACCTTCCTGGCTCTTAATGGATTTTGTATAGGATTGTCCTCCTTAGTAGGAACCAATTCCTTAACAATCTTAGAAAGTTCTCTGCCTCGTTGCTCCTCAAACACCATTTCAGCTAATAAATCTTGTTTCCGCTTCTCTGACTGTAATTTTAAACCAAAAAAATGCAAATCATTATTCTTTGTCAAATAACTTCTACTAGGAAACATAATATTTCGGTGATCAAAAGAGTCTAAGTTATGCAATGAGAGTGGCCTAATCTTCCTGTTGACATTCATGGAAAAATACAATGTTTGGAATAGAAAGTGATGGAATAAAGTGGAACAGAATGAAATGAACTAGGTTTCATTGTTTGGATGGTTCAAAATAGGATGGAGTGAAACAAACCTAGATGAAATGGATATGAAATCCATCCAGTGCCCCTCTTTTGCTTTCTCTTCAAATGAAGGGGGAAAGTATGGAATGGAACAACTCTTTTTTTTTCCATTAATAATAACTTTATTCCACTTGACTCCATTTTTTTCATTCCACTCACCATTAGATATCTAAACATAACCAAAGTGATGCATTACGGGTTACTACTCCAGAATGTCCTGATGTAATTGTTTCTGTTTGTTGGGCCTCTGGGCCCGTGTAATGCCAAAAAACAAAAACAAAATGAGTCTAAGGAAACGTTTGCTTACAATTCTGGTTTCTGTTTTCACTTTTTTACAAAATTGTCACCTTGTTTTCATTTGGTTCTCTGTTTTCAAAGATTTATACAGGAAGCAGAGAAAACAAAAAAACATAATGAAAACAAGGTGGCAGTTTTTCAATTAAAAAGTGAAAACAGAATCGTAAGCAAATGCCTCCTAAAATATTCAGCTTGGCATATCCATTTAAAATATTATTTCACAAATGAACTGAGCCATCCATCAGCAAGAAAACAAATATGTTTGGTTTGTAGAGTTTAGAGAAGTTTGAGTTTCAATAGCATAGATACTGCAAGGAAATCATTATTTTCATGCATTGTCACAAAGTTTAAACAAAGAACAGCCATAAAAGTGGAAGAAAGATTATTATTTTTTAACTTTTATTACCTTTTCCAGTTCAGTTTCATAGCTCCTTCTGATTGACGAAACGCCATCAGAGTTGTTTGATAAAGTGGAGGTCCTTGGTTTCACCACAGCCTAAAAGTGGAAGTTTCATTAAAACGTAATAATTTTTTCAGTGAACAAGGCAGAGAATGCAATTACAGCATGACAGAGAACATACAAACATGAAGATGTACATAATTCACAGACCTGCTCAGTTTCCATATGCCTAAATTCTTTTTGCTTTGCTTTGTGGAAACCTTTATCCATGTCAGTATGTGCCACCTGAATATTTTTTTAAAACAGGAAGAATATTAGAAGCAAAATTCATCAAACTGAGACATTGGTCCCTGCACAACTGTAATACTTCAACCTTCTTCTGTGCATAAACTGATTGAAGTTTCCCAATTCCACTTTTATTAGAGTGAGCACTTGTTACTTCATCATCAGTGAGAATTGAAGAATGACTCTGAAAAGTGACAGAATAATCTCAAATTTAGCTGAAATACACGTGTCATGAAAAATTTAAAAATAAAATTAACAAGACAAATATACCAATACCATCTTTCAAAAGGATAGAGAAACGGATGTTTGTTTGGTTTGAAAAAAAAAACATGTTTTGTTTTCATTTTTAATTACAAAAACGCGTGTGTTTTCATTTTGTTTCCTGTTTTCAAAAGTTACACCGGAAACAGAAACAGTGGAAACAAAAAACATATATTGTTTTCCATCTTCACTTTTTTCTTTTGCTGTTCCTAAACAAACTAATAGCTGAAAATGTTTTCTCAAATTTAACAGCCCCTAAAATACTAGTGTAAGCTACTTTTTAACCTTTTATCTTCTTTTCTTAATTTTTTGTGAGTTATTCTTTGACTTTTAAAAAATCCAACAACTCCCTCTGTCTATATTTGTAACATCCAACCAACCAATAGAAGAAAATGTTACCATTCCACTCCCCCAAACATGGCATGTGAGTTTCAATTTATGGATACTTTGATAGGAAAAATTACTGCTACAAGCTTCCACAGCAAGATACAAATTAGTATAATCCCGAAACTTATCACACTTACAGAGTAGCCATCATATGCCCTCAAATCTTTCTGGCTTAAGGACTTTCTGAGCACTGGTCTTTGATCTGAAGCAACTGGCTTGTGCATTAGCTTGTTCCCAACAACAGTATTTTTTAGATTTGAACGACTTCTAGAAATCTGAGAATGGTCCAGGTCACTCTGTATCATGCAAGATATGTGCATGCATAAATACATATTAATGGAACAAGTTAAAGAGAACCATAACAAATTTAGTTGGAACTCAACCACCCAATTGAGGAGGGGATGATAATTTAAAGTGCAAGCAAAGTGGCCTGGTTGGTATTTGATTCCAAAATTAAGTATTCCCAAAAGAGACTTGGTACAACTTGAGCTAGATATCTTAGTTTATGCATAAATAATTCAGTGATTAAACTTAAATGGAAAAAAAAGAAGTAAAAGAAGAACAATATTATCAAATAAAATGTTAAGTAAAAATATAGGCTGACAAATCCAACAGATTGGATGATGCCAGGTTTAGCCATCTTGATTTTGTTTAAAGAAAATGGCAATTACATAACAATCAGCCTCCCTAAAAGCAAAAGTAAACTCTCCCAAACATGGAAAGCAACAGTGAGATATTTTGTCAAGCAAGGACCTACCATAATCAGTTATATGGTCCACTCGTTACATTCAAAGTAAATTGTCTTTTTCACTGTAAAAGGATCCTCTCATGTTAATCAACAACAGAAGAGAAGCTGGATCCATTTTTTCAACTATTAAAAAAATAAAAAAGAGGCTTTCACTCCTTTCGAGAAGCTTAAATGACAAAGAGTGTATTTGGGCAAACTTCTCTATAAGAACTTTTAGCTCTAGGAGAAAAAAAAAATTAAATTAGTTTCTCCAAAAGATAAAATTGGCTTCTTTTATAGCTAATTTGTAAAAGTTTCACATATTTTAGAAAAGTTATATCATAGAGCTGTAGAAGTTTCACATCATAAGAGAAGTTAATTTCATGTTTTCTTTATATTTTATGTTCTTCCTGATAAGTTTATCCAAACAAGCTCAAATTATAAAACAAATTGAAATGAATAGTCTTCATCAGCACAAATATGTAGTTAACACCGCCTTGTTTGGGAAGCAAACAAGAGGAGAAATTATGCTAGACGAGGTGAATCCTAACATAATAAATGCATTGAAAATGGACATTCAAATCTGACCAACCATTACCTACACAGAATAACTCAACTCAAGAGCTTAAAATTCTTTGCGTAAACGGCGTACTAAGGAGTGATATATTATATTCAACGGATAGTTATTAATTACTTCGAATTTATAACCATAAACTGAAATCAAATTCAAATCTAAAAATTAAAGCAAACCAAAGACGTTAATTCGAATACCTCGGAATCGCTAATTTGGTACCGAACCACCGACACCGATCTCCTCCTTCTGGAATTCGCATCGGAGAACGGTCTTCCCCCCCCACCACCGCCAATACTACTTCTTCTATCATCGCCGCCGACGACAGAGTTCTTCCTCGAAACGGACCTCCCCCGCCGCTGTGACGCGGCGGCGGCGCCGGAACTGGCCTCTGACTCGGAGGTTCTAGAGCCGAAACGGCCGCGATTGGCGGACTCGAAAAACTCGATGGCGAGATCGTCGAGGCTGATCTCCGGGAAGCCGGAGCCTCGGACAGTGTTGACGAAGCGGCCTCTCGGAGTGCGGCGATCGGCGGCGGCGTCATCGTCGTTGCGAGAGGGAAAGGAGTGGCGGGCAGGACGGCTGAGACTCCGGGAGCGACGGTGGTGGAGAGAGGAAGAGGCGGAGTCCTCGGCAGAGGAAGCTCCGACGGGGATTCTCTTGGTGGTGGATTTGAATGCCGCAGTGGCCATTGGAGAAAGGGAAAATTGAAATGCCCAATTCAACTAGGGTTCAGAGGTGCATTCAAAATTTTCAAATGTCACTCATCCATTGCTCGTGAAGAAACCTCAATGTTGTGTTGTGTGTGCAATGCAATATAGTCACAGAGAGAGGAGAGTGAGTGAAGAAAAAGATTGGCGGAGAGGTCCAGAAAAGCCACAGAAATTTGAATATCGTAACTGCTCAATTAGTTGGTATTGGCGCATTATTATTGGTAAAAACATGGTACGATACCACGTTGTAAGAATAAATGCCAATGTATTTATTTTATATACTAGCTGTCAATAGAATAATGTATTTATTTTCCTAATTCAAAATGAGTTTACAATATGTATTATTAATGAGAAAAATGTTTATAGGTGTAAAATTATTTTACATAATTATTTAATTATAATTTTTTATTTATGATAATATTTAATTTTTATAAAATTATTTTAAAAATTATTATAACGATGAATTATGATTAAATGATTGGATAAATAATTTTACACATTATCTTGATATATTTGATTTTTTTTATAGATAAAAATTAAATAATGTATCAAGAGATTTACTATACTCGTATATATTACCCCCGCTAAATTATAACTCATTTATTTAATAAATTGATATGACTTTTAAATTATAAAACTCATCATACATATTAGCAATTTAATAACTTGTCACAAAAGTTACACGTAGATATATATAAAAAAAATATTAAAAAGAAAATAGTTTCAAATTAATTTTACTTTAAACAATTATATGAAACTTGAACGATACATGTTAAATAGTGCATTAGAATTATTTAATATAATATTAAATATTTTTTAAATTATAGAAGAAATTTACTTATTTCAAGAATAAATATAAGAGTTATTATTTATCTCTATCATTTATTATCTTGAATTCTAATAGTTAATATTAATTATTCATTTCAATCATTAGATTTTAAAAAAAAATTATACAAAAGAATAATAAGTCTTTTATATCCTCTTTGAATAAGTAGACTCATTAAAAAAAAAAGTATAAAGGTATATAATATTCTCATCCAATCAATTAATGATAAGGATAAGATTATCATGTTACATATTTAATATTATTTTTATTATTAGAGTTAAAGAGATTTTTTTATAAATTTTATTTATTTTTTATTTTGAACAAATTATACCAATATTCTTAAAGTTTACTTTAATTACACATGTACCCTTCTTTATTTTACCTCTACAGGATCTCTAACTTTTGATTTTGGTATTCCATTAACTTACTTTGTATGTTATGTGACTTTTGATTTTAGTATTCCATTAACTTTTATTTTACCTCTACAAGATCTCTAACTTTTGATTTTGGTATTCCATTAACTTTGTATATTATGTGACTTTTGATTTTAGTATTCCATTAACTTTGTATGTTATGTGATTGATATAACTTTTATAATATTTTTTTTTTAATGACTTTTATAATTTTTTTTTCTAAAAAATACCATTATTTCCTTTTTATGTTGTTATAGAATTATGAAACGCATATAGGTTATCATCGTCATACTTCTATAAATTAATTAAAAGATAAAGACAATTTTAACTAAAAGAAGTTAATTATATTTTTTTATTTATATTTTCTCATACTAAAAGTCATTTTAAAATAATATGTCTAGATAGTCTATTTTTCAAATTGATGAAATTTAAGATTGAACAGCTAAAATAGTTTTAAACACGTATTATTTACGAAAGTAAATGTTTTTTCACATTCATACATTGTGATACCAAGCAACGATTGCAGAGCGACTATAATTTATAATGTAAAATAGACAACTATACTATAAACAGAATGATTTTATGATGGTTTATTATTAACCAAAATTTACGACGGTCCAAAAATATTGCTACTAATTCGAAGTGTAAGGTGAAAAAGGTTCATGCAACTAGTAGTTTCAATCAGCCATCGTATACGCATTACTTGAAAATTTGTCATAACATGGACCAAATGAATGGTTTGGGTTTTATCCAGAATTTCACCAAATAAAAAGACTTAGCAAACTGAAGCAAACGAACAATATGAACACTAAAAGCCAAAAACGGACTAAAATAAGCGCAGAAAAACATTTAAACCACAAATGGAAAATGGAGGATAGCCAAATATCTACTATAACAATCAATAACGACAGGTACATTAGCAAGTTATAAGGCCAAGTACGACAGCAAGTATATAAAAATCCAAAAACTCCATCCCCTAAAAACCGATTTATTCAAACCTCTCATTTTTTTGCTCGAGCAAGACACTAAATCGCACCTAAACAAGGAGAACATCCGGGTACTAATGTGTAGACAAGCTACTATGAGTACCAATTTAGAGAGCAGCAACCTTGGCAACGTGAGCAACCAGATCGATCACCCGTGAGCTGCAGGACCATGGACACAGCAGGTATTAGATCTAGCTAAATTAACAATAAAGCATCTAGAAACCGTGTTATTGAATTTTTGGCAAAATTAACAACTTATTGCACAATTGTTAACCCCAATATGTGTAAAGTGACGCACTCCCACACTATCATACACAAGAAAAGGTTTGAGGGCATTTACCTGTATCCCCATTCATTGTCATACCAAGAGACAAGCTTGACAAACTTCTTGTTCAAAGCAATTCCAGCCTTTGCATCAAAAATACTTGATCTGGAACAATGACATAAAAAAGGTCAATAGATTATTCAATAAACAGGGTAAATGAATAATGTCATGCTGTCAACTGAAAAAAGACAACAACAAATTGGACAGGCACCATCACTACTACTAGCAACCACGTATGTTCAATATCAGTACAAGTTACCATGTGTTCAATAACTTCTCAACTGTCCACATAACTCATACCTGCTATCACCCACAAAGTCAGTGGAGACCACATCATCTTCAGTGTAACCAAGAATTCCCTTCAACTTGCCCTCTGATTCCTCCCTGTGAAAGAGGACATTAATCTAAATAAGGACACAGAAGTCACAAAAATTTGCATTAGATCCAATACTACAAGTATTCTGCCCTTACTTGATAGCTTTCTTAATGTCATCATAGGTGGCTTCCTTCTCCAGCCTCACTGTGAGGTCAACAACAGAGACATCCACGGTGGGAACACGGAATGCCATTCCAGTCAATTTTCCATTCAAAGATGGCAGGACTTTCCCAACAGCCTTGTAAAGAAAAATATGAATCAGTAAAACTAATGTTGACTATAAACAAGAGCAAGAAAAACAAAAACAAATCATCATATGAAAATATTCACCTTGGCAGCTCCAGTGCTGCTAGGAATGATGTTAAACGAAGCAGCTCTTCCACCTCTCCAGTCCTTGGCAGATGGCCCATCAACGGTCTTCTGGGTGGCTGGTTTCCAAAACAAAACATTAACCCAACTTAGCAAGTAGTATGTATGAAGATAAGATATGCAACATTCAACCAAATAGTGCTAGTAGTAAACTCACCAGTGATGGAATGAACAGTGGTCATCAAACCCTCAACGATGCCAAATCGGTCATTGATAACCTGCAAAATTGACGAGAATCAATTAATTAAGAACATAATATAATTGCCAACCCAAAATCCATTAAACAGAATATGGTGAATTGCGAACCTTGGCAAGTGGGGCAAGGCAGTTGGTTGTGCAGCTGGCATTGGAAATAATGTCAAGCTCTGCCTTGTACTCATGCTCGTTAACACCGACAACAAACATGGGGGCATCCTTACTGGGGGCAGAGATAATAACCTTCTTTGCACCACCCTGAATTATTAAAAAGACAAACACATTAACATCAATAACACTCTACCCTACACTAACTAACTAATACATCATAAAATTGATAAATCACATACAATATATGAAAAATAAGCAGCAATTAAGGTACAATGTTAGAAACCTTCAAATGTGCGGCAGCTTTGTCCTTGTCTGTGAAAACTCCGGTGGACTCAATAACAATATCAGCTCCGGTTGGGCCCCATGGGATCTCTTCAGGGTTCCTGAGTTAATAAACAAAACAACACTTCAACACAACAATCATCGAAAACAGAAATAATAAAAAAAAAAAAAGTGAATAATAATAAATAATACCTGACTCCAAAAACAGCGACGGGCTTGTCACCGAAGAGAAGAGTCTTCTCGTCCTTAACGGTAACATCGTTATGTTTCCAGTGACCGTGAACACTGTCGTATTTGAACATGTATGTCTACACGCGCAACCAACACACACTTAACAATCAGATCTAAGATTTTACAATAAATAAAATAATTAATTAATTAAAACTCCGTAACGAACAGAAGGCATGCATGGCTATTCTATTATAGATATAAAAACACAACAAAGTTAGAAATGAAAATAACAAACCATGTAATCGGTGGTGATGAAAGGGTCGTTAACGGCAACGAGTTCAATATCGTCTCTCTGAAGAGCGACCCTGGCGACCAAACGGCCAATTCTTCCAAATCCTGTTTCGTTACATTTCAATTTCAATTAACCAAAAAAAAAAACAGCGGAAATGGAATAGTTGAAAATTAATGAAGCTGATCTGAAGCAACAGAAGAGAGATCAAAGAGTTACCGTTGATTCCGATTTTGACCTTGCCTGATCCATGCAATTCAAAGCAAAAATAAGAAAGAAAGAAGAAAAGAATCAGATCGAAAGAAACGGAGTAGAGTTGAAACTGAAAAGAAAAGAAAAGAAAGTGGTGAGAGTGTGGTAGTTATTTGCATACCCATGGTGACTGCGGAGTTGGAAGTAGCAGAGGCTGTTGAAAATGGAACGGAGTGTGTGTGAGTGAGTAAGTGAGTGAGAGAGAGATAGGGTTTTAATAAGGAAGGGAATGCAGTAGAAACTAGAAAGTAGCGAGAGTAAAAGACCGCAATAACAGGTAAATGGGCCAAGTGAAGTGCGTGACTCTTACGGGACCGGGTTACGACTCGTGAATCTTGATGCTGTGCCAACAAGGATTACGCTGTTACCGGTTTTTGTGGTTTCTGCTTCAGTCAATTGCCAACATATATATAATATATGCGAATATTCGGTTCGCTTTTCTTTTCTTTTCTTTATTTATTTTCATTCGTTTTTTCTATTTTATTTTTGTTTTCTTCTTTTTAACCTTTGAAGTAAAAAATAAATAAAAATTACTCATTAATATTTTTTTCACTCAAAAAACACGTTAATTTTATTTTTTTATTGCTAATACATTTCAACTAGAAATAACTTTAGCAGGCTCATTTTAATTAATAACAACATAAGTTCAAAATTTATTTCAAGAATATCTTTAAGATTACTTGTTAATAACTCGTTAAAATACTTGATAATAAATTAAAGATATAAAGTGAAATTAGTCATTAATACTTTTAAAAATGGTGATATGTTTCTTATAATTATGACAACAAAATATTACCATTTATTTTTAATATAAATGACTGGAGATAGTATGTTAGAAAGCCAAAGACATGATTTCCTCCCAAAAAAAAATATTTTATAATTTTATGTTTAATTTTTACCCAATAGAATATGAACACATACTTTCTTGCAATACTAAACCTATTCATACTAATTATAATTTCTTTTAAAAAAGAAACAAACACGAATTTAGTTTTTTATATCTTAAAAAGTTACAATTATCCTCCTTTAAAAAATTACTATTATTATCGTATTATAAAATCTAACCACATATTCCTTATATTTTTAACATTAACTCAGTCATGTACGAAAAATTAAAATGTCATTATCATAGTTTACCGAAAAATAACAAAATGTGAATACCTATATTTGGCTAGTATTTATCTTTATCCTATAGTTTCTTTATAGTATCTATTTTCTAAGGACAAAGGAGCAAAGAGGATCAGATTCAGTGGGCACATCATCGTGTTCACATTCACGTGGCTTTCAATTTTCAAACCACTCACTCGACTTTTACTTTCTTTCTGGGGTTCGAAACATGTGGCAATGGTGGGAGGGTGGCACGATATTTAATTGAATAATAATACAATGAAAATAGCCACAAAAAAATAAGGGGGATGATATTAATAGGACATGCCTGGCCTGGATTTTTTTACCATATACTTTTGTCCTCTTATTTGCGTATCTGAAACTCCATTCAAAGCTTGTTCCTTAAAAATCTTCATAGATCTAGAAGTTGTTATTAAGTACTTGTTTGATTTTAAGCTGAATAGGATTAATTTATATTTAAATTAAAATATAGTAACCCATAAGATTGATGTAAATGTGTAAAGTTTCGTTGTATTTACATGTAAATACATTTCAAAGAAGAATTCATGTTTAATTTTCTCGTGTATAAAAATTTGTTTCGAGAATAAGTTATTATACAATGAATTTTATGCATTGTTACCGTGAAGGTTAAAATATATTTTTAATGTCTGTATTTTTTATTATATTCAATTTATTGTATTATAATTTTAAAATAAGTTAACTGATCATTCAAAAAATGAGTTTTCATTTCAAAACATATTTTTTATTATATTCAATTTATTGTATTATAATTTTAAAATAAGTTAACTGATCATTCAAAAAATGATAGTTTTCATTTCAAAACATAATTTTGTTTTTTTATTAATTCAAAAGGTAAAACTGGTATGTTAGATTCATTTAAATTAAATGAAAAGTATAAAACTCAACTTATTTTTGGACCAAAAAATTATCATAAACAGATTTGTCAACCAATTCGAACATGATTTGAAACTCAACCCGATAATTAACTGGTTGATCTGAGTTAAAAACTGAGAGAGATATTTATTTATTCAAAAGCTTAATAATGAAAGGAATGGAAACGAAAAAAAAATGGAGAGATCCTAACCCTCCAGTGGGAATTCTACCGTCCCTCGTTAAATAAATGAGATTAATATATATTAGTTCCACTCTATTATTTCTACTTATCTAAAGACATCTTTCTCACTTTATGTTTTACTCATTTCTTTTCTAGAAAGTAAGGAAGCACAATAGTTTCTATTACTTTTCTTTTGTTACTATTTATAATTTCTATCTCTAGAGTATGGCAGCAAAAGAATCAATCAATGAAAGTGAGATTCAAACTCGACTTTGGTGATTTGCAAGTTTGAAGAATCGACTGAGAAAAAGAGAACATGGAAGAAAGATCCTAAAAGATCTTAAAGCTTTCAATGGCAAATGTAACCCCCGTGAATCGAAAAGCTGCCTCATACAATACTTCATTTTATGTCAGAACTCAGAAGAGGACTAAATGCCTACCTTGAATTTTATACTGTTAAGTCATATAGGGTATAGTTTTAGACTCTAGACTTTAGAGCGTGTTGGGGACAACTCTTATTAATTGTCTTCAAATTACTTTTAAACAAACTTACCAGACCACTTTTAAACACCAATTATTGAAATAATCTAAAACTATCCCAAACACACCAATGGACTCCATAAGATTTTTTCTATACATTTTTGTGGTTCTTTCCATTATTTATTGACGAATCTATTAAAAGTTTACATTTTACAATTTTATAAGGATGATAATTCCGTAGGGACTAATAAGTAATAGTTTTAGTTTTAGAGATTATAACCATAACAAAATTATAAAAACTAAAACTTTTTTTTTTAAATAACAATTATAAAAACTAATGCTAGTGCATTATAAAAGACTAAAAACATATTTAAAACATAATTTTATAACAATTAACTTTTAAAACATTATTTTAATTTAAAGAACTTTAGTATAGATTAATCCAAGCTTTGAACTAAGTCACGCCAATCAAAACCATACCAACAAAAACAAAAAACCACAAACCTTGAACCATGGATGAAAAATGGAGGAAAAAATGTCTGCTATGAGAGAATCAATAAAGCCGAGTACATCGGCAAGTATACAAGAATTCAAAAACTCCTTTCCCCTCAACAGGAGGCAACAACAATAATCCAAAACAAAAAGAGAGCTTAATGCTCCTTACAGGGTCACAACACTGGTTCCGAAAACCGATTTATTCATACTTCTCATTTCTGCACGAGCAAGACACTAAATCGCAGCTAGAACAAGCACATAATGTGTAGCAGGCACTTAAAGAGAAGCCTTCTTGGCAACGTACACAAGCAGGTCAATGACACGTGAGCTGCAGGTCAATGACACGTGACACAAGGGTATTAGATCTAGCTAAATTAATATTTAATAATAATATATATATGTTTTTAGTCCAACAAATATATGATTTTTCATTTTTTGGTTTTCGGTTTTAGTTTTTCTGTTCAAAATTGTCAAAAAAGACTAAAATAAAGCATCTACAATTCGTATGGTTAGATTTAGTGACTCACCAACCCACTATCATATACAAGAAAAAGTTAAAGATGGATTACCTGTATCCCCACTCGTTGTCGTACCAAGAGACAAGCTTCACGAAGTTCTTATTCAATGCAATTCCAGCCTTTGCATCAAAGATACTTGATCTGGAACAGTGTTTAAAAAAAAAAAAGGTTAACAGGCCATTCAGGAAACAGGTAAATGAATAATGTCAAGTTGTCAACTGAAAAAAGGCAACAATTGTGTTCAATAACTTTTCAGCTGTTACCATAATTAATTTATACCTGCTATCGCCCACAAAGTCGGTGGAGACCACATCATCCTCGGTGTAACCAAGAATTCCCTTCAACTTGCCCTCTGATTCCTCCCTGAGAAAGACAACATTCTATAAGTGAGAAGGACCAATCCAACAAATGGAGGATGCATTTTAGAATCAGTAATGAAAATCTGCACAAGACCCAATAATACTACAATATCATTAAGAGGAGAATCAAAGTATTCTTCAATTACTTGATAGCTTTCTTAATGTCATCATAGGTGGCTTCCTTCTCTAGTCTCACTGTGAGGTCAACAACAGAGACATCCACAGTGGGAACACGGAATGACATACCAGTCAATTTTCCATTCAGAGATGGGAGGACTTTCCCAACAGCCTAGCACACAAAAGTATGAATCAGTAAAACCAATGTTGAGACTATAAACAAGAGCAAGAAACACCACAACAAATCATCATGTGAAAATATTCACCTTGGCAGCTCCAGTGCTGCTAGGAATGATGTTAAATGAAGCAGCTCTTCCACCTCTCCAGTCCTTGGCGGATGGCCCATCAACAGTCTTCTGGGTAGCTAGTTTGCATAAAAAAAACATAAACCAGACTTAGCAAGTAGTATATATGAGATAAGATATGCATCATTCAACCAAATAGTGGTAGTAAACTCACCAGTAATGGAATGAACAGTGGTCATCAAACCCTCAACAATGCCAAATCGGTCATTGATAACCTGCAAAATTGACAAGAAACAACTAATTAAGAACATAATAGTCACAACCAACACAACACAAAATCCATTAAACAGAATGTGGTGATTTGCGAACCTTGGCGAGTGGGGCAAGGCAGTTGGTTGTGCAGCTAGCGTTGGAAATAATGTCAAGCTCTGCCTTGTACTCGTGCTCGTTAACACCGACAACGAACATGGGGGCATCCTTGCTGGGGGCAGAGATAATAACCTTCTTTGCACCACCCTGGATTAATAGAAAGACAAACGCATTAACATCAGTAACATTCTACTATTACACACACATCGAAAAAATTGATAAATCTCAAACAATAATTGCAAAATAAGCAGCAAAATTAGTGTACACAATGCTTAAAACAAAGATCATAGCAAAGAATAACACGTGATAATTGGGGAAATACTAGAAATAGCAACCTTCAAATGTGCGGCGGCCTTGTCCTTATCGGTGAAAACTCCGGTGGACTCAACAACGATATCAGCTCCGGTGGAGCCCCATGGGATCTCTTCAGGGTTTCTGAGTTCATAAAGAAAACAACACTTAACAAACAACGTTTACACGCAGGACATAACAATCGAAAACATGAATAACAAACAATACCTGTGTCCAAAAACGGTGACTGGCTTGTCACCAAAGAGAAGGGTCTTCTCGTCCTTAACGGTGACATCGTGGTGCTTCCAGTGTCCGTGAACACTGTCGTATTTGAACATGTATGTCTACACGTGCAACCAAACACACTTAACAATCAGATCTAAGATTTTACAATAAAATAATTATAATAAATAAATAAATAACCGTAACGCAACGGTTATTCTTATTATAGTTACATAGATATAAAAAAAAAAAAAAAAAGTTGGAAATGGAAGTAGGAGGTTAGCGTACCATGTAATCGGTGGTGATGAAAGGATCGTTAACGGCAACGAGTTCAACATCGTCTCTCTGGAGAGCGACCCTGGCGACCAAACGGCCAATTCTTCCAAATCCTGTTTCGTTACATTTCAATTTCAATTAACAAAAAAAAAAAAACAGCGGAAATGGAAAAGTGGAAAAACAGTTGAGCTGATCTAAAGGAAGAGAAGGGAGATCGAAGGCTGAAGACGAGTTACCGTTGATTCCGATCTTGACCTTGCCTGATCCATGAGAAAGAAAGGAGAAAAGAGTCAGATCGGGAGAAACGGAGTAGAGTTGAAACTGAAAAGAGAGGAAAATGGTGAGAATTGCTTACCCATGACTGGAGAAAAGAGTAGGAGTAGGAAGAGAGAGTTGGTAGCAGAGGTTGAGAATAGAGTGGTGTGTGTGTGTGTGATAGTGAGTGAGATAGGGTTTTAATGAGGTTGAGAGAAGGGTAAAAATGGGTAAGTGAAGTAAGGAGTAGGTGGGTGACACCTACAGGACCGGCGTATGACCCGTGATACTGTGCCACGGATTACGCTATATACCAATTTTTCTATTTCTACCTCGCTTCAATGCGATTCTATTTTTATCATCATTAGTAGTAGTAATATGTTATATATTATTAATTATTAATACTACTATTATTAATTTTTTATTATTATTACTACTACCGATGGAAGAGAGAAGTGAAAGAAGAAAACAATAATTATGGTAGTTATTTTTTAAAATTTAATATAAAAAAAATATAACTAATAATAAAAGTAAATTTATTTATTAATCAAATTACAACCTTTCATTTCTAATTAAACGGTTTATTTTTATAAAATTATTTTAATAATTATTAAAACGTTGAATTATGTATGAAATTATTTAACATTAATCTCATAGTACATTTAATAAAGAATAAATTTATCTAGTATATATATATATTATATACATACATATAATATATATATATATATATATGGGCTATCCGGCCCAATGGGTCTGACTAAACAAGTTCAAATTTAATCCGGACCTAAAAATGAAACTGAAGTCCCATAAAAGCAAGTTGGCTTGAGCTTCTGCATTTTCACAAGTTGTTTTCTGCACCTCTAAAATGCATTCGGGCTCAAACATTCCAATAAGGGAAATCACGAGATTACATTTGAAGCAACAATAGAAGAGATAGAAAGTGGAACTTCTTCTATCCAAACTTCTATACAAGCTAAGCCATTTGCAGTTTGTTTTCTTGTTCCCTTAACGGCTTAAAATGCTGAAGCAGAGAAACCTTGGAATTTCTGAGCCAGCCAGGAGATAAATGCAATCTCGAACTATCATACAAAGTTGTGAGGGAGGGAGAGTTTTGACTCCACCTTTAGTTAATTAATAAATTAAGAAGTAAACTCCATAAAGGTTTGTTCTATTTCCAAATAACCACGAGTCATTGTCTGAGTGTCAACCGGATCCAAGTAAACAAGATTGTTTAGATGAATAAAGTGTGTTTGGGTAAGAAAAACTCTACAAATGATGAATTATAGTGTAAGTAAAGAGCTCTCACACATAATGTAAGAGATATTTTAACTATTTGATATTTTTTAATTTTCATTAAATGATTCATATGGTTTTATTTATTTTTTTCTTATCTTTTATTTTCTTATTTATTCATTTTATTTCAATTTTCTTTGCTTATTTTATCTGTCGTTACCATCTTTTATTATCATTTCTCTCACAAATTACTTACGAAAAATATATTTCAATAACAACGGACCACATCACTATCATGCATTGAGATGATCATGACACACTATCACATATGGTCACGACTATATTGTCATTAACAAAGTCTCCACCATTAATTATAAAAGATAAAAGTTAAAGCGCGGGAGAATAAATAGTTACGCGTGCTGTGGCATCATGTATCACATACAATTTTTTCAAGATTCAAATCATCATCAAGAATAAAACTTACATTTTGATTTGTAATAACCCTAAAAAATGAGAATTAATTATTCAAATTTCATGATGATCCTTTAAAAAAAATACAATTGATATGATTTTTGTTATTTTTAAATTGGAGATCATAATTTTTAAGTCAAACACTATCATTTATATTTAAATTTAAATTAATCACAAAACGTATTTGTGTTAAAATATGTAACACTATAAAAATAATATAACTTTTATAAATTTCCAAATGAATGAGTATACAAAATTTCTTATTCAATAAGTGTAACTAATTAATAAGTTATATGACTGTTCAAATTCAAGAATGAGAAGATGTAAATATATGTGTGTGTGTGAAATAGTAGTATAGTTTTAGATACATGTTGAGGTGATATTGAGAAGTACATGAAAGTATAATTAATTAGTTGTTGAAAGATTGAAAAAGGAAAAACAATCTATTGTAATTTGTAATTAATTATAGGAAATTCGTGTGGTGCATGCTAACGGCGTCATGATCAATTAGATAAGAAAAACAATATTGAAACGTTTTTGTATCAATTTTTGCAAAACGACATCGTTTTTTACCAATACGATAGAAAAATAAGAAAAGAATGGATGGTAAAATATATGAGAGTTAAATTTTTGGGTGGTAATTTTTCTTAAAAAACATTTATATATGATAAAAATTACAAAATAATATGGCTGAACATAAAACATGTAATGAAGCCTATAAGAGATACAAATAATAATTTAACCTTGTTTTAAATTTAAAGAAATGTTGACTCGATTCTAGAATAAAGTTAATAGACATCCTTTTATTTTTAAAATCAATTAATTAAAAATGCACTTAAAATAAAAATGTCATTTTCATAGTCTACCAAAAAACAAACCAAAATGTCAAAAATAGGGGTGAACACTCATTTTGTCAACGTAATGTTATCAAAGCATGTAATAATTTCTAAAAGGACAAAGAGGAATGAGGCCAATATTGGCATACAAGTCAAGTGCCTTTCGATTTAATTTTACTTTTCTTTTTGGGGTTCGAAACGAAACTTACGTAATGGTCGGTGCCCAGCACTGTTCATTTGATGTTTGACCTTATGCATTTGATTTGCCATCTCATTATTTGTGAACCATAGCTCCACTCAAAGTCCTTTTATTTATTATCTTAACTCTTAACTCAACTCAGCCTATTCCTCATAAATATAGAAGTTGTTATTATGTCTTGTAAGTTGACAATTCTAAAATTTTATGAATTGGGTATATTTGTAGCAAATATAAATGGGTAAGAGAAAAAAAAAATGAACAGAAGAAAATGTTGAAAAAGAAAATAAAAGAATAAATTAGTTTAACGTTAGTTTGAGATCCGACTGGATAATTAATTTATCGAACTTAATGAGACAAAGTTGAGTAGAAAAATAAATTTGTTAAATAAACGTGTTTAACTAAAATTATATATAGTTCATTTTGATTATATATGTACATATATTACTAAATTCATATAGTTAAGTTTTTAATTGATTTTATATTAATATTTTGAGTATAAAATAAATAAATAATTAAATGAAATATTTAATATAATCATAATTTAAATTTCACTAAATACAAAATAAGTCTGAATATTTTATAGTACAAATCAAAAAATAAGCCACGCATGCTAACTATATTATATTGACAATTAAATAACATAAACCTTTATAACCTTAGTCTTATTTTGACTCTTAGGTTTGTGTGATTGAAGTCAATGATGTGAATCAAGCCATTTACAAGCTTTAATTAAATTGAGCTTGAGCTGAAAAATAGGTTCATATATATATATATATATATAGAACTAAAGTATTCGGGCTTGTTTGTCCAAAGATGGGTTTGCTCCTTAGTTTATGTTTTGGGCTTTAAGCCCCTTTTCACAATAAATAAATAAAAAAATTTACACCATACACATAGATTAGATGTGGCTATTTGGGTCGGTTCCGGACTTATTCTATTTTGATACCTTATTCGTATAGTAATTAATCAAAGACACGGTAGTCATAACACAAAGACTTCTATGGTTTGTTTTAGTAAATTTTTCTAAAAATACTTAGAAGAAGAAATAAAAAAACTGATGAGCTTATTCGTAAGTTAAAATTATTTTTTCATTAATTAATTTATAAAAATTCTATCACAACTTAGATAAAAAAAATTATATACAAATTAACTTGAAAATACTAAATATTCTTGAAAATACTTCTTTAACTTGCACTTTGTTCTTTTAGTTGGAAGAGGTGGTGGAGGAGGCTTCGATGAATTTAGAGAGGAAGGAGAAGTAGAAGAGGACATCGTCCATTTGATATGAAAGAGAAAAAGTTAAGACCTTTCTTGAAACTCGTTACTTTTTCTTCTTTTATCTCTATTCTTTATTCTTCATTCATCTCATTCAATGGATCCAACCTTTATTCTATAACAAATGCAAGGAAAAGAGAATAGAATTTTTGTTTAAATAAAAAAACAAGGAGTTAAGAAAATATAAATAAGAAGGAGAAAAAATTATAGTGTGATTAAATATACAATTAAAATGATATAATGGTCAATCAATAACTTAAAAGAAATATCACTACATTTTCCTTTTAAAGGATCTACCCTCTAATTCATGAACCTCCCATTATAATACACTATAAGTAAATAAATACATATTTAGTTTAAAACTAAAAATGATATATACGCATTTTAATATAAATTTAATGCATAAAATTAAAATGAAATGAAAAATAAGAGTCTTTATTATTATACAAAATTACTTTTCATCTAAACATACTTACCCAAATATACCATAAGTTTATACATTAATTGAGATTGATGTGTATATGAATCTTGATTTGGAATGAACATGATAGATCAAGCTAAGTCCTCCAAAAATAAAACTAAATAATCCCTTTGGAGAGTCAAACCAGTGAAAGTGCAATGTTTGAAGCAAAGCCAACATCCCATTTTTTGAAATGACTCCCTTGCATGCCCTGAATACTATATTGTCCGTTTCAGTGGTAATAAACATTGAGTTTAATTAATTATGAACCATAGCTGACAGCTCCTTCGTTCGTTTTCATTCACTGAACTTCATGCCAAACATAAATTTCCATATCGCTTTCACAATGCCCAAGTAAAAATAAATATCACTTTCAAATGCATGGCGCCATTCAGTTTTAATTTGCTTGAATTATTAAAGGTGGCGGTGCCACGATATACGTGTCGATTCTTTAATAACTATGCACTAGTATTAATTAAAATTACTAAATAATTTTATATCGTCAATTAATTCATTATAAACGAAAAGTGATGATTTACCTACACCAGTAAAATTAGTGTATCATTTTTAAATTAAAAAAATTTGAATACATAAAAGGATATAAAAATATAAACTTTTTAATACTTATTTTGTTGCCTCGATAGCAATCATGTATATATGAAACTAACCTTCAGGCTGGAACCAGTGGTTAGACAAAGCTCACCTAAAGCAACGAAGCAAATAATGTTTCAATATCAAACATTGCAAACAAAGTTTTCATGCTTTACATATTACTTTCTTTGCTACCAATCATTGTTGAGAGATAGACAAACATCAAATTAAGTAACCTTATATATTTGGTATGAATGTAATTTCAATTTTTTTAAATAATAATATCATATATGACGAAAACTATTAAATTTTTTACAAAATATATATCAATTTAAATTTAAATTGTTTGTAAAGTAGTTATCACGATTAGTGAATTTTTTTTCGCTATAAAAAAAATGATTAATGAAATTTTAAATTCCTCAAATTCGTTTGCTAATTGTATTACAAAAAATAAGTTTAGTGGAATATTATATTACACTTTTTTGGGGAGGCAAAGGGGAGGTATAGTCCCAATCAATGTATATCAATAACGACTCTGTCTAGTGTCTATCCATAAAAAATTCAGCAAAATAAAATAAAATAAGTGTCTACCCATAAAATCGTACTGCATCATAACACTTCTTTATTGAGACGCAAAGAGGATGAACGCGACTACGTGAGGAACAGAAGACTTACGATTTAGATTATAGAAGCAAAATCTGTATTGATTGTTTAAATATGACGTTACATTATGTGAATCAATTACATGAGAATGACGTGATAAAAGAGTCAACTGAATTGTTTAAATTTCAATCATGTTCTTAGATTTTAGATTCTTGGATGTACTAATCACATACTTCAATAATTAAATATCGCTCTTGATAGTATTTGATCCTGATCAGTCATCATTTAAAGTGGATTATCATGGCCATTAATATCCAAAAGAATTTCCACAAAAAAAACTTTAGACTTTGAATGAAAATAACATTGTAAAACAGTTTTTTCTTGCCTGTGGACAGTCTTCCTTCACTTGTCATGTGATAAATCTTAATTATCAAAACATATTTTCTATATTATGCACTAAATAATAAAATAAAATATAACTACACAAACTCCTTAAATAAATGGTGATTAGGGTTCAGCAGTTGCTTTTCAAATGCAGGAAATTCAGGTCCTCTAATATTTACTCTCAAATTTAAAGAACTAATTGGGTGGCTCTCATTTTCTTTGCAACTGCATTTTGTATCCCCATTCATATTGATGGTTAAGCAAAAGAGATTGATTCAAGCACAATAATACAAGGAATCACATTTGATAGGTTACAAATTCAAACTCACACTCAACTTTTAATTATGTGTAAATATAAAGTATTGAAAGGTGATATACCCAGAGTAATTCAATTATAATTTATTGATGGTGTAATTTCAATTAATCATAATTTTTTATTTATGATAAGATAATTAATTTTTATAAAATTATTTTAAAAATTATTATAATGATAAATTATGATTAATTAACGGTATAAAATGATTTTACATTCGTGCATGAACATTTTATATAAAGAAAAATGTTAAGAATTTTTTTTTTTTTAATTTTAATTTTAACACATTATTTTGAATACATTTTTTTTAATTAATTAAAATTTATCAAAAAATATAAAATTAATAATCCCCACTTCCACGTCAAAATGATGGATCCACATCATATTTTATAATTTTTTAATGAATATTTAAATAAAAATATATCCATAACTCATCTTTTATAAAAGTAAACAAACTTAGATAATTATAATTTAATTTTTTAATAAAAAAATATTAATAATTAATTATTAACCAGAGATTCGAATCACGATCTATTTTATTCTTATCACCAAACTATCCTTGTATTCCTTCTAATTGAGTTGTTAGACTGTAAAACTATTGTATTTTCTGAAATGTATATACTCTTGTTATTTATTTTTTGATAAATAAATGTATATACTCTCTAAAAAAAAGTGACTATTAATAAATATAGAAGCGGAATTTGAGTGCATACACGTTGTATTTGGCGCCGGGAGCGGAATGAATTAATGGCTGTCGAATTGATCTATACAAAAAATGCCGCCAATCTTGGAATTCAAGATAGACGTATCAGTGTAAAGCAAAGAGATCTGGGCTATGGTAGGTAATGTGTAGCTGTAAGCCTTAACATATGTCAAGTGTCAATAGTACCACATTCTTATCCCAACATGGCCCTACGTTCTAATTTTTCAATCATTTCATTTTATCCGTCTTTTAGTCTCTCATGGAGTGTTATATTTATTTTCTCAAATGCATTTTTTAACATATTTTTTGTTTATTAAAAATTATAAATCAGAAGAGTTGTTAAATATGACGTGGCATTTACTAAATTTGATGTAAAAATTATTAAATTTTATAATTGTTGATAAATTTTAATAAATAAAAAATGGTATATAAAAAAATGTATTAAAAAGTGTAAAACTAACATTTCTTATTTATTTTTTTATATTTTAATTTGAAAGATGGGTCAATTTAAAGTTACGGGACTAAATTCTAGCTAGGTGATAATAATGGCAAAAACCAAGGGCATTTTTGTATTGGATCTCTATAAAAGGTGCATGTATGTATAGCCATTTCTCATTCTCATGCACAAAATCAATAAGGTGAATCAATCCCTCTATCATATACAATACAATAATGGTGTCTAGATCAGTGGAAGAAGCAAAGAAGAAGAAGAATAGGGTACTACAGAAGTGGCAGAAAGAGATTCAGTGCAACAAAGGGAAAATTGGCATGTTTAAGAGGAGCAGCTCCAATATGGAAGAAGATGGTGCTTCTTCTGCCATTCTCTTGCTTGCTTGCATAGCTTTCTGTACTACCTTCCAACCTACTAATACATGCCCTGTTTAATTAACTCTCTTTAATAATTAAACTCTTTTAATTTCTCCCCCTAATCCTCTTAACAAAAAGTGTATAGTACTATATTAGTATTATGCCTAATTTTCCCACCCCTTAGGGTTATAGAGACTATGGTGTTTAGGTCTTAAGTAGTCTTCCAAAAATGTTGTTATAGGTTTGCAGTTATAGCCTCTAGCTATGTTGTCGTTTTACTCAGTTATTGTACTATTATTCAATAATTAATCTGGACATGATTCATGTATCAATGTATATATTTCAAGCTCTAAAGCTATTTCTTTAGTTTATTATATAGTTATTTTTTTATAAAAAAATTATGTTGGGAGAAGATATTCATACGGTGTTTAAGGTTTTTGATAAATATTACTCTGTATTTTTAGTGATGATTATAAAAAAAAAGTTTGTTATATCATTGAGTAAATTATACAATTTTTTTTTTTTAATATCTGCAATAACTTTTCTTCACGAGAGTTTGATGTAATGCTTTACAAACAATTAAGAAAGTGGGGCTGTTTCTAAATATGGAGGACAGAATTTTAATAAAGGAAATAAGAGGGGAAAAAAATTATTCGAATGTTAAAAGCGACGAAAGTTAGTCAGAGAAAACGTTAAATAAATATTTTAAGATACTGGTTAAAGAATAAAAACAAATGAAAACAATGTTACAACCACATTTTCAATGAAAAAATGTTAATTAAGGTGTTCTGTAAACTCGACTCTTTAAAGATACATTCGCTTTATTCCAAAAAAAAAAAAAAAGAGATACATTCGCCTCGTTTATACATTTTAGAGGTTTTCTTGCTTTCAAGGGATTTTTTAATCCAAAAACACGATTATAAACTTGATTTACTTAACCCACAATTAATTTATGTAAGCTGGGTTTGCAGACTTGTAACTTACTGACTTAAAAAAAACTTTACCCAAATCAAATCACAAATTTTCCATGTTTTGAAATCGAACTTAGAAGGAAAAGCTCCCTTAAAAAAAAAAACTTAGAAGTTAGAAGTAAAAGGTTTCCATTACTAGACACTTAACTAAACAAAAAATAAAAGCCATCCCTTTTATTTTCTCTAGTCACTAAGCATCAAAAAGATAAAAATGCAATATAATAAAATAAACTATGATTCAAATTTATGCTTCAACATATGCCCACCCATAAAATAATAAATTTAAAAGTGATAGGTTTAAACTCTTGAATAATATGTATGGGTCATGCAAAACATACATTATTTATATTCTCCAAAAATTCCTTAAATTATTTCCATCCATTAGACCAAACAAGGGAACAAGAGAAACAAATTAATAATCATAATCGCAAGTTTGATGAGATAAGTAATCTCAAGAATAAACTCATAATTAGAATGTTCTCTAAAATATTTGGATTCCCGCTAGCTTACTTTTCAATTTCAATTTCAATTGCTTATGGGCAATGGGTACAAAGTGTAGTCACGTTAATTTTTAAACATCTTTTAAGTTTTATCTCCATCAATTGGTTTCCATAAATTCCCAAAAATCTTTTTCATGCTCCCATTCCCATGACACATAATATTTTTTTCTCATCGTATTATTGATATGAAATATATAATACGCATATGGTGCGTTTGATTTGCAAAAAAATCAAGAGACAAACCTCACAAAATGAGTTGTTCATCGAAATTACTGTTAATATTAAGGAATAGAACAAAAAAAATACAAAATTGTACCTCACATAATCAAATAATAACTTTTTGTCCTCTACGTAATGAAAGGCAAAGTCAAATTTATCCCTCTCATATCTGCGTTAATTCACACGTTACCACTTTTTGTCCTTTCTTCTTTTCTTTTTTCAGCTTCCTCTTCAAGAATACTACCATACCCACAATTTTGCATAACACAATGTGCAACCATCTAAAACCCGCTCCAAAAAAATAAAATAAAAAATATAAGAATGATGATAGTCTAGGTTTCCATTCATTACAAGAATATGCCACTAATTGCTTTTGATTTCGAACCTCCAAGGCTCCAACAAAAAAAAAAACACAAAAAGAGAAAGATTATATTAATGGGATTGGTGAAAAGATGAAAAATAAGGAGTTTTTAAAAAGCAGATGGGAAGAGTGGAATTGAACAAGATGGGGGAAAGCAATTTTTAGTAAAATAATCTTAAAAATATATTTTATGTTATTTATTGCGATGTATGCAACACAGTGAACAAAATAAAAATTTATTATATAACTTAAATAATTATTTCGTATTATTATCTTTATTAAATATCTCAGTTAGTGGTGTTTCCTAGCATTGATCGAGATGGAGTTCACATCCCATTTTCATAGGGACATCAAAAAAAATTATTTAGTATATATAAATATTAAAATTAAAAATTATAATTAGTATTATATAAATTAAATAATCACATTTGTTTTATATTGAAAATATTTTTTTAAGAAGTATTGTGAAAGAATTATGGATGATTTAAAAAAAAAAAAAGACACATTTTTTATGTTTGTCCAGTATACTAACAATCTCAAAGCAGGTCGGTCCTGATTGTAGTGTCTCAAACGGATCCATAATTTTGTCAATAGTTAATTTTTGTTAAAAAAACAAACTAATCATCTTGTCTATTCTCTCAATCATATTTTTTTCTATCTAAAATACTTAATAATAGTAATAGTTAATTACCCAGACATAGAATTCGTATAACACATCAACTAATTAACAAATGAACTTACACCTGAATAAGAATAGATAATCACACTGCATACCAAGAGTCCATTTTAGAGAACACATATGGACTTACACTTGAAGGTAATATGTTGTTGCTAATGAAGCTATTGAAGAAGAATGTTTCAAGTCTCAACCTCGATCCTCTCTAGCTTCACCAGCAAGATATATATCTTCAGGTTGTGAGTCCATATGTGCCGCTGAAATGGAATTAGGCTATTCACTAACACAAATTTGAAGGGAGGGGGCAAAGTTTAGCCATAAGGTTCTAATTTATAATTTGATTAATTACGCGTATATAGTTTTACATAGTAATTAATTAGGTAACTCATACATTGTCGTGGCAATCAAGGTGAATTAATAATTACTAGCTAGATTAATTTTCATTAACGAAATCTCCTTGAAGCTACTGCGAAGATGAAGAGTAATTTCTCAACCTCTGTAATTAATTAAGCAAGCTTCCTTTTGCTTCTCCAATTGCACAAGATTATTCTCTGCAACATTATTCACTTTCCTTACCTTCTTCCAAGTACTGATGATAGTGACAAATGAAGGAACGGTGGTAACTTCTTGTGGTGAATTGGTGATACGTTCAAGGGATGTTCATCCAATAATGACTCAGAAATCATGCATGGGACAAAGATTTTTTTAACTTAATAGTTATCCGTAGAATGCCACGATATAATGACGTGGAATTGATCTACTATGTTGCTTAATTTTAATTGAGTAAAATATAGATATATTGAAATGTAAAATAATTTTATATTGATTAATTATAATTTATTATTATAATAATTTTTAAAATAATTTTATAAAAATATTAATTTATTTGTGTATTTTTAGTTATGAATTATGATGTAATTAATTATAATGGTGACGGATGCAAGAGTGGATGGTGGTGGGTCTGAAGTCTGAACTGATCCACTCAAAATTTTATTCGGATTTTTTTACATAAAAAGCAGTATAATATTGTATAGTTTATGACTTATGAGTTTAATTATCAACTTTTAAACTAATAATCTCCTATTTAATTCTTGAGAATAGAACTTCTGTTGATATTTTTCTTTCTCATGTGAGGGTGCAAAGATATGGTTCTAATTAATAACAGGATTTTCATTAACGAACTCTCCATGAGGCTACTGCCAAGATGAATAGTAATTTCTCAACCTCTCTGTAACTAAGCTTCCTTTCTGCTACTTGCATTAGAAGATTCTCAGAAGCATTCACTTAATTCCTTACTGATGGTGACAAATACAGCAACGGTGGTAATTGCTTGTGGTGATACGAACTGGGTTTTGTTTCATTAATAGTTTTTTTTTTTGAAAAACTTCTATCTTGACAGTTATCTTCCTGAAGCATGTAGAATGCCACGATATAATGACGTTGGAATCGATCTGTTGTTTGATTTTTCAAATATATTTTACATGTTGTGTTTATATTCGAAGAACAAATTATTTAATGAAATATTCATGTATAATTGCGTGTAAAAAAAATTGGATCTAACATCAGTAACGTACTATGAACAAAATTAGCCTTTATCTTGTGAGTTAAAAGTATATCCTTGATCTCAAGGACAAAATATAGAAAATTAATTATCGACTTATAAACCTGAACTCCTGAAGTTTGGGAGATTATTTATGATTGCAAAGTACCTATGTAGCTCATAGACAAGTTTTATATTATTGGCACATGTTCGTCTATACTTTATGGTAATGAGCATTGGACAATAAAGGGTTAACAAGAGAAAAAGACATGTGAAGATACAAAATAATTATATATGGGGAAATATTGGTATAAAATCGATTGAGAAAAAGATGATGAAAATTTGGTTTAAGTGATTTGGACACATACGAAAAAGGTCACTAGAAGTGTCAATGAATAGAGTAGATTACATGGTTTTTAGTAGGGGTGGGAAAAATAAATGAATTGAATTACTACAGAACTAAATTGTTAAGACTATTCAGACAGTCTGAATTGAACTACATAATAGTTCAAACAAAGTGAAATGCAAAACAATTTAGATAAACCCAACTACCCCTAAACTATCCGAGCTTGTTTCAAACTGTTCGAATTGTTTTTAATAAACATCGTTCACATTATTTAATCTCATAAATTATAGTTCAGTTCAAACAAATTTGATTTAGGAGCAATTCAATTTTTAAAAACTAAACTAAAGAATATTAAGTTCATTTTTTTTTTCAAAATATTTTTTTAGTGCAATTCAACACTAGCTCAGTTCATATCAGTTTTTTTAACAGCCCTATTTTTTAGTCATATGAAAAAGGATAAATAGACTAAGAAGAACATAGAAAGAAGTTGTTAAAAGGAATTTCATGATAAATAATATCTTTAAAATTTTGGTCTTTAATCAAGCTAAATTATATTATCCATGTAATTGACCTCGCATAGTGAGATAAGGCTACTATTTATGTTGAGAAGATCTTTGACCTTTCACTTACTATAATACAATGTTATGCATTTGTGCAGACTTGAGGTAGGAATATGATATCTTGGATTTGAAATTTTTTACAGTGTGACAAATACTCGACTAAGTCTTTATAATTATAATTATGAAATACAAAACTAATAGAAGAAAAGCGTATTGAGAAGATGATGAAAATAAACTCATGTACAAACAATTGTATGGCATGGTACCGTAATCACTGAGTAACATGACATTACTTGAAGAAAATCATGTTATGTGAACTACTTGGAAGTAATGAAAAGTTGATGTTTTTCATTATCATGGTTAAGACACATAGTTTTCATTATCATCAATAATATTACCAGCAATCTGTTAAACTCTACATTTATAAATACCACTTTTAGGAATTTGAACAAGATTTAACAACTGTACAAATAGAAGCAAATTGGTAGTGTAAACATCAATTCCAGAACAGAATATATTCCAATAGAGTTGAACTACATGCATAGAAGAGAGTACCCTCTCTACTATATGGAACTTCTAGATACACCAGCCTCCTATATGAACAAATCCCCCGTTACCAATGCAATATGAGTTTGTTTGGACATACTACTTTAGAAAGATTTATAGGAGAGGAAATATGAAGAAAAATTAAAATTAGCTTCTTAGAAGTTAAAATTATTTTCTCAAATAGTCAATTAGTAGAAGCTCTCTTATATAGCTTTATCTAAAAGATGTGTGACTTATACAAATTAGCTATTGTAGAAGTCAATTTTAATTTTTAGAAAAGTTAATTTCATTTTTTTCTCATATTTTTTTCTCCTAAAATTCTTTCTAGAATACTGTGTCCAAACAAATCTATAATCAGTCAAAAATAAAGTGTTAGATCTAATCAGTAGTCTAGTCAAGTTTGGGGACATCTAATTCAGTGAATCAAGTCTCTCACAAAACCTATCCAAGTCTTCAAAGGTAAACCAATCTTTTTTCATCTGCAGCATGTTAATGTCAAACATAACTGAATCAAAGTGCATGTTTTAATAAAAAACTCCAAGAACAACAAACGAGATAACTTACAAAGTAAGGGTACCCCTCCATGTTAAAATTATCAGGCGCACGCTCCAAAAACAAATTAATGAAATAGAGGATGAAAAATCCACATTCATTACCATCTCTTTGTTGTGGCACCTACAATAATTCGTTTTTTTCTTCAACCTTTGGTTATTTGGTTACACTGGGGATGAAAATCATAGAAAGGGTGGCAATTACCTTGGGCACCAAAAATGGAATTCGAGATACGAGATGCTTAGTTTCAGGCCTGTCCCCTGTTTTATAAATATCTAGTACAAATCTGAAAATGAACACAAAAGCTTGCATGTCTTAAATACTCCACAACTGAACAAAAATATCTGATCAAAATAAACAGATATTGTTGAGGAATGACACCTTCTAATCTCAGGTTCAAGCCGTCTTGGATCGGCCTTT
Source organism: Amphicarpaea edgeworthii (assembly GCA_014843725.1). NCBI lineage: Eukaryota > Viridiplantae > Streptophyta > Magnoliopsida > Fabales > Fabaceae > Amphicarpaea > Amphicarpaea edgeworthii. The sequence continues at coordinate 6,948,672 of CM026328.1, forward strand.
GCAAGAGAATCCAGCAACAACATGCACCCTGATGTGGTAGTTGATACCAAGCTTTCACCAAAATGACACAGGATCAAAAGGCTCCAGTGACCCCTAAAACATTGGGGTATCATAGTATGCAATGCATTCCGCAGATTAATATTTGACAAATAAAGAAATGGCTCTTTGGCAATAAAGGAAATTGAGTGCATTTACCAGCAGACTATAGGAACAAAAACATATGGCTTAGAGAAAATAGGTCCTTTTTTAATCCAAGTCAGCACCTTGTCTTTAGATGAAGCAGATCTGTAGAGAGTAAACCATAAGCTGTCAAAGTATGTAAAGTGCCTCATCCTATCTTCTGAGAAAATCTTCCATATTTTCCTGCCAGAAAAATTATTACATTTCGAAACAAGGCCTTAATTTTGAAGTTGCTCCTTTTACATCATAATAAATCATTAAAGTGTAACTCACTTCAAGTAAATATCAAAAACTCCACTGTTTAGCTGTTCCTTGGATCTAAAAAGTGCTTCCTTCGGTTTAGAAAGTACTTCCTTGGATCTAGAAAGTGCTTCCTTAGGTTTAGAAAGCGCTTCCTTGCCTTTACTCTTCCTCTTTGTTCGCACTCGCCGGGGAACATTGCTCCAATCAAACATCACATCTCTTAAAAGCTTCGTTTTCTTTCTTTGATATACAAACTTGTTTCCCAATCCTGAGTTGATTTTTCTTTCTTGCTTCACTGAGAAGAACAATGACAGACAGAATGAATCATCTTCTCCATTTAGTTCCCAAAGTATATCAAGTCTCAAAATCAAAACACCATCATGCCATAGTTGCGAAACCCCAATACCCACATTAAACACAAATATTACTAAAGCACCCCGCTATAAATTTTCCAAAATAAGAAAAGAACAAAATCAATGTTCAAATGTAAGAAAAAACGCAAACGAATCAACGAAGCAAACTAATTATATCCCATTTGTACACACCACAAGCATAAGCAAAGCGATCATATATGTGGGAGAATAGAAACCCTTACAAAGATGATGAAAAGAACTAACCTTCGTTCTTGTCATCGAGTTTGCTAGTGTTCATTGATGCTGAGCGCAGCTTCATCCTACTGCTCCAGTTCTACTATTCTCATTTCATTTTTATTTTTTTTCTTTTAAAAGTCTTGTGTTCGCTTTAACACATACCTATAAACAATTAAACACACGTTTGGTTTTTTTTTTCTTTTTTCTTTAAAATTCAGTGAGAACTGATAGAATAGTTAAATAGGAAGCGAGACTCTCAAAATTACAATCACGAATGGTTTTGGTGCAAGCATAGTGGTGAGTAAAGCTGTGTTTGATTAAGCATTCCAAATGGCCATTGTACACTTTCCAAAGCACATTTATATGAAAGCTGTGTGGTGAAGCTTTGGAAAAAAATGAGTTTTCACTTTAAAATTAAAACTAATACAAACATGCACTAAATTGGAAATGTTTTTATAATGATCACATGGCTTAAGTTTTAATCTCCATGTTCTCTTTTATAAACAAACAAAAATTATTTTTTCTCAAATAAAACAAAAGTTAATTATTTTAAACTTATTTAATGAATTATTTTCAAAATACTATTGATTTAATAGGGAGTTTGTGCTTGATATCAAATTTTAATGAAAGATAATTACAAAAAAAATATTTCCATTTTAATTAAGAATAACACAATTCAATGAAATTAATTGTTTTTTTTTTTTTTTTATAAGTGTGGAACCAATTTTGTTTCTTATAAATGTGAATAGGGAGAGTGAACTACATTTTCATTTTTTATAATCATAAATTAATCAAACCAAACACATTTTCTAAATCTAAGAAATTTAAAAAGTTGAAAATCATTTTAAAAAAAATCACACTTATGGTGAGTTAAGCTGATAAAGAATATGAAAAAGTTTTTATACTAATTCGTATTTACAACTAATTGTGAATCATGTAATCATGAATTCAAATTCAAATCCTAATGGTAACATTGCCAATTCTTGAATCCCTAAGCCCAATTCTTGATTCCCCTTTCTCCTCTCTTTTCCTTCATGCATCTCTCACAGTCATCGACAAAAACCCTCGAACCCCGCCACTCAATCGCCACTCCTTGATGTGCTCTTTTTCTTGTTCTTTTCTATCCACGAACAAGCCATCCCACAACGATAGGATTGTGATTCACGATGAGGATTTGGCATTCGATAAAAATTTGGGGGACTTGTACGAGAGATGGAGACGGATGAGCCACCATTCGCCAAGCCTGAAGTGTTTTAATGTGTTCAAAGAAAATGCTATTTACATACACAATCACAATAAGATGGGTAGGTCTTACACCTTGGGACTAAACCTGTTTGGAGACATCACTGATGAAGAATACAGAAGAACCTATTGTAACTGCTTGTTGGGTAATCAACCCAAAATGTTGAAAGACAAGCCACCCAGGGACAGTACCTTCAAGTATGAGAATGAAAGTGTCACTGCTGTAAAACAGCAAGGCAATTGTTGTAAGCTAAAACTAGTCTCTCTGTTTTTTCTTTTTTAATCAAATGTTATTACTACCATGCATCAATTTTTTTTTTTTCAACTACTGCAGCTGTTGAAGGCATTAACCAAATCAAGCATAATGGTGGCATAACAACATCAAGCAATTACCTACAAGATGGACCATGTGATGCATCAAAGGTAAATGTTTAAGCTGAACTTTTTATAACTGCCTGAATGCCTGATAGCTTGAGGAACTTAAAATGCAAAAAAAAATAAAACACTCTTGTTGCATACAAATGAAATTGATGGTCATGAGAATGACAAGATGGTGCACAAGATGGTGCTTGCTCAAATATGTTGAAAACCAAACTGTCTCGGTAGGCATTGATGCTAGAGGATCTGATTTCTGGCACTACACTGGTGTAAATATCGTATAAGGCAGTGTGCAATTAAAGTTTTGCCACCTGCTATTAGAGTGATTTTACTGTTTTATGGACCTATTTTGCTGTCAGGAGCTTGTTGGTTGTTGTTTTATTTTATTTTATTATTATGAGATTTAGATAAATTTTATGAGTTGTTTTTAATTTTGATGGTTAAGTTATAATGATAGTTTGAAACCTGAATTTAAATATGTATTATTATATGTCAACAATTTAAATTTAATCATATTTCTTTCTAAATTAGAAATTTGTTTTTGATATTTATTTTTTTACCAAACTTATTTTTTTATTATTTATTTTTTATTTTTAAAATAGTCCATTTTGATCCGATATAGAGCTGGATTGAACCTAAAAAATAGAGACCCGCACGTATATGACCGGGCCGGACTGACAAGTTGGCCCATTTTGTCACCCTTAGTTATCAGACTTGGTTGTTATCAGACTTGGTTGGGGTATTGAATCATTGTATCATATGTATATATAACAATTTCTTTTAATTGCTGTTTAAGCTATTATAGGATAGGAATTCAGTGATGATCTTGATATGAAAATTAAACTCCACCTTGATGATCCTATCTAATCTAGAAACCCTTTTTGTTTGATATGCATGCACTAATTAATAATGTACATGTGTTCAAGTGATGTGGTTGTGTAAATCTAATGCTGGTTATCAATTCCTCTCATAAATCCTAATGTTAAAATTTTTTTTTAATTACCTGTGATTGAATAACATAAGAATAGGCACTAGCAATAGAGAGAAGGGGAAGAAAGATCAAAATACCTGCCGTGTATCTTCATATGATAGAAAGGTTTCCCAACCCTCATTTGCCATATAATCACACTGAACAAGCTCCACCTCTTCTGGCTTAATTTGGTGGTGAATATCCTACAGAGAAATACAAAATATTTGTTGGTGCTCCAAGAAGGTATTTAGTGGACAAATTGTGTCAGCCAAATTTTAAAGCATTTGCAATCTTTGCCACATAAAATTCCAAAAGAAAACCAGTTCTATATAATAACCTGGATTCCAGCTTCTCTGGTCTGAACATCACGACATTTCAATCCTAGGTCTTCCATTCGAGCTAATGCTAGTTCCCTCAGATTTCCTTTCTCAACCCGAGGTAACCAGGGGCGTGGGAATATCCTGCTGAACTCTATAAACATGTGTCCATGGGGGTACCATTGCAAGGATCCTTGCTATGATGTCCACAAGTTGCTCAGGTGGATAATTTCTATACCTACAATTACATTAATGATTTTTATGTTTGTTACTTTCTATAGGCATTTAAAAGAAAACCTAATAAATACTAAGATAAAAATTGAAAAGTTTGAGGAAAAAGTAGTTCAATAATAAAAAAAATATTTGATGTATACCTGCCAGTTTTCCAGAGCTCATAAAGCCCAGTTCCACGAATTACAAGTGTAGGATATATTTTAAGCCCATCTGCTCTAAACAAGGGACTCTCAAAAAACTCCCGGAAACTTTCCATGTCCCTTTCAACACCAACATTTAGAAGTTTGGGCATCATGTGAGCAACAACCTATAGCAAAAGCCAAAAAGATTAAGCATAAACAAATGACAAGAAAGCGAAAGATAGATAACATGCATGAGACGAGACATGACTAACCTAGTCTGTATTCTAAATGAAATACAACTAGAGAAATGTAAAATATTAGGAATATTTATTGAAAATATAAGTCTATACAAATATGACAGAACAGGAAAAAAGTTGATTGAAAATATATGTGCAGCAGTGCAGGAATATGTATCAATAATTTTTTTTTATCTAAAAAGGTGCAGCAGAAGGGACACATAAGAGAATGGTTGGTCAGGACGAAGTTGTGTTTTCTACTGTGTGTGTAGATTGAGATAATAAGAGTAAAAAACCTTGAAACCAGCATCTTTAGCCAAGCAAAAACAATTGGCTACAGCAGCTACAGTGTGTCCTCTGTTTGTGTCTCGAGCAACATCCTTGTAGGTGCTTTGGACTCCAATTTCCAATCGTGTACAACCATAAGAAAGCATTTGACGCAAGTGAGGCCCAAGACAATAATCTGGCCTCCTGATAAATTTAAAAAGTGCAAAATTTGATAAGCTCATCATAGATATGTTACACTTATACCACACTATAGCCATGTAAATTTCCCATATTGTTTTCACTAAATTAATTAATGATAGATATGCTCAAACAATAAAACACAGAAACACCCTAGAATTTCATAACTAAACCAATCAGTCTGAGTGAAAACTTTTCATATCATATAGAGTATATCCTTTTAATCACCGACGAAAGAATTGTTTATCTACAAAGGATGCATTATTTTTATTAACCAAAAAAAGAAAAGACACGTAAACATTCATTTACAGCTGCACATGACCAACAGACCAAGGCTTTGAACTTTCACAATTATTGTAAATGAATGGCAAATTATGTTTCAATTGTCATGCCAATACACTTAGTTGCGCCATGCTCAATAAGCCACTGCCTCTTCAACATTGGCAGACATATGTCCAGACAAAGCATCATGAAGATTTCTCGTAAAGTAATCAAAACTACTAGCATAATCATCACTTATTGTATTTTTTTTGGGTGAACCTAAAGCATCTCCCAACAAAAGACAAGGACTAATCTCCCAAGATACTGAGATTTATTTTTAAGAAATTTATTCAAATATATGATATGCTTTGAGGAGTGAAACAAGAGCATTCAGATTCAAAATCATTGTATCATATGTATATAAAACAATTTCTTTTAATTGTTGTTTAAGCTATTATAAGATAGGAATTCAGTGATGATCTTGATATGAAAATTAAACTCCACCCTGATGATCCTATCTAGAAACCCTTTTTGTTTGATATGCATGCATTAATTAATAATGTACATGTGTTCAAGTGATGTGATGTGGTTGTGCAAATCTACATATGCTAAATAAATGTATTATGAAATTGATCACGAGACAAAAATATTTGTCATGATTACACCAGTTTCAGAAATTGCAGTTATGGACAATATTGTAGGTTTGACCACCCCAATATATATTGATCATGAACACAAACTCAACTAAGTGTTGATGTGGCTGAAAATGGAGGTGCTAGTGATGGGTATCAACAGTAGTTATGCCTATATGTGGCACAGGCTTTTTTTGCAGAATAGAAGTGTTATTACAACTACAATTGTAACATGTGGATTATCTTTTGATTTTGCTTTGTTTTCTTTCACTTGGATTAGATCATTATTAGACCATGGTTTGTACTGGTGTAAAATGAATGTGAATGTGGATTTACTTGTATCATGGTTTGCCAACTGAAATTTGAACATGAGAAGTGTGAGAACAACTGCTTAACTTAACTGATGGGTGAAAATAGTCTGCCTTTGATATCAAAAGCTGATAAGTGAACTAAACATGCACAGCTGATTGTGCACAATGGTTTTTTCTCATGATTGTTTCTTATGTGTAGGACAAACATTGCACTGAAGTTTAGTTGGTTCTTCCTCCCTGCAAATCCTCCTTTCGACCTTGACCTCGACCTCAATTCCCCCTTTCTCCTTTGTGCATCCTTATCGCCACTTACAAAAACCCTTGAACCCTGCCACTCCTTGATGTGCGCTTTTTCTTGTTCTTTTCTATCCATGAACAAGCCATCCCACAACGAAATTATTGGAGTGACTGATAGGATTGTGATTTGCGACGAGGATTTGGTATCCAACGAAAGTTTTTGGGACTTGTACGAGAAATGGAGGAGCCACCATTCGCCAAGTATTAGGTTTAGTGACTTGATAAAAGAGATGAGAGAAAATAGGTCATTCTCATTCATGAATAGTAAATAGATTAGAATAGCTTTATATAGAAGGGAGAGAGAAAGAGGATAAGAGATACAGCTGTCAGTCAAGATATTTTGAAAATACCTACAGTTGTAAGTCATAACAGACTACAGCCATAGAATTACAATTTTGTTATACTCTAATACCCCCCTCAAACTCAAGGTGGGTGAGTGTTTTTGAGAGGCTCGTAACATTGAGTTTGGTCTTTAGAAATAGGAATCTAGTAGGAGAGAGAGGCTTGGTAAGAGCATCGGCCCATTGATCAGTGGCAGGGATGTGTTTGACAAGTAATTGTTTGGAGAGGACCTGATCCCTGACAAAGATGTCAATTTCCATGTGCTTGGTTCTGGCATGCATAATTGGATTATGAGTAAGGGCCACTGCACTCTCATTGTCACAAAAGATAACAGGAGGTAAGAAAGAAACACCCAATTCGGTGAGAAAAGTTTGAATCCATAGAACTTCAATGGAGGTTTGAGCCAAACATCTGTATTCAGTCTCAGTGCTGGAACGAGCCACAATTTTCTGTTTCTTAGACCACCATGAAACTAAATTAGGACCAAAATAGATAGCTGTTCCGAAAGACAGACCTTTGATCATCAACATCATTTGTCCAATCAGCATCACAAAGACCTCGGATAGGATAAGGATGACCTAGATTCACAGGCCAAAGAAGTAGACCATGATGTATAAAGCCTTTTAAATATCATAGGATCTTTTAGTGGCTGTCCAATGAGACTCTAAAGGTTTGGACATAAGCTAATTTCGGGTTTGGTTATGGTGAGATACTGTAGTGCCCCAACTATAGATCTGTAAAGAGTGGGATCAGAGGAAGTGTCAGACCCATTTTTGGATAATTTGAGAGAGGTGATCATAGGAGAGGATATGGGTTGGGCTTCAATCATATGGGTTTTTTGTAGTAGATCTCTGATATACTTGCTTTGAGTGAGCAAGAGGAGTGAGTTGCAAGAAATTTGACCTCTACCAAAAAAATAATCTAGCTGACCCAACTCAACAAGGGTAGATTGGAGTTTTTCAAACCATTTTCTGGGAGCTTGCTTAAGCCCATAAAGGGCTTTGTTGAGTTTACAAACAAGAGAGGGATCAAAGTTGATGAAACCAGGGGGTTGACTCATGTAAGCAGTTTCAGTTAGATTGCCATTGAGAAAGGCATTGTTCACATTTAATTGAAGAAGTTGCCAGCTGTTTGTGAGGGCTAGAGTAAGAATAATTTTGATGGTGACAAGTTTGACAACTGGGGAAAAGGTTTCTGAGAAATCAAAACCAGGAATTTGGTGAAAACCTTTAGCTACAAGTCTAGCTTTATATTTGCCTATAGTGCCATCAGCATTTTCCTTTATTCTAAAAACCCATTTACAACCAATAGCAGACCTGTTAGAGGGAAGAGGGCAGAGATCCCAGGTGTGATTTTGTAAAAGTGCAGAATATTCTTGTTGCATGGCAGAGTGCCATTCAGGAACACCAAGAGCCTATTTGATAGATTTAGGTTCACAATGAGTGAGAAGAAGCCTAGGATTAATTCTAGGAAGAAATATTTTTGACTTTGACCGGGTTTGCATGGGATGTATGCTAGTGTGTATAGGTAGAGAGGCAGAATCAACAGTGGGTTGAGAAATATTAGAAATAGGATCTACTACAGAAATAGGGTTAGAATTGGATTGTGTTTATGCAGTAGGGACATGATTGGTGTTTTGGGAATGTGCAAGACTGGAGACATTTGTGTCGAGAGTGACGGAATGAAATGTGGAGGAGGAAGGGATTATAGGACTGGAGACGTGTGTCATGGGGGACAGAGTGAGATGTTGGAGAGATAGGAACAGAGGACTGTACAAGAAAGTTGAGAATAGGACTAAGAGGAAAGTGACTAGAGTAGGGAGATTGAAAAGTATCAATCATAGCAGATTTAGGAAATAGCTCATGATAAGAAAATTTATGCTCATTCAAAACCACATCCTTAGAAATGAAGAGTTTCCTAGAAGATGATAGACATTTGTACCCTTTATGAGAGCTAGAGTACCTTAAAAATAGGCATTCTTAAGACCTAAACTCAAGTTTGTGTTTGTTGTAAGACCTGGTGTGAGGGAAGCAGGAATAGCCAAAGGACTTTAAAATTGTGTAGTCTAGTAGCTTGCCAAAGAGTGTGGTATAGGGGATAGCAAACTTAAGTGAGGTTGTGGGCAATCTATTAATTAGGTAGACAACGGTGGTGAATGCAAAGTCCGAAAATTTTAGAGGAAGGGAGGCATGACTGAGAAGTGTAAGGCCAAGTTCAGTGATGTGTCTATGTTTCCTCTCAATAACACCATTTTGGTGATGAGTGTGAGGGCAAATTAGGCGATGTGTGATGCCAAGATTGGAAAGAAAGGGAGCCAAAAGTTTGAATTCACCCCCCCTCCAGTCAGTTTGTTAGGGCTTTTAGTTTAGTATTGAATTGAAGCTCAGCCATTGTTTTGAATTGTTTAAAGATAGAAAATGCTTCAAATTTGCTTTTCAACAGATAAAGCCAAGTAAATCTGGAGTAGGCATCAACAAAAGATATATAATGGGTGAAACCATTAGTGGATGGAACATGAGAGGGATACAACAAATCACTAAAAACCAATTCAAGAGGTGCATTATAGACAGTAAAGGATAGTTTAGATGGCAAACAGTGAGACTTTCCAATGTGACAAGCATCACAAAATTCAGTAGAATTGGTATTAATATTAGAGATATTACAGCTCTTCATGTTAAGTTTTAAGACATGACAATTAGGATGGCCTAACCTAATGTGCCATAATGAGCTGGTCCTATTACATTTAATTTTAGATGGGGACTAGTGAAATTGACAGCAGAGGATTGAGTGCTTGAGAAACAACAAATAGGCGAAGAGGTAGAGAGGAGGGCTTTGTTGGAAAGACCATGAGAAACAATTGGACTTTGAGAAGACATGTTTTGGAAGTAGTAGAGACCATTAAACCCCACTTTGCCCTTAAGAAGAATAGTATTAGTTGCTTGAGATTTAACCACACAGAGATTAGGATGGAATTCAAAATAGACACCATTATCCTTTGAGAATTGACTGACACTAATAAGAATTTTGGTAATGGAAGGAACATGCAGCAAATTTTTAAGAATAAAGGGAAAATTAGAGTTATGAGTAGAGGTAAGAGTAGTAGAACTAAAGGTATTGATTTGTAAACCTTGGTCATTACCAATGAAGATCTGATTAGGGCCTTCAAAATGGTCAAGTTCTTTGGATGTTGTAAGATTCACCAGTGACATGATACGAAGCTCTTGAGTCAGGAATCTAGGTAGTGTTTCCAGAATTGCCATTGTTGTCGCTAACAACCACGGCAGAGGGTTGTGAAGTAGGTTGAGTGTTTGAGGTTTGGGAGTTGGAGATTAGGTTTTGATAGTATTGTTGTTGGTAGGTTTGGTATTGGTTTAACACGGGGTCTTGGAGTGTAAGGGTAGAGTTGGGTTGAAAGTTGTTGTCATAACGATTGTAGCAATGAGAGATTGTGTGACCAAACTTGTAGCAGACTTGACATTGAAAATTTGCAACACGATCACGATCACCACGGCCGTGGTCACCACCATAATGACCACCATGACCATGGAAGCCACCACCACAGCCAGATCCACCGCACGCCGGAAACCCAGTGTTATTGCTGCCCATGTTTGACACAGAATAGTAAGACGCAGTAGAGGACGTTGTGGTAAAGTTCACCATAGGAACATCAGAGTTGTATTTGTCCATGCGTGCTTCATGCGCAAGGAGGAGCGCTTCAATTTCCTCAATATTCAAAGGTTCGAAGTGACTCTCAATGACTGTCACGACAGAGCTATAGTCGCGCAGAAGGCCCTCGAGAATGGAGTCCATGTGCTCGTGGTCCAAAACAGTAGAACCAACAGAAGCAAGCGCATTGACCAAAGCTTTGATGCAAAGGAGATACTCCTTCATGGGTTTCCCTTGGAGTTTGACATTCCTCAACTCATTACGCAGCTGTCTAGTCCGAGCTGAGGTCTATTTGTTGAAGTAGGCATGGATTTTCTCCCAGACTTGGAAGGAATGGGAGCTACCAAGGATACGTGAGAGAAAGGACTCAGACAAGGTCGATTGGAGCCAAGTCATTAGAACTTGATCAAGATGCTCTCAGGCTTCATAAGCTGGGTTTTCCTTCTTTATTAGGCGATCATCTTTAAAGAGGAAACGAGGAGGGACTTGAGTTAACAACAAATTGTTGGAGCTTATGGGACTTGATGACTGGCTCAACTTGCTGACGCCATAGTAAGAAATTGGCATCAGTAAGCTTAACTAAAGAAAAAGTAGGAAAAGCAGCAAAGGAATACATGAGGGAGGTGTTTGAAAAATCAGAGGTAGCCATGGAAGCGAAAAAAAAGAAAGAAAAGGAAATTAGGCTCTGTATACCAAATTAGGTTTAGTGACTTGATAAAGGAGATGAGAAAAAATAGGTTATTCTCATTCACTGAATAGTAAATACATCAGAATAGCTTTATATAGAAGAGAGAGAGAATGAAGATAATGGATATAGTTGTCAGTCAGGATATTTTGAAAATACCTATAGCTATAAGTCATAACTAATAGCTATTATTCTACAACTGTAAGTCATAACAGACTACAGCTGTAGAATTACAATTATGTTATACTCTAATACCAAGCCTCGAGTGCTTTAAAGCATTCAAAGAAAATGCTATTTACATAAGTCTTACACCATGGGTTTGCCGACATAAGCAACATTTCTTCAAGACAAAGGTATCGTAACACGTAAAAAATCAAGGCAATTGTGGTAAGTTACTATTACTTTTTAATCATGTCACTGGTTTAAAATTTGATAATTTTTTCATATTTATTTTTTCTAATTCCCATTTTTCTACTTTACAAATTCTAAAACGAGATGAGTATGCATCAACTATCAACTTTGTTTTTTTCTTCATCCTATATGTTGCAGGGTCTTGCTGGATTTTTTCAGCTAGCGCTAGATCAATACCAAAAAGCTAGTTTCATTGTCTGAGCAAATGCTGATTGACTGTGACATAAAAGTAAACAAAGGTGATTGTGTAACTCGTGCTTTCGAGTTCATGATGAAACATGACATCACACCAGAAAACAATTACTACCTTACACAGCACAAGTTGAACCTTGTGACAGATCATAGGTACATGACCTATGTATAAAAATTGATGGCTATGAGATTGTGCCTATTAACAATGAAGATGCATTGCTTAAAGCTGTTGCAAAACAATCGATCTTGATACTCATTGACAATGGAAGATATTTCCAGGACTATTAAAGGGATAAATATCTAAACTGCTAGTGACTAATAACTAAATAATTTAAAATATATATCTTATAGGGATAAATCAATGATATCATAGATCATTACTTTAGACTTAGTGTGGATGTTCTAATACTTTCTTTTTTATACTTTCTAGTTTGGATGTAATTAGTTAAAATTTATTTAGGAAAAATATCTTTAAATGATTTTCATCAAGCAAAGAGGTATTTGATTTTGATATAAAAATCATTATAGGGACTATTTCGTGATCATGGTGGTACACATTTAAACCATGTTGTATTAATAGTTGAATACGGAATATTGGATAATGGGAGAAAGTATTGGATCTAAAAAATTCTTGGAAAACAAAATGAGGAGAAATGGATATATTAGAATGGAAAGGATGTATATAAAAAAGAGGGACTTTGGCATAAACATGATGCCTTCCTTTCCCATCATGTCTTGAAACACATCAAGACATGATGGGAAATGAAGGCACCATGGCTATGCCACAAAGTCTCTCTTTTCTATATATATCCCTTTCCATTCTAATATATTTATTTTCTCCCCATTTTGTTCCCCAAGAACTTTTGACGATCCAATACTTTCTCCCATCATCCAATGTCTCCGTATCCAACTGTTAACACAACATGGTTTAAATGTGTGCCACCATGATCACGAAATAGTTAATTCCTTCTACAGCAACAATAGCTGAAAAAGCCTAGGAAGACCCTACAACATATAGGATGAAAAAAAAAAAAAAAACAAAGTTGATGCATACTCATCTCGTTTTATAATCTATAAAACAGAAAAATGGAAATTTCAAAATATTAAAAAAAAAATATGTAAAAATTATCAAATTTTAAATCAGTGACATGATTAAAAAAGAAAAAAGAAAAAGTGATAATAGTTTACCACAATTGCCTTGATTTTTTACACGTGTTACGATATATTTTTCCCTCCAATCCAAATAAGGAGGAGGACTTTCATCCTCATACATGAAGGGACGTGAATTGCCTTTGAATCTTTCTGTCTTAAAGAAACTTTAAGCCGTTGGCATGTAATATGCTTCTGAATTCAAAGCCAAGGCCAAAGCCATAGAAAGGCTTGTTCTTCCAATAGATAAGAGTTGTGTTTGCACTCGTATCCACTCTTGCAGTAGCTGCTGATTTCATAATGGTGGTAGCTCGCATCAAAAAGCATTCTTGAAGCCATCTTATAGAACTCAGCTGATTGTGTTACAGAAGGCATTGGGAATTCCCCTCGTGAGTACCTGTAAACATTTTCACCTTCAGGTTCCAAATCATTAAAGCGCTTTAAAAAAAAAAAAAAAGCTATTATTGCTGGTCAAGGTTTTAAATAACAGTAGGAAAGCACAACATCATGGTCTTTGCAGTCTCAGAGACCACCAATTGGGACTGCAATGTTAAGGTTTCTGTGATCTAATACCGTGATTGCATCAAGATTTCTGGGATCTCCATAATTGTAATTGGCTAATTGCAGCCGCATCAGATGTCAAGGTTTCATGATTGCAATTTTACAACAATCCTTGATATTGTGAGAAATTGTAGACAAGAGAAATACTAAGAACACACTCCAGTTGAAATCTATTGGAAATCATAAAATTTCTTGGATCTCACATTCTATTTAATGATTCTCTTTCATACTTTTGTAGTTTCCAATGAATTTTAACTAATGTGAAGGAGCGTGTTAATAGAAGTGTGTTACTAACACTCCTCTTGCAGACAAATATGGCTGTGATTGTGATTGCAAACAGCCCAAAAACCTTGATGTCGTGGTCAAAATTGCAGTGACGAAGTGACACTTACAATCGTCCAAATTTGGTGCCTTGCTCAATTTGCAAGTCATAAACTGAAACATGAGTCAGTCGAGACTCAATGGCGAGCCTAAGACTCTCTTCCCAAATCTCACCACTCTAATGAGGCAACAAAGCAATGAGATCAATGCTCCAATTTTGAACACCACAAAACTTGACAACACCAATAGCCTCATGAACCTCTCTCACCCCATGTGCCCTCCCACAAGCTCTCAGAAGCTCCTTCTGGAACGCCCGAACTCCCAGGGACACTTTGTTCACTCCCAATGCCACCATCTCTTGCATCTTCTCGGCATCGAACATGACGGGTCCATCTCCATCGATATCTCAGCATCCTCACGCAGCCTGAATTTGGTCATCAGAGTGTCCAGCACTGTAGAGACCATCTTGGGGGGACCAGGGAAGGCATGCTGCCTCCGAAGAAGACAGCCTGGAGGGGCGCGATGGCGTTGGAATCATTGGTGGCTTTGATTTCACGACGGAGCCAGTGGATGTAGTTGGAGACTCGCGGGTTGTCATCGTGGGATTGGGTAGACATGGAGGAGCCAAGGGCGATGATGGGGAAGTCACAGTAGTGGCAGCGTTTGGGGCAGATTGGGAGGTGGATGTAGGCTGAAGAAGGGGGTGGGTTAGTAGAGGCGTTGTGTCGAACATGTGGTGTGCTGCTTGTGAAGAAAGTGTTTTTGATTGCACAGGAACGGAGTTTTGAAGGTTTGGGTTTGGGAGTGAGTACCCAGAAAATGGGACTGAAGGTTGATTTCAGCATGGGATTATTACAAAGGAAATGAACCAGAGATGAGGTACGTACGTTCACACTAGTTTGGCCCAGGCAAGACAACACCGAGTGACGAGGATGTTGTGAATGTAGATTGTAGAAGAGTCTTGATAACTTTCTATTTACATTTCAAATAAATAAAAATAAAAAAACCTAGCTCACATAATTATCTAATTATTTCACAGGATATTTTTTCTTATCTTTCTTAAACAAAAAACAAATATTGTAAAAAAAATTAATTTAGGTAAAATCAAGTACTCTTTCCTCATGGAATCTATTGCTGGTTATCAATTCCTCTCATAAATCCTAATGTTTAAATTTTTTTAAAATTACCTGTGATGGAATAACATAAGAATATGTTAATGAATAACATAAGAATAGGCACTAGCAATAGAGAGAAGGGGAAGAAAGATCAAAATACTTGCTGTGTATCTTCATATGATAGAAAGGTTTCCCAACCATCATTTGCCATATAATCATGCTGGACAAGCTCCACCTCTTCTGGCTTAATTTGGTGGTGAATATCCTACAGAGAAATACAAAATATTTGTTGGTGCTCCAAGAAGGTATTTAGTGGACAAATTGTGTCAGCAGAATTTTAAAGCATTTGCAATCTTTGCCACATAAAATTCCAAAAGAAAACCAGTTCTATATAATAACCTAGATTCCAGCTTCTCTGGTCCGAACATCACGACATTTCAATCCCAAGTCTTCCATTCGAGCTAATGCTAGTTCCCTCAGATTTCCTTTCTCAACCCCAGAGGTAACCAGGGGCATGGGAATATCCCGCTGAACTCTATAAACACGTGTCCATGGGGGTACCATTGCAAGGATCCTTGCTATGATGTCCACAAGTTGCTCAGGTGGATAATTTCTATACCTACAATTACATTAATGATTTTTATGTTTGTTACTTTCTATAGGCATTTAAAAGAAAACCTAATAAATACTAAGATAAAAATTGAAGAGTTTGAGGAAGAAGTAACTCAATAATTAAAAAATATTTGATATATACCTGCCAGTTCCACGAATTATGAGTGTATGATATATTTTAAGTCCATCTGCTCTAAACAAGGGACTCTCAAAAAACTCCCGGAAACTTTCCATGTCCCTTTCAACACCAACATTTGGAAGATCGGGCATCATGTGAGCAACACCCTAAAGCAAAAGCCAAAAAGGTTAAGCATAAACAAATGACAAGAAAGTGAAAGTTGGATAACAAGCATGAGACGAGACATGACCCATAGGTTTGAAAAAGCTAGTGTCCTCTGTTTGTGTCTCGAGCAACATCCTCGTAGGTGCTTTGGACTCCAATTTCCAATCATGTACAACCATAAGAAAGCATTTGATGCAAGTGAGGCCCAAGACAATAATCTGGCCTCCTGATAAATTTAAAAAGGGCAAAATTTGATAAGCTCGTCATAGATATGTTACACTTATACCACACTATAGCCATGTAAATTTCCCATATTGTTTTCACTAAATTAATTAATGATAGATATGCTCAAACAATAAAACACAGAAACACCCTAGAATTTCATAACTGAACCAATCTGTCTGAGTGAAAACTTTTCATATCATATAGAGTATATCCTTTTAATCACCGAGGAAAGAATTGTTTATCTACAAAGGATGAATTATTTTTATTAACCAAAAAAAAGAAAAGACACGTAAACATTCATTTACAGCTGCACATGACCAACAGACCAAGGCTCCAAACTTTCACAATTATTGTAAAAATGAATGGCAACTTACATGTCAATTGTCATGCCAATACACTTGGTTGTGCCATGCTCAGAGTAAGCCACTGCCTCTTCAACATTGGCAGACATATGTCCAGACAAAGCATCATGAAGATTTCTCGTAAAGTAATCACGGTATTCAGCCAGAAGTGACATGAAGGTACCACCCATTAAGATAAACTCAACCTGAAAACAACAACCATAATTATAAGGACTTTACACAGTATATCACAGTATATCTACACTTATTGCATGCACTTGGATTGAATATTCAAGAGATATAAAATGAGCTACAAACCTTGTCTACACTATGACCCAAACGCATAAGCTGACCTATCCTGCTCCTCGCTTAGACATATGGATTATACCTAAATTTAGCTCCACATATCATTTTAAAAAAGCTGAGCACAAGGCACAATACACATCCTTCAAAGAATGTTTCTACACAAAAAAAAAAACAAACAAGACTGGCGTGTAACCTTCTCACAAAAAGTGATGCTCAAGTCAATAAATTTACAAAACTACTAGCATAATCATCACTTATTGTATTTTTTTGGGTGAATCTAAGGCATCTCCCAATAAAAGACAAGGACTAATCTCCCGAGATACTGAGATTTATTTAAGGAATCGACCTCTTCCAACAGATATTTTTTTCATACACAGTCAAACAAACCTAGCTTGCCACACCATGCTGGTACTAATTGTAATTAATATCATAGTAAATAGTCAAATTAATCCCCAATGACATGAAAAATATGTTTAATGCCCCAAAAGCATGGTCAAAATTGTTTTCATATCACAATCCATAAATGTGTATTCTGTTGGACAAAATAATATCATAATAAAATTCATATCTCTGATACCCCTAACTGTGTATTCTGTTGGACAAAATAATCTAAAGGTCCCTTAATAATTATTTGAGCATCGTAATACACACTCAAGAACTAATTTAGCTAAAAAAAACCATGTCTAATGTCTCCAAACGCACATTCTAAATTCTATCCACTATTCTTCACCATGAAACACGCAAGCAAACACTAATTTACCGAAGTAATTTCTAAACCACAAGCCTAATTTCAAAATCAACTAAACTACTCACTCTTAAAACATTACCCTAACACAAAGTTCAAAACCAACATAAAATAACCCTACCTCGCACGAATAGCGCGCATGCTGGTTGGTTCGTAACCGGTGTAAGACTGAGTGCTGTACTTGAAGTCGGAGTCAGGTCCGCCGGGGCAGTAGACGCAGATGTTCCCGGTGGTGACGATGTGCGGGCAGCGATGAGGCTTCGACATGACGGCGACGACGGCGATTCCGGAGGCGGTGCGGACAGGCTTGGCGCGGAGCTTGGGGAGGAGCGTCTCGCGCTCGGCGTCAGGGAGCGCCGCGATCATCTCCACGAGCTTGGGCGCGCGGGAGAGGCCGTACTTGCGGCACGCCGCGGACTTGAGCGCGTTGAGGTCCACGTTCTGGCCTTTGTGAGAGAGGTCCACCATGGAACTAACGATCTCCGCGATGGCGCGTACACGCGCCTCCTCCTC
This sequence comes from Amphicarpaea edgeworthii, assembly GCA_014843725.1. Lineage (NCBI taxonomy): Eukaryota > Viridiplantae > Streptophyta > Magnoliopsida > Fabales > Fabaceae > Amphicarpaea > Amphicarpaea edgeworthii. The sequence continues at coordinate 6,966,617 of CM026328.1, forward strand.
GCTCAGGCCGTGCGCTTCGTAGCCGCCCTTGCCCAGCCGTGGGGCCTTCCTAACCTCTGCCACCGCTGCCGCCGCCATAGAGACAGGGAAAAAACCCAAACGAAGTAACGGTTACAAGGTTTTAGCAACACAGCAATACACTGTTTTCGCAAACCCTTCTCTTTCAACCGGAAATTTAATTGGCATTCGCATGTGAGTTGTGTGACTACTCCCAACCAAATGTTAGCACGTGTGTTTTATTTTAAAAAATATTTTATAATAATAAAATTGTTAGATAATCATCATTTAAAAAAATATCTCAGCTGTTGATTCAACATTTCGTACCATTCGTGCTATAATTTTATCGTGCCATATAGCATTTTTTTATCAGTTTATTCTAAAGATTAAATGGGAAATTTAGTTTTTATTTTATAATTAATTGTTCACTTTATTATCAATTTTTAAAAATTTTAATTGGATATTTAAAATAAGTGATTTGCATGGCTCCCAAATGTAGTAATATTTCTTAATATTTGAGATTAATTTATGTACATTGGAAGCATATGTTGGGATCGTGTTTAAGAACTAAAAAAATCTATGTTCAATTCATACGAAACGATACATTTACATGTTTGATAATTTTAATCTAAGGTTAAGTTGAAAATCATTCTTATTCAAATAGTAATATTTCTTAATATTTGAGATTAATTTATGTACATTGGAAGTATACGTTGGGATCGTGTTTAAGAACTAAAAAAATCTATATTCAATTTATACGAAACGATGCATTTATATGTTTGACAATTTCAATCTAAGATTAAGTTGAAAGTTATTCTTATTCAAACGGATGGTTAATTCAAAGTAACCTCATTTTTATTTTTTCGTTTAACGTTGATGTGATCAATTAACCTCCTTTCAACAAATATTTATCCTTAACAACCAACATTTAAGAACTCCGAATAATTACTCCTGACCTACCCAAATTTAAGAAACTCATATAAGAAACCTTAAGTGCTTAACAACATATTTGAGTAAGTATTAACTCCTCAACAACTTATTAATTATTTCTTTAGTTTGAAACAACATAAGATGTGCTCCTAAGCATCAAGCATGGTTGGAGATTTGTGTAATACAATTTCTCCTTTCATTGGTTCATGAAAATTTATGTGCATGTGGTTCTGTTTGCTTTTCACTTATATCAATTTCCTTTTATCTGTAAATTTTGTTTAATACTTGTTGTTATGCATTATATTTTTAATAGATTCATTGTAGTTTTACTATGGCGCATTCTATCAAATAAGTGGTGGGTTAATGGGAGAGTAACTGCCTTATAATTTCAAAGGGTATAGTCCATTTAGAGAGTGCTTCCTTAATACTTGTAATGTTAATAGTTTATGCACTGTGTATTCGAGTGCAATTTAACTTTGCACTTGTTGGATTCATTAAGTATATACATTATTTTGTATCTTGTTTTAATATCTTTCACAACTTATGAACAGATTTAGGTTTATTTTTTATTATTAATATATTTGTCTTATAAAAAAATAATGTGAAAACAAAACTTTTTTTTTTTATAATAGAATGATGAGCAGGAGACAAGAGAAATTGGTATAAAAATTATTTGGTGAGACCTGTGCTATAAGTGTTTGTAAAAAATAATACTTGTATATTTGTGTGAAATATATGGAAAATTTAGTGGGTTGTCAATAACTTAACGTAGTTTCAGTTATAAATACAAATTAGTATAAAAACTTTCATATTTATATACTTCATGATTTTTTTATTTAGAAAATAGTATTTTGTATTCAAACATTTTGTTGTATCTGTGTTTTATAGGATTTTCTTAATATATCCTTTCATCATATTTGTGTGAAATTTTTAAATCATAGTTCACACTTTTTTTGTGATTTTTCCCTTAAGAATTTGGCATTAGAGCAAAAAATATAAAGAAAAATACAATAGTATATTTGTGAAAACAATTTGTTAAATAAATTAAAATAATAACAAGAAGGAAATATCAAAACCCTAAAAGAAAGCCAAATCAAAATTAGACGGTCTCATTGAGACATGTGAATCATTTGTAATTAAAAATTTATAAAATTAAGTTGTTTGTTTTACTAAAAATTGAGAAGTTTTTGAAAAGATTCGATTCTCTCACTATGCATGGAGATATAAGGTTGGTGGAGAATTGCGAGAAAAAGTGAATGGAGAAAAGAAAATGAATATATTGCTAACCGTTTTAACAAAATTAACATTTGTGAATAAAGAAAAATTATAATTATGCTTTTAAAATATCATCAACATCTCATCTCCACGATAAATATGTCCCAATATTACTAAAATATACTTTTTAGTCATTTATTTTTTCGATTATAAACATTTATTTATTTAAAAGTTAAATTTGAAGTGAGTGAAAATTGTTATTTTAAAAATGATTGATTCTTTATTTTTAAAATATTTAATTTAATTATTTATATTTTTAAGGTGAGTCAAAATCATTATATGAAAAAAAAAAGTTTAATTTTGGAACATAAAGCTTATTTTAATTCAATTACGTTTTTTTAGAACATCAAAAATATTTGCATGACAAAATAAGTTCTTCCTAATTAAGCAAAAGATACCTTATATAGGTTAAAAGACACTTTTGGCCAGGCTATGAACTTTATTTTGCTTGGAATTCTCTCTCCCAATGAGAAGACTCTCTCTATGTGAGACGCCTACCTTTCTTTGGTGTTTTGTTGTGTTTTTGTACTTTTTTTTTTTTTTTGAGTGTCACATTTTTTTCTATCCTTACAAAAATCTATCCTCTGCACCTGTTAAACCCATTTCCCTCATCATAGCTGACCTTAATATAGAAAATTTGAATATAGATGAAGATGAGGTAGAGCTTGAGATTAACTTTGAACCCTCTAGTGAAGAGAAGACAAATTTCTCCTTGTGCCTTGTTGGCCACTTCCTAACGGACAAGCACATTTGTACTATGATAATGAAAGAGTGAATGGCAGCTATATGGAGACTGTCGTAATCGGAATCACGGCGGACGACGATTAAAAATTGAATGTATGGATCAGAGGAGTCGCTACCAATGTTTATCAAGGAAAACATCAGAAAAACCTTTTTTAGAAAAAAAAATGGTTTTTGAAACCAGATTCGACGGGAGTCCATTACGTGTAAGGAAGGTATTAGCACTTTACAACACGGTTACCTTTAATTAATTAAGCGAAAATCTTTTATAATTTTTAGACATTTATCTCACCATAACATTAATAGAACAAAATAATTAATTTTACTAAAGGAAAGAAGGAGATATACTATTTCTTTTTATTTTTTAATTTAGGACTTTTGAGTTGTCACAACTCATTTATCCTAAAAAGACACTTTGAAAAATTAACAGAGGTGTACACCCAAGTCAATTCATCTTTATTATTTTTTTTAAATGATTTTAATTTAAACAACTATTGATAATTAAAGAAAGTGCAACTTAGTAAAACGGGGGTGTAGACAGAAATATGGCCCCAAAACAAGAAGCTGTAATTTAGTAAAATGGAGGTGTAAATAGAAATCTGATCCAAGACAAAGGTGTTGTAGTTTAGTAATAATGAGGGTGTAAATAGTAGGCTTGGCCCAAAACGAAAAAAAGTAAAAGAAAAGGGATCAAGGTTCTCATTCTCATTCAGCTGCTTGGGAAAGGAATCCAAGCTCACGAGAGATGGAAAAGGGGAGCGGGGTGTGGCGGCCGCGATGGCGGTGTTCGTAGCGGAGGGAGGTCACGACGCAAGGGGGGTCGCGGGTGGCTCGCGGAGGTAGCGGTGGCAGTGTTTGGCGGTGCGGAGGTCGCATGGCGCGAGGGAGGGTCGCAGTGGCGGCGCGAGGGGTGAGGCCGTGGTGGTCGCGGGGTGATGGAGATCAAGGGAGGGTTACTGGGCTATCGGAATCTGATTCCGGTGCGGTAGTGGAGGGGCACGGTGGTGATGGTATTGTTGGGGCCGGAGGAGGTCGCGGCTGAGCACGGCAGAGGGTGCGAGGCCGGAGAAGAGGTCGCGGTGGCGCGAGGAGGAGGAAGCTGTGGTGGCATGGTGGCTGAGGATTTCCGGTAGCGTTTTCCTTTCTCTGTTCCTCTTGCCCTATTTTTTCCTTCTTTCTCTGTTTCACTTTTTGCCTTGAACTGATTGCTCTGTTTGATTGTTTGATTGGTTCATGCGGTTGGGTTCTCGGATTTGCTTCCTTTGCTATAAAATTGTGGATGGTGATTTGATTTGATTCTTTTGGTAGCTGTGTTTATGCTTGTATTTGGGATTGAATTCAGTGGCTTTTGTTTGTCTCTGTTTTGGGTTCTGTTTGGGATTGAGGGATTAAGCCTAATGATTTTGGTTTTGGTGTTCTTGATAATGAAGCGGCTGAGTGCTGTGCCGGATGATAATGAAGCGGCTGAGTGCTACCTGATGATGGAGCTGCTTAGGGATTTGTTAGTGGATTGATGAAGTTGCTGATGAAAATCTCCTTTCTTCTTCTCTTTCCTCTTTTTTCCTGTTTCTTTTTCCTTCTTTTTTTTTTTTTTCTTCTTCTCGTGGCTTCCTTTCCCTTTTTTTTTTCTTGTGCTTGATTTGGGCACTTACTGAAGCTATACTTCAATTTTTAAAGAAACTTGTAGCATTGTAGCAGTGTAACTTGGAGGAAAATGAGAAAAAAAATAGGTTTCTTGCTTATTATATTATTGTGTGTTTTCCTTCATTTTTTTCTTTCCCCTTTCATTCTTTCATTTTTTTTATGTAGCAAGATAAATTTATGGGATAATAATAATAATAATAACAATAACAATAACAATAATAATTATGGGATAATAATAATAATAATAACAACAATAATAATAATAATTATGGGATAATAATAATAATACTAATAATAATAACAACAATAATAATAATAATTATGAAAGGTAATTAGACGGACAAAATTGGGTGTTGACAGAGATCACTCCAAGGGGTTACAATTTCTGAACTTGAACCTAGAATTTTCCTTTTCAGATTCTATCATGTCATAGATTATCAAAGGGTTTTGAAAAATGGTCCTTGGAATTTTGACAATCACCTCTTAATCCTTAGGGCCATAAAAGATGGAGAAGAGCCTAATAGTATACCATTATTTCATGTCCCTTTTTGGATCCAAATCCACAACCTCCCTATTGGTTTCATGTCACAAATTGTGGGACAAAGCATTGGAGGGTACATTAACCAATTCCTTGAGTATGATGAGAAGAACAACATCAACCATCTATGCTCATTCGTAAGAATTCGTATTCTTAGATGTTCCCAAGCCCCTAAAGCAATCCAAGAGGATTAAGAAACCCAGTGGAGAATCTCGTGAAGTCATGTTCAAATATGAGCGACTTGGTCCTTATTGCTACCTTTGTGGAACCTTAGGGCATGTTGATGATTACTGCAAAAAGTTATTAATGATGAAACAAGATGATGGTAATAAAGGTTGGGGACTCGACCAGAGAAACGGCACTGACAGCGGATCACGGTGGCTCCGTGATGAGGGTGACTCTGCTACATGGACGGGGCGCATTAATGCAAACGTTAATTATGGAAATAACGGTGCATTAAATGTCAATGATGGAGTAGACAAGATATGTTCTGATTTTATGGCATCAGTTTTTAAAATGGACTAAATCAAGACAGTTTTTAAACAGCCGCAAACAATGCCAACGCCAATCAACAATGATGATGCTATGATTGTGGAGGAAAATAATAACAACACGGATCTTCTTATTGTTGAGAAAAAAAAGAAGATTGGCTGAAATCAATGCTAATAATTATGAGCATGCAACAACTAGTAACACCACAACCAACCCTAACGGCACCCACCAATCCACTAGCGCAAACATAAACACGTCCCCAATACCCATCACGAACACCTCCCCCCTCCTTACCGTTACTACAGACCTTAATCCAAACATTATCAACTCTAACCCAAACACTAAAACCATTCCCTTCCCAACCACAAACACCACCCCTCTCCTAAAACCAAACAATCATTTTTTAATGGTGGGCCCTAGCAGCCAGGCTCGTTAGGGACAATGAGTCTTCTCAGTTGGAACTGTCGAGGCTTGGGCCACCCGAGAGCAATTCCTATTCTCCATGACCTTACTTGGACCTACCGTGTTGACGTATTATTTGTGTGTGAAACTATGACTCACTCTGGGCGTATGGATGAAATAAAAACACAACTTGGTTTTGATTATTGCATCACCGTGAATGCTAATGGAAGGAGTGGCGGCTTGGCCCTCCTCTAGCGAAACCCCTTTGACTGCCACCTTCTTAACTTCTTTTCCAACTTCATCAATGTTCGTATTCACCATGAAAACCACCCTCTTGGAGACTTATCGAATTCTATGGGCACCTTGAGAGAGATCGTAGAAAGTTCTTGTGGGACTTGCTTTGCTCCCTAGTTTGGATACCTTACTTCCCTGGTGTACTTTTGGTGACTTCAATGACCTTTTATCCAATGATGACAAGATTGGCCAAGTGGAACACCCTTCTTAGCTTATCAACGATTTTTGCGAGGCTGTTGTGATAGCAACCTACATGACCTCCCCATGGAGGGCTACCAATACACATGGGCACGGAGGAGAGGGAAACCAGATGCTATAGAAGAAAGGCTTGACCATGGACTTGCAACAAATGAATGGATCGATCTTTTTCCACATTTCAAACTTATCAATGGAGTTGCACCAAAATCAGACCATTCTTTGATCCTGATTCGGCTTGACGTACACAGAAAGCAAAGCTTCAACAGAACTTTCAGGTTTGAAAACTCATGGCTTCTAGAACCAAAGTTGAATGAAGTGGTTCATGAAGGCTAGAACAAAGCAAACAATGGTGATTTCTTCTCAAAAGTCAAAAGTTGCACCATAAAGATGAACAAGTAGGGCAAAACTTTACGATGTCAATTTAAAGAAAAATTGACATGTACAGGAACGAGCTTGAGCGTATAAGAAATTCCAGCAACCTTGATGATGTGAACTGCTACTCTGAGGTGAATGACAAACTTAGTTCAGTGATTGCTCAAGAAGAAGCATATTGGAGACAGAGAGTAAAACTTTATTAGTTGAAGGATGGTGACATTAACTCAAAGTTCTTCCACTCATTAGCTACGGCACAACGGAAGGCCAACTTTATATCATCCCTTACAACTAATGATGGCATTTCAATACATGAGCAGAATGATCTATGTGTTACTGTTGTTTCTTATTTTAATAGCCTTTACCAAAATGATAACAGCTGTAATGACTTCTTTTCTATTATCAATAAAATCCTAGAATGTGTTTCCCAGTATGACAATGACTCTCTTCTTGCCCCTTTCACTATTGAAGAATTTAGAAATGCCTTTTTCCAAATGAACTCTGACAAATCCCCTGGTCTTGATGGCTTTATCCCTACATTTTACAAAAGATTTTGGCATCTATGCGGTCCTGAATTGTTTCACTCTGGTGTCAATTGGCTAGAAAATGGACACTTTCCACCACAAATTAATAAGACTACCGTTGTCCTTACTCTAAAAATACCTAAGCCAAACACTATGAGAGATTTCCAACCAATATCACTTTGTAATGTCTTGTACAAGATTATCTCTAAGGTCTTGGCAAATTGCCTCAAACCCATCCTTCCTAATTGCACCACCTGAACAATTTGCTTTTGTAGAGAATCGATCCATCTTGGATAATGTGATGGTTGCATCAAAAATCATCCATCATATAAGAAGCAAAAGGAGAGGAAAGAATGGTGAACTAGCTCTTAAGATAGATATCAATAAGGCTTTTAACTATGTAGACTAGCGGTACCTCTTTGCAATTCTCACTAAAATGGGTTTTCATGAAAAATGGGTTAACACAGATAAGGAAACTAACACTCTTGAAGGAGATCTTGGAGACATATGGAAGAGCCTTTGGTCAACACATTAACTACCAAAAATTAGAAATTTTTTTCAGCACCAACACTGCTCAGGAGTAGCAATCTAGCATATCCTTGTCCCTAGGAGTCACAGAGACCATTGGTAATAGCAAATATCTGGGACTACCCTCCGTCATTGGCAAGAAAAAAAGGGCAATCTTCGGTTTTATCAAGGATCGACTATGGAGACGCATCAACTAGTGGTTCGGTAGACATCTCTCTAAAGTTGGAAAGGAAGTCCTAGTCAAGTCAGTTGCACAATCAATCCCCACATATTGCATGAGTGTTTTTCTATTACCCAGTACACTCCAAGAGGAACTGGAGAGGATGATGAATTCGTATTGGTGGGGTTCTAGCTACCATTTAAGACAAGGAATTAATTGGCTCAATTGGGAGAAAATGTCTATGAAGAAGGAGTATGAAGGAATGGGATTTCGACATTTACATGCTTTTAATCTTGCCATGCTAGGGAAGCAAGGTTGAAGACTAATAACCAATCATGATACTATTTTTGCAAAGGTACTCAAAGTTAAATACTTTCCAACGATGGATTTCTTGGACTCTCAACTTGGGAGCAATCCAAGCTTTATATGGCGTAGTATCCATGCTTCTTGGGTTGGAGTAAGACAAGGCATGCAATGGAGAATTGGCAACGGAAATTCAATAAGTGTGTGGAACCACCACTAGATGACAAAGAAAAATGTTCATATTACAACCCTGACACCCAACGAATATGAAGACATGCGTGTAAGTGACCTCTTTGATTGCAGCAATGGCGAATGACGTGGGGACATATTGGAAACAATTTTTAATAATAACGACATTAAGAACATACGTGCTATCCCCCTGCTAAACACAGAAGAACCTGACTGATTGATATGGAAGCATAGTCAAAATGGAGAGTACACGATCAAAACTGCATATCACAACTTAATGGAGAATGTGATTAACAATGGCCACTTACAAGTAGAAGGCAATTGGATGATTATCTAGGAATTGAACCTACAGCCAAAGGTGAAGCACTTTATATGGAGAACACTAAGGGGATGTCTTCCAACTAGAATGAGGCTTCGGAATAGGGGTATCACCTGCCCCTCAGAATGCTCCCACTGCAGCAACAACTTTGAGAATGAATGGCACCTTTTTCTTGATTGTGACTATGCCCAAAAAACTTGGCAAGCGACGGGACTTTGGAACCTCATAACTAATTGCTAGAACACTATTGATAGCTTCAATGATATTATCTTCAAACTCTTACAGGACTCTAATGCAAACATAAGAGGGAAGATAGGGACTGCCATGTGGTGTATTTGGAAATAACGCAACAACAAAGTATGGGAAGATAAAGAAGCTGATCAAAACAGGGCTCCCTCATTGGATATGCAACATCGCGCAGAATGGACGGAAGCTAGAAACAAGTCCCAGATAGCTACACCACAAAGTGTTGCACCTAGACACCACTTGCAAATGCTTATCTCAAGTGCAACCTTGATGCAGCAATATTTGAGGATACAAATTCTTTTGGTATAGGCATGTGTCTAAGAGATAGCATAGGGACATTTATAAAAGCCAAAATAGATATGCTCAATGGTATACCCTCCCTGCAGCAAGCAGAAATATGGGCACTACATAAGGCTATCCAATGGAGTAAGGAACTTAACATCCAGCATGTTGAATTTGAGCTAGATTGCAAAACTGTTGCAGATAATTCCTCCAAACCTTCAAAGGGTTGCACCGACTACCATGTTATACTTAAGAAGTATATTAGTGAGTCACTACTTGTTCTAAACTCTAGGGTGAGTTTTGTAAAGAGGCAAGTCAATCATGTTGCTCACAATTTAGCTCGAGCTTTAAGATTTTATGCTCCCTCTCATGTTTTTGATTATATCCTCTCTCTCTTGTATTTTCTCTCAAATTATGAATGAAATGGCATAACCATATTTCCTATAAAAAAAAAATATTTGCATGAAATTATGAGAAAAGTTTAATGTCTTTAATTAACCAAGAAAATGTGTTCACAATGATATATTTATATATATAAAAATACAAAAGTATCATTGTTTGAAAGAATATTCTAATTTTCATTTTTTTTTTTTGATTATCAGGATGGATCCAAGATTTAAGTTAGGGGGGCTAAATTTTTTTTTTTTGCAAAAATTAAGGATAAAATTTTTTGAAAACTAAATTAATATAAAATTTATAAAAAAAATACAAAAAAATGGGTATAAAATTTATCAATTTTTAAAAAATTAGAAAATAAAATGTACAATCATGCGATGTAAAAATAAAATGATAAAGTAAAATTTACAAATATCAAATTAATTTTTTAAGAATAAAACTTGCCAAAAATAAAACAAATATACAATTAAGTCAAATATTTATTACTAAATATAAGTATAAAATTAATATATGATCTACTAATGAAAGAAAATTAAATAAATATTAACTTAAAAATTTATTTTTTTAATAATTTTTGTTATTAATATCTTTTAATATTTATATATATTTATATATATATATATATAAAGAGATGGTGAAGGGGCTAAAGCCCCTGTGTGTGTATATATATATATATATATATATAAAAAGAGATGGTGAGGGGGCTAAAGCCCCTGTTACCCCCCTTTAAATCCGTCTAGAATATTTAAAAAACATAAAGATTAAATATATCGAATGCACGAAGTGTTTTTAGTCCTTTTTTTTTTCTATTTCATTTTTAAAATGAACCCAGCTTAATTACCTTAAAAAAAAACAATTATTATTGCGTTGTTCGTGTAATGTATGGTGCTGCATGCATTCCTCCAAATTTTGAGGATTAATAGGGCCGATTCCTTTGTTTGCTTGCCGTGGCACGTGCTAGTGCGCAAAAAGCATATAACTTTTATTTGCAATAAAAGGATGGCAATAATAAAGCTCAAAAAGATCACTAGTAGTTTCGGATAACTCTTCCCAACTCAGCAACTGCTTTGGATTTTCTTTAGCCCCACCTCCTTTCTTTCTTTCTTTCTTTCTTTAAGATTTATATTTAGAATTTGTAAATTGTGCTAGATTTTCAACTAATAAACTCCCAGTTCAACTGATTGCATATCCTTTCTCGTAGGAGGAGTAGCTTAATGGTAATATACCCTCTATCACACTGGTTACATTATTTATAACACTAATATTTTAAAAATATATATTTTATTTATTATTTTTTATTTGCATCTTTTATTCTTTCAAAAATCTTTCGATATTTCATAATAGAAAAAAAGAAGAATAAACACACAAATTCATAATACTCAGAAAAAATAGAATAATCAATATTACATTATTCCATCAAAGAAATATAAAGGTGCAAATTTGTTTTTTCATAATCATTCCTATATAATAATTTTCTTTGCTTTAGTCATGTTTTACAAATTTGTGTGTTATTCTTTTCTTTTTTTTATATTATGAAATACCAAATTTTTTTCCAAAAGAACAAAAGATGTATAGAAAAAATAATAAATGAAATAAAATTTTATTAATTAGGAGTATTATAAAAAATATATATGGTAAGATAGGATGTATAATAAAACTCTATTTTTGACCAATAAATAATCTACTGCTCGAAATACTATTCCTATTTGTTGCAGAGGATTTGCACAATAACTATGAAATAGAGATTAGATATTACTATCATATTAGCCTTTTAAAATAATTTCATCACTAAATTAGTTTTCAAATATTAAAATTAATCTCTTAATATGTAAATGATTATCATATCATCCTTTAATATATAAATAAGTTAATAAATTAATCTCCAATACTTAAAATTGAAAAACTAGCCATGCAATCTTTAAAGCAATTTTTTGAACGTATGTTTTTATTATTGGTTGAAATTATTGAAATTTTTTTAAAAAATTATTTCTTATTTGATGAATTTTACTTGTTCAGTATGATGGTGCTATCAATGATATTTACTCAACAAATGAGGCTTATGATGTTATTGTTAGTCATGATGTTATCCCCAATAAAAGAGTTTTTCAATTGATTTAGAAATGGAATAGGCCTCAAAAGAATTAGATATTAGTTGTGGATAATTATTTTGTGAGACTAAATTGTTGAATTAGTTAAGTCTGAACCTGCAATGCTCTAAATGGGTGAAAGGGATGGTTTGGACTAGTATTTTTTGTGTTGCCTTTGGTGGAGAAGAAATGAATACATTTTCCAACAAAAATAGATAACAAATGCTAGCCTCATTGTTAATATTAAGATATGATTTTCATAACCGTAAAACAATACAACTTAATTTAAAAGCAGATGGGGTCTTTGTTATTATTAGAATGATGTATTTACTGAATGTGTGTTTTAAAAAATAACATCTCATCTCTATTTATATTGAGGAAATCCTCACTAATTAATTACATCATATAAAGATAAGGATAAATAATAACTAACAAGATAATATAAAGATAATAAATACCAAGATAATATATTCTAACAGCTATGTACCATGATAGTGCAAACAACAAGAGGTATGTGAGTGCTACTTTTAACTGTGATGGGGATATGTCTAGTGAAGCTGTGGTAACTTCTTGTGGTACTGTTTTGAGAAAATTCATAAAAGCCTTCTCCAAGAGATTAAGTTTTTGTAGTGTGCTTGAAGCTGGGCTTTTAGGTATTATGTATGGCCTCCAAATGAGAGCTAAGGCTAAAATGGAACATTTACATATTGTTGTTGATAGTCTCCAAACCGTGATGCTTATTGATGATTTTATGCATTTTCACAGATTCAGTTCCATGAACTAATTTCGAAAATATGGAAGATGAAGGGGAGTTTCACAAGCTACACATTTGGCCATATAAAATGGGAATACATTGAAAAAAAAAACTGTTTCAATTTTAATTTTTCATAACTATTTCCTTTTTATAACTATTTGTACTTTCATTCACCAATCGAACACAGTATCATAAGAAATTTATATTACTCACACATCTTATTCAACCAACTGTTAGATTCATTAGTGTTTTGCGACAAATTTTGGAAAACTAAAATAATAAAGAAAAAAACTTAAAAAACTAAAAATAAAGAGAATGAATCATTAATCTCAATGTTCTCTTTTATAAACAAACAAAAATTATTTTTTCTCAAATAAACAAAAGTTTATTATTTTAAACTTATTTAATGAATTATTTTCAAAATACTATTGATTTAATAGGGAGTTTGTGCTTAATATCAAATTTTAATGAAAGATAATTACAAAAAAAAAATACTTACTTTTTAATTAAGAATAACACAATTCAATGAAATTAATTTTATTTTTGTATAAGTGTAGAACCAATTTTGTTTCTTATAAATTTGAATAGGGAGAGTGAACTACATTTTCATTTTTTATAATCATAAATTAATCAAACCAAACACATTTTCTAAATCTAAGAAATTTAAAAAATTGAAAATCATTTAAAAAAAACATATATATATATATATATATATATATATATATATATATATATATATATTTATATTTAAACTAAATAGCATATAAGTTTCTAAATCTAACTTATCGATACTGAAATTTCAAAAGTTAAAATCTTAATCTAATCCTCCGATTTAAGAGATTTTGAATATTTCATTTTTTTTTTTAAATAAAAGTGCTATGGTGACACTCTCAAACATATTTTTTTGGACACATTACCTTCTATGAGTCAAAATTTTTTGAAAACTAGGAAAGAGAATGATTAAATAAGATGTGGAATTCATCTAGTTTGATGTGGCAACCACCAAATTTTATAATTTTCAATAAATTTTAATCCATAAAAAAGAATTGTGTTAAAAAAAAGTGTACAAACACCAAATTGAGTGTTTGGTCCTGTTGTGACTGCACAAAGACCAAACTGAGTCCATTTGCTTATGTTACAGAATTATCATTCCAAAATTAAAAAATTAAAAATATATTTAATTCTCAGAAACTATTATTAACAGAAGTTAACTCCTACATATGTTGTAAAATAAGAAAAAAAAATACGCTCAACGACTTCCAAAAGCCAAAAAGGAAATGAGAAGAAACGAGCGCCTCAAGGCTCAAAGTTAATGGCAAAGGTAAGAATAAATATTAGAATTAAATTTCAAATGCTTTTGAATCAAAATATAAACATTAGCGTCATCCCAATTTCTTACAAAAAAACAAGGACAGGAAAAAAAAAAGTTAAATTAATATTGAGTAGCAGAAATAATTAGCAGTTTAGCACGATTTAGAATTTCTATTCAGGGCTAGAAGCCATTCACAATAGCCAGAAGCATCACTAATCCCCATTTAAGTAGGGAATTTTAATGGTCACTTTGGATGCATCAGAAGGAAGAACAAGGCCTGCCTTATTAAGTGAACTTCTTGCTGACTCCAATGTTCGAGAAGTTTGAAGAGCCATCTCGGCATGGAGTTGTATACATGTCATAGCCATCTATAGTTAAACAAAAATAATTACTTGGAACAGGAAATTAGCAGGAGTTAAACCAAACAATAGAAAGGCCAACAGTAAAAATTCCTAGGATAATAACAAGCTATCTGGGTTAATATTTTAAAAGCACATAGTGTCATGAATCATTAAAATAAAATATGAAAATAGAAGTCCACAATGAGACCAAGATTGATGTAGCCATAACTATATCTATAACCTTATCACCATTAAATAACTGTAGACCAATGCATAGAAATCTAAAGTCTAAACTCTAAACCCTTTTATATGAACGTACAAGCAAAGATAAATTGAAAAGCTTGTAAGAAAAGGGAGACAAATTTTCTTTTGCTTACCGTATAGCAATCTTTATCTGTGTCTGACTCGGCTACATCAAGTGCCCATGTGCGAATCCATTCAAGTCCAGTCGAAATTTCAACATTTCCTTCGAGTAAAGTGGATGAAATGTAAGTAGGATGAAGGGCAACCAATACACATGCAGCTGCAAAAAGGACAGCTCTTCTCACATATGCTTCTTGATGATGGCATACCTCTCTGCATGAGTTTAAAAAGCAAGCCACAAGTTTTCCTGTATTAGCACACTAGCAAAAACAACAAAGTAGCCAGAGCAAATACAAACATATACAACCAAGGAAACTGAATTATAAATTCCATTAGCATGCACAAGTACATACACACTTTGAGGGGGTGATTAAGGTTTTAGATTATGTCAATCCTCATAGGGTTTGCAATTAAATAGGCAACTAATATCTTATAACCAGTACCTGGATTTTAACATATTCAAGAGGGAGGGAGCCAGCACAGAAGCTTCTGGATGCATGGCTGCAGATTTCATACAGACCCCAAGCATGTAAATGAGTTTCCCCAAGACAATAAAATCCCTGTCAAGCAAGTCAACACCATGCCTTTTTTTATCATATCCCTCCATGGCAGGAAGCATGAAGGCAGCAGCATACATCGGAAACTTATTATGAGAATACTCCATCTGGTTTTGTGGTGTGGGAGGTTGTAGGCTCCACCGGCGTGTTTTCCCTTTCTTGACTTGATTAGGTTTTGGAGCAAGTTCCCTCTCATAGCTATTTGACCAATTCAAAAAAGAGCCAGTACCTGAGATCTCTTTCCAGGAACCAGCTCCAGGAGTCCCTGTGCTGCTAGGTAGGAACCATGGTCGGGTATCTGAAACAACTGAAACAAGGGAACTAATCTGATGTTTGGGTTTCATAATTTTTGATTCAGCAAGCTCCTGAGCTGCTTCTGTCATGACATCTAGTATCATAATGCGCTGACTGATGTCTAAATTCGGTGAATACAAAAGCTTGTTTAGTGTCTCAACTGATTCAAATGGGCAGGTGACTGCTAAGGCAACTAATGCCCTTTGTCTTTTGTCTTCAGTTGGTTCTTCTGCACCTTCTAAAGCTATATCAGAGCAACGAACCTGAACAAGAGTTCTGGTCAGATCCCTTGCTGCATGTTTTAGTTCGTCCGGGGATGCTCTTATGAGCTTTTCAGATACATCAATAGCCCTTTCCACCTGCAATAAAAATTATAAAACATCAAATTTCAGCAAAAAAGCAGGATATCATGAGAGGACTACAAACTGGTTTTTGAATAGCCAGTTTAAAGTCTAAACCAATTATATATATACTTGGTAATCACAATAATTATTGAAACACTTAATTCGTAACCTATTAATTTTTTTCTCACAAGAAATCAAATAACATTAAGCATAGACATGGAAGATGATAAAAATAAACCTAAAAGGTGTTTTGAGAGAAAATTACAAACCCCATCAGCGTCATCAGATTTTCTAAGAGCTGCAACTACATCTGTCAACTGTGAAATTTTTCTTTTCAAATCTGAGTCGTCATCTGACAAATCATACGGCTGTAAAGATGAATCACTTGAAGAATATGAATTCTCACTTGCACTATCGTCAACATCCTCATCATTATTGTCTGATTCAAGATTCAATGATGCTGGATCAATAATCTCATCCGGATCAAGCGCATTAAAGTCCAATAACTTCATTTTACCCTTTACACGTATACTTTTCTCTTTATTGGAAGCAGAATCAGTGTCCCTCTCTGAACCTGACACAGTAGATATTTTTGTCACCTCAACATCCTTTCCTACACAATTTGAGGCAGCCAGATTCCCTTTCTTGGGGATAGTGAATCCAAATTCCCAATCAATTGTCTCCCCGCTGCAGCTATCATCAAGGTACAGAGGATTCTTTGGATCAATAATTTTAGACAATGCCAAAGCAACACAGCTAGCCATTTTCCGAGCTAAATGATTAGGACTCTCCAGCCTACCTGAAATATTTACACAAAATTGAAAGTCAACAACTCATTCTGCAAGTAGGAATGGCAACACATTTTAATCAGATTTACAAGGCTACTGAGTGGGTGTTAGAGTATATGCACAGTATAAACAGTAGCTTCTAAGCTGAGTTTATTTTCATCCAGCTGTCATACTTTTATTGACAACTGTCAGTTATACTGAGTTGTTGGTGATCAGAACTAGGATTTTATTTTGTAAAACTTAACATTGAGATTTAATAATATCAAAAATCATTTTCAGTTTTAAGCCCTCTCTATTTTCTCTCTGCTCTCTCACTTTCTCTTTCTATTTTCCTATATTTTCCCACACTTTCTATTCATAATTGATAGTTGAGATCACTGAGTAGGAGTGGGATGGAGATCAAAATGGACTCACAGAAAAGGAATTCATCAAAGCAGTGACATTTTTAATGCAAATTATTCTATCTTGTTTTACAATATAATTTTTTCTTGATGAATATATAACACAAAGATGAAAATCCAGTAACATGCCTTGTTAGCAATATGAAAACTTTTTAAGAGATATTTTAAACTATTGATTGTTAAACCAAAAAGGTTGAATACGATAGGAAATCAATCCTGGAAAGTGAATACATCTGTTAAATTCTTATTGGAATTTATTTATGCCTACTAGACTACTAGTACCACTTAAATACTGGAGAAAAATCCTTAATTCAACTTAATTTCTTACACAGCAAAAAATTGCTAATTGGGTAGCAGGGAAATGAAGGTTTGGGAACACTGGCATATAAACCCTATAATCATTGCAGATCATATCTTAAAAAAAAACCTAATTTTTTTTATGTTGACACATTTGACTTGACTGAAAGCAGGATCACAGAATAAAACTGCAAGTTCAAGTGGAACCATTCCTAATCCGGGAACACAAATTGTTTCCAGATGTAACACATCCATTGGGTAGGGCCTTATTTAAAAGTATTCTGAAGGATTAAGGGTAGGCATCATGAAATAGTTCTAATCCCACATAAACCCAATAATTAAGTAAATGATAATTACAGCTAACTCCTTGAAGAATCAGGTGCATGACATTCTTCATCCCATCCAATTCCTCCTTAGACATTGTCTCCAGAGAAAGGCCTAGTGCAGCAGATATGTCTGAGATAAATATAGGAAAAATAAATAAATAAATATCATAATGATAAAGATGGCATCAGATGTGGTGAATGCTCAGAGGAGGAAAGAGCATGAGATTGTTATAATTATAATGCAGCAATATACATCAAATGGGGTGTGAGCCTTGACATGACAGTAAGGTCTGTCTTGTGACTTGATGATCATGGGATGTAGTAGTGGAAATAGCCTTTCCACTTACAAGGGTAAAGGCCACTTGCCCTTCCCCAAACCCCACAATGAAGGTAACTCCACACACTAAGCCACCATTTTTTAAAATTCACATCCAGAAGCTATGTATTCCTCTATTCCCATGATCAGTATATTAGTACAATTAAAAAGGATACAAGCTTGTTGCTCAATAGGTGCTGTTTGCACAAATTCTTTCTTAGACCATACTGTGAGCAGACGTTGGACTGTATTCAAAAGCTCAGGGCGATTATGTCCTGATAATGAGGTACCAGGTGTGCATTCATGAACAGCAAATTGAAGGATCCATTTCAGGCAGCTAATAGGGAATACTTTCCATAGCAGGAATTTGTCAACAAACATAAACCTGAGGAGGAGCCATGGGAACATAGCAAAACAAAGGGGCATAAGCATATACAATGTAATAGTAATACTGGAATTTCATTACAGTTTCTATATAAAAAAAAATAAAAAAAAAGATGGAAAAAGTGCTTGTGATGGTGATGGTGTAATACCCAAATATTTATCTTCTATTATATTATATACATAAATAAATAAACAGTATTTCACCAAAATAAATAAATAAACAGTGAAAATGTGTTTTATACAATTATTTTAATAAATAAATATTTTGCTATAAAGGGTATGCATATATAAACCATGTTGTGTGCACATGTAGTCAACAGTGGGAAATAGCAGCTTGACGGAGGTTTAACCCCAGCCCCCAAGTGTGACAAAAAATAATCATGTAGTGGTTTTGTGTAGCAGACACAACTGGACCTGGAAAAATGTGGCTTCATGGCTGTAGCAGTCATGACTATTTTCCAGTGCAATACCCTCTTTTCTGGCCCTAAAGTGATGTCATTTTGGGGCTGCGGTTTTATGGGCAAATCTTGAGATTTTGTCCCCCTTTTTCATTTAATCAAAACAGAGAGTCAGAAACCCTATTTCCCACCATAACTTAACTTCCACAAACACCGAACCCCCACTCTTCTCTCCAACGAAGGCCCACCTCCAGCAAGCAACAATGCGGCATTGCATTGTTTTCCAGCCATTTTCAGTAAACTCATCATTGTGCAGCCCTGTTCTGACCAGTACATACATCTCAGTATGAAACAGATCTTTTACCTCGCTGTTCTAACCTCTGCTCTCTTGTTCTTCTGAGTTCTACTCTACTCTACCCTATTTTATTTTTCTAATTGGGTTTTGTCTTCCTAGTTGAAGGACAGTAATGGCTTCATCCACTCAATCACAGGGATCTACACCAATCACTTCCTCCATCTCTGCATCAGTCTCTTTCTTGTACAATGACATGTGCATCTAGTACTCAAATTTTGACTTTTGATCATTAACTATGAATGTCTTCAACTGTTTTTTTTAGCACATATACACATGCATAATGTGTTTCTTAAAACTTCAGAACAGTGGTCATCCCACTACGGATTTTTGGGAGTCAGCCACTCCATACTGCTATTTGGAATTGACTATGTTGTGTGCATCATAGCACAAGGACCTAATGTCAATAATAACCAATAACATGGGGAGCTGCAATTTTTATTTCTTCCAAATCAAATGGAGCATTATTTTTAGATCATCCCTGAACAAACACAAAATAAACTAATATTTTCACTCACCTGACAGAAGCCTGAAGCTTAAAAATTCGATGGAATAACAACCACAGCACCCAATACGCTTGAACATCATTTGCATCTTGAGCAGCCAACTTATGGAAAATCAGCTCAGAGATTCTTTCCGTGGTATAAGGATCACCGATGGACTCCATTATTCTTGACCAAAATACTGTGTCTGGTTTTGACTCAAACAGTTCCTTAGTAACTGAATCATTACTTGATGATAAGAGGCTGTTGACAAGCCCAATAACTTCCATTATTAATTCACTAGTTAGGAGATCTACAAGAAAAGATATTGAATCAGGAAACAATTTTGAAAACTATAATCTTTATAAAAAGTGACAACATGCCTTTTTTATCCACAAATGGTACGGTAATTGCAATATATAGTGGCTCTGAAGTTGTTATTTAATTGTTTATAGAGAAAAAAGGAGAGTTGGGTTAACAGAAGATAAAGATTGATATGGAAAATATGTGATCTATTTCACAAAGGCTGATACTAGCTAATATATGTACTTTTCAAAAAATAAATAAAACTAGTTACCAGCAGAGCCACGGTGACAAATGCGAGAAAACATTTCCCCTACAAATAACAGTGCTCCATTTTTGTCCATTTCATCCATGTCTACATTGTCTGGCAAAATCATCTCACTTTCTTCTGCCAGGGAGAGTAGTTGGACAACAATCTGCTTGAAGAACACACTGAATACTCTCGGTGAAAAAGATACATGAAGTGCTTACAAAGTAACTCAGAACCATGATGATATTCATTCAGTGGAACCCATAAACTATCTAAATCAAGAAAGGAGAAAGGAGGAAGGAGGATACTGTGATGACAATGAAGTTGTGGAGTGCATCCTTGCTTTGTCAGGAATAGATGCAACAATTTGTGCCACCCTAGATACATCCATCTTGATCTGTACATCTGTAACGCTTTTCGATTTAGAAGAAGCACCAAACTCTCGTGCTAACTGGAGCACCCCATTATTTTCAAGCAAGCACAGTACAAGCAATCTGTAACAAATGCTACCAGAATAAGTTCTTCCCAACATTAAATTAAATTGGCTTGTTACTTCACAGATCATACCAAATTAAGCACAAGCATGTTGATAAATTTTAAGCCTAAAGAAACTGCATTCAAGGCATTGCACAATACGAACATCCATACCTTTCAGAATTAGAGAGGACAGCATTAACATCAAGACCATCACTTGCACTCATTTGGAGAAAAGGAACCAAAATCTGCAGCACCTCCGTGACCAATCCACAAACAAAGAAAACGTCATAAACGCACTTCTGCGCCGAAAAGGGAAAACAACCCAACCAGTTCGAGGCAACATCTGCAGGAAGTCCCATCACATGAAAAAACAGGAAAAGCAAAATGCAATGTTATTTTTGCACAACTTAAAATTTAGGGTGGAAAATAAAAACCTTTAAATTGCAACACAAAGATAAAATTTTATTAGGTATGTTTGGATAAACTTCTCTAGAAGCACTTTTAAATAATAAAAAAAAAAACTATGAAGAAAAAATAAAATGAGCTTCTCCAAAGCTGAAATTGGTTTCTCCAATAACTAATTTGTAGAAGCTCTCTCACTCATACAACTTTTCTAAAAAAAAGGGGAGACTTTTACAAATTAGTTATTGAAAAAGCTAATTTTAGCTTATGAAGAAGCTCAATTCATTTTTTCATTTATATTTTCTTCTCTAGAAGCACTTCTGGAGATGCTTGCCCAAACAGGAACATAACCTCATAAAACATACCAAGTAATAAAAACCTGGCCAGTGTAGGAAAAGCAGCTCCCCGATAAAACGCACGCCACCAAGCATGTCGTTTTTCTGCAGAAGGAACCTCGACCTGAAAACGGCAAAAGAAGGAACACGAGATTACGAAGGTGCAATTGCAACGGTGAACTACGATACTAAAACGACTACAAACCTGGTCACGGTAACTCTGATCAATGCTGCTATCTGCCACATACAAAATTAAAATCAAAATCTTCTTCGGAACAAGTGAAATAGTGCATGTTCGTTCGCCGTGAAGAAATTGAATCAACTTAGGGTGAAAAATGAACGAACCTTTGAGGAGAAAAGGGTCGAAGGGGAAAAGAAGGGTGGCTAAGGAATGAAGCGCGCAAATGACTTGATCGACGTGCTTCGCGTTTTTTATAGCCGAAATCGCTTCGGCAACGTTGCTAACTAACTCGCCTTCCAATTCTTTCTTCTCTAAATCCTCCTCCATCGGCGCCACTCTGCTTCCTTCCACCGTGAATTTGCACACTGCTTCTGGCTAGCACTTCCGAGATGAAGCGACTCTACTTGAAAGTCGAAACTTGGAGGACGGTTGAAACGGCGTCGTTTAATTGCAAAATATAAGTCTAAATAGAAAAAATAAATAAATAAATAAATAAATAAATATATATATATATATATATATATATATATATATATAAAAGCAATTTCTATATATTTAAGGGGTATATTGGATTAGAATGATTTAGGATTTATTAAATGATAAAAAAAAATTTGATGGTATTCAATCAATATTTTTTTTAAAGGGCAACGAAATCTTGTGGTATTTGATTGAAATTTTGAATAACTTAAAAAAAGTCATTTGATATTCAAAATTATAAAAAATTTCGCATCCAGACTTTTCTTTCTTATTAAATACTTTTTTTATTTCATTCTCTTTGCTTCGAAAACGGTAGTATAATTCTCACCTACACATTTTTTCATTTCAATGTGAGACTTTTCATATGATTGTGATGTATTCTTATCTAGATCATTACGAATCAACTTACAAGTCTAAATCACCTATCACCTAATCAATATAGTTCATCATCTCATTCTCCTTCAAATTCATAAATTCTTAATAAAAAGAGAAGTAGATTTGAGTATCGAGGAAGTTTTAAATCTATTAATATGTTATTGGAAAAATGTTTATTTTAAATATTTTTAAGTTAGACAGATGATTAATGTTTTGATTATCATGTCTTTTTGTTGAATTATTTAATTTATATTTTAATGACATTATTGATTTTATAGGTTAAATGAAACATTTTATATTTTTGACTAATGTTTTGTTATTATTTTTCGCTTGTAACTTTGTGAAAAATTTTGATTTAATGGGTTAAATAAAAAATTTGTGAAAAGAATATATCAAAATGTATTAGCAGCTTGTAATTTTGATTTAGAATTCATGAAATTATTAGCAGATGAAAGGGTTCAGTTCACGATGACTTATGACTAGTTTGTGTTAAATGATATTTTTAAGTATACTTTTGTTAGTTTGTATTCACTAGTTTTGAATGTTTTTTTTTTTTTTAGAAATTCATAAAATCTTTTTAAATTTTATAAATCTCTAAAATCCTTTCAAATCTTATATTCTAAATCCATTAAATTTAAATTACAAAATCCTAATCATAAAAAGTCTTTTTAAAAAAATCTTTAAAATTTTTAGTTTCCTACAAAATCTTTAAAATCTTTAAGATTTTTTTATGTCAAAAAAATATTTTAAAATCCTAATTCAATATACTCCCTTTAGTCTTTATATTTTTAAAATATTCTAATCAAATTTTTTTTAAAATATTCATTCAAACAATGATACTTTGTATTTTTATATATATCATTGTGAACATTTTCTTGGTTAATTAAAGATATTGAACTTTTCTCATAATTTCATGCAAATTCTAAAAAAACGTAATTGAATTAAAATAGACTTTATGTTTTAGAAGTAAAATTTATTTTTTCTTCATATTATCACGAAGAATCACTTTAAAAACATAAATAATTAAATTAAATATTTTAAAAATAAAGGATCAATCATTTTTAAAATAACAATTTTTACTCACTTCAAATTTAACTTTTAAATATATAAATTACTAAAATCAAAAAAATAAATGGCTAAAAAGTATATTTTAGCAACATTGGGACATATTTGTCATGGAAATGTTGATGATATTTTAAAAGTATAATTATAAAGTTTTTTTTTTATTAAGAAGTGTTAATTTTGTTAAAAATGTTAACAATATATTTTTTTCCTTTTTCTCTTCACTTTTCCTCTGAACACCCCACCAATCTTATATCTCTATGCACAGTGAAAGAATTGAATTTCTTCAAAAAAAAAAAAAAAAATTTTTAAGGCAAACAACTTAATCTTATAATTTTTCAACTATAAATGATTCACATGTCTCACAAAACTGTCTAATTTTGTTTTGACTTCCTTTTAGGGTTTTGATTTTTTTCTTCTAGTTATGAATTTAATTTATTTAACAAATTATTTTCACAAATGTACTATTTGTATTTTTCTTTGTATATTTTGCTCTAATGCCAAATTCTTAAAGGAAAAATCACAAGAATAGAGTGTCAACTGTGATTTAAGAATTTCACAAAAATATGATAAAAGGATGTATTAAGAAAATCCTATGAAATAGGTATAGGACAAAATGCTTGAATACAAAACACTGTTTTCTAAATAAAAAATCATAACTCAAGATGAGTTAAATCGATAAAGAACGAATAACATAAATATGAAAGTTTTTATACTAATTCGTATTTACAATTGAAACTATGTCAAGTTATTGATAACCCACTAAATTTTTCATATATTTCACTCAAATATACTAGTATTATTTTTCACAAACACTTATAGGTCAAGTCTCGCCAAATAATTTTGATACTAATTTCTCGTCTTTGCTCATCATTCTAATATAAAAAAACAAAAAAATGGTTTTGTTTTCACATAATTTTTTTTATAAGATAAATATATTAATAATAAAAAAATAAAACTAAATCTGTTCACAAGTTGTTGTGAAACATATTGAAACAAGATACAAAATAATGTATATACTTAAATGAATCCAAACAAGTGTAAAGTTAAATTTCACTCATACTGAGTGCATAAACTAATAACATTACAAGCATTAAGGAAGCACTGTATAAATCGACTACCCTTTGAAATTATAAGGCAGCTACAACTACTATTGACATCACACACACTAAAATTGAATTTAGTAAAACTAATATATATGGTTAAGTGCCCCCACCCCTACAACTAACTGAATATTATTCCCCCACTAACCCGCCACTTATTTGATAGAATGTCCCATAGTAAAACTACAATGAATCCATTAAAAATATAATATATAACAACAAATATTAAACAAAACTTACAGAGAAAAGGAGATCAATGTAGGTGAAAAGCAAACAAAACCACATACAGATAAATTTTCATGAACCAACGGGAGGAGAAATTGTATACACAAATCTTCAAACCATGTATGATGCTCAGGAACATATCTGGGGATACTGATGTTGCTTCAAACTAAAGAAACAATTAATAAGTTGTGGAGGGGATAATGCTAGATAAAATAGGTTGTTGATAGATTAAGGTTTTCATACATGAGTTTCTTAAATTTAGGTTGGTTGAGAGTAATTAACAAAGATTCTTGATTGTGGGTCATTGAAAAGTTAATGCTTATCAAAAAAATGTTAACATCACGTTAACATTGAACGAAAAAATAAGGATAAAATTACTTTAAATTGATTACGAATGACTTTCAACTTAACTTTAATTTAAAATTGTCAAACACATAGATTTTCGTGTGAATTGAACGTAACTTAATTTAACTTCTTAAACAAATTTCCAACACATGTTCCCTCAATATATATAAATTGATATCAATTGTTAAGAAATATATTACTAATATGATATGAGAAAAATAAAAGAATACTAACTCGTACTTAAAACAACATATTGAATTATGAATTATTTAATTCATTTCGTTATTTTCATTCTTCCCTTCACTAAAATATTATTTTCTATCTTACTGTAAAATAAATTGTTACTTTCTACCAAATCACTTAAATTTCCACACAAATCAACAAAATTTAGTCACATATCAACAAATTTTAATATAATTTATTTATTTTAAAATCAAATTAAAACTTTTAAAAATTGATAATAAAGTGAAGAATTAATTATAAAATAAAAACTAAATTTCCTATTTAATCTTAGAATAAACTGATAAAAAAAAATGCTATATAGCACGAATGGTACGAAATGTTGAATCAACCGCTGAGATTTATTTTTTTAAACGATGATTATCTAACAATTTTATTATTATAAAATATTTTTTTAAATAAAACACACGCTCGTGCTAACATTTAGTTGAGAGTAGTCACACAACTCACATGCGATGGCCAATTAAATTTCCAGTTGAAAGAGAAGGGTTTGCGAAAACAGTGTATTGCTGTGTTGCTAAAACCTTGTAACCGTTACTTCGTTTGGGTTTTTTCCCTGTCTCTATGGCGGCGGCAGCGGTGGCAGAGGTTAGGAAGGCCCCACGGCCGGGCAAGGGCGGCTACGAAGCGCACGGCCTGAGCGAGGAGGAGGCGCGTGTACGCGCCATCGCGGAGATCGTTAGTTCCATGGTGGACCTCTCTCACAAAGGCCAGAACGTGGACCTCAACGCGCTCAAGTCCGCGGCGTGCCGCAAGTACGGCCTCTCCCGCGCGCCCAAGCTCGTGGAGATGATCGCGGCGCTCCCTGATGCCGAGCGCGAGACGCTCCTCCCCAAGCTCCGCGCCAAGCCTGTCCGCACCGCCTCCGGAATCGCCGTCGTCGCCGTTATGTCGAAGCCGCATCGCTGCCCGCACATCGCCACCACCGGGAACATCTGCGTCTACTGCCCCGGCGGACCTGACTCCGACTTCGAGTACAGCACTCAGTCTTACACCGGTTACGAACCAACCAGCATGCGCGCTATTCGTGCGAGGTAGGGTTATTTTATGTTGGTTTTGAACTTTGTGTTAGGGTAATGTTTTAAGAGTGAGTAGTTTAGTTGATTTTGAAATTAGGCTTGTGGTTCAGAAATTACTAATCCTTGTGTTTGCTTGCGTGTTTCATCGTGAAGAATAGTGGATAGAATTTAGAATGTGCGTTTGGAGACATTAGACATGGTTTTTTTTAGCTAAATTAGTTCTTGAGTGTGTATTACGATGCTCAAATAATTATTAAGGGACCTTTAGATTATTTTGTCCAACAGAATACACAGTTAGAATTTTATCGTCATATGGATTGTGGTATGAAAACAATTTTGACCATGCTTTTGGGGCATTAAACATAGTTTTCATGTCATTGGGGATTAATTTGACTATTTACTATGATATTAGTTACAATTAGTACCAACATGGTGTGGCATGCCAGGTTTGTTTGACTGTGTATGAAAAAAAATCTGGTGGAAGAGTTCGATTACTTAAATAAATCTTAGTATCTTGGGAGATTAGTCCTTGTCTTTTGTTGGGAGATGCTTTAGGTTCACCCCAAAAAAATACAGTAAGTGATGATTATGCTAGTAGTTTTGTAAATTTAGTGACTTGAGCATCACTGTTTGTGAGAAGGTTATGTGCTAGTCTTTTTTTTTTTTTTTTTTTTGTGTAGAAACATTCTTTGAAGGATGTGTATTGTGCCTTGTGCTAATTTTTTTACGATAATATGTGGAACTGAATTTAGGTATAATCCATATGTCCAAGTGAGGAGCAGGATAGATCAGCTTAAGCGTTTGGGTCATAGTGTAGATAAGGTTTGTAGCTCATTTTATATCTCTTGAATATTCAATCCAAGTGCATGAAATAAGTGTAGATATACTGTGTAAAGTCCTTATAATTATGGTTGTTGTTTTCAGGTTGAGTTTATCTTAATGGGTGGTACCTTCATGTCACTTCCGGCTGAATACCGTGATTACTTTACAAGAAATCTTCATGATGCTTTGTCTGGACATACGTCTGCCAATGTTGAAGAGGCAGTGGCTTACTCTGAGCATGGCGCAACCAAGTGTATTGGCATGACAATTGAAACGTAAGTTGCCATTCATTTACAATAATTGTGAAAGTTGGGAGCCTTGGTCTGTTGGTCATGTACAGCTGTAAATGAATGTTTATGTGTCTTTTCCTTTTTTGGTTAATAAAAATAATGCATCCTTTGTAGATAAACAATTCTTTCCTCAGTGATTAAAAGGATATACTCTTTATGGTATGAAAAGTTTTCACTCAGACAGATTGGTTTAGTTATAAAATTCTAGGGTGTTTCTGCGTTTTAATGTTTGAGCATATCTAGCATTAATTAATTTAGTGAAAACAATATGGGAAATTTACATGGCTATAGTGTGGTATAAGTGTAACATATCTATGATGAGCTTATCAAATTTTCCACTTTTTAAATTTATCAGGAGGCCAGATTATTGTCTTGGGCCTCACTTGCGTCAAATGCTTTCTTATGGTTGTACACGATTGGAAATTGGAGTCCAAAGCACCTATGAGGATGTTGCTCAGGACACAAACAGAGGACACACTGTAGCTGCTGTAGCCGATTGTTTTTGCTTGGCTAAAGATGCTGGTTTCAAGGTTTTTTACTCTTATTATCTCAATCTGCACACTCAGTAGAAAACACAACTTTGTCCTGACCAACCATTCTCCTATGTGTCCCTTTTGCTTCACCTTTTTAGATAAAAAATTATTGATACATATTCCTGCACTGCTGCACATATATTTTCAATCAACTTTTTTCCTATTCACTGCCATATTTGTATAGACTAATATTTTCAATAAATATTCCTAATATTTTACATTTTTCTAGTTGTATTTCATTTAGAATACAGACTAGGTTAGTCATGTCTCGTTTCATGCATGTTATCCAACTTTCGCTTTCTTGTCATTTGTTTATGCTTAATCTTTTTGGCTTTTGCTATAGGTTGTTGCTCACATGATGCCCGATCTTCCAAATGTTGGTGTTGAAAGGGACATGGAAAGTTTCCGGGAGTTTTTTGAGAGTCCCTTGTTTAGAGCAGATGGACTTAAAATATATCCTACACTCGTAATTCGTGGAACTGGGCTTTATGAGCTCTGGAAAACTGGCAGGTATATATCAAATATTTTTTTTATTATTGAACTACTTTTTCCTCAAACTTTTCAATTTTTATCTTAGTATTTATGAGGTTTTCTTTTAAATGCCTATAGAAAGTAACAAACATAAAAATCATTAATGTAATTGTAGGTATAGAAATTATCCACCTGAGCAACTTGTGGACATCATAGCAAGGATCCTTGCAATGGTACCCCCATGGACACGTGTTTATAGAGTTCAGCGGGATATTCCCATGCCCCTGGTTACCTCTGGGGTTGAGAAAGGAAATCTGAGGGAACTAGCATTAGCTCGAATGGAAGACCTGGGATTGAAATGTCGTGATGTTCGGACCAGAGAAGCTGGAATCCAGGTTATTATATAGAACTGGTTTTCTTTTGGAATTTTATGTGGCAAAGATCGCAAATGCTTTAAAATTCTGCTGATACAATTTGTTCACTAAATACCTTCTTGGAGCACCAACAAATATTTTGTATTTCTCTGTAGGATATTCACCACCAAATTAAGCCAGAAGAGGTGGAGCTTGTCCGGCGTGATTATATGGCAAATGAGGGTTGGGAAACCTTTCTATCATATGAAGATACACGGCAGGTAATTTGATCTTTCTTCCCCTTCTCTCTATTGCTAGTGCCTATTCTTATGTTTACTCAATCACATATTCTCCAAAATTTTCCAGCTTCTAGTATTTTTTAAATGTAAAGAGTGATGTAGGACAGATAACCAACAGTGCTCGGCTAGGACACTGCCCCATCCTACTCAAGTTTCAAATACTCTCATAACAAAGGAAATGCCAATTATGCTAAAGTCTACATTACATTAGGTGGCACCTAAAAGGGATTTATGACCCAAATATAATAATCAGCATAGATAAAATCTAATTAGATACATAATCTTAATTTATATAAATTACTTTAAACTAAATATCTTATTGAAGATAAAATCCCAGTAAATAAGGAAAGATATCTATATCTTAAACAACATAGTTTATTTCCAAAATCCATATATTGAAAATAAAATAATTAATCGCAATGTGTTCTGCATTTAAATTGTGATTCATAAATGAAGTTCATAACTGGCCTTGTTCCTCTTGTACATATTTTTCCTTCTTTAAATGCAAATCAAGAGGGACGTGTCTCAACCTGTTGCTCAAACACAGCAATGACCTTGTGTGAACTCTCTGCTTGTGAACAGGATATCCTTGTTGGTTTGTTGCGACTGCGGAAATGTGGCCGCAGCACTACTTGTCCAGAGCTTATGGGAAAGTGTTCTATTGTTCGTGAACTCCATGTTTATGGAACTGCTGTACCAGTTCATGGACGGGATGCTGCCAAGCTACAACACCAGGTAATACTGTCTTGCTAATATGAAGATGGCATGCAACATCAATTGAAATTTTCAAATGATCTCATTGGATTAAATCATTAAACAGTCTGATTAAACTGGTTGACTTTTTTTCTATTCTTCTACTTGACTGGCTTTGTACCAAAATTATTGTTAACAGGGTTATGGCACACTTTTGATGGAGGAGGCAGAGCACATTGCTTGCAGAGAACACAGATCAACAAAAATAGCTGTAATTTCAGGGGTTGGCACACGCAATTATTACAGGAAACTGGGATATGAGCTTGATGGACCTTACATGGTGAAATATCTATTGAAATAACATACTGGATATTTCTTATGTAATTTTGTAGCATGAATTAATTATATGTTGTTTTGTATGCCAGTCACTAGACATTCGTTTGTGCAGAGATTCCCCTAACACCCACTCCCCCCAATACTCTAGGCTAGATTGGTTTTCCGAGATTCAATAGATATATATATTTTTTATAGGTTCCTCTTGAAGTTGCATATCATCAATTGCACATGTGTTTCACTTTACCTTGCATTAACTTTCTTACTCAAGTTGTGTGGGTTTTTAGAAATGTGGATGAATCATCCCTCTTGGTGAATGGTCAAGACTCAAGAATATGGATCATCTCATGCAGCTCCCCAACCCCCTTTGCCAAAAAATTAACCATTCTAAGTAGATTTACAATCTCATAATATCATTAATCAATGTTGTCGAAAATTTGATCAATGACCAATCTTGTATTTCTCGGAAAATTAATAAGATTTTTATTTTGGAAAAATAAATAAACGTGAACGAGAATAACCTAAAATTTTTATATATTTGATAGTCTTTGGTACAATCTGGTTATTGCCTGTGTCCGCCCTGATGAATTCGTAGGACACTAGTTATGTTTGGAACATAATTTGTAAATAGTTAGATTAGAATGGATGTAACAATTTAACGATTATGCATGATGTAAAATAGTTTAATATTATTATTTAATTATAAATTATTATTTTTATAACTTTTAAGATAATCATTCAAATTTAGCAAATTTATTGTATAACTTTTAAGGTTATTGAGTGTAATTTAAAATTATTTTACACTATTAATTATTAATGTATCATATTTTTTTATTTTTTAATAACATCATTTTTGAAGTTCTAACCTATATTCAAATAGTCAGGTAATTTTTTAAAAAAAATTTAACATTAGGATTTACAAGAGGAATTGATAACCAGCATTAGATTCCACGAGGAAAGAGTACTTGATTTTACCTAAATTGTTTTTTTTACAATATTTGTTTTTGTTTAAGAAAGATAAGAAAAAAAATATCCTGTGAAATAATTAGATAATTATGTGAGCTAGATTTTTTTTTTTTTTTTTTGAAATGTAAATAGAAAGTTATCAAACTCTTCTACATTCATAACATCCTTCGTCACTCGGTGTTGTCGTGCCTAGGCCAAACTAGTGAGAACATACGTACCTCGTCTCTGGTTCATTTCCTGTGTAATAATCCTATGCTGAAATCAACCTTCAGTCCCATTTTTTGGGTACTTACTCCCAAACCCAAACCTTCAAAGCTCCGTTCCCGCGCAATCAAAAACACTTTCTTCACAAGCAGCACACCACATGTTCGACACAACGCCTCTATCAACCCGCCCCCTTCTTCAGCCTACATCCACCTCCCATTCTGCCGCAAACGCTGCCACTACTGCGACTTCCCCATCATCGCCCTCGGCTCCTCCGCCTCCGCCCAATCCCACGACGACGACCCGCGAGTCTCCAACTACATCCACTGGCTCTGCCGAGAAATCAACGCCACCAATGATTCCAACGCCACCGCGCCCCTCCAGACGGTCTTCTTCGGAGGCGGCACGCCCTCCCTGGTCCCTCCCAAGATGGTCTCCACGGTGCTGGACACTCTGAAGACCAAATTCGGGCTGCGCGAGGACGCCGAGATATCGATGGAGATGGACCCCGGCACGTTCGATGCCGGGAAGATGCAAGAGATGGTGGCGCTGGGAGTGAACAGAGTGTCCCTGGGAGTTCAGGCGTTCCAGGAGGAGCTTCTGAGAGCTTGTGGGAGGGCACATGGGGTGAGAGAGGTTCATGAGGCTATTGGTGTTGTCAAGTTTTGTGGTGTTCAGAATTGGAGCATTGATCTCATTGCTTCGTTGCCCCATCAGAGTGGTGAGATGTGGGAAGAGAGTCTTAGGCTCGCCATTGAGGCTCGCCCGACTCATGTTTCGGTTTATGACTTGCAGATTGAGCAAGGCACCAAATTTGGACGACTGTAAGTGTCACTTGTGTTAATGGTCCGTCACTGCAATTTTGACCATGACATCAAGGTTTTTGGGCTGTTTGCAATCACAATCACGGCCATATTTGTCTGCAAGAGGAGTGTTAGTAGCACACTTCTATTAACACGCTCCTTCTCATTAGTTAAAATTCACTCGAGACTACAAAATTATGAAAGAGAATTGTTAAATAGAATGTGAGATCCACGAAATTTTATGATTTCCAATAGATTTCAATTGGTGTGTGTTCTTAGCATTTCTCTTGTCTGCAATTTCTCACAATGTCAAGGATTCCCATAAAATTGCAATCGTGAAACCTTGACATCTGATGCGGCTGCAATTAGCCAATTACAATTGTGGAGATCCCAGAAATCTTGATGCAATCATGGTATCAGATCACAAAAACCTTAACATTGCAGTCCCAATTATGGTCTCTGAGACCGCAAAGACCATGATGTTGTGCTTTCCTACGGTTATTTAAAACCTTGACCAGCAGTAATAGCTTTTTTTTTTTCTTCTTTAAAACGTTTTAATGATTTGGAACCTGAAGGTGAAAATGTTTATTACAGGTACTCACCAGGGGAATTCCCAATGCCTTCTGAAACACAATCAGCTGAGTTCTATAAGGTGGCTTCAAGAATGCTTTCTGATGCGAGCTACCACCATTATGAAATCAGCAGCTACTGCAAGAGTGGATACGAGTGCAAACACAACTCTATCTATTGGAAGAACAATCCTTTCTATGGCTTTGGCCTTGGCTCTGCAAGCTTTGTTGGTGGGTTGAGGTTCTCAAGACCAAGGAAGATGAATGATTACATTAATTTTGTGCAGAATCTGGAGAATGGATTAGTAAATAGCTCTGTTGAAGGTCACATTCATAGCAAGGACACAGCCATGGATGTGGTGATGCTATCCCTAAGAACTGCACAAGGCATAGACTTGAAGAGTTTTCAAGAATCCTTTGGCAGCTTTATTGTTTTGTCTTTGCTTGAGGCTTATAAACCTTATGTTGAGAGTGGACTTGTGGTTTGTTTGGATGAGCATAGGAGAACCATTAGAATAGATGAGCTTAATTCTTTTTTGAACAAAACTAATGCAGAAGAAAGAGTGGCTTATATAAGGCTGAGTGATCCAGAAGGTTTCCTCTTATCAAATGAGTTGATAGCCCTAGCTTTTGGGGTTATTGACTCTTGGAAGGATATTTCTCCATACAAAGAAGCAGAAGCTACTTGAAAGCATGATGAATGAATCTGTTAAAGCAACACACAAGTTATAGATAATATTATCTAACAATTTATTTTGTGCCTATTTATACAGAGCAAAATTTGTTGTAAGGTGGGGATGGATATTCAAACACTAATGATGGACATCCTTACGTTCTATTGACATAGGTCACATGGTGTT
Source organism: Amphicarpaea edgeworthii (assembly GCA_014843725.1). Lineage (NCBI taxonomy): Eukaryota > Viridiplantae > Streptophyta > Magnoliopsida > Fabales > Fabaceae > Amphicarpaea > Amphicarpaea edgeworthii. Next base: position 7,000,233 of record CM026328.1, read on the forward strand.
CATTACAAAATAATAGTTCATTTAATGAGATCAATTAGGATTAACATTCTAATGAGTAAACAATTTGTTAAACCTTCCGCCTAAGAATCATATTGTGAAGGTGAAAGGCATAGTTACAAAGTGTATAACAAATTCCAAATACAAATTGGGTGGGACGAAAGATTAATTGATATATCAATTTAGGAAGTGAACTAGATTGAAATCACTAAACTATCAAATTAGGTGAGTGGTGAATCAATTGTGGTATTCAATAAATATTTTTAAATGGTTTAAGTAAGTCTTATAGTATTCAATTAGAATTATTATTTCCTAAAAGAAAAAAAAGAATTATAATATTTTTTTTAAGGAAGGCAACAAAATCCAGTTATAATTAATTAAGATTTAATGGTAACATGCATTTGTATATTTACATTGTAATCCAATTACAATTATTTGTATTACTTTGAATTAATTTTATAAAAAATAATAAACTTATTATAAATTGAATTGTAATTAGATAACCATGTGAGTCTAAACTTTCTAATCACATACTTTTCAAGAGTATTGAGGGATAAAATGTCAAGATTGTGCATGTACGAAATGATGAGTAATTAAACCCTAATATCTAATAAAAATGATTAAATAAGAATTTAAAAGTTAATACTTAATAGGTCACACAGAAAATGAATTCATATTTGGGACGCAGGGTCTAAGCAAGTGTACTCTGATGCGGCGCGGGGTTTAGTAGAGGATTCTGAGAAGAGAGAGAAGATGGGGAAGAAGACGAAGAAGCCCGGCAAAGGCAAAGAGAAAACCGAGAAAAAAACCGCAAGAGCCGAAGAGAAGAAAGCTCGCAGGGAAACCAAAAAGCTCTCTCCCGAAGATGACATCGACGCCATTTTGGTAATAATAATGCTATGTATTATCTATTCTCCATTTCACGAAACAATCAAACTCGTATTTGACAACGTTCACAGTTGAGTATTCAAAAAGAGGAAGCTAAGAAGAAGGATGTCCACGTCGACGACAACGTTCCCGCGCCTTCTCCTCGTTCCAACTGCTCGGTAACTAACTAACTAACTAACGCCGTTAACTCCTCTTCTCACTCAGTCACTCACTCACGTGTTCTCGTCGTGCAGCTCTCCGTCAATCCCTTGAAAGAGACCGAGTTGGTTCTCTACGGCGGCGAATTCTACAACGGGAACAAGGTTACAGAGTTTTAAACTAAACGCGATTATTGTGTTTGTTTGTTGATTTAGTGATTTTGTGATATGATTGATATCTGAGTGAATTATTGTTCTTGTTGCTGCAATGTGAATTTGTGCAGACCTTTGTGTACGGCGATCTCTTCCGGTACGATGTGGAGAAGCTGGAATGGAAATTGGTTTCGAGTCCGAACAGCCCTCCTCCTCGCAGTGCTCATCAGGCCGTTGCTTGGAAGAATTATGTTTATATTTTTGGTATTTGTCTTTACTTTGGTGTTTTTAACTGGTGTCATATGATCTATTAGCCGATCTCATCTAGTGGGATAAATAAGGCTTTAGGTGTGTTTGGATTTTGAATTTCTGTTTAAAACATTGTCCACTGCCAATTCAGCCTTTTTTGCTCAGTCATGTTCAGTGGCCTTGGAATGTGTGAGAACCTAAAATCAAACACATTTTGTTGTTGTTGATAATTGATGATTGAGTTTACTAGCTTTTGCTGGCTGCTCACAGTTGAAAAATTTGTGTGGTGATTATTATTTTACTTTTGTTTGTACTTTAGGTGGCGAGTTTACGTCTCCAAACCAAGAGCGGTTTCATCACTACAAGGTTAAGCTCACATTGCCTTGCTTTTGTTATGGGACAAGAATGTGGTTTGGTGTGTATTGGATTTTGACTATTTGGTGATGTTGTTTTTTGGATTTTGATTTGTTTAGGATTTTTGGATGTTGGACCTGAAAACAAATCAGTGGGAGCAGCTTAATTTGAAAGGGTGCCCCAGTCCACGTTCAGGACATCGAATGGTATGTTCAGGTTCATGAGCTAGTGATGCACTCATTGATTTACTAGTAAGGGTGTCATATTATTGAATCTTTTATCAAACAGGTTTTTGGTATGTTTGTTTCGGAAAATGCTTACCATTCTGTTCTACTTCTACTTGAATAACATCATACTATTGTCTGGATTGCATTGCAAGTGTGAAAGTAGTATCACAACTTATGCAAAGATAGCATGTTTACAGTTCTGTTAGAACATGAGAGTTAAATGATCCACATCACAGCTTGATTTGGTTCATTTCAATTTCAATGTAAATTATTCCCATTTTGAGAGTGCAGTACAGCCATGTGAGAAATTAAATAACAAGAACAATTTATTTTTTTATATCATATATTTGTTTGTTCTAAAATCTAATGCTTTATTTTGGTTAATTAACAGATACTGTACAAGCACAAGATTATTCTTTTTGGTGGCTTCTATGACACTCTTAGAGAAGTGAGGTTGTTAATGCTGCTTAATTTTTATTGTTGATAATTTTTTATTGTCCATAATTATGTTAATTATATGTATGTGATTTTCTTTATGTGAGTAGTAATGAAAAGTTACACCATACACAGTATCATTGATTAGTCCCATGAAGTTGATTTGTAAAATCACATGTATTAAGCTCTCTGAAATTTATCCACATTAGTTGATTTTATGGAATTTTGAGAAAATGAAATTGATGTTTTGTGTTTTAATCATGACATACAGATGGAGGATGAATCAGTACTAGAAACTTATTGTATCATAGTTGTGTAAATATTGTATGTTATTGACCCTATAAAATTTAGATTTTGCATCTGATGTTCACTTTGTGTATAAATTTAAATGAAGTTCTTTACATTATTTACCAAGAGAGACCAGTCATTGGTATTGATTCACTTAATAGCATTTCTATGCCTGGTTAAGACATTTTAATTGATTATGCAGGTACTACAATGATCTATTTGTATTTGACCTTGATCAATTTAAGGTAAATATATCTAAATACCTGGGTTATTATGTTAATATGCTATTTTTACTATTCAAGTTCAGCACCAAAAGATCAGGCTGTTTGATTTGATGTAATAATGTTGATTTTGTGTTCATTAGTTTTGATTAATGCCAATGTGATTTTGTGCTACAGTGGCAAGAAATAAAGCCTAAGCCTGGAGCAATGTGGCCAACTGCACGTAGTGGTTTTCAATTATTTGTTTACCAAGATGATGTGAGTAAAATACTGATCTCCCTTACATGAAGCTAATTTTTGTTTTAAATTACTCGTAAAATTACTTGTATTTATGTGTTAGAACTGGTATAAAAAACAACAAGAAAGGTTGAATTTTATTGGCTGAAAAATGGGAAAAATTTCCCTTGAAAAGTCTGGATCCACTCCTTATGCAACTCTACATTCACCATAAGTTTCTAACTTGCAGAACTTCAAGGGTTCTCACCTCCCAATGCCCAAAGGCCTCAATTCTCTCAAATATTGACGAGATTTTTTACCTCCCCTCTTATTTATAGGCAACATGCCTTATATCTTTAACCACTATCCTAACTATCTAAATAATGGGTATCTATCATTATGTTTATTACTATAGTAAAGTTTTCCCCTATGTGCTGTATGATTAATTTGTGTGGCTCTATAAAGTAGTTTTGAAGTTCAGAATATTGTCTTCTTAACAGAGTTCCTTTCACATTGCAGATTTTTTTGTATGGAGGCTATTCAAAAGAAGTTTCTTCTGATAAGAACAACTCTGAGAAAGGAATAGTTCATTCAGATATGTGGTCCCTTGATCCTAAGACTTGGGAATGGAACAAGGTACTTTGAAGTTTAAGTTTAATATTTAGTGAATATTTATATTCCTCTTCTTAGGCAAGTTTGAGCTTTCTTATATCTTTGCCATGCCCACTAACTAAATTGACTTTAGTCAGTGTTCAATAGCATCACAAATTTCTTTGTTTATGCTTCAATTTTATTATATAATATTTTTCTCTTATATTTGCTTCTCTCTCCTTCCCCTCATAGGCTCATACACACCCCAAGGCACACTGAAAAACAATGCATTTTATTATCTTTTTGTACAACTGATTTTTTTTTTCATCATCAAAACCCTTCATGACAGGTTAAAAAAAGTGGAATGCCTCCTGGACCTCGTGCTGGGTTTTCCATGTGTGTTCATAAGAGGAGGGCTCTGCTATTTGGTGGCGTTGTGGATATAGAAGTTGAAGGTTGGCTTTTGTTTTTCATAATTATTATTTTTGCAATTTATAACACAGCTTATATTTTTAAAGCAAGTGATTGGGGAAGTCATCTCTATGGTTTGTAACAATTAATAAGATCAGACAGTCAGCTCAAATTCTCTTTTGAGGGGGTGTATTTCATTGTTTATGCTTGCTGTGAGGCTAGTATCCTAATTGCACCAACACTGCAGGTGATGTAATGATGAGCTTGTTTTTGAATGAGCTTTATGGCTTTCAGTTAGACACCAATCGCTGGTGAGTCCCACATTTCATTTGTGCTTAATATGTCGTATTATGAAGTTTCCATTTATAAACTGAATTCTTCCATTGACTCTTCATTCCAAGTCATTGTAATTTTGCATTTTGCTCTGTAATTGGTCGGTTTCTGCATATACTGCTTAGAGCATAGGTGTACTATCACATTTAATGCTTCTTGATTAGCTTATTTAATCTTGTTTGGGTAATAGGTATCCTCTGGAGTTAAGAAAGGAGAAGTCGACTAAAGACAAGGTAGATTGGATTTAATGCATATATACTTCTGATCTCATGAAAATTGTTCCCCATTTTAAAGCACATCCTATGGACTGTTCTGCAAGTTATATTGCTTCTTAATTAAATGGGTTTTGCAGTTTAAAAAAATTGAACAAAATTGTCTTGATGATGTTGACAAGAAGATAAATCCAGCATTTACAGCAAGAGAAGAAACTGAGGAGTCAGAGGATGAAGAAAACAACATTGATGATATATCCAAGAATATAGCGTCAAATATGTCTATTGATGATGGTGAAACACTTACCAAATCTGAAGGAAAGCCCAAGGAATCCGGTGCTAAATTGGACATTCAAAGTTCTTTACCTGAGGTTGTGCTTTTGGACCATCTTATGACACTACTCCTATTTTTACCAGATATTGATTAATGAGTTTTTTTATTTTCCTCCAAATTTTTAGGTAGTGAAGCCTTGTGGACGTATTAATGCCTGCATGGCCGTTGGAAGAGATACATTATATATATATGGTGGCATGATGGAGATTAAAGATCAAGAAATCACTCTTGATGATTTGTATTCTTTGAACCTTAGTAAACTTGATGAATGGAAGTGCATTATACCGGTTTGTCATTTTTTCTCAAGTTAACTTGCTTTTTACCAATACGTGCATATGTTCTATAACATAGTTATCAATAGCAGTGTGTAGCAGCTGACTCCAAAAATGCTAAGTGGTTTAGCCCATAGCGGGATGACTGCTATTTTCAAACATATTATACAGTTTATATAATTTATACTAAATACATCTAAAAAAAAATACTAAAAAATATTGACATGTTCATAATTAACAAAAAAAAGGTTATAGATGACCTAACTAAAGGAAAACATATGCTCTTAAGCAAAACATACGAGTAAATAGTAACAAAGGATACCATGTCTAACTAAAGGGACAGTGACAAAAGGAGTGAACAAGACACTAGATAGATGACCTAAAAAAGACATCAGAGACTTGGACTAGAGAGACAAAAACAGAGAACATGGACAGATGGAGCTAAGAGAACAAAAGATTGATGAGAATAAGAGAACGCTGAGGACAAGAAAAAAACTGAGAATGAGAACAAGAGGTAAGAAAGCTGCTAGACAGGTTGTCGGAGACTCGGAGAGTCTCTGGAGGGTCATAAAATGCTTGCTAGAGGGGTCCCAAACTCCCATGGGGGTTGTGTAGTAGTCGCCAGGTAGGAGAGGAGACAAGCGAGTCATGATATATATTAACTTTGAAAGGGTTTTCTACAAGCTGAAACATTTTGTTACCCAATATTACCTCCATAAAATGCCCCTAATGTTAATATTGTAGGCTAATTCTCAAGATTTTGGACACCATCAGCATAGTGGTGCTATAGCACTGTGAATGCCCTATTGCTGCCACTACGACCCACTACAGTGAAGTGTGATTCTATAACAGTGCATATAGTGGTCAGGGGCTGCTATATAGCAGTGCTATTGACAACCTGCTCTATGCTATAGATTCAAAGTCATAATATTATACCTCTAGGAAATCAGATGTACGCAAATCTCTTACATATTAACACTTTTTCTGTTCTTCAGACTGAATATCAAATTGTTCTATTTTAGGATCTCTGTCTATGTCTATGTTTCTCTCATAATAAATGGTTAATTAAGAAATAATTTGAGTTGTTGGCTGATAAAAGTATGCTACTGCAAAATTGGTTAATGTTTGTACCTTACCTAGTTCCAAGAGTCCAGGACACCTCATTACTTGCAATGCTCTAAGTATTATTAAAAAGTCACCTATCTAAATATGTGCTACTGATTAGATCTTATCAGATTACAATAATTTTTGACTAAGTTGTATTATACGAACTTAATTTTTATTGATAATTTTTCTCATTCACAATATCATCAAATCAAATTTAACTACTGAAAGGAAAAGATGCTTTTCCAGTTCTTCCCCTCAAATAATTAGGGAATATATATCAGGATTTAATTATAAATTATAATGTGAACTTGGTGACTTTTCTGATTACAATGTACAAGACTAGATCTCTGAATATGAGCTATGCTGAATCACTGATGCTGTTAATATAGCTTTTGTTGATTCAGCTTATTTAATTTAAGAATATATTGTGATTGTAATTTCCTAGTTATATACACATTTTTACTCTATTTGCTATAACCTGACTTAGCCTTACTTCAACCCAGGTGTCAGAATCTGAATGGGTGGAAGCTTCAGATGATGATGAAGAAAATGAAGATGATGATGAAGATGAATCCGATGGTGATAGTGCAACTGATGAGGATGAAGATGATGAGGAAGAGGACGAGGAAGAGGTACAGATTCTAACTTTGTAATTCAAACAAGAAAAAAAATAAATGAATTATTCCCTCCTCTCCTATGTTTTCCTGTTATGTCACATACTGAGAACCTAGTCAAAACCCTCATTTTTATTAAAGTAAATAAGGCTACAATTAGCCTCAAAATAGTGTTATGCCTTGCTACCTCGTGTAGGCTATGGTCAAATGTCATTCCCTTATTTAGATTAACAGAAATGGGGGTAAAGGCATTTATTTGGTGTAAGCTGAAATTAAGGTTTAAATGGTTGGGCACCAAATTGAATCTTTAGTGCAAGTGTGCAACTTTTCCAAATGAAGTATTCTTCCTTGTTCTCAATATACAAGGTTGAACAAGAGTAAAACTGACATTTGACCATGCAACATCCATGAGCCAACATCTTTCGTTAATGAATATATAAGTGTGAGAGCATTTTGAGTTAGTTGTAGTAACTAGTAATTTTATAATTAAAGAAGATTTTAGGTTTATAATAATAAAGGGGATGCTTGTGTACTAAATGCAAAATACATGGGAAAGTAAAATAGTTTATTAAATCTAACACAAACAGAAAAAGGGTAGAAAACAACAGAATATACTATCCTTTTGGAATTCTGCCTCTTTACTTTTCCTTTCATTATTTCAATTCACTTGTGAGTTGTTGATTTCTTTCTCTCTTGTTTTGGATATTTTAAAGTCATCCTATTTCCATGGAAAGATCTGTAATGGGAACAAAAGGGGTTCTCTTTAAGATTCTTTGTTTTTTGCTACATGTTACCATATCCTTAACAGTTTACAGTAAATAATATTTTGATGGATAAAAAATAGACCTGTTGAACTAGTCACTCGTGACATGATATTTGCCCTTGGCAAAAATTGTAATTCATGATAAACATTAAGCATTTCTAAGGTATTTTTCCTAAACATGCAATTGCTATTCCACACAGATAATGTTCAAACGTATGTGTGATCAACTCTCCATAACCAGAAAGTTTATTTTTCTCCAAAGCAAGGTTTCCTACATTATTAATTTGTCTTTACCTTTTCATCACTAGGCTCAGAATGCATCAGCTCAGGTGGGAGATGCTGTTGCTTTAATCAAAGGGGTGGGAAAGACTCTGCGTAGGAAAGAAAGGAGGTCACGGATAGAGCAGATTAGAGCTAGTCTTGGCTTGTCAGACTCACAGAGAACACCATCGGTAATATATTGAAATTTATTATAGACATTTTAGACTGTCAATCAAAACATTGAAACAAGTGAGTAAATAATGTTTTATTATTTTTCTTGAGCTTATGATTTCTTGTACTAGTACCGTAGTACATTTGTTGATTGATTGTACCTGGTTGTCATTGTGCCTTTAAAAACATCTCTGGGCTTTCAATTAGTATTTTTCTTATCCCACTGTTTTCTTAATTGAATTATTGTTGCATCTAAAGCCAGGAGAAACCTTGAGGGATTTCTACAAGCGTACAAATATGTATTGGCAAATGGCTGCCCATGAACATACTCAACACACTGGAAAAGTAGGTTTTCTCTTTTCCTTCTCTAATTATATGATTCTCTTATAACTTCCCTTGTAAAATCATATGATCTTTAGTAATTCAATTTGTGTTATGAACCTAGGAAAGGGACATGAAAAATTTACAGAAACAAGCAAACAAAATGAACAATTTTATTCAGCACATGAGAATAGGAGAAAGATTTCTTCTTCGAGTTTCCCCTTTAATATGAATTTTCTTATTATATAAATGAATTCTTCAATTCTTATTCCCCATATTTATCTCACCACCAATCTCCTCTAGGGGAGGCCAAATTTTATTTTTTGTACAAAGAAAGTGTAAAGTGTAAACGAGTTATACCCTTCTTGAACAAGCCCTAACATTGTCTTTTGCCAATTTGAAATGAAACATAGCGAACGGAACATAATTATTTTGATATTTGGTTAGCTCTCTTTTATGTTCCTTCCCCTACCCTGATTTTTTTCATATATATATATATACAAATACACACTAATGAATGCCTCATGTCTTGTGGTAAAATTCTGCTGTATCATAGGAACTCCGCAAGGATGGTTTTGATCTTGCTGAAGCTCGGTACAGGGAGCTAAAACCTATTCTTGACGAGGTAATGTCTTGTCACACTCATTTGTAGAGTATTTGTTACTTTCTTTGTAAATAAGTAGTTTCAAGTTGTTTTCTTTGGACACTGCAGCTGGCTCTATTAGAAGCTGAACAGAAAGCTGAGGAGGCCGAAGGGCCAGAAACTAGTGCAAAGAAAAGAGGCAAGAAGAAAACTAGAAATTGATTATTTATTTAGCACGAGATTTGGGTGCCGTCAAGAATGTAATAATATTATTGTAATATGTATGCAATTTTGATTATTTAGTTTGATGTCATTATCTGCAACGATTGTGCCAAGAATTTTGTGCTCATTATTAATGTGTGTCGCATGGTCACGTTACATGTAATCAATCAGAATATGTGCTATAGAAAAAGACAAGAGTTAAACGTGTTTGTTTAAAATTACTTTAGTTGTTTAATGGTCTTTAAAATATGGCATACATTACCGTTGCTCTCCCTTTATATCTCCAATATATGTAATGTTTATACGCTTGAAGATGAAATTGAGTATTAGCTGTTGTTCATTTTTTGTGTCTTATCATCAAATCATGATTAATAATTTAGTATTGAACCACGATTGGTTAAGACTTAATCTAATGATAAAATGTTGATTGGGTGCTTTATCGTTGCTCGAAAGATATATGTTGAAGATGGGAATGTACGGTTGGGTATAAACGAAGTTATCGCTGAATATTACTTATCTTTAGTAACTTCACTTGAATATAGACATTTTTCTTGAATATAATTATTTCTTAAAAGGAACTAATGAGTAATGGCATTTAATATTTTTTTATTACATTGCCAAATACTTTTCAACTCTATTTTAAAATAGTGAAATTTATTAAAATGTTGGAACAGATTGCATTGCCAAGTTCAGGACCTCGCCACTAGTTTTTATTTATGTGAATAGTAGTAGCATGTGCAATAGAAGAGGGAATTTATCAAAATAATAATTAAAAAAAAAGTATAAAGAGGGAAGCAAACTAAGCACGTAAAAAGAAGAGTCTAACAAGCCATTGCTTTCTGCAACATAAATAACTGTATTTCTTATTCTTATTCTTTATCAAGTACTGCCAAAGTTAAAAGGACTTTGAAAAATTCCTTCGATTACCGTATCTTAAAAGAAGAACCCACCGCAGTCTCTACAGTCTCCAAGGGTCATACATGACATTTACATTTACATAATACACACATTATATTATATATAAAAGTGTAAATACAATTTCTTTGCGCATGCAATGATTTATAATTTTATATAATGCCTTTTGAAATTTAAAGCTGCCTTATGTTTACAAATTGATAAAATTCCAAAAAGGGTATTTTGGTATCAGCTGCACTGCACGCGTGGCTATGTTCTGCCCTGCCTCTCTATTAGTAGTAGTAGCCAAACCCCAACTTGGAACAAAATTAAAGGCAAAAATTATCGTACACATTCTTGAAAGTTGAAACTTTATTTGCTGAAAGTGGAATCTCACAAGTAACGATAAAGAAGGATACTCCTAACTTTTTCACATAAAATATAAAAAGGTCTTTTACTTATTTGCTCATCCAAATTAAGCTATGATCCATTGTTGTTGTTTTTTTACTGCACGGTCCATTGTTTTATGAATATAAGATATATAAATGAATAATTTGCTTTTTTATTGTGATTGACTATCATTGGGTAACTAAAAATGATTTAATTATGTAAACTCAAACTCAAACTGATTGACGGGAAAAAACAAATGGAGAAATAGTGCTTTAGATAACTCATAAACAACTTTAACATCTAAGGGTTTAAACTTTAAAGGCTAAAAATACTCAACATTCTTTAATAGTGTATCATTGTATGTAATTTATGTTTATTTTTGTTACATATTGCTACCAAGTAATCCAATAAAAAAACTGTAATTAATATTTGTTGGCGACGATGAACATATACCATGTAAATATTTATCTTTCAAAGTAATCTATTTCATATTCAATAATAAGATTCGAACTCTTAATTACAAAAATACAATCATTATGTTAAGTTTGTTTGTACCTACATTTCATGCATTATGTGTCTCTTGTTAAATCAATTCAAATACAATTAACAATTGTTAGTATAATTGGTAGTGACTTGTTTTCTTTAATCAAAATTACATATATTTATCTTCACTTAAATGATAATCTCAATATTAATAACAAAAAAGTGAAAAAAAAATCGTAAATAATGTTTTTCAAAGTATGAATAAAGTGAAATTTTAAGACAATTAAGAGTGAAAATAACTATTATGTAGCATACTATTAGAGACTAAAATGATCATTATTCATACCTATATTAAAAAAAATGTTCATGGTGAGTCTGTTTAACTTTTTTGCTATTGACTATGTTTGTACTTTGTACTAAACTTTCCTGAATGCAAACTTCATAGAAAGAAAACATTACTGGTTTCAAGTCCCTTTGGACATATGTCTATTTAATTTGCAATTATACAAAATCACTTGAGCTTGTCACGTTGAGGAAAATCAATATCATATATATTGCATATTAATAATTCTAAACAAAATCAAAGAGAGCGTGAGTGTTTTACTTTCCTTTTCTATTTTTTCGAGGCTTCGTGATTTTGACATATCTGTTATTTTATATTAAATTGATTCTAACAAACTCACACTAAGACACACACTAATATGTATCACAGGCTCATAAGATTCCCAGATGTGTATTGCCAAAATAGTCTTTGATTTGTAAAAGATTTTTATTTGGGGTTTTTAAATCTATCTTCTTGTCTTGCATGCTAATAATTGGGAACAAAATCAAAGAAGAATCGAGCACGAGTATTTTATTTCCTTTCTCTAACATCGTGGGACTTCGTGATTTTGAAGTACACGCTATTTTATATTGGATTAATTCTAACAATTTGACCTAAAGTTTCAACTTAAACGACACACTGCATCATTAAATTTATTAGTTCATCATTAGGATTAGGATTAGGAGTCAAATCCATATCATATGCTTAATGGGTGAGATTGGTTTGGTAGTAGAAGAAGAGAAAGAGGAATAAGTTGTAAATTGGAAACCTCTGCGAATAGAAGAAAATTAATTAATTAATTAATAATTAATATTTTTGAATTACATAAAATAAATATTAAATGACTTTCATGTTTTTTATGTATTATTTTTGTTAAATTTTTTTTTTTGTTTTTTTTAATTGATATTCCCAATACGTAGTTAGTCCTTGCATAAAAAAGGAAAAAAGTAATTCATTTCAATGGGTAAGTAATTAGTTTTGCCAAGGTACAATGACTTGCTCAGGATTCAAATCCTACTTATTAAAATAATTTACAAATTAGTTGATTAACTTACCAAACACACATGGGCAATGAACAAGAGTTATGAAAAAATTATAATAAACGAGTATTAAAAATAGTAGCAAATAAGTATTTAATGAGTTTATTAAGTATTTTTAATAACCTAAAAATATATATTAAATGACTCATATTTTTTATATAATTAAATTTATTAAATGTTTTCTATTTTTATTTAATAAACATTCCCAACACCTTGGTGGTTAGTCCTTGCAGGAAAAAAAAAAAAAAGAAGAAGGGAAAATGTATATAATTTTAATAGGTAAATGAATAAGAATGAAAATTGACCTAGCTCATCAAAACATTTATTTTAAGTTTTTCCTCTAAAACTCATAATAAAAAAACAGTTACACTACCAATAAGAAGAAGGACATTTTTTTTTTGTCTTACCAATAAAAATATCAGATCAAAACAAGAAACTTGTTGATATATTAATTAGAAGAATGAAAAACGACATTGATATATTAATTTCCCAACTCATAAAAAATATTAAATATTTCCCAACATTTTTTTGTTAATTGATAAGCACGTAAAGAAGGTACCAGTTGGCATTTTGTGTATGCATTTAAAAAACGAAAAGAACAGCGCATATAAATAAGCTAGGAATGATGAAACCAACCACCCTCACCTCAAAGTTGCACACTACTTTCTTCTCTTCTTCATAATATAACCCCCTTTTTTGGCTATCTCCACACGTTAACATCAGTATATTCACTCTTGCATGATATCATCCACTTTAATTACCAGATTTTCTCTTCCTCTTTACTGTTTAAGCGTTACCACCCAGATATTCACGCAAAACGCAAACTCACAACACACAACAGCATAAAAAGCGTGCCTTGAGAAAGTGTGATGGGAAGAGATCATCTTTGTGCAAGTGGGAAAATGGAAGGCTTCAGAAACTCGTGGTCCCGAATGGAGAAGGCCTTAAACGACGCCGTTGCAAGGAGCTTTGTTGGGAGGTACTTCAAGTTGGAAGCAAGGAATAGTTGTTTCACGAGGGAGCTTCGTGCTGCCGTGGCCACTTTCGTGACCATGGCATACATCATCACCGTGAATGCTACCATCATCACGGTCTGCGGCGGACCATGTTCAGCCACAGACTGCTCCGGTCCGGCGGAGCCGGAGTGCACGGTGAAGTCCAACGTTGGGTATGAGAGTTGTCTTGCGAAGACCAAGAGTGATCTTGTTGTGGCCACTGCTGTCTCGGCCCTTGTTGGGTCTGTTGCAATGGGCCTCTTCGCGAACCTACCTTTGGGCCTGGCCCCGGGTATGGGGCCCAATGCTTACCTTGCTTTTAACTTGGTTGGTTTTCATGGAACTGGACCACTCTCATACCAAACTGCATTGGGTGTGATGTGTCTTGAGGGGATTATTTTTCTTTTGATCTCTGCTGTTGGGTTGAGGGGGAAGCTTGCCAAGCTCATTCCTCACTCAGTCAGGCTTGGCTGTGCTGCTGGAATTGGGCTTTTCATCGCCTTTACGGGCCTGCAGGCCGGTCTCGGTGTTGGGCTTATTGGGCCGGATCCTGCTAATCTGCTTACCATTACGGCCTGCAAAGCTGTGGACCCAGAAACTGGGGCCTGCTTGGGTGGTAAGTTGCAAAGCCCAAAGTTCTGGCTTGGCACTGTTGGCCTCCTCATCACAAGCTATGGGTTGATGAAGAATGTGAAGGGGAGCATGATTTATGGCATTCTTTTTGTGACTTTGGTGTCTTGGCTTAGGCACACTGAAGTTACTTATTTTCCTGACACCCCACTTGGTGATGCAAATTTTAACTATTTCAAGCAAGTAGTTGGTTTTCACAAGATTGAATCCACTGCTGGGATTCTCAGGTATGTTATTATATCCGTACATTTAGATTCTCTTTCATTTTCATTCAATTTTTTTAGTTTCTTATTTCCAATCACATTTACGAAGTTTTAAATTGCTCTTACAATCACCTTACACTCTATATGGGGTGTATGTTTATTTTTCCTTATCAGGTTTAGTGGTTTAAACCGAAGGGAAGTTTGGGTGGCCTTGGCTACTTCATTATACGTTGATGTGCTTGCCCTCACAGGCACAATGTACACCATGGCAGAGATTGGTGAGTTCGTGGACGAAAAAGGACATTTTGAAGGCGAATACGTGGCATACCTGGTTGATGCAGGCAGCACCATAGTGGGTTCAGCATTGGGTGTGACACCCACAGCAACATTCGTAGAGTCATCAGCAGGTTTGAGAGAAGGAGGACGCACAGGACTAACAGCAGTTTTCATTGGCTTCTTCTTCTTCTTGTCACTGTTCTTCACTCCTCTGCTTTCTAGTGTTCCTCCTTGGGCTATAGGACCCTCACTTGTGATGGTTGGCGTCATGATGATGAAGGTGGTGAAGGACATTGATTGGACCAACACAAAGGATGCTGTGCCTGCTTTTGCCACAATGATCCTCATGCCTCTCACTTACTCCATTTCCAATGGGATCATTGGTGGGATTGGACTCTACATTGCTCTTAGCCTCTATGACTATGCTACTAGCTGTGTGAGTTGGTTGAGGAAGATGAGGAGAATGGTGGCCAAGGAACAGAACCAAGTTTCTGCTACCGCGGCTGTTGAATCAACGGTGGAAATTATATGAAATGCTCTAGTTTTACAAGTTTTTGTTTATAGATCCTAGTCTAGAGTCACAGAATGAATTGCATTCAGTGTAATCCTAGATATATATATGTATTTTAGCGTAGTAATTGATAGCCTCCTCATGAGTGGGAACTTGACACTTGTAGGGTTGTTTGTATTTATTTTAGTTGGAGAGTATAATTTGTGAGTTGAAATTTTCTGCCTTATATTTAGTTTAATTTTATTCTTAAATGAGGGTACAAGAAAAGAAAATTAGAGTAGGATAATACGTTGCATTCTCAAGTCCATCTGATCAGGTAAGAATAACAACTACAAAGAAGGTTAGCTAGTTCAATAATGTAAACACCCTAAACCACCTCTAGGTCGACCCTAGTGTATATTTATAAAATGGGAAGTTAAGAAAACTTTAACAATTATTATTATAGCTAAAAAGTAAGCAATACTTACCACTTTATTGTTATTATTATGTTAGTAATAAAATTAATAAGATTTATTTATTTTTAATCATAAATAAACACCCACTAAAACAAGAACAAGAATCATAGATATTGCAAAATAGAAGCCAGTTTTTCATTGACGTGAAGCCATTGTGGTACAGGAGTCTAGGATCTACAGTTCCAAAAAAAAAAAAAAAACCCAAACACTGCATATGCATCTCTGTACTACTAATACCAACTAACATCATGACTTGTGAACTATACTCACAGCTAATATACGTTGATACCTGCTCTCAGGGTCATGCTCAACCTCAAAAACACACTCATCTCCTGGTTCAATGTTATTAGCTCTGCTAAAATCTAACCATCCATGTGTCAGTAACCGTGGTTGTTCGTGGTATAATACAGGCCACAATCTTCTCAGTGGATCCCGAAGGAACACTACCATCTTCCTATGCTGGAATATTGGTTTTACCCAGACAGTCAAAGGCAGGTATTCGGGCAGTTTCTGCAGTAAATACAAACTACAAGTGGTCAAAACACACAAGAATGAGAAACTGCATGTGATAAGCTAAATGAAAGTAGTAAATTTAGGCATTCAAAATGGCTCTAGGCAAGTGTAGCTATCTTAAATACAGCAGGAAGATGAAGATTTCACCGATGAGTAAGTGTAGCCTAGAACACACTACATAAGTGAACTTAACACTACACTATTATCCAAAACCTCAAAAGACTCGGGTTTATGGGTCTTTGTTTCACTTATATGTCTATGTGAGACTTCCTTCGCACTTCTATTGAAGTGAAACTCTTCCATTGGAGAACAATAAAAGTACTTACAGTATTGTACCGAAGTTTTGTGCTTAACACAATTCCAGTTTGTAATACAAAATCAATTTGCAGCATAAAATATATAATATAACAATGTATAGAGACAAGATCAATCAGGGTAGGTTAACATCATACAAGGGAAACATTATCATCGGTCACCACACAGGAGATAGGGGGTGCAGTTTTAAAGAGACTCTCATTATCTTGATTAGACATGCCAGAGTCCATCTCTTCCTTAATCTCATTTGGCAACCCTACAATGACACAGAAAAATTATCCATGTGAAAGAATCTGGTAATGTAAAGAGAAGTGCATACACAGAGTGAGTAAAAAGTATAAAACAGAATTGTGGGAAGCAAATTCAACACCTGTTGCTCCCAATTCATCAAGAGTCTCAGGTTCTTTCTTAAAATTTTCAGGCGTTTCACCTGTAATCATAATGGTTAATCAATTGATCAGGTTACAGAACATACTTATAAACTGAGAACCTGTTAAATGTGCATTGTTGCAGATGCAGACAAGTGCTTGTACACAGGAAATGAATAATGAGATCTAAAGTGATAAGAAACTTCAATAGAAGTAGTCGAAAAGAAAACAACACCTGTTACATTCAATTTATCAATAGAACAGCACAATTTGGGAGTTATGTCCAGAGGCAATTTCTTCATTTCACCTGTGATCATAATAACTGATTAATAACCAGGGAAAATTAAACTGCTTGTTTGAGAAAATAAATATTAACTGAGAAGATGCACCATTTTCAATATGAGCATCTAAGGGATTTGAGATCCCATTGAACGTCTGGTATGTGTCGCAAGAACCACCAATATGCAAAGCAGGTTCCTTTTCGGTTATTGCAGCCTGATCACGTACTGAAAATAAGCCAATGTGAAGTAAAAATATTAAAAAGCTGAATCTAGGAAATCATCACATATTCACTTGTACTACAAGATAAACCTAGAAGCCTGAAGCACTACAAGTGTGTATAACAAATTAAAGTTTTACTAGGGCAACATTTATCTGATCCTGTAGCAAAGTTAAGTGCATGCTTGGTCTCCCAAACTATAGATTCAGATAATTTGCTGTTTCATGGGTTTGTTTTATGTCCCTCCATGTTTTTTTTTTTTTTTCCTTTTGTGACCCTTTGTTCTATTAATGAAATCAGGTGGCTTGGTTTGCTGTCAGGTTAGTAGCAATTGTGGTGCCAACCTAGTTGGGATCATAGTTACTCTATCTAGCATCCGCTTTCCTTTTTGCTAAAAAAATAAAATAAATGCATGTTTGGTTTGCAGTTGGAAGTGCTGCAATGTGCATTCCAATGCAAATTTAACAGACAAAAGCAAAATGAACGCAAAGCATGCATCTTGATTCGTTGGCAAGATTACTTTTGCCTCAAACCTAATTTTGCAACGGATTCCAAAACATGCCTTAAATCTAGAAATGAAAATGAAGCTACTCTGTTACCTGTAGTACCTAAGTCCTTAGATAATTGGTACTCTTGAGCTTCCCCCTTGAACATGATGGCTTTGTTTTCTTCAATATTCAAAGTAGAAGTCTTGTCATATGTGGTTTTGTCTGCCTCGCCTAGATTTCCTCCAGACATTTCAAGTTCAGATATATCTAAGGCAGCTCCCATACTGAATATCCCTTCAAACATAGTATCTTTATTACATACAATTGCATCATTTTCAAATATGGGGGATCCATAATCAACATTAGAAACTCTTAATGGGTCTTCATCAGCACCATGGCTCTGGTCAAATCCTATGCTTGTTGATGGGTCTTCATGGTGTTCTGATATGCACATAAGTTGGCCACTCTCTTTACCATTTTGTGGTGCTACTGAGTCATCAACCTTGCAGCGCTGGCTTTTCATTTTTGGCACATGATGCTTGGAGAGAACTAAGGCATTAGATTGTTCTTGTCTAACTGGCGAGCCATTTCTGCCCCTACTTCTTTTCTTCTGCTTTCTTGGTTTGGGAAAATCAAGCCTTTCACATGCAGATAGATCGTAAATCTTGACATCAAAGTGCAAATCCTTAACGTAATTGAATACCAGAAGATATCCAACTTTAAGCCCATGATCCAATGAAAACACACTCCATCCTTCCTTGAAAGCAAAAGAGCCGTTAACTTCTGATACTTTTACATTCCATTGCCGCTCACTTCGATCATTGAGAACGATTGTCTTATTAACCAAGTTTGACACAGTACTACTAAAAGCAGGAGGAATATACTGCAGTTTAAAAATATGTTGAGAAAATAATGTACAAGATCAGAACCCAAAAAAAAGTAGTATAAAGATAAATGGATGGACCAAAGCAAAACGCAGACTCAGACTGTGATCTGCTTCAGGCAATTTCCTCACTTGTATGGTGTACCAAGCTCTATAATAAGAAAAAATCACTTGAATATTCTTACAGAAGCAGAGAAGTTAAGCGCAATAGTAATGAAGATGAGGTATATATCGAGAAGAGTTCAAACCAAAATCTTATTTTGTCAGAAGGGATCAATTGTTTTTGGTCTATGCATATTTCCTCGGCTAATAATGAGAGTTTTGTAGGTCAGGAATTTTGGAACCTTCGGAAGAGTCATACAAATTATGTGAACAGCCAAATATAAAAGGAACTGAACTTTGCACTTCAATCTCAAACTTATAGCATTTAAGAAACATAATGAACAATGAAGTGAAACACATTACTCTTAAACAGAATAAAAGAGATGGTATGTAATATATGGATGTTTGAAAAGGGAAAGTAAAATTTAGGAGAGAAGATGAATATGATATAAACAAACCAGAGTTTTTAAATATTCTTGCGTAGCGATGAGCTTGAAGAAAGAGGTAGGTGAAGGTGAAACTTGTTTCTTGCCGTCCATTTCTCTCTTCTGACCACTCAACTCAATGTTCAAATTTTTCTTCTTCACAACACACTAAACATTTTATTTTATTTTATTATTATTATTTACAGGAACAGCATGTAGGTCTTAGCAGGGACGAAGCTAGCAGAAGTGCAGAACAGAACCCCATAGGAATGGAGAGAGAAATAGAATGGCCAGTAGCAACTTAGCAAGTCAATCAGCAGTCACGTACGTTACCTTCTCTGAACACGTGACGCGAGAGTGAGATTGCAAGGTCCCACGGTTATTATTAGTTGTGTTGTGTTTTGTTTTTTTCTCATCATGTTTCTTACTAGGCTTACTGTCTTGCTTGCTGTGTACGCCTTCTCTCACAGCAACGTAAAATTGGCTAAAATATTGTTTTCATGTGTTTTTTTTTTTTTTGCCATTTCATTTTTGACCTTTCTGTTTTTAAATTTTATTTTATATATTTAATATGTTAGGTTATGTTATTCAAAATTGGATAAAAAATTAACTGAAAAATTAGTTGGTAACGATTTAACTTATAAGCTAATTTATTAAATAGTAAAAGTTCAATAAACTATACGGTAGATTAATTGGAAAGTATCAAATAAAAAAAATGGACCTATTCATATAATATTTTTTTATAAATATTAATTTTATTTTATGATTAAAAAGTATACTTTGATGTGTTATAATTTTGATTTTTTAATAAATTTTAAATTCTTATAATTTTTTATTATAGACAAATTATTTTTATTACTTTCTTAGTTTTACATATTACATGTTTTCACATAATGTATTATATTATTAATCTTATACTATAATTTAAATTATTTTAAATTAAATTTAAAATAAAATAAAATAATACTTAAATGAACATTATATAATTATCATCATAATTAAATAAACTGTGTAGTAAAAATATTCAAAATAAAAAATCTAACAATTATATTTTGAATTTCATGATAGAAAATAATATATTAAATATTATAAATATTATAATATTTTAAACAAAGTGTAATATAAAAATCCATAAGAAACATAATAAAAATAAAAATAAATAAATAATAAAATCTATTAATGATCTGTTGATTCAATTATTAATGGACTTGATCTTTTTAAATAAAATAACTTGCCTAATTTGACTTCAATTGAAATCATCATTTGTCAAATTTATACTACATATATTCATTATTCTAAATTTCAAAATGATTAATTTTAATTGGGTAAGATATAAATTGGTCCCTCAATTTTTTTTAAATTTATAATTTTAGTTCATCAACTTTTTAAATATCAGTCCTAATCTTTCAATTTTCATTCCGTTTGTAAAATTGATCATTCTATTTATATGTTTTATTAAATGTTTATTTTTTTTTCACGTTTTAAATAAGCACATACCACGTGTATATTGTTAATTTAAAAAAAAAAATCATTTTTTTATTTCCCCCCATTATCCCATTTCCTAACCTAATTTATTAATTTGCTAATCAAGCCCCATCTTGTCAAACTTCATCCTCTCCGTTGCACTTCATCTTCTCTGTTGAACCTCATCCCCTTTGTCAAATTCCAATCTCGTGAACTTATCCCCTTCGTGAACCCCATCCCCTCCACAGTTGAGGATGTGGCTACGATTGAAGACGTGGGTTTTGAGAGCGTGTTTATGCAAAGTAACAGAGAGAACTAGATTGTGTTAAGGGTTAGTGACATGTATACTACAAGAGATGTTTGGGTTTTGGAGGTGATGTCAAGTGGCATCCAAGGGGTGAGGTAGTTTTAATTTGATACGGAGTTGAACAAGGTTGATGGTTGATGTGGTGTTTGACCATCAAGTTATCAGTTCGAGGTCATTGGTTGATGAAATTGAGTTCAGAAGTAATAGGAAGTTTAAATTCCCTATTAGGAATCTTTATGCTAGGATAGCTGCTAAAGATGGTTAAGAAATCTACTATGTTTTGCCTTTTTACTTTCAATTTGTTTCTTAGTGTGAGAATCTCCTTTTGATGACAATTATTTTTCTTTAGTAATGTTTGTGTTTTCTTGATTTGGTTTCATTATAGCTTATTTTGTTTATTTATTTGTCCTCCGAGGTTCAACAGAGATGATGAGGTTCACATAGAGGATGGATTCATATGAATGGGATTCGATGAAGAAGATGAAGTGGGACGGAGGGGATGAAGTGCAATAGGATCAAGGTTAGGTTAGCAAATTAGTAAATTAGGCTAGAAAAGTGGGATAATTGAAGGAAATCAAAAAAATTAAAAATATATTTTTTTTAAATCTAAAATATACACGTGACATGTGTGTATTTAAATCGTGAAAAAAATACTCAATAAAATATATGGACAGAAATATTAATTCCATGAACAAAATAAAAGTTAAATAACAATATTTAAAAAGTCAAAGGACCAAAGTAAAAAATTTTAAAAAGTTAAAGGATTAATTTCATAAAATTTAAGCATATTGAGAATTTTTAATAGTTATAACTTTTTTGATCAACTTTTAAAAAAGCATACAAAAACTAACAACATTAAGCTTCAAATGTTTAAATTAAATTCAAATTTGAAACAAAAGTTTAATAAACTCCAACAAAATTCTTAATATTCCCACGGCTAATAGAAATATCAAAATAAACTTGGTCAAATGAATCGACCATTAGATTTTATAGATTAAGTCAGATTGAACTTAAAAAACATATATTAAATTGAACGAGACTAATCTATCTCAAATGTTTAATCTAGAAGTTAAATAAGCCTAGGTTCAACAGGTTCATTTAATACTATAATATTAATACAATAGTAAAAATAATTGTTATTAAAAAAACACTAATCTATCCTAACTCGTAAATAATCCCTTAGTCCCGACAAAAATTATTTAATTAGAACAACTTTTTAAATTATAGATTAAATTTGTTCGTTTAACATAGTAAAAATAGAGAAATACATTTAAGTATGCTAAATATCTATCTTAAAAATATTAAATTCATTATATTTTTGAGTTAATGGATATGTAGTGTTAACCATAATCATTTATTTATATATTTTAAAATAATTTTATAAAAATTAATTTATTTATAAATTATAAATGAAAGTTAGCTTATTCATCATAATTAAATGATTGTAATTGATAGATATTTTTTAGTGTTAGTGTTAATACATTATCATTATCTTTTATATTTTTAATTACTATGAAAAATAGAACATACTTTATACATTAAAGAGTATTTTATTATACTTTTGTGGTTATTCGTTTTTCTCGTGTTCATTGGACTATTTTTCTCAATTTAATTCCCCCCACTTTATACTGTCTTTAGTTTCGGACCGTACAAACATTATTTCATTAAAATTTCTGGAGAAATTTTTTTATCATTTATAATTCACAAATAATAATAATTGTTTCGACTCAATTTATTTTTAAAATTATTTTATTCTGACCTTTTCCATTAAGTCATTGAGACAGCTTTTAAAAGGCAAATTGTTATGATTTGTTTTAAAATAATGATCACAAAAAATTAATTGAAATTTGACTGCCTCGATCGAGATTCAAGATATTTCAAAAATCCGCGTCATAAGAAAAGGAAAGAAACTTATGATTTTTGGACAAAAGGGCAGTATTAAAAAAAAACCCGCGTTCGAGTATATTACTTTAGGGTGTTCATAAATCGAACCAAATCGAACTAAACCGCGAAATCGTCCAAAAAAACCGAAAACCGATTAAACCGAAAAACCGCACGGACCAAAAATTTCCAAAACCGCATATTTTTTGCGGTTTGGTTCGGTTTTTGGATTTTATTATAAAAAACCGAACTAAACCGAACCAAACCGCATTCTATAATTATATTGATTTACTTTTAGATATTTAATATTATCTAGCTAACAATATTTTTATTTTTTATGATCATAATATGTGATTTATAGTATTTTTTTTTTAATAATAAATTTGTAATATATTATGACATATACTTTCATATATTACAAAAAGATATATTGATATTACTAAATAACATTAAATTAAATATAAAATGAAACATGATTTATTATTATGTTACAAAAAAAGTTAGTAATATCATTTTATAATAATGCTAAATAGAAGTAAAAATAATATTTTTTAAACTAAAATATGTAAATCAAAATTTAATAAAAAAAATATAAAATAATAATTATGTGAGTTTAATTAAAAAAATTAAACTATGATAATAGATTAAAAAAAAACCGCGAAACCGAACCGAACTAAACCGCAAAAAATTGGTTTGGTTTGGTTTGGATTTGATGTTATATTAAAACCGAACCAAACCGAACCGCGATTTTATTTTAGGTTTGATTCGGATCACTTTTTGCCCAAAAACCGAACCAAACCGCACCGCGAACACCCCTAATTACTTGTCCAATTCAATCGTCAAGATTTCAAAACAATGAAAACGACAAGCAAGAAAGAGAGAAATAGAAAAAGTAAAAGAAAAAAAATGAACGGAAAAGCCAACAACGCACTTGCTACGTTGCCATTGTCCTCGATCCGCGTTGTCTATTATCAAGCGAAACGGAAACCTTACTAGTTAAGTACTCGCTGGAGCAAAACCTTGGCAATTTCATTTTCAAAACACTCGTTATCGGAAACGCGCACACAGTGATCGAGTTTCGAAGAGAGCACGCGACGCCGAAGCCGCAACCATGGTTAGGGCTCGCGAGAACTGGGAGCAGCTGGTTCGCGCGACGCTGAGGAGGGAACAGCAGAGGAATGCGGGCCAAGGTCACGCTAGAGTCCCTAGCGGAATCGCCGGCGCGGTTCCGCCATCGCTCGCGCAAACCACTAACGTTGATTTGATCTTGCAGGCCGCCGATGAGATTCAATCTGAGGATCCTAACGTCGCCAGGATCTGTAAGTCTTCAATTCTCGCTTATTCGAAATGAAATTTCGCGAGTTTCGATTTTTCGATGCTGCGTGCGATTTACGTTGTCTGTGTGTGAATATGAGATCCGCGTGTGCATTGTAGTAGCCTTGGAGTTAGTTCGATTATGTTCTGGAAGTTAAGCTTTGTTTAATTTTATTTATTTATTTATTTATTTTAATTTGGTGATTTATGGGATTGCTATTATTGTAGATTGGGGAAACTTGTTTCTTATAAGGAATTTTGATTCAGTTGTAGCTGAAATGAATTATATGTTGAAGATGGAGTTATGTTGAGACTTGAGAACGAGGGTGGGAAATTGGAGGAGGTGTGACAGTGAGGCTTAGTGCGGAAGTGAACATGGTTGTGATACAGTGAGTGATATGATTTTAGCAGATGTGAAAATGGAAGGGGATGTTATGAACTGAAATGATGGAAGGAGGAGATAATACGGAGTGGCCTTCATTTTTCCTCTTCCATTTTTAGGTGGTGTGCATGCTTATTATGGGCTCATTTTTTCCTGTTTTAGCACTTGGGCTCTGGTTGGAACAGGGGAATGAAATGAGATGACAGTGAGTGAAACTGAAAAGAGATGAAAAGAAGAAATGAAAGAGAGATGAAAGTGTAGATGTTTGGTATAGATGAAAGAGAAATGTAAAGAGATGAAAGTGTTAAAATAGAGTGGTTATGTAAGTAATAAATAAATAAAAGTAAAATCATATAATTATGAATTTCCACTTTTGCCTTTAATGCTAAAAATAAGAGAGCAGCAGGTAAAGGGCAGACAAGGAATAACAAAATGTTACTTTACTTTGACTCCCTTTCATCTCATTTATGAGGGTCCTACCACATTGAGCCTTACTTTCATATCTTATCAGCTGTGCCAAACCCAAGAGCTGAAAGACTTCCATGCTTTTCATTGATGTTTCACTTTCACCCCTACACTTACGGCTGATCCAAACACAGCCTTAGTTTGTGTTCCTTGTCTTGTCTCTCACTCTTGTCTGTGTTTGGCAAGAGTAACTACCTAGACTTTCTTGCACTTGAAATCAGAGAGTATGCTGTGTGTCTAAATCAGACCACACTATGATATATTTATGCCAGTTACTTGTTAAGTACAGTCATAATTATAAGAGTAATTACCTGATGTTAATCACCCTGTAAGAAGACATTTGGATGTAAAGGCAATGAAGAGACCAGCATTAAATAATAGCCATGGAGAAAAAAGACCAGTTGACACATCATTAGCAGCCTGAGAGAATATGATAGGTATCGAGGTATAAGATTTGTGTTCTTTCAGCCCAGGGAGAAAATATAATTTCACTCACTAGCACTGATATAAATTTGGTTAACTGTGTGTAGTATTGTAGTGTTTAGGGTTTCACTCACTTGCACTAATATGTGGATTAGTTATTCTATTACATTTTTTTAGCTCATCATTTATGCTTTCAAGTTCCAACATAACTTCCATATTATTTTTCTCATGTATTGGGTAAAAAATTATGTATACCATATTATCATTTAAGCTTATCATGTTCATGTCTTTGTCTTGTGAATTCTCAAGATATCACAATCCATTGCATAGTAAATATTAGATATAATATGTGTTGAGCTTGAATCAATTGATAGTATTTTTTTTTTGTGATATGCATCTGTATGACCTTTTACTTCTGATCTTCAGTGTGTGAGCAAGCATATAGTATGGCTCAAAATCTTGATCCCAACAGTGATGGTAGGGGAGTTCTACAGTTCAAGACTGGTTTAATGTCTGTAATCAAGGTATTGGCCATGATTGGTGAACTTTGAGTGATACATTGAACTGGAAACCTTTTTGTCCATTTGATTTTTTTTTCTTTCTTGTTTCAAGTGACTTTAAAGGGATTATCAGCTCACTTGTTTATGATTTTCATTTTGCCATCTTCTCTAGCAAAAACTTGCTAAGAAGGATGGGGTACAGATTGATCGCAATCGTGACATTGAAAACCTGTGGAAGTTTTATCAACACTACAAGCAACGTCATAGAGTGGATGACATTCAACGTGAAGAACAGAGATTGCAAGAATCTGGAACTTTTAGCTCCACACTGGGAGAGTATGTCCAACTCATAATTATTATTATTTTTTAATTAAACCTACAAATATGTAGTTTATTTCTTCAGTAAAATTGATGGAGGTTATTATATATATTTTTTTAGAGTGGCTATAAAGCTTGATGCTTATTTGCAATTATTGCCTAATATTATTTTGCTTAATGGATAAATTCTTCAAAACATGTTTTATAGGAGTTGCTTGTATATGTCAATAAGAATTCAAGGCTTGGTCTATTCATTTTGATTCAAAATTATTTTAATGGAAAACTAACTATGAAAGCCTATGCTCTTTAATGAGTTTTATTGAAATGCTTTTTTTGCCTCATTGGTTGCTAAAGCTGGTTAGAGGTCAGCATTTACACTTGCATATTTTTCTTTTCTCCGATAGGTAATTAAAATGTAATAGAAGTTTTATGTGGCAAAGAAGTCATTGTGTTGAAGGTGATGAAAAATAATATAATATGCTAATATGCAAAATAATAGTCTAATAGTGGTGTTGGACCACTGAAACAGGCAGATAGACTGTCAATTTATTTTCCTTAAGTCATATATGCGAATAATAATAATACTTATGCATGATTTAAGGTAGTGAAATTGTTATTGGATGATCACTCTCCTCTCCTAACTAAACAAATTCTTAAAATATCCAGAAGGACTTTCTCATTTGGTTTTTACATTTTTGTTGAGTAAAAACCTAAGCTTATTTTATCTAGTTTATGTTTTGCCCTGGTATAATATTTGTGTGAATTGTTTTAATGCTCTAGGTTGAAACTTAGATCGTCAGAAATGAGAAAGATAATTGCCACATTACGTGCTTTAGTGGAGGTCCTGGAGGCACTTAGCAAGGATGCTGATCCCAGTGGAATTGGAGGGCTCATAATGGAGGAGGTGCTCCTTTTGTGTTAAGATAGATGTCTATCATAAAACAAATTAACTTCACTGATTATGCATTGGGTGCTTCAATATTTTAAAATATTCATTTTATTATTGATAATTAATTTGGTAGTTTTCAAATTTATAAATCACTAGTTTTCATTATTTTTGGATTACCAGTTGACATCTAATAAAAGGAATATATAAATCTTTGACTGCCTGTTATTTGTTTCTCTTAAAATTTTGTTTGAACTTGGCAAACTTCGTAAAGAACTTATTTGAACTAACTGATTGCTATTTGCAAATAACTCATCATATTTGTCTTTCTTGTTTTCTTAGTTGAGAAAAATAAAGAAGTCAAGTGTGTCGTTATCTGGAGAGCTGACACCATACAATATTATTCCTCTGGAAGCACCATCATTAACTAATCCTATCAGAATTTTCCCTGAAGTAAGTTGAACCCTTCAGAAGACTTGTGGTGTCCCCTCTCTCTCTCTCTCCCATTCCAATTGGCATGCACTTGATCTATTTCCTTTATTGGCAATAACTAGGAGTTACTGGCATTGACACAGCCATTTATGGTAGCCTGCATGATTTCTGTATTATTATCCTGGAATTCATTTACTCTTTGTAGTAGTTTCTATAACTGTGAGGTTTGGTTCTTAATATCAGGTTAAAGCAGCAATATCTGCAATTAGATATACTGACCAGTTCCCTAGACTTCCTGCTGGATTTAAAGTATTGGGACAAAGGGATGCAGACATGTTTGATCTTTTGGAATTTGTGTTCGGTTTCCAGGTTTGTAATGATTGTTGGAAAATTTTATTTTTCTATGTCATTGCTGTGTATATGGCTAATTGTGTCATAACTAACACATCTCTTTGAAGTTTCCTGCTAGATTTGTTGTCATCTTTTTAAAATTTTACTACTGAATACTGATAGAAAAAGGTGGTTCCCATTCCCAATATTAACATTAACAATTAACAAAATATCAAATAACAAAGATGAGGAATTTTGTGACACTAAATCTGTACATCCACCTGTTCCAATTTGTTAAAGTGTTCAGAGAATCTGGGAGAGAAATTTTGTGAGATGAGAAAAAATGATTTCATTTCCAACTGAATTCTGTTACAACTTGGATTATGTACCTGTACAAGTAGCTTTCCTTACAAGTTTCTTACTAGATTGAATAATACAATCTTTTTCCATCTATTCTTCTCATTTTCCTGCTCTTATATTCATTCAGTTTTATAGTATACAATACATTTTTTTGTGGAAGTGTTTTAGATTATGTTTGGAAGACCCAATTATAGTTTAGAATTTTAATTTCAATTCCAATTCTGTCATGATTGGATTGTTCAGAAATATGGATTTTATGTTTGGGTTATGATTGAGGCATAAAATTAGAATTTTAAATTCATTTCTGGTTCTACTGTTTATATAAAAGATCTAATTAAAAAAAAAAGTTATGTATCTCATATTTAAAATTATTTAAGATTCTAAGTGTGGTTTGCATAGTCTTTTTTGTGAAAGTGAACTTGGGAAGTGAGATTTTGGTGCTTGTTACAAGCTTTAAAAAATATTCCTGGGTGTTACTTGATTTCAGGAGAGTAGTATTTACCATGTTTAGCTTGGATCCCATGGTGAGGGGTGACTTATGTTGCATTCCCATGGGAAGTTTTTTTTTTTTTTTACTAAAGGCTCAGACCACCCAAACCTCAAGGGAAGGACCAAGGGGATCCCAAAATGACATCCCCTAGGCTCCCTATCATATGATAAGGGCAGCTGTAATTCAATTAATAAAAAAAATAAAATACAAAAAAAAGATGGGGGGAGCGAACCTTACCCATCAAGATAAAGCAACTAGAAAAACTAGCAATCAAAATACAATCAAATTTAAAACTGTAACACCAACAGCCAAGTTCAAAAGTAACTAAGCTGCAGTGCATAGCCAACAAGATACAAAAACTCTACATCAGAATTTTGCAAAATCAAGCTTGCTTGCTGCCAAAACTCAGGCAGCATCAACCAAGCTGCAATAAATTAATTACAATTTGCACCAACAGCAACAGAATTTCTATTGCTTGGAGGAATTATTTCCTCTAGTATTATACTTTCTCCTATCCTCTGCAGCCTGTTTATTTTTCTTCCTTTTATAATCCGCAGTAGTGTAATCCCATGGGAAGTTAACTTCTAACTTAACTATTAAATTTCATTTTTCCATAAAAAAAATAAATTCCATTTTAATTCTTACTTTTCATTAATTTTGGAACATATTCTCGGGAATATTAAAATCTAACCAAACATATTTTAGAATTTACCTATAAATAACATTCATAGCCATTCCTTGAAATATCATTTACGAGAATGTAATAATATATGTTGAAACAAATGTTACCTAATAATTAATTTGGAACTGGGTTGGGTTTGGGTAAAAGTTGATTCAAGTCAGTTAAATGGGGTTGGGTTTTGGAAAAAGGAAATCATGTTCAATCTGTACCCATCCAATTCATTAAAATCCAGCTTTGTTTGGGTCAGGTTATCAGGTCACATAAATTTAAACCTTTTAAAAATACATTTAATGACTAAAAATAGAAAAGACAGGGGTTTGGGTTGGGTTCAACAGGTTGGAATTTATTGACATGAGACTCGAACCCAAACTAACCTGGTTTTATTATTTTTTACTTGACGTTGCCTAATTTTCAGCTTTGGGTTGGATTTATGAGATTATGGGTTTACCTAAACCATTACCCATTTTACTTCTCTTAGGTGTAGAGTTGACATTTTTAGGGA
The DNA here is from genome assembly GCA_014843725.1 of Amphicarpaea edgeworthii. Lineage (NCBI taxonomy): Eukaryota > Viridiplantae > Streptophyta > Magnoliopsida > Fabales > Fabaceae > Amphicarpaea > Amphicarpaea edgeworthii. Next base: position 7,030,121 of record CM026328.1, read on the forward strand.
TTTGATTTAATAATGGGAAAATACTCAGTTTGTTATTTTGTTCAATGGAAATGTCATGGGATTATGATTTTAATTCTAAAAGGACTTTCAATCATTAAACTTAAAATTAATAAGGAACATTCCCATTCTCCGCTCCCATTTTGTGCTCCATTCGAGAAACCAAATGGGCACTTATAGTTATGATTTAACTAGTTTTTTTTATTATGAATTTTCTTTCCTGAGATGTTTTTGCTTCCCAGTACATGTTAAATACTCTTGTTTGTAAACATAATTTTTGTATATGCAGAAAGATAATGTAAGGAACCAGCGTGAAAATGTTGTTTTGATGATAGCAAATAAACAGTCTCGACTTGCCATACCTGCTGAAATTGATCCAGTGAGTTATTTTATGAATTAATTTCGGTGCAGTTTTACTATCTGGAGTATTATTTAATTTTTCAGTTTGTAGACATTCTGTTTTTTATTTTATAATCTGTCTTAAAAGAAGAATCCATGTTTGGTATAATGGTAAGTTTTAACCTGTGCTTGGGACTGGCTATGAAAAGACATAGGTGTGTTTCAGCTATTCTGAGGGTTGGCATAAAACTTTAGCATGAAATTGGTAAAGTCATAAAGAGATGCAAACTAGTTCTTTGTTCTGGCAGTGATATAGTAACCAGTTTTCGTAGTTTATAATTTTGTTCTTCACAGTTGTATGCCTTAAATGAATTTGTCATCTTTATCCATCTTTTGATGAGTAAGACTTTGTCTTGTTTTCTTTTAGCTTCTTTCTTGCTCTCTTCTAAGTTTTACCCTTTTTATTTTTATTTTTATTCTAATTGGTTAGAATAGCTGCCATTGCAGTACCTGCTATTGGATTTTTCAGATTTGGACGTTCCGTGCTGCTAATTGGGATTATTAGATTTGAGAGTGTTTGAGAGAAAACTCGGTGTTCTGATAAAAATGCATAAAAATACAATTCAGCTTCTGCTTACAATCATATTTATAGTGCAGAAGCTTCAGAACCTAATAGATGTTAGCTGTGACAGTTATATTTGACATGTATATGTGTTTCTATGATGACTTGTTATAGGTTTCTACTTATGCTTGAATATTATCGTAGTTTTTTAAAAAATCTTTAAGTTCTTGGGAGTTTCCAAGTCGAGTCTACCTGTCGAGTTTATGGAAGTTTCATGAGTTTGCTTAATCGAGTTTGACAACACAAGCTAAAATCCTGCTTAGGTAACTACTAAGCTGTAGGTGTACTCAGTATGGTCCCTTGGTAAATGTACATGACATTGCTTTGTTTTATTCCATACTTTTTGTTGAATTTCTTATGGACTAGAGATCCATTCATAATTGTTGTTTATTTTTGTTTTTCAAATTATTAATTTTTTTCTACTGTCTTTGTTTGATGGGATATACAGAAAGTAGATGAGAAAACAATCAATGAAGTGTTCTTGAAGGTGCTAGATAACTATATCAAGTGGTGCAGATACTTACGAATTCGTCTTGCATGGAATAGGTTATTACTTCAACTTATGCTTTGAATATATTCTCTCTTTCATATTTTACTTGATCGTTTTTCTTTTAATGTTTCCTGCAGTTTAGAGGCAATTAACCGGGATAGGAAGCTTTTTTTGGTTTCCCTGTATTTTCTTATTTGGGGTGAAGCTGCAAATGTTCGTTTTCTTCCTGAGTGTATTTGCTATATATTCCACCATGTAAGTTTCTAATTGTGCTCTTTAAATTTTGGGCCATGTTTGCCTTCATTAGCATTGTTAGTTTGTTACTGCTAATAATTTTCAAATCACTTGTTATATTTGATCTTTCTTTCTGTGTGAGCTATGAAACTTGGTGATTAGCCACGTGAGTATGTAAATAACTCAATTGCTACTGCCTAACTAACTAAGATGACAGCTGTTTGCATAATAGCTGTCCTAACTACTACTTTACAATTGTGCTATTTACATATTCACACATTAGCTTCCCAGTAAAGTTCATTGAAATAAGCTAAAGAAAAGCTTATAAAGATGTCACAAGGTTATTTCATAAGCTCAAATAAGCTGTTCCAAACACCTCTTCAGTACTTCTATTTTTTTTTGAAACCTAACAAGAACTAAAAATTATGCCAATAAGGCAATAACCTATGGATATCTTTCAGACACATGTGACCATACCCATAAATATAACTGTTTCTTTCAAGATAAATGATTTTATAAGTATACTTAATATGCTTTATGTGAGAAAATGAAAGGAATTATTTTTGTGAATGCAATTGAGTTTTTGTTTTCCATTCAGAAGAATGGACTTATTTTCATGTTCAGTCTTTTATTTTCATTTTGATAATTTTCCTGCTCTCTTTTTTGTTGTTGAATATACTGTGTGTTGCTCTGCTTCAATTTTACTTAGCTTATGCCCATTTTCATAATGTTAATTATTTGATGTATAAGAATCTTAAAGAGAGTCATTTAAAAAAAAAAAGCTAACTTTTTAACCGTTATCTGTTATTTAGATGGCTAAAGAGTTGGATGCTATTTTGGATCATGGAGAAGCTGAACCTCCAACCAGCTATGTGACTGATGATGGTTCTGCAAAATTCCTTGAGAAAATAATTTGTCCTATTTATGATGTGCTAGCTGCAGTGAGTTGCTTTATTCACCCTCTTAGTATATTGGAATTTTGTTTTTCAAATCTTCCATCACTGTTCTGAAAATTTTGTTATAAGTTGATAGTGACCTAAGGGAGCTATAAATAGCTATAGCCCTTCATCATTGTAACAATTAACCCTCATTTTTCAGAAATACAGTATTTCAGTTAAGTATTCATTCTCTCTCAAAATCTCTATCAGTTCCATTGAATTTATCTTCTTTCCAGTGTTGTCAATAGTGGACATTATATCATTTAGTGGATAGCATCGTATAGTGATTGAAAATGTTGTCCCCATATATATATTAAAAATGTTGTCCCCCATTTATATACACTATTTGGGCATCATCATTGGGTGATGTGAGATCTCCAACACGCCTCCCTCATGAAGAGGACTGAACATCTTGAGTGTGAAGTTTGCATGGCTGGACATAGACATCTGCGGGTGGTTCAATAGTGGTCCGACAATGATTGACACGATAGACAAAACAATAGATTACTAGGATAGACTTTGATATCATCTTAGAAAGTAGGTTATGAGCTTAATTCAACCCTACAAAACTGGCTTTTATGGTGAGGGTTGTCCTCCACTTATATACATTATATGGTCATCATCACTAGTCGATGTGAGATCTCCAACACAGCCCAAAACAAAATGCGGCTTGGGAATTAAAAGGGCACAATGGCACATGTAGCCCAAACTCAGCATGTCCAAGTGCAGCTGGAAGTTAAAAACTCATGCAAGTGCTGTGACTGTGCTGGGACACAACACAAGCTTTGTCCTAACCAAAATGGAACCCAACTTGTCAAGTTGCGAAATCTGAAATGGTGGATGAACATTCCCGACATTGCATTTGTGCTGCTAGCTTCACTATTTGATAACTTCTAGTTATTTTTATTTCTTTCAAAGAACTAATTTATTATTTTCCTCATTTGAGTAATATGAATTTCAATATTGATGTTATATCTGGAGATTATATGTGGTCCATTTATTCTTATATAGTTATTATTTCATTTGTTTTCTTTCTTTTATTCCATTACTTAGCACTTTCTCCCCGGACAACAATTATGCAGGAAGCTGGTAGAAACAACAATGGGAAAGCTGCACATTCAGCATGGAGGAATTATGATGACTTCAACGAATACTTTTGGTTAGCAGGACTGATACCATATAACATTTTGGCTTGTAGTTAGACTTATTCTAATTTGAAATTATATGCAGGTCGCCTGCCTGTTTTGAATTAAGCTGGCCAATGAAGACAAGTTCACCGTTCTTACGGAAACCTACACTGTCAAAAAGGTCAAAAAGGGTTAGTTTTGATGCTTTCTTTGCACATTTTATAACTTCTTTCAGTAGTTATTTTTTTTATTTTTATTTTTATAATATGATATTTATAGAATTATTTTTTCTTGTGTTCAACATGTGGTTTGCAGACTGGTAAAAGCAGTTTTGTTGAGCATAGAACATTTCTTCACTTGTATCGAAGTTTCCATCGTCTTTGGATCTTCTTGGCATTAATGTTTCAGGTTTGTTTTCTGTCATCCATCATTATTATTCTGAAGTCTGAACTTTGATTACAGATGATTTATTCTAGCATAAAGTATGCCTAATTCCTGTTCCATGCAGGCTTTGACAATCATTGCTTTCAATGATGGACATATCAACTTGGATACTTTCAAAACATTACTTAGCATTGGGCCATCATTTGCAATCATGAATTTCGTCAAGAGTAAGATGTTTGTTTTTTTGTAGTTAATGCTTGTGTGAATGGCAAGTGATTCTCAAAATCTTATTTTTATGATGAATAGGTTTCTTAGATGTGTTGCTTACTTTTGGGGCATACACCACTGCAAGGGGCATGGCCATTTCAAGACTCGTTATAAAGTTTTTTTGGGGAGGCTTGACTTCCGTGTTTGTAACATATGTTTACCTGTGAGTTTCGAATTCTCCCTTTGCTATTTTGTCATTTAATTAACAGTGTTGTCTTGAGGCAGTTAGTGGCCTGCATCGCCTCTATGTGATCAGGCAAAGTGATCATGTGAATGAAGTGATACTGATATTTAAAAAAATCACTATAATTATTCATAATTTTTGTAGTGGCAAATTACTACCTAGATACACTGCCCTGAATAATTAGTGATTACCTAGGAAATGCATGAACCACATTGCCCTGATGCCAGGCCATCAGGAGCAATGAGGCTATTTTCTTCTGCACTGCCTCAGCCTAGGTGGCCACATCTGCTGCTTTTGACAACAATGATAATTTGGAGTACATGTCAACTATATTAGTTTTTACCATAATTATGCTCTACTGCAGGAAGGTTTTACAGGAGAGAAATAGCAATAACTCTGACAATTCATTCTATTTCCGAATATACCTTCTCGTGCTTGGTATTTATGCTGGTATACGTCTATTCTTTGCACTGTTGCTCAAAATTCCAGCCTGTCATGCACTTTCTGAAATGTCTGATCAGTCATTCTTTCAGTTTTTTAAGTGGATTTATCAAGTGAGTTATGCTTACTTTTGTGACCTTGTTTTTCAACTTATTTCACTTTTGGAAATGACTTGGTATTTATGCTTTTTCAATAATTTAATTCAGGAACGGTACTATGTTGGACGTGGTCTTTATGAGAAGATGAGTGATTACTGCAGGTTGGTTGTCGTGCAGAAAATGAAATCTTGTTGTGGGTTTGTACTGGGTTTTTAAATATACTGTGCAGCCTTGAAAAAAATCTGATTAAAATAACTTGTGAACTACTGCTCTTGAAGCTTTTTCAATTGTGCATGTTTTGATTCTAACCATTAGCAGTGTTGATGACTTGTATAGGTTGTTACTTTCTATTAACGTTTACTTTATTTGTTTTTTTTTTTACATTTCTTACTGTTTGTTTTATCTTTTATGTTGTTAGTAGTGCTGTGTTGTGTTATAGATTTTTCAATTGTTATATTTCTCAATCCTGTTTTAAGTTCTGCAGGTTTGTGGCCTTTTGGTTGGTGGTACTTGCCTGCAAATTCACTTTTGCTTACTTTCTCCAGGCAAGTCATTGTGTTTCTATTTTATATATCATTAACCAACACCCAAATATTTTGGACAAGTATCCTTCATTTCTTTTGTTTTTGTTCATTTAATAATTTAATATTTAATTAAAAACAAATCATTTCTTTCTCCTATCGCAATCTATTATTTTCTCACAAAATAAATTGTCATATATATGGGATGTATCCCATGTAGGCTATTGACCCTCGAGTATGCTCATCCTTTTACATTTTACTTTTATTCTACTTTCTAAACTTTCCCTTATTTGAGTTTTTCTTCCAGATAGAAGTTGGCATAATTTAAATTTACTTGCTTCATAGTTCATATGTATGTAAAAGTAAAGTAAACATGAAAACTGTATATTTATTAAAAACAAAAAAAAATATTTATAATTGCTATAAGATTATTTCATGATTGGAAAACTATTAAATATAATAACCTTTCCATTAAATAAACATTCTATTTAATCACTATCTTAAACATGAGTTATAATTTGTAATTATAAAAACATCAATGTAATTTTGGAAATAAAATAAGAACATAATGAGCTAAAAATAACAAAATGGAAGAGGGAAGTTATTTTTTTTTCTTTTTTACTTCACATGATTATGTTTTTTTATAGTTTTATTTATGTTAATAAAAATATGAAAAACTCTAATAAATAAATTGTCAAGTATAACTGTCAAAAATGTTAAACTTGTTCAAAACATAAGTTAGTGAAGGATATTTTGAGTAGTTAAAGTTATAAACAACTAAGAAGTGTAGATAGGCAAATACGAGTCATAAAATTCTATTGTGTGCGCACTTGCGTGTAAGAGTGTCATTGTGAGTTTACAAGTTTAACTATTGAAATGTTAAAAAAGTGTCACTATCCATTATTTTTTAATTTATTTTGTTGAATTTAAAACTTATAGAGTTATTACAAGTTACATTTAATTGGAATTGAAATTATTTATTTAAGAGGAAAAATGATTTTTTACATTTAGTATTTTTTATAAATAAAAAGGATTTTTTCGCAAGTTTATTTTTTTGTAATATTTTAATTACATACAATGTTCTTTTATTGGACATGTTATTAAATTTTTTGCATAAACAAAACTTGAATATTTTTTTTATGTTATTAAAAAAGTAGTTTTCTTCTATTTTATTTTTTGCCATCTATTTTTTTGTATTCCATATAATGAAGGAAATTATTTTTTATTCATGTTTAAGAAAAATATAAATGAATAAATTCAAAATATAGAATAAAAAAAGTATGAATGGGCGCATTAGTGTTTATAGCCTCACTTATATATGTAGTGAGTAAACTTTAACGATTTTAACTTTTGTTTAGTAGAGAAACTTAGATGAGGATAAATTTGAAAAGTTGAGAAGTTAAAAACTGAATAGTGTAAATAGGCATTATTGGAGTGCCAATAGCTACGCCTGATGTATCTAGTGAAATGGCTATTTTTATTTGATAGAGGACCAAATTTCATGTATGTAAGTATGCAAATAAAATTGTCATTAGTATAGTTGATAGTATGTATGTATAAAGATAAAGATGTAATTATAACAGTGGATAGAATGTGCAAAAGGAAAACATTTAAATTTACGGCTTACTAATTATCATCAATCTCTAATTCCTAATATTGCAGATTAAACCACTTGTCGAACCTACCAATATCATTGTTAATCTTCCATCTCTGACTTACTCATGGCATGATTTGATATCAAAGAGTAAGTATTTGTTGCTATTATTTGATTTTGATTCAGTGGGTCTATTTTTAAAGCCTTGATACAAATTTTGTGTTTTGATTTGATTCCTCTTTTAGATTATAGATTAGTTCATTAATAGAGAAATTGAAGGTTGGTGGAACTGAAATCTATTAAGAATATAAATAAGTAGAAAAAAAATAAAGAAATAAGTATGGATAAAGAGTGGTACAAAATAAAGAAATAAGTATGGATAAAGAGTGGTACAGATAGATAAGGTGATAGAGCAAATTTATGCAAGTATATATCATAATATAGCTAGAATATGTTATAAGGGAAAAGTTTAAATAAGCGGTGTTCAGTGTTGTAAATGGAAGATTGCTGGAAATCGTGAAAAGCCAAAAGTCTGCTATATAGGGCCATTTTGTTTAAACTTATTTTGTTGAAAAAAGTGCTTATTTTAATGAAATAAGCAGTTTTCTATTTTCTTAATGTATTTGTCTAAACTTCTTTTGCTTAGAAGAAACAATTTTTGCTTTAAAAAAGTGCATTTTTAAAAGCCCCTATTTTATAATTGTTTTTTAAAGTTTAAACAAACTAACCCAGTGGATAGCAGAACTGCAGAAGTCGCATAACTGTTGAAAATGAAATATAAGACATAGACAACAAAGGAAGAAAAAATTTGAAAAGAAGAAACAGGACAAGAATTAATAGAAGAAAAATAAGAGCAAAGAATTATAAAAAACAAACTTAAAAAATCAGAAAGAACAAAACTGTATAGAACAAGATAGAATGAGAAAAATGGAAGAAAGACAAAACTCAAAATTTGGAATGAATCGGGTAAAAAATCTGAGGATAAGATTAAAGAAAAAGGAAGTACCAAAAATATAAAAAAAAAGAATATTACCCTTACCTGAAGATGCCAGAGAATGAATGGAGACTGACTGGAGATGATATAAGGGGTGAAGAGAATGGAGGAGTGGACACTCCCGTTTTTGTCTGATAAGTTATTTCTTGACTTATAAGTGAACTGAAGTTATGACTAGTGAGTATAACATGGCTGTTGTTTATGTAAGCTATAATGTTTAATAGGTCAAGTGGGAAAAAAGTATTGTGCCCTGGAAGACTTGAATATGTGCAGTTCTTTGGATTGGGAAAAATGGTCTTTAGCTCACAGACCCTTCAGTTTTAGGCCGTGTCGAATAACACCCAACAGTTCTACCAGATCTGTGACCTATGCCATAACCGCAAGATGCCTAGCAGCTGTGATGGCACTTTTTGTGGATGGTGCAACATGACGGTGTCATGATAGCGAATCAGCTGGAATCTGCAAGGCAATAGCACTATAGCACCCCTATTGCTACTGTTTGACAACACTTATGAATAAGTCATCATATTTTCACTCATTAGGGTGTTGATTCCTTTGACAATGTTGTCAAAATAATGTTTTTATCCAATGAGTTTCATCCCGACTTCCAATTCCAAATGAAAATGGATTCCTATTTTGTGGGATTGGAGTGGTAGTATGGTACTGCCAGGGAAATACACAAATTGGAGTGTGTTTAGTTTATTTTACTTGCTTATAAGTTTACTTGACTAAAATATAAATGTTTGGTGAATCAGTTGATCTCACCAGCTTGTAGCATCTTTTCATGTTATTTGAAGTAGTGTTTGAGGCTGTAACCTATTATGTTTTTCTTCTATTTTCACCCTCAATATTTTAACAGAATTTCTTATTTACCCTTCCCAAATCTAGTATTTAATGAGGACCAATCACATTGAATTAGATTGCCATTTCATTTGCGAAAAGATCTTATCTAGAGACATCACCTGTCTCTTGGTTAATTTGAACTAGTTATGTTGATAGTATAAAATAGTTCAAGTGGGAGTGCTGGAAAATATGTTAATAGTCTTTTGGTTTATTGTGTACAATCATGCGATTATATTAGTTAATTAGGATATCTCTTTACTGTGTTATTATTTTTGGTCCATATAATCAGCTTTGCTGTGTAGTTTAGCTACATGGATTTCATTAGTCTCTCATTATCTCCTCTCAAGTCTTAACAAATCTGTCATGAACCTACAAACCCAAAAGCCTAAACTGTTAACTGAATACAAATGAAAAGTCTTATACACCCCCCTCATACAAGAGTCCTTTGGGATTTAAGTGTGGATATTGCATAGGTCCAGTTACCTTGAACATAGGGTTTTGATAGCATGTCAAACCAACAATTCCAAAAGCTGAAGTTGCTAGGTGAAGACATACAGATGGTTTTATATTACATCTCTAACTATCAAGAACATATTTCTTTCTAATAACCACTTAACAAAAGAGCAATGGCCTTTTACAAATTTCTTTCTAACTTTTCTTGTATGTAAGATATAACTTTATTTAAAACTGTTAATCACTTTGTGCAAACAGTTAACCCCTCCTAACAAGCAATATCCATTTACTACTTTTTTAATAGGGATATTTTTGTGTTATGTCAAATCTAATGGTCCTTCTCTCCAAGTAATTCTCTTATGGTTATTCTTTTTTGGTGTCCTTGATGTTAATTTCATCTCAATTTGTTTTGCTCGTATAGTATGGATATCAGTATTATACAATTAAAAAATTATGTTTGTATATTGCAGAAAATAACAATTTCTTGACTATTGCTAGCTTGTGGGCTCCAGTTGTGGCTGTGAGTATTCTTCGATTTAACTTCATTTTCATCAATCTGAGGAAATTGTTTCTTGATCATGCTGTGATTGGTTTCTGGAGTTTTTTTTTTTTTTGTCATACTTTAGGATTAGTTTTAAATAAAAAACTAGAACGTGGCTCACACTGTTTGTATTCAGTTGTAATAGAGTTTGTGAATGAGAGGAAAATCCTGTTATCACTTGTGAAACAGAAAGCCAAATGATTAGAGAGGGAGAACTCTGTATATAGAGTTGAGACTAATTAACCAACTAACTAACTGTAGTAAAGTAGGGATGTCAAAGCGGGTCAGCCCGGCCTGTTTGGGCCCGGCCCGCCACTGGCTCACCAAAAACGGGCTGGCCCTCCCATGGCTGGCACGGGCTGGACCCTCTGGCCTGCCCCTCCAGCGGTGGGTTGGCGGGCCAGCCTGTCAAAATTGAAAAAAAAAAAATTGAAAACAGATCAGGACAAGCAGTTGAGAAGCTGAGAGACTACGAGGGAGAAGCTGAGAAGCAGATCTACCAGATTAGAACGAGCATTGCGCGCGAGCGTCGTGGCGGTGTGGGCAAGGTCGAGGCGAGATCGTGGTGGCTTGGTTGTGAGGTCGTGGCGGAGAGGGAGAACATGAGGTCGTGGCGGCATTGCGCGCGAGGAAGAACGCGAGAGGGAGTGTGCATGGGCGAGGTTGCGGCGAGATCATGGTGGTGTCATGCGTGAGGAAGATCGTGCGAGGGAGAAGTAGATCGAGCGAGGCAAGGTTGCGGCGAGGGAGAAGTAGAAGTGCGGTGAGGTCGTGGCGGCTTAGTGACGAGGTTCGTGGCGGAGAGGGAGAACGCAAAGGAGAAGAGTGTTGGCGGAGAGGGAGAAGAGTGTTTTTGTGTTTTGGGGTTCAAAAAAATAAACTGATGTCTACATTTGGTGGGCCACGGGTTGAGGGCGGGGCGGGCTGGCACCCCTACCTCGCCCTGCCATTTTTCGCGGGCCGACCCGACAGGCTTGGGTCTGTTTTGACACCCCTATAGTAAAGCTAACTAGATTATAGTTAGGAAAGCAATACAACAAAAAGGAAAAGTCTATTTTTGTAGTAAGACTACTATTCCCTAATAAGTTGAAAGTAAATATTTCTGTAAATATCGAAGGAGAGTGGAGAAATATTAGGGAAGTTGACCAAGAAAATAGTGTGGTCAGTGTTTTATAAATATTAATTAATTATCTCACTTTCATATAAAATCCTTGTTATAATGTTTCTTATTCTTTTGAGTGTCCTCTTATCTGAATGTGCATCATGTGGGAAATAGGAATAGTTTAGGTGATAAAAGTTTCTTTGATGCTTTTTTTTTTCCCAAGCGTCCTAGTTACTCGGTATAGCCTAGGTTCTAGTGCTTCACGTGGCTGAAGGAATGGAGGTTGGGGTTACATGGGGACTGATTGCGTTTGCATCTAAACCATCACCGAACCCTGCTCATGTGATGGCAGAACTAAGGATCTTTGGCATGTCAGCCAAACAGCTAGACACTAGCCCACTTGTGATGGCTAGTCGATTGTTGTTGTTGCTGCTGTTGGAATTGCTAAGGGCACCAAAGTCACTGTGGGTGGGCACAATATACATGCATTACAATTGCTCTAATTTGTTTTTGGAGAAAGAGATAGGGACAGGGGCAGAATTGAAATTCTGCAAAGTACTGATGATGGACCTAGGGTATGTTTGCTCAGTTTGGATTTCAGGTCGGAGTGTTCCAAAAGTATGTTTGAGAGTAAAATCTGTGGGGTCATGTTTGGTTACCCCCAAAAGTTTGTTTGAGAGTAAACTTTTGCTTGGTAATTGAGTTTTGGAGAAGCAAGACTATGGATACTTTTGCAAACTTCAGTTTAACACAAACTTAAGTTTGCAAACTTTAATCCAACGATGCACCTAATGGGTCAATGCCTAAATGGGTAATTTTTATTTTTTATTTTTTGCAGAAAAAGGGAATAGGGTAATATAATCAGAGGAGGTTAATTGGACATCAAATGTTAATTGGCATTCTACTTTGATAAGATGTTTATTGTGTCCATAGTTATAATTGTGCATCTATTTGGGGTATACACTTGACAAGTTTAAATAACAGTACCCTTACATGCTGCTAACAACTATGATTTTCCTGTATTTGTTTACTTTTCTGTTTTCATGTATACTTGGTGATGTCTTACTTTGCTAATGCATTCAAATTCTACAGATCTATATCATGGATATTCTCATTTTTTACACTGTCATGTCAGCCATTGTTGGTGGTGTGATTGGTGCACGGGCTCGGCTAGGCGAGGTACTTGATTTCTTGTGCTTGTAGATTAGCATCAGTTGTTTGCTCTAATATTAATTTTAAATTATTACTCCTGATCAAATAGGGATCCTGCTAGAGTAACTCTCTCATATATGTGTGAGAGATTACTAAATCTGTGTCCAAAGGTCACAGTCCAAGATTCTTATGACAGCTGGCTATCTATTATGAAGTTAGTTGGTTAGCGAGTTGTTAGTGATTTGTTCTGCAACAACATTCATTTTCTGTACAAATACTAAATCTTACATAAATCATTTGATGCAATGAAGTCTGAATTCTTAGTCCAAAGTCTCTTATAATCTCTCCCCTTTCAGTTGCTCATATTTTCTACATTTTATTTTTCTATAACAATCTTCAGCTGCAACAATCTTAATAGACTTTAATGTTGCTGGTGCACTCCCTTGCTTGAAAACTCTTAGAAGATGTGTCAAAATTTCCTCTTTAAAGGAATTTTTACTTGAACTTTTTCATTTTGATGTGTTACTTAGCCACTCTTATGCTAGTGGGAAGAATTAGTAATGACAGAAGAAGGATTTGGGCTATCAAACTTGCCTAAATGGTAACAGGCATGGGATATAAAGGGGAAAAGTTAGAGGCTGTGTATAAGGGAAGAGGGGGGAAATGAGACATGAAGGCAGTTAAGGGGTTAAAATTTCACAAGTCTCTTGACAGATCTGTGGCATCTTTTGCTATGGTCTACATTGGTTGAGGATTTCCTACGGTCTACATCTATTTTAAGGAGCTATTCTCCATTTTTTTTCTTTTAGAAATCAAAATTCCCATGATTATGAAAACCTGTTTTATTCATGGATTATCTGTAAACAATTATTTCTTATTAATGACTTCTTGCAGATTCGTTCAATTGAAATGGTGCATAAACGTTTTGAAAGTTTCCCAAGGGCATTTGTAAAAAATCTTGTCTCTCCACAGATAAAAAGGTGGGTTTTCTAAGATATAGCGGTTTTAACTGATTTATTTCTGCATGGCAAGCTAGCAGCTACGATTATCTTTTTTTTTAGTCATTATTAATTTGCATAATAATTGACTTGGAGACTTAGATCTGGTAGGTCATCATTTAAATTGGTGGTCAGGGAATATGATATTTTTTTCTTATTTTTACACTGTCCAGGTGCTACATATTTCTAGTAACTAGTAAAAGTTTTTTGGTATTTTACTATTTTTGGTGAATAGTATATTGGATCAGAGAGATTTCTCAAGTCATAGTTCATATTTGAGCTCTTTGGACAGGCAATGTTCCTGGGTGGCATGCCATGTATGCTATTATTTGGGTATCATATTTTCCTTTTGAAGGACAATTTGTCACCTCTTTTGTGTGATGCATGGGCATATTTGAAAGCATAGATAATAGACTAATAGAAATTAGAATTTCTGTGAATCGCTTGAGTAAAAACACTCAGCATACCTGATATTTATATACAAAAAAGAATCAAAGAAATAAATACATTATAGTCTTACAAGAACAATAATAAAAATTAAACTACTTTCTATGACTATTCTTTTGAATGATACATTAGTCCACATAATTCCCAATGACATATTAATCATTACCACTATTTCTATTACGAGGGTGCTTTATTCCTTGCTTGCGTTCTGTATTAGTTTTGATGTATGCTATTGAATTGGGACCATATATAATGATTTGTTCAATTTAGTTGAAATATAACTTGTTTTTCAGGGCTAATTTGATTATGTTTGTGTGTTTTTTCAGAATTCCCTTGAGTGGACAATCAACCGAGGTATTTTTTTTTTTTTTTGTGGGTAATGACTGATGAGTAAGTTAAAATTTGTATGGTTTTTATTCTAGTTATTTTAGTTGGTTCAGATCCAAATAGATCTGTGCAACTCTATGGTAGTTTTTTTTTTTTTACTTTTTTTTTGTTGAGCTAGATGATAAACATTGAAAAATTAACAGGATTTTTGTTCCTTGTTTAAATTTGATTTAAACTATCATAGAAACCACCGGCAAAAGTTTGACTTGGTAAAGGGCACTGATTTTATTAATTTGTGTCACCAGAATTACATTCTCTAATCATGCTTTTATAAGGGAACAACTACCCCTAAAATAATGAAACTATGGCTTAAAGAAAAAAGAAGGAAAAAATTAAAAATATGATAAAAGATCAAATAATATAATGTTGCATCCCCTAGGGTATTTCTGTTATTTACAACAGCTTGTATGTGAAGGGAGGGTTTTAGGGGAACTTAACTTCTTTTTGGAAACATTTCATTCAGATTCCGTTGGTGGGTCATGCCACTTTTTTATATCTTTGTAGCTACTTGTTTAATTATTTTTTATTGTTATTATCTATGCACTTCTATTTTTAGGATTTTTTGAAATTCAATTTGGGTAAATGAATGTGATTGATTTGGTGCAGGATTCTCAAGATACGAACAAAGCACATGCTTCTATGTTTGCTCCATTTTGGAATGAGATAATTAAAAGCCTTCGTGAGGAAGATTTTATTAGCAATAGGTTAGTCAAAAGAAACTTACTGTTTCATGGTATGTGGCAAAAACTCATGCGAAGAAATAGAATGGGCAGCTTTGCACATATTTTGACCCCTTTAGTATTTTGTTTCATTTTACTTTCTTCTAGGGGATATTTCATTCTCCTCTAATTGTGTTATGATCAAGAGAAGGGAAAAGTAGTTACTGATAGTTAGTGCCATTAAAGTAATTAGTTAGTTAGAGGGGATTTGTTAGAAAAATAAGGGGAAATTATTGTGGATAGATTTTATTGAGATTTGGGAATTCTGTTGATCATTCATCAGTAAAGTCAAGTTGTTACAGAGATAGTGAGCTCTATATATAGAGCAACTGATAACCAGCTAACTGTAGTTAGACAAACTAACTAACTAGTAACTACGGTAAAGTCTAACTGTATAGCATAACGGAAAAGAAAAGGGAATAGTAGTTAGTCTACCGTTCTGTAATAGTTTTCATTCAGAATTAGAAAGTCTGTAAACATGGGGAAGCCTTGGAGTAAAATTCCTTTCTCCTTATTTCTGTTCAATTTAATTAAATGGAATAAAAAGATCATTCTCTACCTTTAGGGGTTCCTATCAAATTGTTCCTTTCTTCTTTTATGCCTGATAAAATGCCTTTAATCTGTAAATTTTTTGATAAAAGCATGCTTGTTCTGTCTTTTATGGTTTCGAAATCTTGTCTAGCCAGTTATTGGTTTTTACAGGTTGCTTATTTGTTTATTTTTTTAACTATTACAGGGAAATGGACTTGCTTTCTATTCCTAGTAATGCAGGAAGTCTGAGACTAGTTCAATGGCCTTTATTTCTTCTAAGCAGTAAGGTGGAAATTATGATGCAATATGAATTACTTGGAATGGATATTTGAAGAGACTTATATAGTTTGTCAGGGTTCCATGTGTTAATCTTAACTAATATCTTAATGATCAGATCTTGTTGGCGATTGATTTGGCTTTGGACTGCAATGATACTCAGACAGATCTGTGGAACAGGATATCTAGGGATGAATATATGGCCTATGCAGTTAAGGAATGCTATTACAGTGTTGAAAAAATATTATATTCATTAGTTGACAACGAAGGAAGACTTTGGTATGAATTTCACCACTCATCTCAAATTCAGAAAATTGATTTATAAAGGAAATGCCATGTTATGTACTATTCCATTTGGAATTTTTAAACCATTGAGTGACAGCTGAATAGGAGACCTTATCCCAACTGGAATATTAATGTAGATATTTTTTAATCTAAAATGTACTGAAATTAGGGTTAGGGTTTCATATTGGGGAACTTCTTTATTGGTTGTAAAAGAGAGAAGTTTAAAGGCAGTCCATGCATGCATTGGTATCCACTTGAAGAGTTCTTTTAAATAGCTTAGCTAGGAGGGAAAAGGACAGATGAGAAACAACTATACGCACTGAGCACATACTTGAATTATTAATTTCTCATTCCAAAATAATTTTGTGTTTCGATTAGATTCTTGTGTTCAGCAAAACATATAACCAAAATGTTGCTGGGAGTGCTTTTGATTGAAAAACTGTTTTTGTAGAAATTAAGCCAAATCATGCATTACCCAGGTCTGTTCTGAATTTTTAATGACTACTGTGCTAAAAGACTTTCAAGGGACTTCTTTTTCCTGGAAATTCTTGCTTAGGTTAATGTTTATGTCATGGATTTATTGACAATTATTATTAGTTATTATTATTTTTTTCAAATGATCACCCTTTAATTATGGTTAACACTCTTTTAGTGCCTTTCCCTATATGTTGAGGGATTGGATAACTTTGCACTCATTGTTATTTTGTGGTTTACTCTGTTTATGAGGATTTTACTGGATGCTTGGCACTTTAAAAGATTGAACTGCATATTGAAGTTGGTACCTAGGTTGAGTTAACTAAGAATCTATCAAGACTTAACCATGACCTTTTCTAAGATATTGTTACAACAATTTTTGCTAGGGTAACACTGCAATTAAATTTTGTTTTGGAAAAAAATTATGAATGCCAACTTCCACAGTTTTCTGCTCTCTTTATCAGATCATTATTTTTTGCTTGAGCTTCAGACATATTAACGATGAAAGATTGCCAATATTCTCTTTGACAGGGTCGAAAGAATTTTTCGTGAGATCAATAACAGTATTGCAGAGGGTTCGCTTGTTATAACGTTGTCTCTTAAGAAGCTTCCAGTTGTTTTATCAAGACTTACAGCATTGACCGGACTCTTGGTAATTCAGCTGATGACTACTTTTATTTTTATTACTCTTGAAACTGAATATTGTTGTGTATGGTATATATTGATTTACGTGAGGAAATCATACAAAAGTTAAGGAATTGGAATCAGAAGGACCCGAACTACCTAAGGAACGAAATAAAAGAATAAAAACTCTTAGATTAGTGTGTTAGCTTAATATGTTTTTCCTATACTTGTAATGAAAGGTTCTAGAATATTCTAGAACCTTGTCTTTTTGCTGTAAACCTTAAGACACACACACACACATATATATATATATTGAAATAACTTTAGCTGAGGTTTTTGAGAACTCAGCTTTACATTAAATATTGTGTCCTAAAAAGTTCAACTTGGTATCAGAGTGGGAAACGGTCCCGTTCTTCACTTCAGTCGCCATTGATCGGCGTTGACCACCGGAAAAATTTCCGGCGAACTCAGGGTTCAGTGCGCCTTGCCGAGTGCGACCCACCCTAGTAGGTTTCGAGAGCAAAACGTCTGTCACGCTCTCTCATGCGCCGGGCGAATCAGCACTTTGGTTTTGCACGTACACGCCACGTGCCACCTTCTAGTTGCCTGAATCCCATCGTGACTCCTCCATTGCCTTCATTGGCCTTCTCTGAACCCATATCTGTCCTTGTTTGGGTTCATCTATCACCTTTTAAAAGTGGGTCTACTGTAGCTTAGGGCTCCTTGTTTGGTTTCTTCTTCTGTTTGATATTTGTGTTGTAGTCAAGAAAATGGAGTCTTCTACAGTTCCTTCCTCTTCCTCGACAGTCCCTATATTTCCCTTTTCTGGAATCCCCACTATCACAACCGAGAAACTCAACTGGAAAAATTATCGGTCTTGGGATGATTCAATTGAGTTATGGTTTCTTGGCCAAGGGAACCATGATCATTTGGAGAAAGATGTGAGTGAAGTTCCAGTTGAAATTAGAACTCAGTGGCAGAAACTGGACTTCCAACTATGCTCTATTTTATGGCAATCTGTAGACCCTAACTTGCTAGAATCACTTGGGTCATTGAAAACTTGTTCCTTTTGGAAGAATGCCCAAGATATTTTTGCTAATGACATTCAACGGCCTTTTGATTCAACCCAAAAGGTGGTTTCTCTCCAACAGACCAATCATGACATGGTCTCCCACATGGTTAAAGCTAAAGCTGCAATTGAAGAGTTAAAAAGATTTCTTGTATGTGATTCAATCGAGGACATGAAGAAGAAACTTGATAAGTTGTTTATGGTTTTGATCTTATGGAGCTTGCATCCAGATTATGATCATGTGCGTGATCAAATTCTGTCCGGGGATGAACTTCCCTCAATGAATAGCTTAGTCACTAGACTTCTTCGTGTTCCTACCTCGGTGAAGAGTGAGAATTCAACTGTTGTTGTTGAGAATTCAGCCATGGTAGCATCTTGTGGTACAGGGAGTCGTGGTAGTAGAGGAAGAGGACGTGGTGGTAGAGGTGGTCGTTCTAAGTACATGTGCTCTTACTGTGGAAAAAAGGGCCACACTCAAGATAGATGTTTCTCTTTGGTTGGCTTTCTTGACAAGGCAGCAAATGTCTCCACCTTTGAAAAAACTGATTGTAAGTTTTCCGATGAAGAATATCAAGAGTATCTAAGGCTAAAATCCAACAGCCAAGCTCAATCTTCCTCAGTACCACCAAGTGTTTCAACGGCTTGCATTTCTCAATCTATGGGAAGTCAAGGTCCATGGATAGTTGACTCAGGGTGCTTTTGATCACATTTCTGGTAATAATTCCTTGTTTTCTTCTCTCTCTTCACCTAAATTTCCTCACCTTGTTACATTAGCCAATGGGTCGAAAGTTGCATCCCAAGGAGTCGGTCAAGTCTTTCTTTCTCCTTTCTTAAATTTAAATTCATTTTTGTATATCCCTAATTGTTCTTACAACCTAATTTCACTAAGCCAATTGACTCGTTCCTTAAATTGCTTCGTAACATTTGATGCTGATTCTTTTGTTACATAGGATCGTGGTACGGGTCGCCTGATTGGTGTAGGACATGAATCACAAGGTCTTTACTACTTGGAAACCAATCCTTTTTTGTCATGTTTTGCAGCTGCATCTCCAAAGCTTTTGCATAATCGTCTAGGTCACCTAAGTTTAGCAAAATTGAAGAAAATGGTTCCAAGTCTTAGCAAATTACAAATTTTAGATTGTGAATCTTGTCAATTAGGCAAACATGTTAGATTATCTTTTTCCAAGCAAACTGAAAAAAGATGTAACTTGGTTTTTCCTACCATTCATTTTGATATTTGGGGACTAAGCCGTGTAACATCTTTAGGTTTCAGATATTTTGTTACCTTCATTGATGAATATTCTCGATGTACTTGGGTTTATTTAATGAAAGATAGATTTGAACTTTTGACTATTTTCATGTCCTTCTTTAATGAGATTAAAAATCAATTTGGTAAAATTATTAAAATTTTTAGAAGCGACAATGCCAAGGAATATTTTTCTTCAGAACTTTCTTCTTTTTTGTCCTCACAAGAAGTTCTACATCAATCTACATGCCCTTACACATCACAACAAAATAGAATAGCTGAAAGAAAAAACAGACACCTTGTTGAGACTGCATGAACTTTATTGCTTAGTGCAAATGTTCTTGTCCACCATTGGGGTGATGCAATTCTTACTGCCTGTTTTTTAATAAATAGGATGCCTTCTTCACCTCTTGAAAATAAAATTCCTTATTCAATTATTTTTCCTATTGACCCCTTGTATCATGTTCCTCCCAAGGTCTTTGGTTGTACTTGTTTTGTTCATAATGTTTCTCAGAGTCTTGATAAACTTTTAGCAAGAGCTATCAAATGTGTGTTTCTTGAATATTCACGTTATTCTCCAACCACCAAGAAATACTACATGTCTGCAGATGTTATCTTCTTTGAAAAAACCATGTTCTTCTCCAGACAAGATTCCAACTCCATACAACAAGTATTACCTATTCCTTTCTTCAACCCTGTGGTCTCTTCTACTCTTGCAACATCTAATTCTGGAGAAATTCAGCCCTCCTTTCCAATTGACAACTGAATTATCTCCATCTTCTATTTCTACTTATCAAAGTTGAACACAAAGAGCTGGTTCCATAGTGCATGAAGATCCTCTTGATTCATGTCTTCTTCCTCAGTTGCCCTTGCAACGAATCTTGTTTCATCATCACCTTCTCATGATTCAAACTTAGGTTGACCTATTGCTCTTAGAAAAGGTATGCGTTTTACTTGAAACCCTCATCCTATTTACAATTTTTTAAGTTACCATCGTTTGTCTCCTTTATACTTGTCTTTTGTTTCCTCCTTATCTTTCATTTCTATTCCTAAGATAGTTTGGGAAGCACTTGCTCACCTTGGATAGCGACAAGTCATGATTGCTGAAATGCAAGCTCTTGAACATAGTGGTACATGACAGTTAGTCTCTCTTCCTCCTAATGGGTATATGCCATTAAGGTTGGTCTTAATGGTGAAATTGATCGTCTTAAGGCTTGATTGGTAGCTAAAGGTTACACTCAGATATATGGTCTTGATTATGGGGATACCTTTTCTCTTGTGGCCAAAATTACGACTGTTTGTCTCCTTCTTGCCATGGCTGCCATTCGTCATTGGCCCTTTTATCAATTAGACATTAAAAATGCTTTTCTTCATGGTGAGTTGAAAGAGGAGATTTACATGGAGCAATCTCTTGGGTTTGTTGCTCAAGGGGAATCTAGTTTGGTTTACAAACTCCATAGATCTCTTTATGGGCTTAAACAATCTCTAAGAGCTTGATTTGGAAAGTTTAGTCATGTTGTGCAGTGTTTTGGGATGAAACAGAGTGAAGCCGATCACTCTGTTTTTTATTGTCACATTTCTCTTGGAAAATGTGTTTACTTAGTCGTTTATGTTGATGATATAGTAATTACAGGGAATGATGACACTAGAATCTCCCAGTTGAAACAACATTTCTTCAATCACTTTCAAACCAAGGATCTTGGCCGTCTGAAGTATTTCTTTGGTATAGAGGTAGCTCAATCCAAGGAAGGCATTGTTATCTCATAAAGAAAGTATGCTTTAGATATTTTGGAAGAGATAGGCATGATTAATTGTAGACCCATTGATAGTCCCATGGATCCAAATCAAAAGTTAATGGCAGAACAATGTGAGCCATATTCAGATCGAGAAAAGTATAGACGACTAGTTGGGAAACTTATTTATCTTACAATTACCAGACCTTTTCATTTGCAATGGGAGTTGTTAGTCAGTTTATGCAAACTCCTTATGTTGATCACTAGAATGCTGTTATTCGCATTCTCAGGTATATAAAAAAAACTCCTGGACAAGGATTGGTGTATGAAGACAAAGGAGATACTGAAATCTCTAGTTATTGTGATGCTGATTGGGCAAGATCTCCTATAGATAGACGCTTTACTACAGGATATTGTGTATTTATTGGAGGAAATGTTATCTCTTGGAAGAGCAAAAAGCAAAGTAATGTTGTCAGATCTAGTGCTGAAGCGGAATATAGGGCTATGGCTTCACTCACATGTGAATTAGTGTGGATCAAACATATAGTCAAAAGAGCTTGAGTTCTGTGAAGTTCAACTAATGAAGTTGTATTGTGACAATCAGGCAGCTCTCCATATTGCTTCGAATCCTGTGTTTCATGAGAGAACTAAACATATAGAGATTGACTGTCATTTTGTGAGAGAGAAGTTGTTGGCCAAGGAGAATTGTTAAGAGTTTGTCAACTCAAATGATCAACTTGCAAATGTTTTGACTAAATCCTTAAGGGAGCCTCGGATTCAATTTATATGTTCCAAGCTTGGAGCATATGATTTATATGCTCCAGCTTGAGGGGGAATGTTAGATTAGTGTGTTAGCTTAATATGTTTTTCCTATACTTGTAATGAAAGGTTCTAGAATATTCTAGAACCTTGTCTTTTTGTTGTAAACCTTAAGACACACACACACCCACCCACCCACACACACACACACACATATATATATATATATATATTGAAATAGCTTTAGTTGAGGTTTTTGAGAACTCAGCTTTACACTAAATATTGTGCCCTAAAAAGTTCAACTAAAACTAAGAACACAAACATCAAGTAATGCAAAGTTTTGACATTTTTAACATTTTCACTTTGAACTGTAAACACAAAAATCAAGTAATGCAAACAACAATCAACTCTCCAAGCTGGAGCATATATATCATATGCATCCAATTTTTTTTATGTATGTTATTCTGTGACTCCTGTGAGGACTTTGTAAAGATTTTTTTAGCGTGTCATCAGAACTTAGAAAAGAACTCTTCATGATGTTTGAGATGATAATTTCATGGATGAAATGATATTCACCTTATGTGTTTAGTCCTCTCATGAAAGATTGGGTTTGAACAAAGATACATAGCCATGTGAGAAGAGAAAAAAGGTTTTTATTTTAAGAATTTGCTTGAGTATATCACTCAGCAGAGTGATCTATTATTTATAATAGTAAATAACTACTACTATTTCCAAGAGAACAATTAAAATATTATTCCTTCTTAAGATACATTGAACTCAGCTAAACAATTGTAGTCAATCGCCCACTATCTCTATATCCCCATTGATCTTGAGGCACTTGTTGCGGCACCATTTGTGGTGCAAATCATGGTGAATTGTGGGCTTTGCAGTTGCTCCTTTGTTTTTGCTGTTGCTGGACAGCCTGCCACCTGCCACCTCCCACTCCTCCATCTATGCTCTTTCCAATAGAGTTAGGGTTTCACACAGACAGGCAATACTTAGCTGGCAGAGCAACTAATGTGTCCCAGTTAGGGTTCTAGGGGAATTGGGCTCAAACATTTCTATGTCCCTCCCTCTTTTTTTGTTTTGATTTGTTGGGCCTCAATTTGAGTCTAATTTAGCTTCTCTCTTCTATGCTAAACATAACATAGAATAAGATTGCACTCAACCTGAATGAATTATGATAAAATATCTTAACACCAAAATCAGAGAACCAAATAGAATATGTTGTCATTTATTTGTGTTTTCAAGGTTTCTTTATGTATATTGGCTGTGGATCATTCTTCATTTACTTGCATGAAATTATTTATTTATTTCAGATTCGAAATGATCCTGAACTTGCTAAAGGTGCAGCAAAGGCTGTACATGACCTGTATGAAGTTGTTACTCATGAATTGGTATCTTCAGATTTAAGGTATATGGTTGCATAAGTCTGACTTCCCAACCTATGTTTAGACTAGTATTATTTTTGGGTAAAATTAGTATTTCTGTCCGAAGTTAAGGGTAGGTTTTGATTTTGCTCTCAGTTTTTTGTTTATTGAATTTAGTCTTCTAGCATATGCTTTTGATGATATTGGTTATCACACCAGAATTTTGGTTGTTCTGCCTCCATTGTCCTCTTTCTCTTTGAAAACATTGTTATTTCATCAAAAGATGAGGATGGAAGGTGATGGGGGCAATATCACAATTACAACCAACACGTCTAAAATTTATGTAATTTCATTGGCCTAAAACAAGAGATTGAAGTCTCTGATCATCAAAACTCATTTTTGTCAAACCTGATTTCAAGCACACATTTTTTTTTTTTTTTTTTTATCTTGGAACAATTATTGAAATTGATTGAAGGTTGTCTAGACATTGGATTGCCCCAACATATAAACCTTTTGTACGATTTCATTTGCTTAAATAAGCAAATGAATTGAACTGTTTTCCATTATTTTTTTCCCTGTAATTTTACATTGAACATGAAATCTTTACATTCTGCCAATAATTGATCGAATTTTTTTGTGGCCTGCTTGTGTCTTTAATGTGCTACCTTCAGCCAATAAAGTTTTGTAGTTTTGTGGTTTACACTTGGAGAATCAAATGTGTGTTAAAATCACCCAGTTTGTTGTTCTACTGAAAACCCAGTCACTGTTGAGGTTCTGGGGTTTTAGAATTTCAGAAACCTAATTGAGTTTCTGCAATTGTTTTTATTGAATAACAGAATTCTTACATTTACAATTGAGAGAACACTATTTATAGAGTTCCTGAATCTAACTTAATTGACTGACTGTAGTTCTAACCACCTGACTACAGTGGTTAGACTTAGTGACTAACTGTACAATAAACTGAAGAGTAAAGCTACTCTAATATGGGGAACCAACAGTGAGATTTAACACTGTAACAGCAGAGCAAATGTGATATGAAAATATAAGTTGACTAACGAAAGTTAGCTGTTGAAATTGAAATCAACCTGTAACTTAAATGCCAATAATACTAATTCTGTCTCTCTTTCCCTGAATTTCCTGTACTCATTTTAATTTTCCAGGGAGAATCTTGATACATGGAATCTTTTAGCGCGAGCTAGGGATGAAGGACGCCTTTTTTCTAGGATAGTATGGCCTAATGATCCTGAAATTGTAAGTTCCTTCTAGTTGCATACAATTCATTTTTTTTTCCTGTTTAAACACATTAAAGTATTTTTTTTTCTGTTTTGTTGTAGAAAGAGCTTGTGAAGCGGTTGCATCTTCTTCTTACTGTAAAGGACTCTGCTGCTAATGTTCCAAAAAATCTTGAAGCCAGGAGAAGATTAGAGTTTTTCACAAATTCATTATTTATGGACATGCCTTCAGCAAAGCCTGTTTGTGAAATGTTGCCATTCAGGTATATGCATGTGTAAGCATATGGTTTACAGCGGATTTTCTTTTGTTTTCTTTTTATCCTTGATATTCACTTTTTCCTTTTGTTTTTTGTTTGTTGTAGTGTTTTCACTCCATACTATAGTGAAACTGTGCTTTATAGTAATTCCGAATTGCAAAAAGAGAACGAAGATGGCATATCTACTCTTTTCTATCTTCAAAAGATATTTCCAGGTAATCTGTCTTCTCCCTTAGATCCCTGCTCACAAAGAATGAACATGCATCAATGTTAAGAACACTTATTAGGTTCACAGTTATCTCCTTGTTATCATTCTTAAAGATTAATTGTGCCTGCAAATTTCAACACTTACATGATCACTGTGTTCTTGTTCTTAAAAATTGATTTGTTGAAACTTGAAAGTTGTTTTTTGTCCTTGAAAGTTAGTCTGTATTTGGTTTTCCTGCAAATTTCAAGAATTTCATGATCACTCTATAATTTAAGATGATGAAGAAACAAAAGGAAAAGTGAATTTATCTTGTTAATATCTGTCAAGAAGCAGCTATACTAAAAGCTTGATCTGCTTGGAGATTGGTGAAGGATAAGGAATGTTTTGTTTTCTTGAACTGGGTCATTTTGGGATTGAGCTTGAATTATTTTCTATTGCAGATGAATGGGAAAACTTTCTTGAAAGAATTGGTCGAGGGGCATCGACTGGGGATGCAGAACTTCAAGAAAGTTCCAGTGACTCTTTGGAACTTCGTTTTTGGGCTTCTTATCGTGGGCAGACTCTTGCTAGGACAGGTCTCAAATTCTTAGCATATATTGTCTTCCTTTCTGTTTTCACAAGACATAGGTTGAGGCATGACTACTGTATTTCCACAAGTATTGGTTTCCTGTTTACACTCAGCCTATGATGTTTCTACATTTCTTTATTTTTGGGTGTGCAGTGCGTGGTATGATGTACTATAGGAGAGCTTTAATGCTGCAGAGCTTTCTGGAGAGCAGATCATTGGGAGGTAGTTGCATATGAACATTCTGCAGTGCAGTTTCTAATTCTTATTTTCATTGTAATGAAGTTTGACATGGATATTTTCTGGCAATCTGTTGTGTCAATAGTGGACAATCATTCTCAAAACAACTTCATTACAAGTCATGATTTTGAATCATCTCGTGGATCACGGGCACAGGCAGATTTGAAGTTTACTTATGTTGTATCATGCCAAATTTATGGTCAACAAAAGCAGCGGAAGGTGCCAGAAGCTGCTGATATTGCTTTATTGTTACAGAGGTATCAATTTGTGGGCCCCTAGTATTGGGGCACTGAACTTTTTAATTTGTTTGCTTAAGAATTTTATTATTTATTTTAAAGTAAAAGCTGTTCTAGTCAGGGAGGATGTTGCTCAATGTCATCCCATTAGGATAATTTTAGGTCACAAAATTTATGGTGATGCAAACTTTATGTGGAATCTCTATTACTGAAATTTTATTGAGTTAACTCTCATAGTCCTCCTTGATATAGTAAGCATTGATTGTTGTCGTCTTTGATTTGCATAATATTATCATCCACTTTAGTCCTTTTTGGTGCAAAACAATAGAAAAGATTTTGGTAGAATGCATGGGGTCATAGACTCATAGACAAGGTTATCAAATTTGAGAGTCTATGTAGACTCGTGAGAGCTCCGTGAACTCAACTCGTAGACTCATAAGAGTCTACTTCATAATTAAAAAAATATTAAATACTTATAAATAACATCTCTCAAACATCTTAACAACATAAACACACATAATAAAGCAAAATAGTAAACCACAAATTTAACAATACTAAATAAGTAATAAAGTCATACAATTACAAAGCTACACCAAGTTCCAAACACACACAAACTTACCTAGAGCCTAAAGGTATGAGGACACATCTCGAATGTGCGATGGAGGAGGAAGTAGCTCGACGGCGTAGGCTTGATGTGCAAGGAAGGAGGCTCAATGCGTGACGGAGGAGGCTCGATGCACGATAGAGGAGGCTCAAAGGCTGAGTGGTGTGTTGTGGTGTGATAGTGCTCACTTGCGGCTTGAATGCGCGACGGAATGGTGAAGACGGGAGAGAACGCAGCCACAAGATGAAATGCTAGACCAAAGAGAAGCTCATGCAAAATTAGGGTTGTTAAGAGGGCTTCCCAAAACGATGCCGTTTTGGGCCAAATTCTAAAAAAAAAAAAGAATCCTAAACTTGGAGGTGGAATCACGATTCTGCTCGATTTCGTCCGAGTCTACCTGATTCCACTGAGCCTACCTCAAAAACGATTCTACGTGCGATTCGACTTGGAAATGCATTGTAGAAATGCGATTCTATACGATTTTAAGAGTTGAAACTCGATTTAGATAACCATGCTCATAGGTTTTAACCTCAGTGCAATCATTGTACACCAAAAATATAAATAGAGGATTTCTTGATTATTGTTTTTCTTTTTCATCTTTTTCTAATTTTTTTTGCTATTCATTACATAACATTAAGATTTTGTCTTTGTTATCAGGAATGAGGCACTCCGAGTTGCTTTCATTCATGTTGATGAAAGTACAATTGATGCAAATACTTCAAAAGTTTTTTATTCAAAGCTTGTCAAAGCTGATATAAATGGAAAGGATCAGGTGGAGAAAAACTTCTGCTCATAAGATAATCTCAATTGTTTTTTATGTTTTTTATAAGTGCAACATATAATTTATCATTTTCTTGCTGGTGGTGTTATTCTTGGTCATTTTGTTTTTCATGTTATAGATTGCTACAGATATTCATGCTTAAACATATTTTAGTTTTCTCTGTTGCATAGTTATCTTGGGTGACGTTCTTAATATCCTGCCATGTATAAGATTGCTAGATTAAAGCTGTTAGAATAGTTATTTGTTTATCTTTCTAGAATACTCTAGATATGTCTAGTAGTATACTCTAGAAATCTCTACTCTAGAATCTTTTTTTCTTTGCACCCTTGTTTCACACATTAAATATAAGTGTTGCTAGTACTGGGTGGAACTTTACACTCTAACACTATTATCCAAAACCTCATTCTCAACTTGGTATCAGAGCGAGAAAGGTCCTGTTTTGTAGTCCCATTGTCATCCACCGTCGTCTGTTGTTGTCCGCTGCTGTCCGATGTTGTTGACCGTCACGTTGACCACCATCCGTTGCCGTTGGCTGTTGTGTTGACCATCGGAAAATTTCGCTGGTGCTCTCCTGACTTTGTTCAGACCTTGGGTCATTTGTTCTCAATGGGCGAATAGGGGGTTCTCATATTTTCCTTTCGTTGTTTGTCTAGGGAACATCCGTGTCTTTGCAAACATGGCATCCATGAGTCTAGCACCTTCTGTCTCTTCAACACTTCCTATTCCTACTGAGAAAGCTTAATGGAAAAAATTACCTTTCTTGGTCTGCATCTATTGAGCTTTGGTTTCTTGGCCAAGGACACCATGAGCACTTGGAAAAGATGTTGATGATTTACTAGTAGGGGACTGTGAATAGTGGAAGAAGCTTGATTTTCAACTTTGTACTCTATTATGGCAGTCAGTAGAACCAAAAATCTTGGTGAATCTAAGAGCATTCAAGACCTGCTTTTCTTTATGGAAGAAAGTTCAGAAAATCTATGCTAATGATATTCATCGTTTGTATGATTCTACTAAAAAACTAGCCTCTCTTAAGCAAACTGATTATGATATGGTTTCATTTATTGCTAAAGCCCAAGCTGCTGTGAAAGAGTTAAAAATGCTTTTAGAGGCTGACTCTTTGGAAGACGTAAAAAGGAAGCATGATAATCTGTATGTGGTTATGATCCTACGAGGGATGAACCCAGCCTTTAATCACATTCGTGATCAAGTTTTGACTGCGCATGATGTTCCCTCAATGGAAGATTTAGTCACTCGACTCCTTCATGTTCCTACTTTAAAAAATAATGATAGTGCTCTTGAAGTTGTAGAATCATCTGCTATGGTATCCTCTAGAGGAAGAGAAAGTCATGGAAATCGAGGGGGAAAAGGTGGAAGTGGTGGTCGTCCTCAATGCACCTATTGCAAAAGAATGGGCCATACACAAGATATTGGTTATTCCTTGCATGGGTTTCCTCAAAAGACAACCAATATATTTAAATTTGAAAATTCCTAAGAAAATTTATGAGGAAGAATATCAAGAGTACTTACAGTTGAAGGCAAACAACAAAGTTCATACAACCTCCATACCTAGTGTCTCAACAGCTTGCATCTCTCAATCTGTGAAAAGTCAAGGTCCATGGGTAATTCATTCAGGTGCTTCTGATCACATTGCTGGTAAGGATTCTTTATTCACTTCGATATCCTCTCCAAAATTTCCTCATCTAATTACCCTAGCAAATGGTGCTAAAGTTGCTGCCAATGGTGTTGGTCAAGTTTCTCTCTCTTCTTCTTTAAACCTAAAACATGTCTTATATATTCCTAATTATCCTTTTAATTCAATTTCTCTAAGTCAATTAACCAAGTCTTTAAATTGTACAGTAACATTTAATGCTCAATGCTTTACAATACAAGAACGTGGTACGAGCCGCTTGATTGGTATAGGACATGAATCAAGAAGTCTTTATTATCTTGAAACAAATCCCTTTGTGTCCTGTTTTGCAGCCTACTCTCCAAAGATTTTGCATGGCCGTCGCTAGGCCACCCGAGTTTAGCAAAATTGAGGATAATGGTTCCTAGTCTTAATAGACTACAAACATTAGATTGTAAATCATGTCAATTAGGCAAACATGTTCAGTCTTCCTTTCCTAAACAAACTGAAAAAAGATGTAACTTGGTTTTTTCTATTATTCACTTAGATATTTGGGGACCAAGTCGAGTAACATCTTTTGGATTTAGATATTTTGTTACCTTTATTAATGAATATTCTAGATGTACTTGGGTCTATTTAATGAAAGATCGATCAAAACTTTTGTCTATTTTCATGTCTTTTTTCAATGAGATTAAGAATCAATTTGGAAAAACCATTAAAATCCTTCGAAGTGATAACACCAAAGAATATTTCTCTTTGGATTTTTCTTCCTTTTTATCCTCACAAGGCATTTTACATCATTCTACATGTCCTCACATACCACAACAAAATGGAATAGCTGAAAGGAAAAATAGACATTTAGTTGAGACTGCACGAACTTTATTGCTTGGTGCAAATGTCCCCATTCATCATTGGGGTGATGCAGTTCTCACTGCTTGTTTTTTAATAAATAGGATGCCCTCATCATCTCTTGAAAACAAGATTCCTCACTCAATCATTTTTCCCAATGAACCTTTATATCATATTTTCCCTAAGGTTTTTGGTTGTACTTGTTCCGTTCATGATGTTTTTGCAGGTCTTGAAAAACTTTCTGCAAGAGTAATTAAATGTGTGTTTCTTGGATATTCTCGTATTCAAAAAGGGTACAAATGCTACTTTCCAACCACTAGAAGATACTACATGTCTGCTGATGTTACATTCTTTGAAGAAATTCCTTTATTTTCTTTTTCTGTGCAAGATCTTAATTTTGTACAACAAATATTGTCCATTCCATCCTCTAGGCTAGTGGTTTTCCCTATTTGTGAGAATCCCAATCAATAAGAAACTTAACTTCATTCTCCAACTAACAATCCACTTGAGTTTTCACCACCTCCTCTTATCACAGATCTACACAGGACACAGAGAGCAAACTTTGTACTACAAGAAGATTCTCCTGATTCATGTCCTCCCTTAGTAGTACCTATTATGGATCCTTCTCCATCCTCACTTTCTCATGATGGAAACTTAGGCCCTTTTCCATCCTCATATTCTCGTGATGAAAACTTAAGTTGGCCCATTGCTCTTAGAAAAGGAATTTGTTCTACTTGAAACTCTCATCCTATATATTTGAGTTATCACCGTTTATCTCTTTCATATTTCTCTTTTGTTTCTTCCTTATCTCCCCTTACTATTCCCAGAACTGTTCATGAGGCACTTGATCACCCAGGATGGCGACAAGCCATGATTGATGAAATGCAGGCTCTTGAGCATAGTGGTACATGGGAGTTAGTTCCGCTTCCTCCTAGGAAGAAGACAGTTGGTTGTCGGTGGGTATATACTTTCAAAGTTGGTCCTAATGGGGACATTGACCGTCTGAAGGCTCAATTAGTAGCCAAGGGCTACACTCAAATATATGGTTTTGATTATGGAGATACTTTTTCTCCAGTAGCCAAAATCACTACTGTTCGCCTATTTCTTGCTATGGTTGCTATTTGTCACTGGCCACTGCACCAACTAGACATTAAAAATGCCTTTCTTCATGGTGAGTTGGAAGAAGAAATTTACATGGATATTCTAGCAGAGACAGACATGACTAGTTGTAGGCCTACTGATAGTCCTATGGATCCAAATCATAAGCTAATGACAGAACAAGGTGAACTATATTCAGATACAGACAGGTATAGAAAATTGGTTGGAAAACTTATCTACCTTATCATTACCAGGCTTGATATTTCCTTTGCAGTAAGAGTTGTCAATCAATTCATGCAAGCCCCTTATGTTGACCATTGGAATGCTGTGATTCGTATTCTTAGGTATATCAAAATATCTCCAGGACAAGGTCTATTGTATGAGGATAAAGGAGACACTCAAATCTCTGGGTATTGTGATGCTGATTGGGGAAAATCGCCTATAGACAGACGCTCTACTACAGGATATTGTGTGTCTATTGGAGGAAATGTTATTTCTTGGAAAAGCAAGAAACAAAATAATGTCACTCGATCTCGTGCAGAAGCTGAATACAGGGCTATGGCCTTAATCGTGTGTGAATTGGTGTAGATCAAACAATTTATTCAAGAACTAAAGTTTTGTGAAATACAGTCAATGAAGTTATATTGTGATAACCAGGCAGCTCTCCACATTGCTTCTAACCCAATGTTTCATGAAAGAACTAAACATATAGAGATTGACTGTCACTTTGTTAGGGAGAAAGTATTGTCCAAGGAGATTAGTACTGAATTTGTCAGCTCAAATAATCAACTTGTAGATATTTTAACTAAATCCTTAAAAGGTCCTCGAATTCAGTTTATATGTTCTAAGCTTGGAGCATACAATTTATATGCTTCAGGCTTGAGGGGGAGTGTTAGAATAATTATTTGTTTATCTTTCTAGAATACTCTAGATATGTCTCTAGTAGTATACTCTAGAAATCTTTACTCTAGTCTAGACTAGAAGTCTCTACTCTAGAACCTTTTTTTCTTTGTACTCTTGTTTCACACATATATAAATATAAGTGTTGTTGGTGCTGGGTGGAACTTTACACTCTAGCACTACTATTCAAAACCTCATTCTCAACTAAAGCAACTGATTGCTATTTCCATGGCTTAACGTGATGACTTTCTCTATGTTGTTGGTTGGTTGTGAAGGTCCATGTTGCAGATCCAAGAAGGCATGGACTCTGGCAGCAATATGTTTGTTATTTGTCAATTATTTGTGTTTTTTTATAGTTAGTCATAAATGGATAAATTTAGGCATAATGATATTTTTCCTTGTTAAACACAATTCTTCAACCATTAGGTTCTCCAAAGGCTTTTGGTGGGAGTGGGACAAGCTAGTGTTTGAGCTTTGCTAGTTCTAAAATTAGTGGTTAGGGGTACAAAGATCACCTTACAACCACTATTGATTCTGTGGTGGCTCTGATCGTCCTAAGTGGGAGAAAATTGATGCGCAGTAGTGTAGCGTCATCAAGTCTACTATTCATCCTTCTATCGAACTGATTTTTCGACCACATGCCACGTGTGAATCGGTTTGGTTAGAAGCTCAAGCCCTCTACACTAATGATGCTTAACACCTCTATGGAGTTTGCCAAGAATTGATGACCCTTGTTGCTCCTCGAAGATTTAATGGCCCAATGTCTGCCTACCTTGGAAGAGTTCATGCTGCATTCCATGATTTCAATGAACTCTTTCCTTCTGCCGCCATAAAACCTGAAGAAGCTAAGAAGGAACTTGCAAACCGCAATACCTTCTTTATGTCCTTTGCCCTTTATGGCTTGCCTCCGAAGTATTCTGCCACTCGTGACCAGATTTTGGGGTCCCCTTATAGTGCCCACTATGACTAGTGCTTCTTCTGCCCTTCTTCGAGTCTCGCCTAAGTAGACCAATGTCTCATCTTTTGCTTTAGTGGGTGATTCTTCTGCCTTTGCCTCCCACAGTAGTGGATCGGGGCCGTCCTCGGCATGGAAATTCCAAATCGAAGAATAAGTATACGTGCACTCATTGTCACAAGGATGTCCACACTGTTGATCATTGCTGGCAAATAATTGGTAGGCCCCCTCATGCTGCTAATGTGACCAATTCCTCACCAGCCACCACTTCTTCAACCATTGATCAGCCCCGACCAACCCCTGCGATGTATGAGGATTTTCTCCAACGGTTTGGAAGTCGTCAAAACTCAGGTGCCACTGCTTTGATAGCACACCAGGTGTTCCTATCCGAACCCTTCGTAGTGACAATGCCTGTGAATACCTATCCAACCCGTTCCAACAGTTTATGGCATCAAAAGGTATCCTTCACCAAACTTCTTGTGCTCATATGTCTTAGCAAAATGGGGTTGCCGAATGTAAAAATCGGCACTTTGTCGAAACCACTAGGACCCTTCTCCTTCATGGCAATGTCCCTTCTCACTTTTGGGGCGATACTGTTCTTACAGCTTGTTATCTTATCAATCGTATGCCATCCTTTGTTCTTAAAGGCCAAACCCCTTACTCGGTTTTGTTTCCCCATACACCACTTCATCCCATGTCTCCCCGTGTCGTTGGTTCCACATGTTTTGTTCATAACCTTTCGCCGGGGCTTGACAAATTATCAGCTCGGTCCATCAAGTGTGTTTTCCTTGGTTACCATCTGTCCCAGAAAGGGTATAGATGTTTTTCCCCTACCCTTAAACGTTATTTCATCTTTGCTGATGTGTCTTTCTTTGAGTCTGCTTCCGTTGCTTTTGACTCTCATCATTCTCTCCCACTAGAGAGTCCTTCTCTTGCTCCTCTTCCCATTGTTTTAGAGGAACAGGTACATTCTCTCCAACCATAACTTATTCAGACATATCATAAACGACCATGACCCCCAATCACTCAAGTGCCTATCCCTACAGTTGAGGATGAGACCATGATCGACCCACCTCCAACTCCAATCTCTTTCTCGGATTCAGGTCCTTCGTTTGACCCTGACCTACCCATTATTCTTAGGAAAGGTACACGTACAACTCGTAACCTATCCCCTCACTATGTTACGTTGAGTTATCACCATCTTTCTCCCTTACTTTATACTTGTCTTTCGTCTTTGTCTTCTGTGTCTATTCCTAACTCTCTAGGTGAAGCATTATCCCACCCAAACTAGCGACAAGCAATGATTGACGAGATGTGTGCTCTCTAGAGTAGTGGTACCTGGGATTTGGTTCCTCTCCCTCCTGGGAAGTCCCTCGTCGAGTGTTAGTGGTTGTACTCCCTTTTAAAGTTGGACTTAATGGCAAGATTGATAGGTTCAAAGCCCGTTTAGTGGCAAAGGGCTACACTCAGGTAATGATTGACAAGATGTGTGCCTTACAAAGCAATGGTACTTGGGATCTGGTTCCTCTTCCTCTTGGGAAGTCTACCGTCGAGTGTTGGTGACTATACTCCCTTAAAGTTGGACCCATTGGCAAGATTGATCGATTCAAAGCCCGATTAGTGGCAAAGGACCAAACACATTGAAGTGGACTGTCATTTTGTTAGAGAGAATATTGAATCAGGAGATATCATCACTAGATTTGTTAACTCTAGTGATCAACTAGCAGATGTGTTCACCAAAGCTTTGAGGGGTCCAGGTTAACTATATATGTAACAAGCTTGGTGCATATGATTTATATGCTCCAACTTGAGGGGGAATGTTGAAAATCAGAATTAATATTCTAATTCTATTCATAATTATAATTTATAGGCAACAATATCTCATTTAGAGGAAACAATATATTGTGTAATAAATGCAAATAAGCCTATATAAACTATGCTTCGTGGTATATTCAGACACATGGTTTATTGCCTAATTATTTGCAATGTTATTTGTTCTGGTTATTTAACACTATGTACAATGTATAATGTGAAATGGAATGATTGGTGCATGGTTATATTTATGCTTTGAGCTTGTTAGAAATTGAGTATAGAAGGGAGTTTCAGGCATTGATAATTGAGAAAGATGTTATTATTCATAGATTTCTTCTGTGATGAGTTTATATAGTAAATTTGTAACTAACTGCGACTGATTGCAACTGAATCAGAAAGAAAATTGAAATCTAATATTGAACTCTCTATGCTAGTCTGGGATATCATATTTGTAACTAACTGCTGAACTCTCTGTCCTGCTTTTTCAATCATTATTAAAAATTGGACTCTCTATGCTAGTGTGGGATATCATATTCCTGCTTTGTGAATTATTAAGTTATCATTCAACTCTAATATTTACTGTTTTATCCTGTTTCTTTTCCGTAATGCGTTCTTTATTATCATCTTATACATAGGAAATATTTTCTATTAAACTTCCTGGAGATCCTAAGCTTGGGGAAGGAAAGCCTGAAAACCAAAACCATGCCATAGTTTTCACTCGTGGTGATGCCGTTCAAACTATTGACATGAATCAGGTGAAGACATGTGTTATATGGTCATTTGTCTTTTTCTCATTGCCATCTTTAATACCTTTTTTTTTTATTACAAGATGTTTTACATTTCAAGATTCTTTACATTGTGCTACAGTGGACAAATTAAAAGGAATTCAGGAAAAGGAAGGTCCTTTCAGTCTATGATTTGTCATGTTGAAACTTGAAAATAATATATATATATATATATATATATATATATCTTTTTGCTGGGAGGCTTATCTTTTCATCTGAATTTTGATATTACATTGTGCATATAACTGGGATTCCACCATAAATTTCAAAACCTTAATTACCTAAACATAATCTGGTAAGTTTTTTTTTTTTTCATATGACTACATTGACGTTTGTCTTTTCTTAAGCATCTGTATCACTTAAAAGACTTAAACATATTTATCAAGTATGTTATATTCTGTATTTGTTTGACTTGGCAGAACATGTGTTGTTGACCAGCCAAATAATTATTGGCTTTTATGCTAAGCCTGTTGTAAATGCACTTCTTCATTGTTAATTTCTAGAAATGGGAGGGGCATAATTCTGTTGCAGTCATGTCATTCACAAGATTTTTGTCCTGTTGCATGCTTATTGACCTTGGATTAATATGTGGTTCATCAGCCTTTAGTAGAGAATCTCTCTCCTGCCCTCAACTGTATACATGTGAATGAATGAATGACAGAGAAAAGAAATTTATATAATTTATTCTTATATATATAATTTTTTTTTTTTGGAAGGACAATTATCTTGAAGAAGCAATGAAAATGAGGAATCTTCTGGAGGAGTTCCATGGGAAACATGGCCTTCGCCCTCCAAGCATTCTTGGAGTGAGGGAACAT
This sequence comes from Amphicarpaea edgeworthii, assembly GCA_014843725.1. Lineage (NCBI taxonomy): Eukaryota > Viridiplantae > Streptophyta > Magnoliopsida > Fabales > Fabaceae > Amphicarpaea > Amphicarpaea edgeworthii. Next base: position 7,066,327 of record CM026328.1, read on the forward strand.
GTTTTTACAGGAAGGTTGGCATGCACAAATTTTAAATTTGATAAACAAAGTGACACTATTGAGCTTTGACTGCCTTATATTGCTTACGTATTGCTTGCTTGCTACGCTGCAGTGTCTCTTCCTTGGCGTGGTTCATGTCAAATCAAGAAACTAGCTTTGTAACCTTGGCCCAACGAGTTTTAGCATATCCTCTCAAGTAAGTCGTGTTTCCTGTTAATTGTCAATGGAATTGATTGGCAAAGTTTAGTAGTTTGACATTGATAATCTGTACGGAAAAAAATTAGTCAAAGTAATTAGTGAACCGATAAATATAATCTTTTGTTTTTTATTTTAACTTCATCCATTAAGAATGATTCTTCTAGGATTTGCTTCTTTCTTGCATCTTGAAAAATGTTGGTTTAATTTCCCGTGAGACTACTGCCTACTGGCTATAAATACAGGGGGTTTTTTCCTTCTCTTTTTTTAAATGAAATTACCATTGAAAGTCATCTCTGGTAGGGCTCTATTTCTGCAGGCCTCATTAATTGCAGCCTCAAGGGTGGTGGTTTAGTTCTACATTGACTAGTGATATGACAAAAGTAGTGTATATAAATCGGTGGCAATCCTCACCTTACAAGCCGATTTTGTAAGGTTGAGTTAGGTCCAAATCCAATTTCTAAGACTAATGCTTTAAAAATTGTTGGAATGATGCCTTAATTGTGGTCACCCCTAGCCTGCCTTAGTTGCAGCTTCTTTGGGGCCTGCCTTAATTAAGGGGGGTGCTTTGATCCAACATTAACTAGAGATCTGACTTAAATAGAGTTTATAAAGCTTAGACAGTCCTCACCTTCCGAGATGATTTTGAGGGGTTATGTCAACCTAAAGTCTAACATCAAATTTCAGTGTATTTTAGATTCTTTGCTGAGCCATTTGCATGTGCCAACTCCAGGCTAGTAGCCGTAGCTGTGAGGGGGAGTGTTGGGAAACTGCCTCAATTGCAGTCACCCCTAGCATGCCTTAGTTGTGACCTTTTGGACCTAAAGTATGGAGAGTCTACACTAGTAGGAATACAAAGGGAATTGGAGGAGATGGTGAGCTGGGAGAGAGAGAAATGAAAGATGGGTTGCAGTTATCAAATAGGTGGGGAGAATGAGAGTGGGGGTATCTTCAGGGAAATTGGTTACTATTGTAATGGGTAGAGAACAATAGCTCTCTGTAGGAGTATTGCTCTATTCTGATTTTCAACAGAATGGAACTTGTGTCCCTCATGGGAAGTATGGAATTGTAGTGTAGTGCTTATTAGGTCTTAGGCTCTCTAACTACAAAGGCTAGCTTTTGTGTTGTGGTTCTCCAAAGGTTCTTATCGTCCTTAAAACTTAAAATGCCATTATCTTTCATTTTAATTTTATATTCTATCAAACAATACATTTTAGAGTTTTCGTATCAATTCATCCTTTTTTGGTTGGGGAAAAAATCTTGCAGAGTTCGTATGCACTATGGACACCCAGATGTATTTGACAGAATATTTCACATAACTCGAGGAGGCATTAGTAAGGCATCACGTGTTATTAATATTAGTGAAGATATATATGCTGGTAAGAATGTTATCCATAATCTGTGTTCATTTGGGGTTACCCTTGATCTTCTAGCTTAATTCATGTCATGTTCTTTTAAATCTGATGTGTTATTATGATATAGTATTACAGAAACCAAAGGATATCTTCTTGAGTCATTTAAATCATGTTTATAATATGTTTGAGAACTAGCCTATGATGATGATGATTATCATGATATCTATCTTATTAATGAAGATTACGTTATTTTTAAAATGAAGCTGTATTTTCTTATAATCAATGCCATTGTCAAATTCTAGATTTTTCTTGCTCTTCATACCTATTAGAATTTAGAGAAAATATAGAAGGAAAAGTAATTGAGGGCGTGCTCTGGCGCAGTGTTAACGCTGCATACAGTGACCCTACCTCATGCCTTTGCATAGCGATGAGTTATGTTAGTTGGTTTTTATAGAAAGAAAATAAATTGTGTTACTGTCATTAAGAGACATGCTGCTGAGTCAGCAACTAACTAACTTACTAACAAACCACCCGACATAGATGACACTGAAATTACAGTGAAATGACAACCATAAATTGTACGTATTGTTTTATCTCTAATAATACCTGTCCTAACTGAAGAAGCATACTTGATTTTGTATCTGTTCATGAAAGTTAACAGTATCTTTATGGTTCTGCCACAAATGAGTGGGATTACAAATCAGCAAAAAAAAATAAAAATGAGTGGGATTACAGAAACTGATAAAATTAGGAATGTAAGTATTATTTAGATTAAAAAAAAAAACTTAACCTAAATGGCTTTATATTTTTGTTTGTTTGTTTGTTTGTTGAACTCAATGTTGAGATGTGATCCATGGCTTTAGTTGTTGATTTTAATGTTTGACGAAATAAAAGCAAAAACAACATGGACAAAGGCTGACTGTGACTAATCATTATCAACTAGTATTGGGAGATCTAAGATATGAATATAAAATGTAATAATATTATAAAATGCTTAGGATCGGGGCTTGTCTCTCATTACCTTCTGTTAGGCACAATAGTAATGATATTCTACTTAGAAGTACTCTTTCTCTTCCTAGGGTTTTTCTATTTATATATTATTGTTCTATATATTTAGAATTACTCTGATGAATTCAAGACATAATATACTGCAGGTTTTAACTCTACATTGCGGCAGGGAAATGTCACACACCATGAATACATTCAGGTTGAAATACAAGTAAACTATGGATTCATTCTTCTTTCAACTCCACATTTGCTAATTGTTGCCTTCTTCCGTAGGTTGGAAAAGGAAGGGATGTTGGGTTAAACCAGATTGCCCTCTTTGAGGGTAAAGTTGCAGGTGGTAATGGAGAGCAAGTGCTTAGCAGGGATATTTACAGACTTGGACAACTTTTTGATTTCTTCAGAATGCTTTCTTTCTACTTCACAACTGTTGGTTATTATGTCTGCACCATGGTATAGTTCTTATGTTCTCAATTGTTTTTCTTGGATAAAAGGTGGCATTGACTTGTCTTGGTTGTCTAATTAATTTTATTCCATTTTCTTGCAGATGACAGTCCTTACAGTATATATATTCTTATATGGAAGAGCATACCTGGTAAACTGATAAGACTTGTTCAGTTATCTATCTTTATATCTTTCACCACATTTTGGACTTGGTAAACTGATAGGAATTTTCTGAGAGACTGATTGGACTTTGTTTGCTATGCTTTCTTACAGTATCTTACTTCAGAAGGATATAAATACTATCCCCCTGATTATTTGTAATTATCTTTCCTTCTGTTAATTGACTGAAAACCGTGTATTAGAGTACACAACGGATGCATAGTGGATATTTATATTCAATTGTGTAATTTAGAGAGAGGAACTGAGTTTATGTTCAGTTGTGTAATGAAGAGTTACAAAGCTGTTTATATAGTAATCGGCTAACTCTAACTAACTGCAGTAGAACTAATTAACTATAGTTCTAACTGCCTAACTGGCCTAGGGTGACAGCTGTCCCTTACAATTAGAGTAATGTACATACTCACACATGTTTCCTCTAAACCTATAAACCTCCATTATTAATAAATCAGAATATTATATTCTGATTTTCTATTCTACCCTTAATAAATTTCCATTGAGCATGTGAAGTTGTATTTCTTTTCTTTTCTTTAACTTTCTACAATAAGGAAAATATATTTTGATGAACATCATATGTTGTTCCCTTTGATTTTTGGGGTGTATTTTTTATATGCATATATATAAAAAATATTTATATAAAAGTAAGAGATAAATATAATTATATATGGTGTCACATATGATGTAAATATTTTGATGTTCAAATAATAACCAATACAGTAATTTTTCTTACCTTACAAGTTATGGATTCAACCATTTGGGTGATCATTGGACCTAGTGTAATTGTAATATAATAAGATAAGATATTGCTGAGGAACAACAATCATTACTGTTATGATGATGGATTGCATTGGCTTAAAGTCCTGAACTTTCAGCAAGTTAAATTGGAGGCTCCAAAATTGTAATTGTAAAATTCCGTACCAGATTACCTGTTAATTTGGCTTCATCCTTGTTTTAGTACACAAATCACTCTTAGCATGTCTTGCTACTCATGCACTGGTTGCATATAGGCATATTAATTGAAGGTATTGGAACTTTTATCTTTTAGTCACTTTTTTAGCCTTGTGAAATCTAATAGTTAGGTAATGATTTTTTTTTATTCATTTGGTTTTCATGTTATATCCTCAATTGAGCAGCAAACACTTCTGAAGATCATGAGAAAAAAAAAGGAAAAAAAATTGCTGAAATTTATTTAAATGCTAAAATTTGGCCAAATCTCTACATTTTAGCTTATTTAAAAACTGATTTTCTTCCTTGATGCTGCTTCCTCTTTTTTCAGGCGTTTTCTGGTCTTGATGAAAATGTCTCCAAGGAGGCAAAATTGCAGGGTAACACAGCACTTGATGCAGCTTTAAATGCTCAATTTTTGGTCCAGATTGGCGTTTTTACTGCAGTACCAATGATAATGGGTTTTATACTTGAATTTGGATTGCTGAAGGTTAGTTCATATTAAAAATATATTTAGATTTTGTTAGAATATCTTTCTTGAGTATTACTTTTAGTCTTATCATAAGTGGAGGTTAGAATATATGAAAATAGCTTATTATATCATAAGATTATCCTTATTTCCTCATTCTCTTTTAAGATTGGTTACCATATCTTTCAAACTTATGCAAAATTGAGAATTGAACCAAAAATACAGATTTTCTAAAATATGGGGACCAAAATCACAAGAAAAAAAATAGAGTACCAAAATTGCAGAGTTAGAAATTATAGGGGAACAAAAATTACAATTTAGCTAACATATAATAATACAGAAATTAAACATGAAACTAAATCATTTTTTTCATAACATTAAAATTTAACAACACACTAATAACCAGTAACAAATACATTTGGAGACTAAATAAATTTAATTGACATAACTATCAATCCATCAATATAATTATTTCAATCATCATAATATTTGTTTTCTTATGTAACAAAAATTATTGGAATTATCCAACAAACTAGTTCGATCCAATTAGGGCTGATAATGCCCAACTGGTTTTACAGCAGTTATTTGTAAGGCTTGTTTTGAGGGTTGACTAATGGTTTGGTGTCCAGTTCCCAGTTGGACTGGTCGGTTTGACAACTATGGTTTCTGTTGTTACATTTATCAAATATATTTTCAGTTATATTGCTCTAAGCTGTTTCACTTGTTTGATAGATTTCAGTATTGAGAGAAAAAAAGTTATAGAGATCTATTTATATTACAATGAGGTTTGGCATGCAAGCTACTGAAACCTTACTACTCTATTGTCCCTAATTCTGAACCTATAAATCAACATGATTGTGATGTCCTTATTCTTTTATGGTCTATAAATAATATCTGTCTTGATGGAAATGTTTGCAGGCTGTTTTCAGTTTCATCACAATGCAACTACAATTGTGTTCTGTCTTCTTCACTTTCTCATTGGGAACTAGAACTCATTATTTTGGGCGTACCATTCTCCATGGGGGTGCAAAAGTATGTTTCTTTTTATTGTTTTGTTTTTGGTGGGAAGCTTGAATATATAGTTGTTCCGAGTGATTTAGATTTGTTTGACTTTTTTACCATAGTATCGTGCTACTGGTAGAGGCTTTGTTGTCCGACACATAAAGTTTGCTGAAAATTACAGACTATATTCTCGGAGCCACTTTGTCAAAGCGTGAGTAATTTTTTTGTTGATTTATAATTTTTTGTTTGGGCTGAGGTTGAAAGAAACTGCATTACATTGATTATTAATTATTAATTCTGTGGAATGCAACAGGCTTGAAGTGGCATTGCTTCTAATAGTTTATATAGCATATGGGTATGCAGAGGGAGGTGCTGTTACTTATATTTTGCTAACTGTTAGCAGTTGGTTCCTTGTCATTTCTTGGCTTTTTGCTCCTTACATTTTCAATCCCTCTGGTTTCGAGTGGCAAAAGTAAGTTGCCTGCTGTTTTCATTACTTCAATTGGTTTAATGTTATATTTTCTTGATAGTAAACACCTATTTTGGTCCTCCAAAAGCATAAACTGTTACTGTATTTTGGTCCTCTGATGGTTATTTAATCAAAATGTTCTTTCCATGTTATTTTGATCCTCTGATTGCAGTTAGGTTTTTAATTGGATTATTTTCATGTTTTTGGAAAGATGATGAAATTATATTTATGTGAACAACTGTTTATCTTTCTAATCTGATTAGCTGGAAACAGGACTGTGGAAGATTTTGATGATTGGACAAGTTGGCTTCTTTACAAAGGAGGAGTAGGGGTAAAAGGAGAAAATAGTTGGGAGTCTTGGTGGGACGAAGAACAGGTTAACATTCATTTTTTCACTTGATTGTTTGTATGTTTTGGGGTCAAGATCGAGCAATACTCAAATTGATTGTTTCTTGCAATGTTATTGTAAAGGAGTTCACTATTTAAACCATATTCACATATTTAACTACTAATGTTATGCTAGAATAGCCTTCTAATTGATGCTGGCTCTATTAATTTAATTTCTAATGGGTGCTATTCTTTCTGTAGACGCATATCCAAACTTTGAGGGGTCGTATTTTGGAGACAATTTTGAGTGCAAGGTTCTTCTTGTTTCAATATGGTGTTGTATATAAGCTGCATCTGACTGGAAGCGATACATCATTTGCGGTAAAAAAAAATTGTCTTCATCTGTGAATTAGATAATTATCATGTATTTAGTCCAAACAAAAAGCATAATATAAAATTTCTGCTTTGGTCCTGTACTAATTATATGTTCTATTTATGTTCATGTGAAAAGGCTTATAGCTCCCAGTATTTCATTAACGAAGAGCTTATATACGACTCTTATAGATTCTGATTATTTTTTTGTAGATATATGGATTCTCATGGGTTGTCTTGGTTGGAATTGTCTTGATATTTAAGGTTTGGACTTTTCCTTTTTTTCTTTTTTTTTTTTTGTATTTTCTGCTTTTCCAGGAAGCATTTTTTAACTTTCCACATTAAGCTTTTTAAAGCACATCTTTTTTATAGGATTCTGATATTTCCTTGGTTTGCAGATCTTTACATACAGCCCAAAAAAGTCTACAGATTTTCAGCTAGTGTTGCGATTTTCACAGGGAGTTGCATCTATAGGCCTTGTTGCAGCTGTGTGTCTTGTTGTTGCCTTTACTTCACTGTCGATAGCTGACCTTTTTGCCAGCATTCTTGCATTTATCCCTACTGGATGGGGAATATTATCCGTGAGTTCTGATTTATTTTTGTATGAATTTTATTGTGATAATAGATGCTAGTGTGTTGGAAAGCTGTCTTAATTGGGGCCTATCAGAATTAGTTGTCTACTTATCTGTGTCTTGAAAAGGGTTACCACCTGTAATAGGCTAACCAGAAAGGCCTACTGAAGCGTTGTATTGTTCAGCCACCAGTATATTGCCTCTCTGGGGGTTGAAATCTCACACCAATTAGACATATAGCCAATGTATTTCCTTATATAGTTTGGGAAGTCCTTTACGAGCCAGTTTTATGGGCTTAAGTTAGGCCCCAAATCCAAATTCTAAGACAGTTTCTGAATGGAATCAATCTGGAGATTATGTCTGACAACTGTGAATGCTGTGCCCCTGCATCATGGTCTATTGAAATCTTCTTTGAGATTTGTCTCACATGCATTCATCTGCCCATATAATACATCCAAATGGCAAGGGTTGTACTATACAAGTTCCCATCACATTATTTATTGAACCTTTATGCCATCATGCTTTTAAGTGAATCAAGATGCTATTACTATGAGCATTTGTTATTCCTGATTTCTGAAATACATTTGGGAGTAAATAGCCTAATCATACACTTCATTATTGAATTAATATGTAGTCGTGGTGGTCTCAAGTCTCAACTATCTTTCCACAACTGCTAATATAATTTGTTTTTAACTGTTTTTTCCAAAAGTCGTAATGGAATTAGTTTATGTAAAACTGGCTATGCATTACAACTTTAATTTTTTTTATTTTCGCACCATTGCTGGCATTTGAAGTTAATTCCAGCTTCTAACACTTGTAAAAATTTCCACACTTTTCAGTTGGCAATTGCATGGAAGAAGATAGTTTGGAGTCTGGGCCTGTGGGATTCTGTCCGTGAGTTTGCTAGAATGTATGATGCTGGAATGGGTATGCTCATTTTTGCACCAATAGCATTTTTATCGTGGTTTCCATTCATTTCAACTTTCCAATCTCGCCTTCTCTTCAATCAAGCCTTCAGCCGTGGTCTTGAAATCTCTATCATCCTTGCTGGAAATAAAGCTAATGTCGAGGCTTAGCTTAGTGCCTTTCGTCTTACATTGTATCCCTGCAGGGCTTTTGTATATTTTAGATGTATATTTTTTTGTAGTTCAGTGTTGATTGAGTAATTATACATTTGATCTACGGGAAAAAAAAAATGAAAGTTGCATTTCAATGGGGGGTCTGTGTTAGTTAGTTTTGCCTTGTTAAGCAGTTTAGCTTCCACCATTATGCAATTTGTCTTTGGCATTTTGCGCACAATCAAATTTGAGAGGTCACTTGAATGCAAGTGCTCGTATTAGAGGATGTCATTTGGTTGGTTTAGAGGGGGAAAACAGAGCGAGTAATCTTGATGTATGAATTGTGTACTCTTGTGCGGTGTTTTACTCCTGAATCCTGATGTAGTTACATATCACACATCATTTTATTGTATTTATTAAATATATATAATTCAACATCTTTTGTGGTAAAAATTCTGTACAGTTTTATTTAAACTACTATAGAGCATCTAAATCTGTTTTCTAGTTGTGGGAGTCCAGATAATTTACATTAATATGACTTGAACAAAGTTAACGTTTTGTACTTTTTTTTATTATTTCAGAAAGGCGTTTTAACTTTTTTCTCATATTCTAGGCTTAATTGTATTTTTTATTTCCAACTTTTTTAGTTTTTGATGAATTTTATCTTAACAATAATTTGATGCATTTTTATTTTTTTTTACTTTTTAAGATAGTTGCGAATTTTATTTCCTGTTATTTGTTCATTAATAAGGTAAAAGTTGGATGCCAAATATGTTAAATATTAAAACTGTGGGTAAAATTGTAATTATGTGAAGATAAAATTTGTAAATTTCTTAAAAGGAGTAAATTGTGTCAAATTAAAAAGTTGAGGGTTGAAACTTGAAAGTGGAATTATTATGTGTCATTTTGTTATTTTCTTTGGTCCGAATGAAATTTGGGTTTTACTACAATATCAACTGTTTACATCGTCTGAGTAAAAGTTAGTTTAGTTTGTGTACTTCCAAGGTCCTTTGGACTCTAACTTGGTTTATATACTAAGTGGCTTACTTTTTTTTTGCTGAATATGCTAATTGGTTTATATATTATACTTTAATTAATTTATAACTATTAAGAAAATTAATATTTTCTGAAAAGGTTTTGGGACCATTTCGTGCCTTTTCATCCTCCTACAATTTCCTTTCATTAATTTTTTTTTCTATTAATAATGAAATTTAGGATTAAATCCCCCAAAATGACTTTACTTTTTAGCAAAAAAAACTAAGGGAACACCCCCAATTTGCGACGTATGAATATAAGGAAGAGAAAGATAATGGAAAGAATAATATTGCACAAGCTACACGAGTGATAACCCCATTTCTTGGGGAAAAAAAATAGAAATCAAATATTGCATTAAACTTTTGTAGAGTGCACTCACAAGTAATTAGCCACTCTAACTTGGGTAAAAAAAGTCAAGATTAGGGGCGAGTCAAGGAGAGGCAAAGTTTCAATCCCTTGTAATGGAAAGTGAGATGATTTTTTTAAAATTATTTGGTTATATAAAAAGTAGAGGAAAAGAAAAAAGATAGATATATAAAAATAACACAAATATCTCAATTAAAAAAATATAATAAATAAGAGTATTTTTATCTTTAAACACACAAACCTCTCGTTCCTTTCTATCCTTCTTTTCTCGTCTATCATAATTTTCACCCATCGGTTTAGTTGAGCAGTTATTCTGACATTAATCAAGTTATAATTCGATTGGCAACCATACAAGAATATATCCACATTCACAATCATAATCTAACAATGATCCAAGTGAAAGAAATCAAACCAGAAGCAAAACATAATCTACATGTTACTGTAATAAAACTTCTATCAGGCGTGTATATATTGCTATTCTGCAAAGCATTAGGCATACTAGCGAATTTAAATAAATTTAGCATGTTTTTTGAGGAGAAAATTACAAATTATGGGTGATATGCATACTCAGCCAGAAAATGTTTTACAGACTACTGATTCCCATCAATGGCACCTCCATTTTCAGCCACACCGGCACTACCTGAGTTCGTGTATGAGGATTGTTGTTCAAGTCCAGCCATAGTTGCGGGTGCTGGGTGATCAAACTTACAAGCTGGTCCAAATTTGCAAATTCCGTAACGGCTGTAATATGTGCAAACATTCTGGTCCTGAATTTCATAACACATTTTAGCATAGATCGGAGAAACTAGCAAGTCTAGCTTGTTGTGTCATGACCAATAAAAAAACCTCAAGATTCCCAAATCAGAAAAGCAATAATCTCTAGATTGAATAACCGTGCGGATACCATCTTAAAAGAACTTAGACGTGTGCATATCAACCAAAAAGGGGTTTGTAGGATCAGTTGGGTACACAATCTTAAAAATCAGGATGGATTTTTTCATATCAAAATCATCACTCTTCATGGTGTACCTAACTGACTGAAGTCCCCACCTATCTTATTATCTCAAACAGCAATTAAAAAAATTGTTATGATACTACTATTCTGAATCTGAATGCTCTTTTTTCACTCAAAGCTTATTTGAACGATGAGAATATGGCAAACCTTTTTATTGTTCAAAACCAACAGCTTTTCTGTTCTAAATTTCTCATGAAATAATTTCTTTCAAATGTGTAAAGTGAAAACTAAAAGGAGAGGGTGTAATAACAAAGAACGTGCCTTTTATTTTTACAATCTCCATGTAAGCAAAAAAGAGCAGAACAAAACAACTTACCGGTCTCAAAGGTAAACCCTTGTCACTGAGGTTGCATGGAGGTAATCTTGCAATCCGATTCTTTGGATGGTGAAATTTGCAATTAGATTTAAACTTACAATCCCCAGTTTTTAAGAAATAGCTGCACTCAGGTTCACCAGGCCTTTCTGGAAACTCTTCAACCTGCATTTGTTTTTGATGGTGCATATAAGCATTTGTTTCAATAGCTGGGTTGTTCATGACATATGTTGAAGGTGCATGCAGACTTCTCTCAGGTAGGTAGACAGGTGCCTGTAAAAACCACAAAATCATCAAATTGCTGGGAAAACAATCAATTATAAGGGTTAACAGGCAGAATATTCAACTCAGAAAAGAAGGAGGATAAAAGAACATTAGGTTTCTTGCATTAAATCCAATAGATCAAAGTCAGCCCATAAGAATCAAGACAAGCAGCAAAATATTGAATAGTAAGGCGGCTGAGGATTTATTGGAAAACAGTAGACTAAAAAAATGAGAGAGCAGAGGAAAGGGGGAGAAAATTACAGAGAAAAAATAGAGCCTAAGGAAAGACAACAGTCTTTCACTTTTAAGTAACTGATCATGGGCATACCGATAACTGTAACTCACCATGTACTATAGGTTGGGAACATAGAACATTAACCTTGTATGATAGAAAATTGGCAGACTAATTTGCCATCATATACTGATATTATAATAGAATGTCCCTGGCAAGATAGTTAGTTATTGACATTTAATCTATTGATTTACCTGATATCCATTCCATTCAGAACTTTGGGGAGAAACCCCTGGATTAGGTGAAAGTAATACTGGCACAAAAGGAGCAGATTCATTTAATGGTCTAGTAGAAGACCAAGAGGGTATAGAAGATTGTGATACACCTTGTAACGAAATAGAACTTCCATTACCATAACCAGAAGGAGAATCACCTCCTCCAACAGCTGTAGGATCGGGATGATTAAACTTGCAGTTTGATCCAAACTTACATGAGCCAGTGCGCATGTAATAGTGGCATTCTTTCTCTCCCTGTCATGAAAAACAACCTCATCAAGTTTCAGGGACAAGTATTTCAGACAGCATAGAGAGACAAAAGATAGTGTACACAAACTATCAGCATAACTAGCTAAGAAATTAAGGTTATACCACACGAATAGGCAGGCCAAGGAAGTTAAGCTCTGAAGTAGGGGATGCTGATGGACACTTTGCTCTTGTGTGATTAAACTTACAAGCCTTTCCGAACTTACACCCCCCCAGACCTTGAATAATACTGCCATAACATCAGGAAAATATAAGTTTGTTATGAACATGTAATAAATAGTAGGACATGTTGAAGACAAGGCTCAAGAAAGAGATTCAACATATACATATACAATCATGTTTCATTCAAAAATTGTTATAGAGATCCAATCATTTTTTACAAAGCAAGGCTTGCACAGCATGAGCACAAATGCCAAAAAAAAGCAAAAAAGAAAAATTCACAATGACCAAACATATACTAATATAGCATCACAGAAAGAACTCAGCCAAACTAATATGCCATGACAATTTTCTCTTTGCATTACCATATAGATAGAATATACCTATGCCTAATCAGAAGATGTATAGCCATAAAACATATCACTTGACTCTCAACCACCTGACAACTATTGAGTTCTGCAAATTAATCATGCAATTCAAATAAGGAATAACATTTTTTGTATGATTATTTTACTGATCCAGTCAAACTTGAGAGAAGATGTTAAAAAGTCAGAAAATACAATTGAGCATTTGCAAACCAATAGGGGTTTGGGTGTAGTGGAAGGGGCTAATCCCCCACAAAGTGATGAACATGATTCAAAATCCGGTTGGTAGAGTTAATCATAGTTAGTTTCAGGCCATGCATTGTGCAAGATTACCTAGCATACCTTTGGGAAACCAAAACACAAAAACTAGAGTTTGCAATAGAAATCAACACCATAATTTTGAAAATACCTTGCATTCCATCTGGCCTGATCTATCTGCCTGTTCTTCTCTTTCTCCCGCATTCTCCCTTTTAGCCTTCATTTAGTGTTAATACATCAAAATCTCAGAAGTTTTTAAGAAGTGAACATGTATAAAACGTTTCCATTCATAAAACCCTCTAAAGAAAAACTTTTAAAGTTTAGGCAAACTATAGAGCGAAAAAAGAAATCCCAAAACACATTTAAAAGCATATTACAAAGCAAATTCTTCGAAACATACAACTGACTATTGAGCATCAGCCATTCCACTGATAACATAATAGCAATAAATACACACACAAACACACCCAAAAAAAAATGGAAACATAAGTGAGTTCTGTGCTTCACTTTCAACATCTAATACCTAAATGATGCATAGCTATTAAACACCAATTAATGTAACCATACCCAGTAACTAATTAGGAATAGTGTGCGGGAGAGAGAGAGAGAGGAACAAACGAAAGTTATACCTGGTTTTTCCTCCTAAGTGGATGATTGAACTTGCAATTGAAACCAAACTTGCAAGTCCCAGTTTTGAGATAAAATGAACAGTCTTCAGCCTCTGGCCTCAAGGGGTACTGTTGAGCTCTACCAATGTTCCTCTCATCCCTATTTTCCACTCCCTCAACATCTCCACCCACCTCATTCACATTCTCAATCCAATCACACTCCTCATCACCACCATTCCAACCATCATCATCGTCAACAACTAAATCATCACGAACAACACCATCATCGTCATCATCAACAACAACAGCAACTACATCATCACGAACAACAACAACACCGTCATCAACAACAACATCTACTACATCATCACGAACAACACCATCATCATCACCATCAACAACAACAGCAACTACATCATCACGAACAACACCATCAACAACAACTAGTACATCATCACGAACAACACCAACATCATCATCAGCAACAACTACATCATCACCAATAACACCTCCATCACCGTTACCAACACCACCAACATCACCATCGCACCCTTCTCCCTTAACAGCTTCTGGGGCAGCACCTCCATCACTCAAATTCTCAGCCCCATCTTCAAAGTTCGAACCTTTATCCTCAGTCTCAGCCCCATCCTTCAAATCCAACTTGTTCTGAAGCTCCTCACCAAGTGCATCATCAAGTGGGGTAGGGGTAAGGGTAAGGGTAACGTGATTGAGATCTGAAGGCTGAGGATCGTCATCGAGGTGGTCAACAGGTGAAGAAGAAGAAGAAGGGTCACCCAATTGCGTATCCTTGGCGGTGGAACTAACAACTGATTCGGATTCAGAGGGCTCCATTGTTGCCCCTCCTCCACATTTCAAATGAAAAACCCTAATAATGGGGAAATTGAGAGTGATTGCGGAAACAAACAAGGGAGGGTTTTTTATTTTACTTTATTTTATGTGGAGAGAATCAGAAAAACGAGAATGAATGAACAAAGTGTGAAATCAAAGGGGGTTACTTTTTTGTTGTGGGTGAATCAATGAGAATGGTGTGCATAGCACTCTCTCTCACTCTCTTGTTTGTATGGGTGCATGTACCTTGTGATGCCACTGCGTATTTCAATACGGCGTACATACGCCCCGCCATCGTATCGTATATTTGGACCAAAACAAAACTAACCCCATACATACATTGTTTTAATTCAGAATAGTATTTGTTTTCATATTTTAAAATTATATGTTTTAATCTTTCACTTCTAAAACAATCTTGTATCAATTGATATTATTATAAAAATATTCTGGAAATCAATAAAAAAAAAATATTATGATAAGTATGGTTTTTAGGACTTGTTTAGTTGATCAGATAACATAAAATATGATGAAAATATAAAACTAAATAAGAAGAGGACAAGAATATGGTGAGTTCTTATATTTTAAATTCTATGAAAAAATATTTTTATTATTCCTTTTTAATTTTCATATTTTATTATTTTTCTAAATGATAAGATCAATAACACAATTAATATTAAGTGATCTATCTATAATTAACGACAACGATTGGTTTCAAGATTTTTTTTGTAATTTCTTATTTCTCTTAATCTATCATTTTTATTTTTATTTTTACTTTTAAAATAAATTTCAATCTATTAAAAGAATTTATAAATAGTTATAAAAGACTTGATATCACTTTAATTTTTACACATGCATTCAGTGATATTGGAGATAAGCTACATGGATGATAATCCCATTTCTCTTTGAGAAATAAATTTATAAATTAAATATTTAGTTATTTTGTGGACTGCACTCTTTGCTGTAATAAGCGACTCTGGCTTGGGTGAGAAGAGGTAAAGGTTAGTACTTGGTAGTTTCAAAGAATGGACAAAGCTTCAATCCCTTGTAATTGTAAACTAATAAATTAACCAAAATATGGGTTTTGTCTATCATAATTTTCACCCATAAGTTAAGTTAAGCAGTTATTCTCACACTTCTCAAGTTCAAATTTCCATTGGCAAACCATGATATAGAACAAACACAAGTAAATCCACATCCGCCCTCATTTTACACCAGCACAAGCCATGGTCTAATAATGATCCAATACAAGTGAAAGAAAACAAAGCACAATCAAAAGATAATCCACATGTTACAATTGTAATTGTAATAACACTTCTATTCTGCAAAAAAAACCTGGGCCATATATTGGCATAACCAGTAAATTAAAAGAAGTTATATGCATACTAAAAACTAGAAAATATTTACACAGATTACTGCTAATTTCCATCACTGGCACCTCCATTTTCAACCATATCAACACTTAGTTGAGTTTGTGTTCATGATAATATTTTTGTCCCGTGATCAATTTCATAATACATTTATTTAACATCACATCACTTGAACACATGTATTATTAATTAATGCATGCATATAAACCAAAAGGAGTTTTTAGATAGTTAGACCCTATGTTCCAAATATGGATTCATTTTTTGTGTGTGGCCTATTAAGTATTAACTTTTAAATTCTTATTTAGTCATTTTGGTTACCTTTGTCTGACATTAGAATTTAATTACTCATCATTTCATACATGCACAATCTTAACATTTTATCCCTCAATACTCTCTTGAAAAATATGTGATTAGAAAGTTTAGACTGAATGGTTATCTAATCACAATTCAATTTATAATAAGTTTATTATTTTTTATAAAATTAATTCAAAGTAATACAAATAATTGTGATTGGGAATGTAAATATGTAAATGAATATTACCGTTAAATATTAATTAATTATAACTGGATTTTGTTGCCTTCCTTAAAAAAAATGATGATAATTCTTTTTTGTTTTAGAAAATGATAATTCTAATTGAATACAATAAGACTTAGTTAAACCATTTTGTAAAAAAAAAAAAAGAAACCTTACTTAAACTATTTAAAAATATTTATTGAATACCATAATTGATTCAACCACTCACCTAATTTGATAGTTTAGTGATTTCAATCAAGTTCACTTCCTAAATTGATATCAATTAATCTTTCATCCCACCCAATTAGTATTTGGAATTTGTTGTACACTTTGTAACTATGCCTTTCACCTTCACAATATGATTCTTAGGCGGAAGGTTTAACAAATTGTTTACTCATTAGAATGTTAATCCTAATCGATCTCATTAAATGAACTATTATTTTGTAATGAACACCATGTGACCTATTATTTAAGTCTCAGAAACTACTATTAACAGAAGTTAACTCCTACAAATGTTGTAAAATAAGAAAAAAAAAATACGCTCAACGACTGCCAAAAAGGAAATGAGAAGGAATTGAGAAGAAACGAGCACCTCAAGGCTCAAAGTGAATGGCAAAGGTAAGAATAAATATTAGAATTAAATTTCAAATGCTTTTGAATCAAAATATAAACATTAGCGTCATACCAATATAAAATCCTAAAAAATACAAATTTCTTACAAAAAAAACAAGGACCGAAAAACAAAATGTTAAATTAATAGAGTAGCAGAAATAATTAGCAGTTTAGCACGATTTAGAATTTATATTCATCGCCAGAAGCCATTCACAATAGCCAGAAGCATCGCTAATCCCCATTTAAGTAGGGAATTTTAATGGTCACTTTGGATGCATCAGAAGGAAGAACAGGGCCTGCCTTATTAAGTGAACTTCTTGCTGACTCCAATGTTCGAGAAGTTTGAAGAGCCATCTCGGCATGGAGTTGTATACATGTCATAGCCATCTATAGTTAAACAAAAACAATTATTTGGAACAGGAAATTAGCAGGAGTTAAACCAAACAATAGAAAGGCCAACAGTAAAAATTCCTAGGATAATAACAAGCTATCTGGGTTATTATTTTAAAAGCACATATAGTGTCATGAATCATTAAAATAAAATATGAAAATAGAAGTCCACAATGAGACCAAGATTGATGTAGCCATAACTATATCTATAACCTTATCACCATTAAATAACTGTAGACTAATGCATAGAAATCTAAAGTCTAAACTCTAAACCCTTTTATATGAACATACAAGCAGAGATAATTGAAAAGCTTGTAAGAAAAGGGAGACAAACTTTCTTTTGCTTACCGTATAGCAATCTTTATCTGTGTCTGACTCCGCTACATCAAGTGCCCATGTGCGAATCCATTCAAGTCCAGTCGAAATTTCAACATTTCCTTCAAGTAAAGCGGATGAAATGTAAGTAGGATGAGGGGCAACCAATACACATGCAGCTGCAAAAAGGAAAGCTCTTCTCACATATGCTTCTTGGTGATGGCATACCTCTCTGCATGAGTTTAAAAAGCAAGCCACAAGTTTTCCTGTGTTAGCAAACTAGCAAAAACAACAAAGTAGCCAGAGCAAATACAAACATATACAACCAAGGAAACCGAATTATAAATTCCATTAGCATGCACAAGTACATACACACTTTGAGGGGGTGATTAAGGTTTTAGATTATGTCAATCCTCATAGGGTTTGCAATTAAATAGGCAACTAATATCTTATAACTAGTACCAGGATTTTAACATATTCAGGAGGGAGGGAGCCTGCACAGAAGCTTCTGGATGCATGGCTGCAGATTTCATACAGACCCCAAGCATGTAAATGAGTTTCCCCAAGACAATAAAATCCCTGTCAAGCAAGTCAACACCATGCCTTTTTTTATCATATCCCTCCATGGCAGGAAGCATGAAAGCAGCAGCATACATTGGAAACTTATTATGAGAATACTCTATCTGGTTTTGTGGTGTGGGAGGTTGCTCCACCGGCGTGTTTTCCCTTTCTTGACTTGATTAGGTTTTGGAGCAAGCTCCCTCTCATAGCTATTTGACCAATTCAAAAAAGAGCCAGTACCTGAGATCTCTTTCCAGGAACCAGCTCCAGGAGTCCCTATGCTGCTAGGTAGGAACCATGGTTGGGTATCTGAAACAAGGGAACTAATCTGATGTTTGGGTTTCATAATTTTTGATTCAGCAAGCTCCTGAGCTGCTTCTGTCATGACATCTAGTATCATAATACGCTGACTGATGTCTAAATTTGGTGAATACAAAAGCTTGTGTAGTGTCTCAACTGATTCAAGTGGGCAGGTGACTACTAAGGCAACTAATGCCCTTTGTCTTTTGTCTTCAGTTGGTTCTTCTGCACCTTCTAAAGCTATATCAGAGCAACGAACCTGAACAAGAGTTCTGGTCGGATCCCTTGCTGCATGTTTTAGTTCGTCCGGGGATGCTCTTATGAGCTTTTCAGATACATCTATAGCCCTTTCCACCTGCAATAAAAATTATAAAACATCAAATTTCAGCAAAAAAGCAGGATATCAAGAGAGGACTACAAACTGGTTTTTGAATAGCTCAGTTTAAAGTCTAAACCAATTATATATAATACTTGGTAATCACAATAATTATTGAAACACTTAATTCGTAACCAATTAATTTTTTTCTCACAAGAAATCAAATAACATTAAGCATAGACATGGAAGATGACAAAAATAAACCTAAAAAGTGTTTTGAGAGAAAATTACAAACCCCATCAGCGTCATTGGATTTTCTAAGAGCTGCAACTACATCAGTGTGAAAATTTTCTTTTCAAATCTGAGTCGTCATCTGACAAATCATACGGCTGTAAAGATGAATCACTCGAAGAATATGAATTCTCACTTGCAATATCGTCAACATCCTCATCATTATTGTCTGATTCAAGATTCAATGATGCTGGATCAAGCGCATTAAAGTCCAATAACTTCATTTTACTCTTTACACGTATACTTTTCTCTTTATTGAAAGCAGAATCAGAGTCCCTCTCTGAACCTGACACGGTAGATATTTTTGTCCCCTCAACATCCTTTCCTACACAATTTGAGGCAGCCAGATTCCCTTTCTTGGGGATAGTGAATCCAAATTCCCAATCAATTGTCTCCCCGCTGCAGCTATCATCAAGGTACAGAGGATTCTTTGGATCAATAATTTTAGACAATGCCAAAGCAACACAGCTAGCCATTTACCGAACTAAATGATAAGACTCTCCAGCCTACCCGAAACAATTACACAAAATTGAAAGTCAACAATTCATTCTGCAGGTAGGAATGGCAACACATTTTAATCAGATTTACAAGGCTACTGAGTGGGTGTTAGAGTATATGCACAGTATAAACAGTAGCTTCTAAGCTGAGTTTATTTTCATCCAGCTGTTAGTTATACTGAGTTGTTGATGATCAGAACTAGGATTTTATTTTGTAAAACTTACCATTGAGATTTAATAATATCAAAAATCATTTTCAGTTTTAACCCCTCTCTATTTACTCTCCGCTCTCTCACTTTCTCTTTCTATTTTCCCACACTTTCTATTCATAATTGATAGTTGAGATCACTGAGTAGAAGTGGGATGGAGATCAAAATGGACTCACAGAAAAGGAATTCATCAAAGCAGTGACATTTTTAATGCAAATTATTCTATCTTGTTTTACAATATAATTTTTTTCTTGATGAATATATAACACAGATGAAAATCCAGTAACATGCCTTGTTAGCAATATGAAAACTTTTAAGAGATATTTTAAACTATTGATTGTTAAACTGAAAAGGTTGAATCGGAAAGGAAATCAATCCTGGAAAGTGAATACATCTAGTAAATTCTTATTGGAATTTATTTATGCCTACTAGACTACTAGTACCACTTGAATACTGGAGAAAAATCCTTAATTCAACTTAATTTCTTACACAGCAAAAAATTGTTAATTGGGTAGCAGGGAAATGAAGGTTTGGGAATGCTGGCATATAAGCCCTATAATCATTCCAGATCATATCTTAAAAAACAACCTAATTTTTTTTATGTTGACACATTTGACTTGACTGAAAGTAGGACCACGGAATAAAACTGCAAGTTCAAGTGGAACCATTCCTAATCAGAACACAAATTGTTTCTAGATGTAACACATCCATTGGGTAGGGCCTTATTTAAAAGTATTTTGAAGGATTAAGGGTAGGCATCATGAAATAGTTCTAATCCCACATAAACCCAACAATTAAGTAAATGATAATTACAACTAACTCCTTGAAGAATCAGGTGCATGACATTCTTCATCCCATCCAATTCCTCCTTAGACATTGTCTCCAGAGAAATGCCCAGTGCAGCAGATATGTCTGAGATAAATATAGGAAAAATAAATAAATATCATAATAATAAAGATGGCATCAGATCCGGTGAATGCTCAGAGGAGGAAAGAGCATGAGATTGTTATAATTATAATGCAGCAATATACATCAAATGGGGTGTGAGTCTTGACATGACAGTAAGGTCACTGTCTTGTGACTTGATGATCATGGGATGTAGTAGTGGAAATAGCCTTTCCACTTACAAGGGTAAAGGCCACTTGCCCTGCCCCAAACCCCACAATGAAGGTAACTCCACACACTAAGCCACCATTTTTTAAAATTCACATCCAGAAGCTATGTATTCCTCTATTCCCATGATTGGTATATTAGTACAATTAAAAAGGACCCAAGCTTGTTGTTCAATAGGTGCTGTTTGCACATATTCTTTCTTAGACCATACTATGAGCAGACGTTGGACTGTATTCAAAAGCCCAGGGCAATTATGTCCTGATAATGAGGTACCATGAACAGCAAATTGAAGGATCCATTTCAGGCAGCTAATAGGGAATACTTTCCATAGCAGGAATTTGTCAACAAACATAAACCTGAGGAGGAGCCATGGGAAAATAGCAAAACAAAGGGGCATAAGCATATACAATGTAATAGTAATACTGGAATTTCATTACAGTTTCTATATAAAAAATTAAAAAAAGATGGAAAAAGTGCTTATGATGGTGATGGTGTAATACCCAAATATTTATCTTCTATTATATTATATACATAAATAAATAAACAGTATTTCACCAAAATAAATAAATAAACAGTGAAAATGTGTTTTATACAATTATTTTGATATAAAGGGTATGCATATATAAACCATGTTGTGTGCACATGTAGTCAACAGTGGGAAATAGCAGCTTGGCGGAGGTTTAACCCCAGCCCCCAAGTGTGACAAAAAATAATCGTGTAGTGGTTTTGCGTAGCAGACACAAGTGGACCTGGAAAAATGTGGTTTCATGGCTGTAGCAGTCATGACTATTTTCCAGTGCAATACCCTCTTTTCTGGCCCTAAAGTGGTGTCATTTTTGGGCTGCTGTTTTACGGGGCAAATCTTGAGATTTTGTCCCCCTTTTTCATTTAATCAGAACAAGAGAGTCAGAAACCCTATTTCCCATCGTAACTTAACTTGCACAAACACCCACTCTTCTCTCCAACGAAGGCCCACCTTTCTCCAACGAAGGCCCACCTTTCTCCAGCAAGCAACAATGCGGCATTGCATTGTTTTCCAGCCATTTTCAGTAAACTCATCATTGTGCAGCCCTGTTCTGACCAGTACATACATCTCAGTATGAAACAAATCTTTTACCTCCCCCAAACACCTAAACCTTCTCACTGACCTCACCTCGCCGTCACGCTGTCATGCTCCCTCACTCAAGCGGTCCTGATGGTCCTGATCTTCTTCTCCATCATGCACGCTCCCAGCCGCCATGCCGTCGCACTCCATACAGCCACACCATCGAGCTCCCTGTCGCCACACGATCTCCTCTTCCTCTCTGATCCTCTCCCACAGCCATGGCCAATAGCATCCATTTTGGTATAGTCTGTTTATGTCATTCTTGTCTGTTTATGTTTATGGCTCTGCGACATTGTGCTCTGCATCTGTTGTGTATGCTCTTCTGTGGATGGGTTGAAATTTTGAAATTTCTTTCTTTTCTTTTTTTTTTTTTCAGGTTTGGCGGGCCAGCCTGCATGCTGGCAGGCTGGGCCAGGTCCTCTAACCCATGCCGGCCATAGGTAGGCCAGCCCGGCCCAGCCCATTTTTGACAGGCCAAGGGCAAGCCAAGTCGAGCCAACCCGCTTTGACATCCCTAATTTATTCTGCTGATTTTTGCATACATATAGAATATATATATATATGGAGAGATTGTAAAAACTAAAAAGCTTGTTGATCTTGTTCTTACTTTTGTTACACTGTCTTTGTTTACACATTTGAAAGAAATTTATTCAAATATATGATATGCTTTGAGGAGCGAAACAAGAGCATTTGGATTCAAAATCATTGTATCATATGTATATAAAACAAATTCTTTTAATTGTTGTTTAAGCTATTATAGGATAGGAATTCAGTGATGATCTTGATATGAAAATTAAACTCCACCTAGATGATCCTATCTAGAAACCCTTTTTGTTTGATATGCATGCATTAATTAATAATGTGTACATGTGTTCAAGTGATGTGATGTGGTTGTGCAAATCTACATATGCTAAATAAATGTATTATGAAATTGATCACAAGACAAAAATATTTGTCGTGATGACACCAGTTTCGGAAATTGTAGTTATGGACGATATTATAGGTTCGACCACCCTAATATATATTGATCATGAACACAAACTCAACTAAGCGTTGATGTGGCTAAAAATGGAGGTGCCAGTGATGGGAATCAGCAGTAGTCTTTGTAAATATTTTCTGGCTTTTAGTATGCATATAACTTCTTTTAATTTCACTAGTTATGCCTATATGTGGCACAGGTTTTGCAGAATAGAAGTGTTATTACAACTACAATTGTAACATGTGGATTATCTTTTGACTCTGCTTTGTTTTCTTTCACTTGGATTGGATCATTATTAGACCATAGTTTGTACTAGTGTAAAATGAGTGTGGATGTGGATTTACTTGTGTTTGTTCTATATCAGCAGTTTAGATATTTACCCCTTTGTAGTCTCGAAAATCTCCTCCACTATCAATGAGTACCAAGACCGGTTGTTTTGCAACATCTTTGAGCAATGCATCTTCATCGTTAAGAGGCACGATCCCATAGCCATCAAATTTTATATATAGGCCATGTACCTTTGATTTGTCGTTCAACTTGTGTTGTATAAAGGTGGTAACTGCTTTCTGGTGCGATGTCATGCTTCATCATGAACTCGAAAGCACGAGTTACACACCCACCTTTGCATCCTTTGTTCACCTTTGTGTCAAAGTCAATCAGCATTTGCTCAAACAATGAAACCAGCATTTTGGTCTTAATCTGGTTAATTCATTCTACAGCAACAATAGCTGAAAAAGCCCAACAAGATATAGAATGAAGAAAAAAACAAAGTTGATGCATACTCATCTCGTTTTAGAATTTGTAAAGTAGAAAAATAGGAATTTCAAAATATTAGAAAAAATAAATATGTAAAAATTATCAAATTTTAACCCAGTGACATGATTAAAAAGAAAAAGTGATAGTAGCTTACCACAATTATTGCCTTGATTTTTTACATGTGCTACAGCACATTTTTCCCTCCAATCCAAAGAAGAAGGAGGACTTTCATCCTCATACATGAAGGGACGTGGATTGCCTTTGAATCTTCTTCTGTCTTGAAGAAACTTTAAGCTGTTGGCATGTAGTATGCTTCTGAATTCAGAGCCAAGGCCAAAGCCATAGAAAGGCTTGTTCTTCCAATAGATAGAGTTGTGTTTGCACTCATATCCACTCTTGCAGTAGCTGCTGATTTCATAATGGTGGTAGCTTGCATCAGAAAGCATTCTTGAAGCCATCTTATAGAACTCAGCTGATTGTGTTTCAGAAGGCATTGGGAATTCCCCTGGTGAGTACCTGCAAACATTTTCACCTTCAGGCTCCAAATCATTAAAAAGAAAAAAAAAAGCTATTACTGCTGGTCAAGGTTTTAAATAACAGTAGGAAAGCACAACATCAAGGTCTTTGTAGTCTCAGAGACCACCATTGGGACTGCAATGTTAAGGTTTTTGTGATTTAATACCGTGATTGCATCAAGATTTCTGGGATCTCCACAATTGTAATTGGCTAATTGCAGCCGCATCAGATGTCAAGGTTACACAATTGCAATTTTACGACAATCCTTGACATTGTGAGAAATTGCAAACAAGAGAAATGCTAAGCACACACTCCAATTGAAATCTATTGGAAATCATAAAATTTCGTGGATCTCACATTCTATTTAATGATTCTCTTTCATACTTTTGTAGTTTCCAATGAATTTTAACTAATGAGAAGGAGCGTGTTAATAGAAGTGTGTTACTAACACTCCTCTTGCAGACAAATATGGCCGTGATTGTGATTGCAAACAGCCCAAAAACCTTGATGTCGTGGTCAAAATTGCAGTGACGAAGTGACACTTACAGTCGTCCAAATTTGGTGCCTTGCTCAATCTGCAAGTCATAAATCAAAACATGAATCGGTCGAGACTCAATGGTGAGCCTAAGACTCTCTTCCCAAATCTCACCACTCTGAAGAGGCAACGAAGCAATGAGATCAATACTCCAATTCTGAACACAACAAAACTTGACAACACCAATAGCCTCATGAACCTCTCTCACCCCATGTGTCCTCCCACAAGCTCCTCCTAGAACACCCGAACTCCCAGGGACACTCTATTCACTCCCAGTGCCACCATCTCTTGCATCTTCCCAGCATTGAACGTGCCGGGGTCCATCTCCATCGATATCTCGGCGTCCTCACGCAGCCCGAATTTGGTCTTCAGAGTGTCCAGCACCGTGGAGACCATCTTGGGGGGGGACCAAGGAGGGCGTGCCGCCTCCAAAGAAGACCGCCTGGAGGGGCACGGTGGCATTAGAATCATTGGTGGCGTTGATTTCTCGGCAGAGCTAGTGGATGTAGTTGGAGACTCGCGGGTCATCATCATCGTGGGATTGGGCGGAGGCGCAGGAGCCGAGGGCAATGATGGGGAAGTCATAGTAGTGACAATGTTTGCGGTAGAATGGGAGGTGGATGTAGGCTGAAGAAGGGGGTGGGTTGGTAAAGGCGTTGTGTCAAACATGTGGTGTGCTGCTTGTGAAGAAAGTGTTTTTTGATTGCGTGGGAACGGAGGTTTGAAGGTTTGGGTTTAGGAGTGAGTACCCAGAAAATGGGACTAAAGGTTGATTTCAGCATGGGATTATTACAAAGGAAATGAACCAGAGACGAGGTACGTACGTTCTCACTAGTTTGGCCCAGGCAAGACAACACCGAGTGACGAGGATGTTATGAATGTAGATTGTAGAAGAGTCTTGATAACTTTCTATTTACATTTCAAATAAATAAAAATAAAAAAACCTAGCTCACATAATTATCTAATTATTTCACAGGATATTTTTTTCTTATCTTTCTTAAACAAAAAACAAATATTGTAAAAAAAATTAATTTAGGTAAAATCAAGTACTCTTTCCTCATGGAATCTATTGCTGGTTATCAATTCCTCTCATAAATCCTAATGTTTAAATTTTTTTTAAATTACCTGTGATGGAATGACATAAGAATATGTGATTGAATAACATAAGAATAGGCACTAGCAATAGAGAGAAGGGGAAGAAAGATCAAAATACCTGCCGTGTATCTTCATATGATAGAAAGGTTCCCAACCCTCATTTGCCATATAATCATGCCGGACAAGCTCCACCTCTTCTGGCCTAATTTGGTGGTGAATATCCTACAGAGAAATACAAAATATTTGTTGGTGCTCCAAGAAGGTATTTAGTGGACAAATTGTGTCAGCAGAATTTTAAAGCATTTGCAATCTTTGCCACATAAAATTCCAAAAGAAAACCAGTTCTATATAATAACCTGGATTCCAGCTTCTCTGGTCCGAACATCACGACATTTCAATCCCAGGTCTTCCATTCGAGCTAATGCTAGTTCCCTCAGATTTCCTTTCTCAACCCCAGAGGTAACCAAGGGCGTGGGAATATCCCGCTGAACTCTATAAACACATGTCCATGGGGGTACCATTGCAAGGATCCTTGCTATGATGTCCACAAGTTGCTCAGGTGGATAATTTCTATACCTACAATTACATTAATGATTTTTATGTTTGTTACTTTCTATGGGCATTTAAAAGAAAACCTAATAAATACTAAGATAAAAATTGAAAAGTTTGAGGAAGAAGTAATTCAATAATTAAAAAATATTTGATATATACCTGCCAGTTTTCCAGAGCTCATAAAGCCCAGTTCCACGAATTACGAGTGTAGGATATATTTTAAGTCCATCTGCTCTAAACAAGGGACTCTCAAAAAACTCCCGGAAACTTTCCATGTCCCTTTCAACACCAACATTTGGAAGATCGGGCATCATGTGAGCAACACCCTAAACCAAAAGCCAAAAAGATTAAGCATAAACAAATAACAAGAAAGTGAAAGTTGGATGACATGCATGAGACGTAGGTGCTTTGGACTCCAATTTCCAATCATGTACAACCATAAGAAAGCATTTGACACAAGTGAATCCCAAGACAATAATCTGGCCTCCTGATAAATTTAAAAAGTGCAAAATTTGATAAGCTCATCATAGATATGTTACACTTATACCACACTATAGCCATGTAAATTTCCCATATTGTTTTCACTAAATTAATTAATGACAGATATGTTCAAACAATAAAACACAGAAACACCCTAGAATTTCATAACTAAACCAATCTGTCTGAGTGAAAACTTTTCATATCATATAGAGTATATCCTTTTAATCACCGACGAAAGAATTGTTTATCTACAAAGGATGCATTATTTTTATTAACCAAAATAAGAAAAGACACGTAAACATTCATTTACAGCTGCACATGACCAACAGACCAAGGCTCTCAACTTTCACAATTATTGTAAATGAATGGAAACTTATGTTTCAATTGTCATGCCAATACAATTGGTTGCGCCATGCTCAGAGTAAGCCACTGCCTCTTCAACATTGGCAGATGTATGTCCAGACAAAGCATCATGAAGATTTCTAGTAAAGTAATCATGGTATTCAGCCGGAAGTGACATGAAGGTACCACCCATTAAGATAAACTCAATCTGAAAACAACCATAACTATAAGGACTTTACACAGTATATCTACACTTATTGCATGCACTTGGATCGAATATTCAAAGAGATATAAAATGAGCTACAAACCTAGTCTACACTATGACCCAAACGCTTAAGCTGATCTATCCTGCTCCTCGCTTGGACATATGGATTATACCTAAATTCAGCTCCACATATCATTTTAAAAAAACTTAGCACAAGGCACAATACACATCCTTCAAAGAATGTTTCTTAAAAAAAAAAAAACAAGACTGGCATGTAACCTTCTCACAAAAAGTGATGCTCAAGTCAATAAATTTACAAAACTACTAGCATAATCATCACTTATTGTATTTTTTTTTGGGTGAACCTAAAGCATCTCCCAACAAAAGATAAGGACTAATCTCCCAAGATACTGAGATTTATTTAAGGAATCGACCTCTTCCAACAGATTTTTCATACACAGTCAAACAAACCTAGCATGCCACACCATGCTGGTACTAATTGTAATTAATATCATAGTAAATAGTCAAATTAATCCCCAATGACATGAAAAATATGTTTAATGCCCCAAAAGCATGGTCAAAATTGTTTTCATATCACAATCCATATGACAATAAAATTCATATCTCTGATACCCATAAATGTGTATTCTGTTGGATAAAATAATCTAAAGGTCCATTAATAATTATTTGAGCAACCTAATACACACTCACTAACTAATTTAGCTACAAAAACCACGTCTAATGTCTCCAAACGCACATTCTAAATTCTATCCACTATTCTTCACGATGAAACACGCAAGCAAACACTAATTTACCGAAAGAAACGCAGGATTAGTAATTTCTGAACCACAAGCCTAATTTCAAAATCAACTAAACTACTCACTCTTAAAACGTTACCCTAACACAAAGTTCAAAACCAACATAAAATAACCCTACCTCGCATGCTGGTTGGTTCGTAACCGGTGTAAGACTGAGTGCTGTACTCGAAGTCGGAATCAGGTCCGCCGGGGTAGTAGACGCAGATGTTCCCGGTGGTGGCGATGTGCGGGCAGCGATGCGGCTTCGACATGACGGCGACGACGGCGATTCCGGAGGCGGTGCGGACGGGACTGGCGCGGAACTTGGGGAGGAGCGTCTCGCGCTCGGCGTCAGGGAGCACCGCGATCATCTCCAAGAGCTTGGGCGCGCGGGAGAGGCCGTACTTGCGGCACGCCGCGGACTTGAGCTATTGTAAAGATTCATGTTATTCAAGATTGTATAATTATAAATAATTATTATATATTTATATTATGAAAAATTAAAATCAAAACAACTTTTTTTTTAATGTATTCCCATTTTATACACTGTATAGATAGAGATAGTTCTTTTGAAAACTTACATGGTAACATTATATATTTTTTGATAATATTTTTGATAGATTTATTTTTATTTTTATTTTAAGTTGGCTAACCAAATAACATGATTTTTAATATGTTTACTTTAATCAATATCAATATTCAATATTTCATTTCAATTTTAATATATTATATAAAATATAGTTGTTGATTGGGATGGTTTGTTTATGTGTAGTGCTGAATTTTTTTTTTTTTATTATTCCTAAATTTATTCAAATTAATTAGATTGATTACATTTGATATATTTATATTTTTCTTTCTATATTTAAATAAATAATTTTAAAATTCCTATATTAATATATTTATATTTCTCTTTCTAGATTTAAATAAGGAGTTTTTAAAATTGTTATATTAATATTATTAAACAATTTATACTAATATTTATATTATTAATGTTATTAGTATTTAATATTATACACGTATCTTGTTCAAAAAAAGTATTCTAATTAAAATTATTAATATAAATATGTTATGATAACATTAATTACTTTTATATATAATCTGTTCTTCAAAAAGAAACTAGAGAATTTTCTTTAGGACTTAGTAAGAGTAATCTTGACAAGTTCTTTAAATATTAATAAATAAATAAAAAGGAAATTATGTAGGCAAATTAGTATTAATAAAATAATTATTTAAATTCAATTTATACTATTAAATGCATTATCATCCTAAAAAGATAAAGTGTGCATCTAAATTAGGAATACTCTTTATATATATATATATACACACACGATGTATTTAGGATTTACATGTATTATATTTGCATACACTCTTTTTTATTGTCTACAAATTAATTTTGACAACTCCATTAAATTTTTATTGTTCTAAAGTGAAGAATTCTGCATGTTTCAAAGTGAGCAAGTAATGATTCTTCTTCTTTCACTTTTACTAACAAAATTTGGTTATTTTGTGTTTATCTATTATATTTTTCTTCTTTTTTTCTTTTACTTTTTCTTTTCCATGGGAACACATTGTCTATTTTTCTTATCATATTAAAATTATTGTACTTAATGATTTGTGATAGAATGATAATGTAATTTTTTTTTTTTTGTAGTCAGTGCATTATCAATAAACTTTTCTTTAATTTAGAGTCATTGTTCTCGCATTTTTTTTTCACTTTGATGATAGGTTTAACGAAAAGAAATAATGGATCTTACATGAAAAGATTAAACAATATTTTTTTTATTCTAAACAAATTTTATTTTATGGAGAAATTATAGGTATCAAAAGTAAGTATATATATATATATATATATTAAATTTGTATACCAATCGTTTTTAGATTGATAAGATGATTTACAACTTATATTATAAATTTTGCTTGCACAAATTAACAACATTTTCCTTTTCATAACATATTTGAAATTAAAGTTTATTATTCAATTTTAAAAGTTAAGAAACTTTTTCTTTATAATCAGTATTTATTGGATAGAGAATATTTGTGGACACAAGCTTAATTTAATTTTAAAAAAAGTATATCATTCTTTTCTTTCTTGACAGAAGGTATATCATTCTCAAACAATAAAAAATAAAATAAAACTCACCACATTTCAAATATGTTATTGAAAGGAAATGTGCAAGCAAACATGAATTCAATAAAAAGACTAAAACTAGAATTTTGAACACCATTACAAGGGTTACCTATGTTAATTTTTAGTTTTAAAGTTTTTAGTCCCTCAAATTTTGTTTTACTTGAAAAAGTTTATAAACTTAAAAAAAAGTCCTTAAAAAGTTTGAGCCACATTTTTCTATTTATTTAATGAATTTTGAAGGACTAAAAATTGAATTTAAAAAAAAGACCTTAACAAAAACAAAGTATAGGGATTTTAACCCTTAAAAAAATGTTCAAGGACTAAAACCCTTAAAAAAAGTTTAAGGAATTTTTTCAGTCAAACAAAAGTTTAGGAACTGGAAACTTAAATTCAAAAAAAATGTAAGGACTAAAATCATAATTAACCTCGTAACAATTTATAAATGAACAATAATGAAAAACATATTGAAAATCCTAAATTTTTTCAAAAAAAATGTCTAATTATTTGTCACAATTTTTTTTTAGGAAAATTATTTGTCATAGATAGAAAACGAGAATAGTGAAGAAATCAAACCCTATCAATAATTTAGATGATAACTCACTTATAAAGGATTTTCAATATGTTTTTCAATAATACTTTATATATAAGTGAATAGATACGATGAAGAAAAAAACAAACTTGATGTATACTCATCTCGTTTTATAATTTATAAAATATTAGAATGATGTATTTTACTAAATGTATGTTGAATGTGTGTAGGAAAAAGTCACACCTCTTTTCTATTTATATTGAGGAAACCCTCTTGATTACATTATATGAAGATAAAGATAAATAATAACTAACAAGATAATATAAAGATAATAAATACCAAGATAATAAGATAATATATATTCTAATATCATATGCGGTAGTGTGCATGCACTATTTGATATTCAGCTTCCGGCACTTGATCTGGTGTGATTGTGCCGAAAAAAGATTGGTCGGCAATAAGGAATAGCAGCTTTCAGGGACGGATCCAGGAATTTAGGTAGGGAGGGGCTATAATTTTTTTTACAAAAAATTAACAATAAATTTTTTTAAAAAAAATATTTAATATAAAATTTATTAAAAAAAATAGAAAATGGATATAAAATTTGACAATTTTTTTAAAAATTGAAAATAAAATCTACAATGTAAGAGTAAAATAGTAAAGTAAAATTTATAAGATTTTAAAAAATTGTAAATAAAAAGTGTCAAATTAATTTATTAAAAGTAAAACTTACCAAAAATAAATAAAAATATAATGAAACCAAATATTTATTAGGTATAAAATTAAGATATCATCTACTAATAATTATTAACTTAAAAATTTATTTTTTTAATAATTTTTTATTAATATTTATTTTATTTTATATATATATATATAAAAAATAAAAAAAAGAGGGAAGGGGGAGGGGGGGGCTGAAGCCCCTGCTTGCCCCCCCTTAAATCCGTCACTGGCAGCTTTATAGAGATGCAATAGTGTTCAGTTTCAACACTTGATCTGCTGTGATTGCGCCGAGAAAAAAATTGGTCGACAATGAGGAACAGCAGTTTTGTAGAGATACGGTACTGTTCACACACTATTCACGACGCTTT
Source organism: Amphicarpaea edgeworthii (assembly GCA_014843725.1). NCBI lineage: Eukaryota > Viridiplantae > Streptophyta > Magnoliopsida > Fabales > Fabaceae > Amphicarpaea > Amphicarpaea edgeworthii. The sequence goes on from CM026328.1 coordinate 7,098,315, forward strand.
GAAAAAAAAATTGAAGAAAAAGATTGGTCGACAATGGTAAACAGTAGCTTTGTAGAGGTGCAGTACCGTTTGCGCAATATTCACGACGCTTTGAAAAGAAAATTGAAGAAAAATATTGCCTAAAAAAAATAACCTAGGGAGGAAGACAGGATCGCCTATCATGTGAAGAAGTGAGGATCGCTGGGAAGCAAAGAGACAAAGAGAGGTTGTGGAAAAAAAATCCACAGAGATGTCTACCAGATACAAATTGTCCTCGGTGAAGCACGATTTCCCTAATTCCCTCAACCAGGCTCTGATATCATATTAGAATTATGTATTTTACTAAATGTATGTTGAATGTGTGTGGGAGAAAGCCACACCTCTTCTTTATTTATATTGAGGAAACCTTGATTACATCATATGGAGATAAAGATAAATAATAACTAACAAGATAATATAAAGATAATAACTATGAAGATAATATATATTCTAACATGAAAGTAGAAAAACGAGAATTTCAAAATATTAAAAAAAATAAATGAAAAAATTATCAAATTTTAAACTAATGACATGATTAAAAAAAAAGAAGTGATAATAGCTTATCACAATTGGCTTGATTTTTTACACGAGTAACAATACCTTTTTCCTCTAATTCATAGAAGGAAGAGGACTTTTATTCTCATATTACATGCCTTTGAAATGTTGTCATGTAATATGCTTTTGAATTCAACGTTGTTTATGTCGACAAACTGATTTAGGCCCATGGTGTAAGACTTACCCATCTTATTGCTATTGGTGGCTCAACGAATGGTGGCTTATCTATTCCTTCATTTCTCCTACAAGTCCCACAAACTTTCATTGGACGCCAAATCCTTGTCATGAACCATAATCATATCGGTCACTCCAATAATTCTATCGTGGGATGACTTGTTCGTGGATAGAAAAGAACGAGAAAAAGCACGCATCAAGGAGTGGTAGTTTAGTGGCAGGGTTTGAGGATTTTTTTAGGTGGCCATGAGGATGCACCAAGGAGATGAGAGGAGAAATGAGGAATCGAGGTTGAGGTCAAAAGGAGAAGGAGTCATAGGGAGGAAGAATCAACTAAACTTCAGTGTATTGTCCGTCCTACATATAAGAAACAATCATGAGAAAAAAACATTGTGCACAATTAGCTGTGCATGTTTAGTTCAGATTATTCTAGAGAATAATCACTTCACTTACTAGCTTTTGATATCAAAGGTAGATCCTTTTCTTAAAACATATCATATATTTGAATAAAATTCTTTCAAATGTGTAAATAAAGACAGTGTAACAAAAGTAAGAACAAGATCAACAAGCTTTTTAGTTTTTACAATCTCTCTCTCTCTCTCCATATATACACATGTAAGCAAAAAATAGCAAAATAAATAAAATGAATAACTCAATTACCGATCTCAAAGGTAAGCCCTTTTCATTTAGTTTTGGATGGTGAAATTTACAACTAAAACTGAACTTGCACTCCCCAATGTTTAAGTATTGTATGCAATTGGGTTCATTGGACCTTTCTGAAAACCCTTCAACTTGCGTTGGCAATGGTATATAACTACTTGTTGAAGCTAAACACGAACCCCAACTAGCATCGAATAGTGGTGACTACATGCACAAATCAATCACAAAATCATCAAATTAATCGATTATAAAGATTATTAATGACTTTTTGAAACAATCTTTACATACTAAAAACTAAAGATTGTCAAAAGAAACACTACGTATCAATAATTAGATGCAAAGTCCTCAACCGCTACTCATACTCAAACGATGATATTATTAAAAGTAATTACTTTTTGGATATGGATGTATGTTGTAAAAAAAATGTTAAAGAAGCAAAAAAAAAAAAGTTACCCATCAAGGTTGAGGTTGAGTAGGTACCGGTGTGTGCTTCCTGAAGTTAAACCCTCATAACACAACGCACCATTGTTATTGTGTTCCCTACTCAATTGACATCTAGGGATTGAAATATTATCGCTCTTATTTGTTTCTTAACTTCTCTCAATGTGTTATATATATACTATACACACTTCGATCACAATGGTTAGTTAGTTAATTATATCATATGCAAGTAATCTTTTTCAAAAATAAAAATGAAATAAATGTTCCATGAAAAATCTTACTATCCCATTTTGAGCATAAATAAACATTTTTTTTATCAGCTAAGCATAAATAAATATAAATTAAAGTAAGTTAAATTTAGAAGCACAGCGATGTTAGTGTCACTGTTTTGTTTTCTTCTTATGAAAATAAAATTAAGGAATTCCCATATCCCGAAGAAGATATAAGAATAATCGTTTAGAAAAATATAGCATTAAGAGGTAAATCCTCTCCACACATGTAAAAAAATCAATCCATATCATGCTTAAAGGGTCTAAGCTTATAGTCATTTGTGGTTGTGGTACACCTTGTTGTGACTGGTGATGTCATTATTGTGTACTTTCTAGGATTCTTTTTATATAAAAAAAACTAAAGTACAAGTTTGATTTGATTTTTTTTTTTTTTTATAAGAACCAATCTAAAATGTTTTGTCTTAATTTTCTGTCTCTCACAAAAATGCTCTTAATTCTAAGTAACTTCAGTTGAATACTCCCTATATTAAAAAAAAAATGTTTGAAGTTTCTTCAAAATATGAAATTAAATTAAATTTGTTATTTTTTGTTATATAAAAAATAAGACAGGAAGTACCTGAATTGGACTCACATTCCATGTCACATGGCCTCTTACCATAAAAAAACGAAAGGTTGCGCGTGCAAATTAAAAAAAGAAAAGTGCAAATTAAAATGTTTGACTTGTAATGTAGCCAGAACGTTGTTATCATGAATTAGATCGCAAAGTATTTGGCGTTGATTTTTATCAGAAAGGAACATGCTTAATCGAGTCTAGCAATCAAATCAATACAGCTCCTTAACTATATTATTTATACACACTCATAGTGTTTGCTGACCCTGGTCTGCTGTAATTATACATCGATGATGGGCCTAATTTGCATGATTTTTTCATCCAAAGACCAATTTCAGAATTCAGTTATCTCATGCAACAATAGTCCATAAAAGCCCAATCACACTGTGACACGTATCATGAATCGGTGGGGTCGCCTTTGACTCCACGAGAGACCCATGTGCCACGTCATCATCAATGGCGTCAAGCACCGAATCCAACTTCGTGGTGGTAAAAAATGGTGTTGTCGTGTTACTTGTGTAATAACAAAACAGCGAGCGAGCGAGCGCCAGAAAAGGGCACGTCTGCAAAAACAGAAAAAGCCAAAACCCGATTATTATTAGTTATAAAAAAATGCTGCTGCTTATACGAGGAGAAGAAAGAGAAGAATGGCAGTTTAGGTAAATAACACCATAAACCAATGGCGTTTTCCATTAAACCAAGGCACACACACAACATCACTCACCTGTCTGTACTACTTACTACTCTACCAGTACTTAATTTTACTAGCCTCTGCCCCTGCCCTGCTCCTAGTGCTACTTCATTCCTCTGCCCCCAATTTTTTATTTTATTTTATATTCACTCATCATCATCATCATCATCATCATTATTATTTCCTTCCTCTGGACAAACAGGGGAAGTGGGAGGCAGAATCTGAATAGCTCTGTGGTGTGGTGCGTGTCCAATGAGAGCCACACAAAATCAGTAAATGGGAGTTTCTGAAGGAAACGGCGACGTTTTGCCATGGCTGAAATCGATGCCGGTGGCGCCGGAGTACCGCCCCACCGCGGCGGAGTTTCAAGATCCTATCGGCTACATATTCAAGATCGAGAAAGAAGCTTCCAAGTACGGAATCTGCAAAATCATCCCTCCCTTCCCACCTTCCTCGAGGAAAACCGCCATATCGAACTTCAACCGATCACTCGCGGAAACTGACTCCACATTCACCACGCGCCAGCAGCAGATCGGGTTCTGCCCCCGCAGGCCCAGGCCCGTCCAGAGGCCCGTCTGGGAGAGCGGTGACCGCTACACTTTCAGCGAGTTCGAATCCAAGGCCAAGTCATTCGAGAAAACATACCTCAAACGCCACTCCAAGAAGTCCTCGGGCTCGGGCCCGGGCCCGCTGGAGACTGAAACTCTGTTCTGGAAGGCCACGCTGGACAAACCTTTCTCCGTGGAATACGCGAACGACATGCCGGGCTCGGCGTTTGCCACGAAATTCCGGCGCACAGGGGATCCGAGCTCCCTTGCGGACACACCGTGGAACATGAGAGCGGTTTCGAGGGCCAAAGGTTCGCTCTTGCAGTTCATGAAAGAGGAGATTCCGGGCGTTACTTCTCCAATGGTTTACGTGGCCATGCTCTTCAGCTGGTTCGCGTGGCACGTCGAGGACCATGACTTGCACAGCTTGAATTACCTCCACCTTGGCTCCGGCAAGACCTGGTACGGCGTCCCTCGCGACGCCGCCGTCGCCTTCGAGGAAGTCGTTAGGGTTCACGGCTACGGCGGAGAGATTAACCCGCTCGGTGAGTTGCTCTCTGTTCGCCTTTGGTCCTTTTCCTGCATTGTTGAATTTACTTGACATGCATTTGCTTTGAGTTTCTGAAATGTTTGACTTGGGATTGGAAGCTTAGTTGACTGCCAGTGTCTGTGTTTAAGTTCTTTGCTGCTTCTCTCCTATGTGATTCTTCTGAGGTTCTATTCGTTTATTTGAGGATTGATATTCAATGCTGTTAACTTTACAGAGCAAATTTGTATAACATTGTCTCTTTTATGGATTTTGACTTAGGCTCTGTTTGGATACACTTAAAGGAGATATGAATAAGAATGTAAAATGAATTAACTTTCTCTATGCTAAAATTAGTTTGTGCATAAGTTAGAGTTAGCTTTTGAAGAAGTTAAATCAGAGAGCTTCTATAAGTTAACTTATGCATATATGGGAAGAGCTTAATTCATTTTACCTTCCTATTTTCTTCTCCCATAAGTGTTTATTGAGAACTTTATCCAAACAGCGGCTAAACTTGTAACAGTGCGTTTTATTGGCCAAAACAATGGACAAATGCTAGTTTGGTTGAAAGGGAACTATATTTTCTTTCCATAAAACATGCACTGGGAAGTTTTGTTTTCTGTTTGTTTCAGTTTTGATCTTAAAATAGTCACACGTTAAAATGTTGTTTGGAATCCATTCTGGAGGGAAAAGGTTTTTTGGAAAATCATTTAGTCCTGGTTCTGGTGTAGAATGTCCTGCTCAGTGAGATGGGGAGATATTCATGATCATGGGAACTGTTAACATATGTTCATGTAATCTTTCACTCTTTTACTAGCAAATGGGCCATATAGTTTGTTTTGTTCATTTTCTTCATGATGTGCATTTTTACTTATAAATTGAGGGATTTGTGTTTGTATTGTGTCCTGCTCTCACAATCATGACTTTCAGATCAAGGCATGATTATTGAAAACAAGATTCACCATTGAAACCCTAGGTGTTTATGATTTCAGTTCTAGTCCTCTGTTTTAATCTCAGCCAGTTAAAAGTGGGTGAAGTTCTGACTCTAACAATGGAAAATGACAAAATTAGGTTTACATAGCCAATTCATTGCTTTAGGAGGCAATGGATGTGTCTAATGATTGAACAACATTTTAATGCAATTTCCCATTTGGAATTTAAAAATCTACTATAATTTGAGTAGGCACAGCTGTCTCTTTCTTTTACTTGCTGTCTGCCAACACATCTCCTTAGCATAACCTTCACCTTTCTAGATTCTTTTTTTTTCATCTTCATCAATTCTTTCACTCTTGATGTACCATGTTTTATTTTTCAATTAATGAGGAATAAAAGATATTGGTTGGTCCCATCTGGGAGAACTGGGGAATAACAGTGATTTCCATATGTTCAGAGGATGATACTTGATAATTTTTTTGTTTGTATATTGATCCACATGTTAGAAACTTACTTGGGTCTTGTTTCCTTTCAACAGTTACTTTTGCTATTCTTGGTGAGAAAACCACAGTGATGTCGCCTGAAGTATTTATTAGTGCAGGTGTTCCATGCTGCAGGTACTAATTTTGTGAAGATTGTATTATATATTCTTGTGATGTTCTTATTTGCTATATCCTTGGATTAATCTCAAATGTTAATTACTTACACTACCAGTTTTGCTGTGGCCTGTAAGAGGTGCTATACTGCTATTTACTTTGAATTACTACTTGATTTTGTCCTACACACACAAAACAGATTGCACTTTAAACCTGTTGAAGCTCAGTTGAAATTTTAAATACAATATTGCTGGAAATTTATCCCAAGTCAAAACACTAACTTTTTCTTTTTACTGTCATTAATTTGAGTTTGTTATTACAGCATCCATTTCCATTTGGAATCATTTGTTTCTATTTTTGCACTGTGGTGTGGCTATTTCCTTTGGAAATCATTTTTGTACTAAATTAATATTGAGTGCTCTTTCACCTGGAGCTTGAATGCAGTTATTGATGGTTAGTTTTGAAGGTTTTGGTAGAAACAAGGAAACCTCAATGGTGTGGCAGTATTTAGTTTATTTACTCGTGTGGTGTATATGGTTGGAGTGAAATGCCCCCATATTTAAGGGCTTCTCTTTTTTCTCTGTATTTGATTGGTATATGATTGTTTTCATGCCTTCTCTCTGGTGCTCTGCTATGGCTGTTTCAGGGGAGTACCCATTTCTGATATGCAGAGAGACAGGAAACTCTTGCTGCATGCTTGGTTCCCTCTTTTTTTTTTTTTTTTTATAAAAAAAAGTAGAAATTCTTTTTCTACTTAATTCTATCCATAGTTGCTGTGAGCCTCTTTTATCTTTAATGTATAATATTCTTTTTCAGTGACCCTGTATGGCGGTTTATATGTGCATGTTTAACTTTCAATTTCTTGGAATCAGGTTAGTACAAAATGCTGGGGAATTTGTTGTGACTTTTCCAAGAGCCTATCACACAGGGTTTAGTCATGGTAAGACACCTAAAAGTCTAAAAATGTTACTCATAGGCTCAAGGACTTTTGGAGGGGGGAGGATGGTGGTGGTTATACTTTGTTGCTGTTTCAGCCAGTATAGTTGATGTTTCTAATGCTTTGAATGTATGCTGTGTAGGTTTTAATTGTGGAGAGGCAGCGAACATTGCAACACCTGAGTGGTTGAGGTTTGCTAAAGATGCTGCTATTCGGAGGGCTTCACTAAATTATCCTCCTATGGTTTCACATTTCCAGTTACTTTATGACCTTGCCTTAGCTTTGTGTTCTAGGTTTGTCTTTTTCTATTTTAGCTTCTTATAATTGGCTATAAGAGTGGCTGCCGGTATCTTATTGGATTTATCTTTTATTTTCTTTTTGTTAGTAGGTTGATGCCATTATTAATGATATCTTATTGACTTAAGGGAGTTTCAAGATTGAATTGTATTCTCCAATTTTAAAAAGTGGGGATGAATTATTCTGGTTCTAGACATAAATGCTTGCTTTTTAGGTTTTCCCTATTCAGAATTTCATGTAATACAATTTGATCATGGCACCAAGACTGATTCTGATGACCATATGGTCTGTTCTAAAATATACTTCCTGTAAATATCCTTTGTTTTCTCCATACAGAATTCCTGCTGGCATTAGTGCTGAACCTCGTAGTTCTCGTCTTAAACATAAGAAGAAGGGTGAAGGAGAAACTGTAATTAAAGAACTATTTGTCCAGGATGTGCTACAGAACAATGATCTGCTACATCTTCTTGGGCAAGGATCTGCTGCAGTGCTTCTTCCTCGAAGCTCAGTTGACATTTCTGTTTGCTCAAAATTACGTGTTGGATCCCAGCAATCAATCAATGTAAGCAATTCTGAGGGAATACATTCCTCAAAAGGTTTTGTTTCGGATGATCTGGCATTCAACAGGAATCATGGAATCAAGCAAGTAAAAAGTTTCTATTCTGTGAAAGACAGATTTACTGCATTGTGTGAAAGGAACAGGATTTCCTCTTTTGATGTAAATGGTAACATAAGCATTTCAAGTTCTAAGCCACTTCAAAGAGACACTGAAAGAGAAACTTGTCAAGGAGATGGGTTGTCAGATCAGAGACTGTTTTCATGTGTCACATGTGGAATATTAAGCTTTTCCTGTGTTGCTATTGTACAGCCTAGAGAACCAGCAGCTAGATATCTTATGTCAGCTGATTGCAGTTTCTTTAATGATTGGGTCGTTGGTTCTGGAGTATCTAACAACAAATTTACTGTTGCCCATGAAGAAGCAACTATTCCTGAGCCAAATATGTATACAGGCAGGTTTTATATAAGTTCTATTTCTAGTCTATTATACTTTGTTTCATATTGTATCAAAAATAGTTTCTGTGAATTATTTACTCAGATCTTATCAATAATGACTTCACATCCTAGGTATTTTTGGTGCCTCTGTCTTAAGCTCATCAGGAAACATGTCTATTTATTTGGTCAGTGTCTTTCTTTATGTAAGAGCTGAGCTGCATAGCCACCCTATGATGAAAATTTCCTACAGTGGAGCAGAACAACGAATGTTGAGCCTGTAGGTTATGTCCTGTCTCTGCATTGGCATGGACAAGGACCATCTTTTTTCTTTCTGAATCTTTTCTTTTGTGAAATATTGGTATTATATAGATTATCTAATGGTAGTCTGAGCTTTAGCATACTTGTTAATTTATCTTCTGTTCTGATTTTCTTGTTGTCCTTTCGGTATTTATTTGGGGTCCAGAAGGAAACAATTAAATTGGTTTGAATCCTGTAGTAATTTAGTATACTAGGGAAATGGTTAAATTGTTTTTAGTTGTAAAATTCAAATCCCGAAACTCTAGAAGACCAAAGTGTCTTGTCTCATGTGATGGTTGAAGAGGCTTTGAGTTGTCCTTCCATCAGTGCCATAAACTTGTCTATAGTTACATAATAGCAAATCCCATTATGACAAGTTTTTAGTTATACGTGAACAGGAAAATGCACTAGTGTCTAGTATACAAAGTTTTTATGATGTGCATATGAAAGCACAACTTTGGAAACTAAGCAGCTAAATGATCCCCTTATATCTCCTTTGCTTTATCGCTCAAATGTTTGCCCTATGTAATATGATATAATAATATAATACAATATCTAATTTCATTGTTTCAGTCTTTTTGGCTAGGATTTAGGTAAAACTTAAAAGTACATAACCTATATAATATAATATCCTTTTTGTTCTTTCATGCAGGATGGATGAAAAAGAATGTCCAAGATGGTATACATGATGTTCCTGTTCAATCTTCCCAGGAGGCTTTAAATACTGTAACTGAAAATGGCAATACAGCTCTTGCATTATTGGCTTCAGCATATGGAAACTCTTCTGACTCTGAGGAAGATCAGATTACGGCTGAGAGTCATGAATCAAATGTGATGAACTCTGCTTCAGAAAGTTTAATTTCTCATACTCGAAATTCCCATGCTAGTCCCATGAACACACTTGATATGGGAGATTATATTCCTTCAAAGAGTTCCAGTTATGAGGATTTTATACATCATAGATTAGAGTGTAATTTGAGTCACCAGTCTTTAGACCACTCTTTTAAGAAACAGGATTATAATATCACATCAGGGGTTACATTTGAAAATACAAGGACAGTGCCTAACTCCACCTCTAATTGTTCCCAAGATGCTCATGATGCCGAAAGGTCATTGTCTAACAAGTCTATGGTTCCCTTTGATAATAAAAATGCTTCAATGGTGCTACAATCTGATGAAGACTCATCCAGACTGCATGTTTTTTGTCTAGAGCACGCTGCAGAAGCAGAGCAGCAACTTAGGCCAATAGGTGGAGCCCACATATGGCTCCTATGCCATCCAGGTTTGTGGGTTGATTGAGTAATTATTCATTTTATGCTCTATTATTTATCTCATGCCCAAGTTCTAGCAAAACAATTCAATTTCACTACTTGCAACTCTTGTTCTTTGAGAATAAACACTTTAATAGATTCATAGTTTAAAGTCGTTAAAAAACAAGGGAACCATGGTTGTAAAACATCAGTCTGACTCAAGAGAATGAACTCTTGCAGGGTAGTTACATTGACTCAAAAACATTAATTGTTTCTATCCCTACACCAATTGTCCTTAATTATTTAAAAAACATTTCATTGTGTACCTCTATAAGGGAGGTTGCTATAGTTTCAAAAAACAGATGGTTCTGCAGTCTCTAGAAACTTCACGGGGTGCTAATGTAAATAACTCTAAAAAATCATAGATCTGACTTTTGTTTTCTTTTACTGTTTTTTATGTTTGCTTATTTTTTGAATTCATAAATGAGCTATATGTTTGTCATAGATGGGTTATGTAATGTTTGTCCATCTATAAAGATTTATAACAATATTCATTCTGCCAGGATGTCTAAAAAGATGTTTCTATCTGATTTGAAGAAGTATGTTTCATAAAGTTGCCATGGATCAATGATAGTTGATGTATATTATCTCATTTTTACTATTTAACTTTATCTTCATTTTTTGCATCTTGCTTAGGATTATGATTTCTAATGTTTATCTTCATTTTCTTCATCTTGCATGGAATTATGATTACTGATTGAAAAATATTGTATAGTTAATGTTACTGATTTTCCTCTTTGCTAATCATTCACTGTTTATTTTACATATTTCTTTAGATTATCCCAAGATAGAGGCTGAAGCAAAAATGGTGGCAGAAGATTTGGGGATGGATTACATGTGGAAGAATATTGAATACAGTGATGCTTCCAAGGAGGATGAGGAGAGGATCCAGTCAGCTCTTGATAGTGAGGAAGCTATTCCTGGGAATAGTGACTGGGCTGTAAAGCTAGGAATCAATCTCTTTTATAGCGCAAGTCTTAGCCGTTCTCCTCTTTATAGTAAGCAGATGCCTTACAATTCTGTTATATACACTGCATTTGGTTGTAGCTCTCCAGCAAGCTCACCCATAGAGCCAAAGGTCTACCAAAGAAGGGTCAACAGGCAGAAAAAGATTGTTGCTGGGAAATGGTGTGGTAAAGTTTGGATGTCCAATCAGGTCCATCCTCTTTTAGCAAAAAGAGATTCTGAAGATATTGAGGATGAGAAACTCCTACTTGGGTTGATATTACCTGATGAGAAAATTGAAAGATCAGAAAGTACCCCCAAAAGTGAAACTACTAGCAGAAAATCAGGTAAGAAAAGGAAAAAGACAGCAGAAAATGGACGAACCAGGAAAGGAAGTTATGCTAAGAGAAATCTACTTTCAGATAATTCCACTGAAGATAAACCCAACTCACAGCCAAGGAGGATTCTTAGAAGTAAGAAAGCCAGGCATGTTGAGAGAGACTGTGCTGCTTTGAAAGGGGATTATTCTCCATATCATCATAGAAAACCTATAAGCAATCAAACAAACTGCACTGAAAGTGATGCAGTTTCTGATGATTCGCTTGATGATGATGATAACATGCAGCATAGGAGGAATGTAAAAGTTGAAAAAGATAAATTTTTTGACAATGATGTGGTTTCAAATGATACAGTGGACTATGATTCTGATTGGCAGCAGAGGGAAGAACTTAGCAGCAAGCAAGTTGAAGATACAGAGAGAGATGCTATTTCAGAGGATTCTTTGGATGTTGGTTCTTTTCCGCTGCAAAGAAAGGCTTCCAAAGGCAAGCCTGCAAAATACATTAGTGAAGAAGATGTAATTTCTGATGACCAAATGGATAGTTGTTTTCAAAAGCAGCAAAGAAGAATTCCTAAAAGCAGGCAAGGCAAATACCTTACTGGAAAAGATATAATATCTGATGACCAACTAGAGCTAAAAATGAAGAAGCAGCACCGGAGGAATCCCAAAAGCAGGCAAGCCAAATACCCCAATGAAGAGGATATTGCATCAGATGACCAATTGGAGGGCCATTATCGGAGATATCAAAGAAGGAATCCTAAAGGCAGACCGGCCAAATGTGAAGCAGGAGAAGATGAAATGTCTGATGACCAATTGGAGGATCATTGTCAGAAGCAGCAAACAAGTTTCTCTAGGAAAAGGCAAAACAAAGGCATTGATAGAGAAGTTAAAAATGAAATGTCTGATGATCAATGGGAGGATCATTTTCTGAAGCTACCGAGAAGATTACCTAAGAGCAAGCAAAACAAACAGACAAATAAAGAAGTCATGGATGACTTAGCTGCGAATAATTCTCAATTGCTGCACAGAACTCCTAAAAGGAAGCAAGCTATATGCATGGACGAAGATGATATGAATTCAGCTGATGAAATGGAAGATGATCAGCAGCTGAGGAGAACTCTTCGAAGTAAACAAGGTACACCAAAGACACTTCAACAGCTGAAACATGCTAATTCCCTCCAAGTGAAAAAGCAGGCATCTCGGCCCATAAAACAGGGGTCTCGGATGGTTGTGAAATCAAAGGCTCCTCAGCAAATAAAACAGACTGCTCATTTGCGGAATAAGCAATCTAATAACACCCAGGAATCTAGTATAGACATGGAAGAGGAGGAGGAAGGTGGACCTAGCACGCGCCTTAGGAAGAGAGCCACAAAAGCTCAGGAATCTGAAGGAAAATTGAAAGCCAAGCAAACAAAAACGAAAAGGAAGAAGGTGAAGAATGCTGCAGCTACAAAGGTTTCAGTTGGCCATTCCAAAATGAAGGATGGGGAAGCAGAATATCAGTGTGATATTGATGGGTGCACTATGAGTTTTGGGTCAAAACAGGAGCTTCTGCATCATAAGAGAAATATCTGTCCTGTAAAAGGGTGTGGGAAGAAGTTTTTCTCACACAAGTATCTGGTGCAGCACCGTCGAGTTCACGAGGATGAGCGCCCCTTGAAGTGCCCTTGGAAGGGATGCAAGATGACTTTCAAGTGGGCATGGGCTCGTACTGAGCACATTCGAGTCCACACTGGTGCACGACCTTACGTATGTGCTGAGCCAGATTGTGGACAAACATTCAGATTTGTGTCTGATTTCAGTCGTCATAAGCGAAAGACTGGTCATTCAGCTAAAAAGAGTTGCCAATAGCAAGTGGAAAGATGTTCAATTGTTATTTAACTTGACTTTTTATGAATCCATTGCCCAATTGACCCGGCTAGGACTAGGGTTTATTAACAGTTTAGGATGTCCCTGCAATTGCCATTTGTAGTTAACTGTTAATTCTGTTTCCCTTTTGGGCCTTCAACCCATTTGTTTATTACAATTAATGCAATTGCTTGGATCTTGAAACGTGATTCTCATCCGGTTCATGTCACATGCAAGTGTTGTTCTAACCTTCATGTCTCTTGAATCGTGATTATTTTATTGCAATGCAATTGCCCAAATCCCCATCTAAACTCAACTACTTGATAGTTTGTACGAAAGTCATGCACTAAGAAATAGGCATGCTTCAAGGAGGTTGGTTAAATAAGGGTATTATTGTATGATTAGGTACAGAAGGTAGCCCTTATTCTTCCATCTTACCATCATCAACCTATTGAGTTTGGGTCCTTCATAGATGTAAAATTATTTTTAAATGTAGGAAACAATATTCGGGGATATGGATTTACGTTTGTTGTGAAATCATCAAATTTAATAGAACTAGGCCCGTTTGTACCCCTTTTAGTTTATTGTCTAATACAAGTTTCAAAAGCAATGATTGGTAAAGTTTCCAAAAACCTTGTTTGTAAATTTATGAGATTTAAATTTAGAAAGAGGTTTGAATTACTTTTAGGGTTTCGTAAACGAAACTATCAATTAAAACCTTCAATAGATAGAGTTTCATAAATAACCATAAATTTAAAACCTAAACATTTAGGGTTTTATTAATAAAATCCTAAATATCACTATAAATATTTAGGATTCCACGTATTAAACTATATATTAAAATCCTAAATATTTAGCATTTCAAAAATAAAATATTAAATTATTAGTTTTTTATCATAAAACCTTAATTATTTAAGATTCATCATGAAACCCTAATTTAGGGTTTAATATTTATGATTTTATTTATGAATTCTTAAATATTTAAAGGGAAATTTAGGGATTCATTAATAAAACCTTTAAAAATAAGGCTTCATTAATGAAACTCTAAATTTTTATGTTTTCAAAATAGGGATTTATTTATAAAACCCTAAATATAAGGGTTCAATTTAGGGTTTCATTTTGAAATCCTAAATAATTAAGATTTCATTTATGAAACCCTAAATAAATAAGACTTCATTTTTGAAACCATGAATATTTAAGGTTTTAATTTATGTTTCATTTATCAAGCCATAAATATTTAGAGTTTTATTTATAAAATCTTAAATATATAAGGTTTATATTTAGGGTTTCATTTATAAAATGCTAAATAGTTAGCTTTTAATTTATTAAATCCTATATTAAAGGTTTCAATTTATGGTGAAATTTAGGGTTTCATCAATTTAGGGTTCTATTTATGAAATCCTAAATATTTATGATGAAATTTACAATTTCTTTAACATAATCCAAAAAACAAAGTTTCATTAATGAAACCCTAAATTAGGGTTTCATGATGAATCTTAAATAATTAAGGTTTTATGATAAAAAACTAATAATTTAAGATTTTATTTTTGAAATGCTAAATATTTAGGATTTTAATATATAGTTTAATACGTGGAATCCTAAATATTTATGATGATATTTAGGATTTTATTAATAAAACCCTAAATGTTTAGGTTTTAAATTTATGGTTATTTATGAAACTCTATCTATTGAAGGTTTTAATTGATAGTTTCGTTTACGAAACCCTAAAAGTAATTCAAACCTCTTTCTAAATTTAAATCTCATAAATTTACAAACAAGGTTTTTGGAAACTTTACCAATCATTGCTTTTGAAACTTGTATTAGACAATAAACTAAAAGGGGTACAAACGGGCCTAGTTCTATTAAATTTGATGATTTCACAACAAACGTAAATCCATATCCCCGAATATTGTTTCCTACATTTAAAAATAATTTTACATCTATGAAGGACCCAAACTCAATAGGTTGATGATGGTAAGATGGAAGAATAAGGGCTACCTTCTGTACCTAATCATACAATAATACCCTTATTTAACCAACCTCCTTGAAGCATGCCTATTTCTTAGTGCATGACTTTCGTACAAACTATCAAGTAGTTGAGTTTAGATGGGGATTTGGGCAATTGCATTGCAATAAAATAATCACGATTCAAGAGACATGAAGGTTAGAACAACACTTGCATGTGACATGAACCGGATGAGAATCACGTTTCAAGATCCAAGCAATTGCATTAATTGTAATAAACAAATGGGTTGAAGGCCCAAAAGGGAAACAGAATTAACAGTTAACTACAAATGGCAATTGCAGGGACATCCTAAACTGTTAATAAACCCTAGTCCTAGCCGGGTCAATTGGGCAATGGATTCATAAAAAGTCAAGTTAAATAACAATTGAACATCTTTCCACTTGCTATTGGCAACTCTTTTTAGCTGAATGACCAGTCTTTCGCTTATGACGACTGAAATCAGACACAAATCTGAATGTTTGTCCACAATCTGGCTCAGCACATACGTAAGGTCGTGCACCAGTGTGGACTCGAATGTGCTCAGTACGAGCCCATGCCCACTTGAAAGTCATCTTGCATCCCTTCCAAGGGCACTTCAAGGGGCGCTCATCCTCGTGAACTCGACGGTGCTGCACCAGATACTTGTGTGAGAAAAACTTCTTCCCACACCCTTTTACAGGACAGATATTTCTCTTATGATGCAGAAGCTCCTGTTTTGACCCAAAACTCATAGTGCACCCATCAATATCACACTGATATTCTGCTTCCCCATCCTTCATTTTGGAATGGCCAACTGAAACCTTTGTAGCTGCAGCATTCTTCACCTTCTTCCTTTTCGTTTTTGTTTGCTTGGCTTTCAATTTTCCTTCAGATTCCTGAGCTTTTGTGGCTCTCTTCCTAAGGCGCGTGCTAGGTCCACCTTCCTCCTCCTCTTCCATGTCTATACTAGATTCCTGGGTGTTATTAGATTGCTTATTCCGCAAATGAGCAGTCTGTTTTATTTGCTGAGGAGCCTTTGATTTCACAACCATCCGAGACCCCTGTTTTATGGGCCGAGATGCCTGCTTTTTTCACTTGGAGGGAATTAGCATGTTTCAGCTGTTGAAGTGTCTTTGGTGTACCTTGTTTACTTGAAGAGTTCTCCTCAGCTGCTGATCATCTTCCATTTCATCAGCTGAATTCATATCATCTTCGTCCATGCATATAGCTTGCTTCCTTTTAGGAGTTCTGTGCAGCAATTGAGAATTATTCGCAGCTAAGTCATCCATGACTTCTTTATTTGTCTGTTTGTTTTGCTTGCTCTTAGGTAATCTTCTCGGTAGCTTCAGAAAATGATCCTCCCATTGATCATCAGACATTTCATTTTTAACTTCTCTATCAATGCCTTTGTTTTGCCTTTTCCTAGAGAAACTTGTTTGCTGCTTCTGACAATGATCCTCCAATTGGTCATCAGACATTTCATCTTCTCCTGCTTCACATTTGGCCGGTCTGCCTTTAGGATTCCTTCTTTGATATCTCCGATAATGGCCCTCCAATTGGTCATCTGATGCAATATCCTCTTCATTGGGGTATTTGGCTTGCCTGCTTTTGGGATTCCTCCGGTGCTGCTTCTTCATTTTCAGCTCTAATTTGCCTTGCCTGCTTTTAGGAATTCTCCTTTGCCGCTTTTGAAGAGGAATCTCCACTTGGTCATCAGAAATTACATCTTCTTCACTGATGTTTTTGGCATGCTTGGCTCTGGAAATCTTCCTAGGCAACTGAAGAGAATCAACATCCAAAGAATCCTCTGAAGTTGCATCTCTCTCTGTATCTTCAACTTGCTTGCTGCTAAGTTCTTCCCTTTCCTCCCAATCAGAATCACAGTCCACTGTATCATTGGAAACAACATCATTGTCAATAAATTTAGCTCTTTCAACATGAACATTCCTCCTATGCTGCATGTGATCATCATCATCAAGTGAATCATCAGAAATTGCATCACTTTCAGTGCAGTTTGCTTCCTTGCTTATAGGTTTTTGATGATATGGAGGAGAATAATCTGCTTTCAAAGCTGCATGGTCTCTTTCAACATGCCTAGCTTTCTTATTTCTAAGAATCCTCCTTGGCTGTGAGTTGTGTTTATCTTCAGTTGGATTATCTGCAACAACATTTTTCTTAGCATAACTTCCTTTCCTGGTTCGTCCATTCTCTGCTGTCATCTTCCTTTTCTTACCTGATTTTCTGCTAGTTGTTTCGCTTTTGGGGGTACTTTCTGATCTCTCAAATTTCTCATCAGGTAAAATCCACCCAAGTAAGAGTTTCTCATCCTCTACATCTTCAGAATCTCTTTCTGCTAAAAGGGGATGGACCTGATTGGACATCCAAACTTTACCACACCATTTCCCAGCAACAACCTTTTTCTGCCTATTGACCCTTCTTTGGTAAACCTTTGGCTCTACGGGTGAGCTTGCTGGAGGGCTACAACCAAATGCATAGTATATAACAGAATTGTAAGGCATCTGCTTACTATAAAGAGGAGAGCGGCTAAGATTTGCACTATAAAAGAGATTGATTCCCAGCTTTACAGCCCAGTCACCATTCCCAGGAATAGCTTCCTCATTGTCCAGAGCCAACTGGATCCTCTCCTCATCCTCCATGGAAGCGTGCCTGTATGCAATCTTCTTCCACATGTAATCAATCCCCAAATCTTCTGCCACCATTTTTGCTTCAGCCTCAATCTTGGGATAATCTATGGGAATATGTAAAATAAACAATTAATGATTTGCAAAGGGGAAAATTGGTAACAGTAATTATACTTTTTTTTTCAATCAGTAACAATGAGGTTAATCAGTAATCATAATCCCACGCAAGATGCAGAAAATGAAGATAAAGTTAATTGGTAAAAATGAGGTAATACACACCGACTATCATTGATCCATGAAATTGTATGAAAATACTTCAAATCAGAAATAAACATATTTTTAGATATCCTGGCTTGTGAATGAATATTGTTATAACTAATCATAGATTTAAAAACATGCAAACATTTAAAAAAAATGATTTATTTTCTTACTTTGCAACATAAACTGACATAACACCCATCACAGGACTCATGTTTTATAACCATGATTCCCTTGTTTCTTAACCCGTTTAAACTTTAAACTCTGAATCTTTTAAGTTTTCATTCTCAAAGAACAAGAGTTGAAAATAGTGAAATTGAGTTGTTCTGCTAGAATTTGGGCATAAGATGAATAATAGGGCATGAGATAAACAATAGAGCATAAAATGAACAATTACTCAATCAACCCACAAACCTGGATGACATAGGAGCAATATGTGGGCTCCACCTATTGGGCGAAGTTGCTGCTCTGCTTCTGCAGCATGCTCTAGACAAAAGACATGCATTCTGGACGAGTCTTCATCAGATTGTAGCACCATCGAAGTATTTTTATTATCAAAGGGAGCCATAGACTTGTTAGACAATGACCTGTCAGCATCATGAGCGTCTTGGGAACAGTTAGAGGTGGAATTAGGCACCGTCCTTGTATTTTCAAATGTAACCCCTGATGTGATATTATAATCCTGTTTCTTTAAAGAGTGGTCTAAAGACTGATGACTCAAATCACACTCAAATCTACGATGCATAAAATCCTCACAACTGGCACTCTTTGAAGGAATATCATCTCCCCTATCAATGGCAGTCATGGGACTAGCATGGGAATCCTGAGTATGAGAAAGTAAACTTTCTGAAGCAGAGTTTATAACATTTGATTCATGACTGTCACCTGCAATCTGATCACCCTCGGAGTCAGATGAATTTCCATATGCTGAAGCCAATAATGCAAGAGCTGTATTTCCATTTTCACTTTCAGGAGTAGATTGAACAGAAACATCATGTATACCCTCTTGGACATTTTTTTCCATCCATCCTGCATGGCGGAACAAAAAGGATCAGTACTTTTAAGTTTACCTAAATGGCTAAATCCTAGCCAAGAAGACTAAAACAATGAAATTATATATGACACTTTTGAGGGATAAACCAAAGGAGATATAAAAGGATTTAGCTGCTTAGATACCTAAGTTGTGCTTCCATATGCACAACATAAAAGCTTTGTATAGGGCACTAATGCATGTTCCTGTTCTCCTACTATCCCCCAACTAAAAACATATCATAATGAGATTTGTTATTGTGCAAGACAAGTTTATGGCACTGATGGTAGGACAACTCAAGCAATTCAGGATTTGAATATTAAAACAATTTAACCATTTCCCTGGTATACTAAAGTACTACAAGATGCAAACCAATATTCTGGAACCCAAATAATACCAAAAGAACAATAAGATAAATTTAAAACAGAAGTATATAAATAAGTAGGTTAAAGCTCAGATGGCCATTAGCTAATTTATATAACATCAATAATTTACAAAAGGAGAGATTTAGAAAGAAAAAAAATTTGCCCTAGTCCATGCCAATGCAGAAACAGGTCATAATCTACAGGCACAAGTGCACAACATTTGTGGTTTTTCTCTGCTAAAGGAAATTGTCATGATAGGGTGGCCATGCAGCACAGCTCTTATATACAAAAAGACACTGACCAAATAAATAGACACGTTTCCTGATGAGCATAAGACAGAGGCCCAGAAAATACCTAGGATATGCGAGGTCATTATTGACAAGATCGGAAGAAACAAGAAACAGAAACTATTTTTTATACAATGTGAAACAAAGTATGAAAGACTAGTAGAAACAAAACTTATAAAACCTGCCTGTATACATATTTGGCTCAGGAATAGTTGCATCTTCATGGGCAATGGTAAATTTATTGCTAGATACTCCAGAACCAACAACCCAATCATTAAAGAAGCTGCAATCAGCTGACATAAGATATCTAGCTGCTGGTTCTCTAGGCTGTACTATAGCAACACAGGAAAAGCTTAATATTCCACATGTTACACATGAAAACAATCTCTGATCTGATAACCCATCTCCTTGACTAGTCTCTCTTTCATTGTCTCTTTGAAGTGGATTAGAACTTGAAGTGCTTGTGTTACCATTTACATCGAAAGAGGAAATCCTGTTCCTTTCACACAATGTAGTAAATCTGTCTTTCACAGAATAGAAACGCTTTTCTTGCTTGATTCCTTGACTCCTGTTGAATACCAGATCATCAGAAACAAAACCCTTTGAGGATTGCATTCCCTCAGAATTTCTTACATTGATGGATTGTCGGGATCCAACGCGTAATTTTGAGCAAACAGAAATGTCAACTGAGCTACGAGGAAGAAGTACTACATCAGATCCTTTCCCAAGCATATGAAGCAGATCATTGTTGTGCAATACATCTTGAACAAATAGTTCTTTAATTACAGTTTCTCCTTCACCCTTCTTCTTGTCTTTAAGACGAGAACTCCGAGGTTCAGCACCAATGCTCGCAGGAATTCTGTATGGAGAAAAAAAGGATATTTACAGGGAGTATATTTTGGAACAGGTCATATGGCCATCAGAATCATTATATTACATGAAATTCTGAACAAGAAAAGCCTAAAGCCAATGGTCAATATAAAAAAAAAAAAATACACATCTATCTAGAACCAGAATGCAACTTGAATTGGAGAATACAAATGCAACTTGAAACTCCATTAAGTCTAATATGGTATCATTAATAATTGCATCAACCTACTAATAAAAAGAAAACAAAAGACAATTCTAGTTAGATGTCGGAAGCAAAAATAGAAAAAAGACAAACCTAGAACACAAAGCTAAGGCAAGGTCATAAAGTAACTGGAAATGTGAAACCATGGGAGGATAATTTAATGAAGCCCTCCGAATAGCAGCATCTTTAGCAATCCTCAACCACTCTGGTGTTGCAATGTTCGCTGCCTCCCCTCAATTAAAACCTACACAGCATACATTCAAAGCATTAGAAACATCAACTATTGGTTGAAACAGTAACAAAGTATAGCCACCACCCTCCCCCATCTCCAAAAAAGTCCTTGAGCCTATGAGTAACATTCTTAGACTTTTAGGTGTCTTACCATGACTAAACCCTGAGTGATAGGCTCTTGGAAACGTCACAACAAATTCCCCAGCATTTTGTACTAACCTGATTCCCAGAAATTGAAAGTTAAAGATGCACATAAACAAGCATACAGGGTCACTGAAAAAGAAAATAACATCTAATAATTGCAATGACTATTGCTAACATCCATTCAATTTATTTTTTTTAAAAAGTATTTGAGACAATAGAGGGTAGCAGCAACTAGGATGAGCACCAGAGACAAGACATGAAAACAATCCTATGACAAATCACATATAGAGGGACCCCTTTAAAGATGAGGGAGGGCATTGCACTCCAACCATATACACCACACAACTAAATAACCTAAAAACTGCCACACCATGGAGGTTTCCTTGTTTCTACCAAAACCTTCAAAACTAACCATCAATAACTGCTTCGAATCTCCAAGTGAAAGAGCACTCAATATTCATTTTGTACAGAAATGATTTGAAAAGGAAATAGCACACAACAGTGAAAAAATAGAAACAAATTATTCCAAATGGAAATGGATGCTATGGTGTGTTCTAATCAATGACAGTAAAAGAAGAAAAGTTAGTGTTTTCATCAGGGATACATTTCCAGCAAAGTTGTATTTGAAATTGCAACTGAACTTCAAGTGCTTTGAAGTTCAAACTGATTTGTATGTGTAGGACAAAATCAAGCAGTAATACAAAGTATATAGCAGTATAGCACCACTTACAGGCCACAGCAAAACTGGTAGTGTAGTATTAACATTTGAGATTTAAACTCACGTAACCCAATTCCCAAAGCCTCCTCGCTAAGCAAAGGTATGGGGAAGGGATATAGTATTGCAGTCTTACCCTTGCATATGCAAAGAGGTTGTTTCCGAATTTGAACCCATGACCAACTGATCACCAAGGCACAACTTTACTGTTGTGCCAGGGCTCGCCCTCAATTAACATTTGAGATTAATCTGAGGATATAATATACCAAATAAGAACAACACAAAAATATATTGTATGGCGTTCATAAATATTCATACCTGCAGCATGGAACACCTGCACTAATTAATACTTCAGGTGACATCACTGTAGTTTTCTCACCAAGAGTAGCAAAAGTAACTGTTGAAAAGAAACATGACCCATGTAAGTTTGTAATAAGTGGATCCATATATAAACACAAAAATCAAGTATCATCCTCTTAACATATGGAAATCACTGTTATGTCCCAGTTGACCCAGATGGGACCAACCAATATCTATCATTCCTCATTAATTGAAAAATAAAACATGATATAGCAAAGGTGAAAGAAACAGCGAAGACAAAATAAAAAACAATGAAGATTCCCTACACAAAACAAGAAATCTTGAAAGACAACCAAATGTGAACATTGCATTAAAAAATGTTGTTCAATCATTTGACGCATCCATTGCCCCCTAAAGCAATGAATTGGCATTCCTAAAATCAACTATGTAAACCTAATTTTGTAATCTTCCATTGTTACCATCAGAAATTCACTTTTTAACTGGCTGGGATTAAAACTGAGGACTATAACTTAAATGATAAACTCCTAGGGTTTCAGAAGTGAATCTTGTTTTCAACAATCATGCCTTGATCAGAAACTCGTGATTGTGAGAGCAGGACACAATACAAGCATCCATCCTTCAATTTATTGGTAAAAGGACAGAAAAAACTATATGGCCCATTTACTAATAAAAGAGTGAAAGATTACATGAAAATATCTTAACAGTTCCCATGATCATGAATATCACCCCATCTTACTGAGCAGGACATTCTACACCAGAACCAGGACTAAATGATTTTCCAAAAAACTTTTTCCCTCCAGAATGGATTCCAAACAACACTTTAACCCGTGACTATTTTAAGATCAAAACTGAAACAAACAGAAAACAAAACTTCCCAGTACATGTTTTATGGAAAGAAAATATAGTTCCCTTTCAACCAAACTAGCATTTGTCCATTGTTTTGGCCAATAAAACGCACTGTTACAAGTTTAGCCGCTGTTTGGATAAAGTTCTCAATAAACACTTATGGGAGAAGAAAATAGGAAGGTAAAATGAATTAAGCTCTTCCCATATATGCATAAGTTAACTTATAGAAGCTCTCTGATTTAACTTCTCCAAAAGCTAACTCTAACTTATGCACAAACTAATTTTAACATAGAGAAAGTTAATTCATTTTACATTCTTATTCATATCTCCTTTAAGTGCATATTCAGAAGTGTATACAAACAGAGCCTAAGTCAAAATCCACAAAAGAGACAATGTTATACAAATTTGCTCTGTAAAGTTAACAGCAATGAATATCGATCCTCAAATAAACGAATAGAACCTCAGAAGAATCACATAGGAGAGAAGCAGCAAAGAACTTAAACACAGACACTGGCAGTCAACTAAGCTTCCAATCCCAAGTCAAACATTTCAGAAACTCAAAGCAAATGCATGTCAAGTAAATTCAACAATGCAGGAAAAGGACCAAAGGCAAACAGAGAGCAACTCACCGAGCGGGTTAATCTCTCCGCCGTAGCCGTGAACCCTAACGACTTCCTCGAAGGCGACGGCGGCGTCGCGAGGGACGCCGTACCAGGTCTTGCCGGAGCCAAGGTGGAGGTAATTCAAGCTGTGCAAGTCATGGTCCTCGACGTGCCACGCGAACCAGCTGAAGAGCATGGCCACGTAAACCATTGGAGAAGTAACGCCCGGAATCTCCTCTTTCATGAACTGCAAGAGCGAACCTTTGGCCCTCGAAACCGCTCTCATGTTCCACGGTGTGTCAGCAAGGGAGCTCGGATCCCCTGTGCGCCGGAATTTCGTGGCAAACGCCGAGCCCGGCATGTCGTTCGCGTATTCCACAGAGAAAGGTTTGTCCAGCGTGGCCTTCCAGAACAGAGTTTCAGTCTCCAGCGGGCCCGGGCCCGAGCCCGAGGACTTCTTGGAGTGGCGTTTGAGGTATGTTTTCTCGAATGACTTGGCCTTGGACTCGAACTCGCTGAAAGTGTAGCGGTCACCGCTCTGCCAGACGGGCCTCTGGACGGGCCTGGGCCTGCGGGGGCAGAACCCGATCTGCTGCTGGCGCGTGGTGAATGTGGAGTCAGTTTCCGCGAGTGATCGGTTGAAGTTCGACAGGGCGGTTTTCCTCGATGAAGGTGGGAATGGAGGGATGATTTTGCAGATTCCATACTTTGAAGCTTCCTTCTCGATCTTGAATATGTAGCCGATTGGATCTTGAAACTCCGCCGCGGTGGGGCGGTACTCCGGCGCCACCGGCATCGATTTGAGCCATGCTAAAACGTCGCCGTTTACCTCTGAAACTCCCATTTACTGATTTTGCGTGGCTCTCATTGAACAGATTCTGCCTCACACCTTGTTTTGTGTCTCTTCCCCTGTTTTCAAGTGAATATAAAAATTTTGGGGCAGAGGAATGAAGCAGAGCAGGGGCAGGGGTTAGTAGAATATTAAGTAGTAAACATGTGAGTGATGTGTGAGTTGGGGGGTTTTATTGCGTGCCCTGGTTTAATGGAAATGCCATTGGCTTTTGGTCTTATTTACATAATCTGCCATCTTCTCTTTCTTCATTGTACCGGCATTAATTAATCGTTTTTTGGCGTTTTTCTGTTTATAGATAAATAAATTTACGTAAATAATGAACTGGTGGGCTACTTTTGCAGATGTGCCCTTTTCTGCCGCTTGCTGTTTTTTTTATTATTCTACTTTTACCCCCACAAAGGTTTAGTATTTTCGGATTGGTCTCGGTGATGATGTCACCTTGATGACGTGGCCACATGGGTCTCTTGTGGAGTCAAAGACGACCACACGGACTGATGACACGTCAGAGGTTAAAGTGGGACACGTGTCTTAATTTTATTGGACATTTGTGTTCTACTAGCATGAGATAACTGATTTCTGAATTTGGTCTTTTGGATGAAAAAAATAATCATGCAAAGTAGCCCCATCATAAGATGTAAGTATAATATATCACACCAGGGTCAGCAACACTATTATTATGAGTGTGTATAATTATAGTTATTGATCTGTTTTGATTTGATTGCTAGACTCGATTAATCACGTTCCTTTATGGTAAAAACTTTTGAGTTAAGACATGATAACAACGTTCTAGCTAAATTATTACAAGTCAAACATTTAAGTACCCTCAATCGTGTTCCTGTTTCACTTTTCTTTTTTAATTTGCAGGTACCTGGCTCTTCTTTAAGGTACATAATAGTTACATCACGTGCACTAAAATTAACTTTGATTTATACATTTATGTTTCAAATGGGAGAATCCTTCTTTTTATTAAACATTTATTTCATTTTTACTTATTCTTAGACTCCAATAAAGATTTACAAGTACTGCTCCAGTAGTATATTTTTTCTTCTGTACCCTAAGAAGATCTTTTTAAAAATAAAAAAGTAACATCTGCCGTACAATACTATGATGTATATTGATCCTAGACTTCGTAGCCATTCTTTTGCAAGCATTTCACGTACTCCGTGATTTTTTTTCGTAGGATAATAACATAACAAATGCGTTTTTTTATTTATTATTATTTTCATATTTTGCGTGGCTAAAATCCGTTTAAATAGAATCGTGCTCCTTTCTGTCGGAAGCTTGAACGTAGGCCTCTTATTATTTTATAAAGTTACCTATATTCTCTGCCATTTCTTCTCACATGCAATAGTTCTGAACCGGAATTATTTTGCCCTCAACATTTCGGTTTTTGTCTATTTTCTTTTTCCGGGACTGAATTATTTTGATATATGGTTTGTTAACAAGAAAATCCCTCATTCGATCGAGTATAGCTCACTCAGTTAATTAAGTAAAATATGTAAGTATTGTAATTATTTATAATATCATATTTGATTCTTACATATAAAAAAAAAAAAAAACACTTTCAAAATGTAATAATATCTTGGAAGAATCATGCATGTTAGTTTGTATTATTTTTGTGAGCACAAACGAAAAAAAAAAAAACATTTATTGATGCACTTTTAAAGAAAGCACATCTTTGTTAGTGGTCCAACATCTATTAGAGTAATTTTAATGGTGTAACCACTATAAATTTTTTAAGTCTTTTTTACAGAATTTTTCAAGTCAATTATTTATAGTTTTTTTTTTTTTTTATGAATCTCAGCATGATACATCACTTTTATTTTTATTTTATATTTTGCAGTTTAACAACTTCCAGTGATATAACTCACCATGTCAAATAAAAAGTAAAAATCATTTGTTATAAAAATGAAAAATAAAAAAGATCAAGGTTTAAAAGTAAAACACTCCTATGTTACTAAAACAACTATTTAAGCAAAAATAAAATTGTAGATGATTTATTATAATATGATACATTTAAAAATCCAAAAAAGTGAAAAAAAAATTATGGGATGAGAATAGCCTAAATCCTCATGTTTTTGGTGTAAAAACATGAAAGAAATAGAAAGCAACAAGTGACAAAAAAAAAAGACAATTTGCTCAGAGCATTAAGCGAGTTGTAATCTTTGCAGGATGTCCCCACAGATCATTTTAATTTCGATATGACGGTCAAATTGATGAACCAACTACTTATTTTTGTTTTCTTTAATTTCTAATGCTAGAGTGGGAACCATTTGCTGCAAATGGTACATAGTACTTATTGTTAGTGTTGTAGGTAAAGTGCACACAACCAGTTCATGCCAGAGAAACATGGTGAAAAATAGCTTCTCATTAAGGAAACATTCAGCATCAAAAGTCCAGACAATAGGGGACAAAATAAGAGAAAAAATTATGACAGTGGCTTTGGAACATTAACACTTCTTATATTGGATCCTCATTTTGAGAGTTAGAGCTAGGAGAGAGCTCCAAGGTAACTGGACAATGATCACTTCCATAAAAACCTGTGGAGCAAGAACAAAGTCATGCTTGTTAGTTGTTACAATATGAAGTTTGTGAGTTAGCACCAATTACCACAAGCTGTAGTTTGGTTTCAGATAGGTTATAGGATGAGTTAGCAATAAGAGCATATTTATGTAATGAGTTTGACATTTTCTTGAATAAGCAAAACCAAAAAGGAGTATCAATAGAATGAGTAGAAACTTACCTTCTAACTCTATCCCATGTCCATGCATTTCACATGCAACAATCCTTTCTTTAAGTTTCTCTGCAACTAAAAAGTAGTCTATTCGCATCCGTTTTCCACGATACCTTCAAAGAAAAGACTTGTGAGAACTAACAGGCCAATGATGTAGATTAGATTTAGACAATTAGTAAGTCCAGCTTAAATATTTAAAAAGAAACTCATTCCTTCTACAGTTTACAAAGAAAAATGGTTCAGAGAAAAGACCGAAAATACGTGTGAATCAATTGCTAGAATTTAATTTCTTACCTTCCAACTGGGTTTCCAGACCATGAGAAACCTCGCTCCATGTCCTTGTCCTCATGCAGAAATCTGTAGGCATCCACCAGCTTTCCCCTGGAGCATGCTCCATAATATCAGCTATTAAGTCTTTAAATACATTAATAAATAATAATTAATTCAAAAATAAATGGTAAATGAGGTGATAAGGAGTTACTACAACCAGTAATAAGTCAACTATGGTGCAAGAAATATTTTTTCATCTATTTAGTTGGCCTTGGGTTGCAATACTCACAGACATCATAAACTTATTCAAAACTTCAGGAGAATATTATCTAAAGAACAAATGCAAGGTCCAATTTCTCCTAGTCTTCCAATACTTGTTTTAGTTACCCTTCTTTTTGTTTCCTTTCCTTTAATTGATGTCCCTTAAGTTAAAACTAAAAAATATCTTACTGCAATGGGATTCAACTGTTAGCAATGGGAGGCTAAAACACAGATAAGTTTGAAATCTAACCTTTTTTCAATAGTCACTTTTACAATGAAAATTTACTAAAAATCAGGTATTACAACTTGTATCAAATACTATATATAAAAAATCACTTTCTAAACCTTAAGATGACTAATGAGAAGAATAATGAGATCACTCACTCTCTTAAGATGGTACCAAACCGTCTTCTTTCAGCAAGGGTAAAACCAGGCTGCCCACAATCCTGCATGAATCCATATGATCAGATCAGATATTTAATTACAATTTATATTGGTGGACAACTACTACACTATTTGTTCCCAACTGTTAGAGATATAAAATCATTATTGGGCCTCCACCCAATAGCTTTAGCTTTTAGGAGAGTCGGTCCTAGACAAGGTATCAAAGCCCCCAAGATTTTGATCCCTGTTGCACCCCCATTCATCATAATTAAATTAAATTCCAGTATAAGGTAAAGTGAGACTATGCATTGCTCACACTTAAACCCTATAGAGCTCTTGCATGAGGGGACATGTTAGTTTTAAAGATATAAAATCATTCTTGGTCTCCAAAAATTTTAAGCTTTTAGGAGATAAATCTATTGAAATTAAAAGGGATGAATCTGTTTAAAAGGAAACTTTAGAAGATAGTTGCTTGGACCTCTTTGTTTGGAGGAGTATAATTGTTCTGTTTTGCTGTACTGAAAAACTCTGGATGACTCACATCGATCTCTTCATGGCTACACAAAATGAATATATGTATATATATATATATATAAAGCTCCTTCTTAGAAAGTCTAGGTGCAGTAATAGATACAGTCACAGAATATAGCATACATCTTGATCAAAAGTCAGAAAGATTCACCAACATTCAAAACAATCATCTGGTATGAGATACTAACATCAGAAATAGCCAAATTATAATCATTTATAAGAGTTAATGTTCGTGACAACTACAGAAAAATTATACTTTTGGGTTAGGTAAAACAACATCTAAAGGTTGTTAGAAGCAAAGTGTAGCTTCAATGAATTAGTTTCATCTAATGCATATAGACATAGTTACATCAAAATAAAATAAAACATAAATCTCTTACTGATCCTCTGAAACTGTTGGATTTTGTTTTGTTCATCACATGGATTGTAACAAAGCTAGATGAAATCATGAAACCTACAGGCTACAGCTGAGCTTGACTCATAACTAGAACTTAATGACAAAAGAATGCAATAGATAAAGTATGTTGCCAAGCAAAGGGGCCAGAACTAATGAATCCTACATCCTCAAAGCCCAAAGAAAAATGGAGATTAGCCACCTGACATTCAGATCCCCACACCATATTAAAGGCTTGTCTGAATTTTGTGTAACAAATTCCAGAATTCTTTTGTCCCATTTTCTTCTCCTTTGAAATGAGTTTGCCTCCTCTTTCCATCCATTGTTTGGTACATACGTATTCAATAAACGAAGTGTTTCGAATTCAACTAGGATTACTCGACCATCTGGTTCATGCTTTGAAGCTAACAACAACAAAAAATAATAAGAATCCATCAGCAGTAAACAAAACATGGAACAAAATCCCATGCATATATGTTAAAAACTTATTTTGGACAAAGCCTCTATTTTGAATATTAGTGGTCCAATGACCACTTAAAAAAGTCATGTGCATTAATCTTGACCATTCAAGTATGATTTTATGGTCTATGTTTATGATTCTTATTTTTCACAATAACAAAGAGTTCTCAGATGATACACTCCACACACACATATATATAATAAGTTCATGTAATTTTTTTAAAAGTCACCCAAGAGCACATTCAAATCATGGCAGGATTACATATTACCAACAATTATGTTGATATTTTTCAGCAAAATGATAATAACACTACCAACAACAACATTAATATCTGACATTTGAATGCTGAAAATACATATATAAGCAAAAGAAACGTTTAATGCCATAAATACGATAACAAAAATCTGCAAAGCAGGATACCTATTTTATCAAGATTAAAAACAACACTTTTTGGCTTGAAGCATTTTTTCACCAGTAGTGCAGTGCCTGCATACTTAGAGTCTGCAAGAGACCACCAAACATGATAGTTTCCAAAAGGTGGAGCAGAAAGTGCACGCATCAATATCTGCATAAGTTTGAACAAATATGTGTCAAAATAATAGAAAGTAATATGATGATTATACCAATTTAACATAACAATATCGTTTTGTTCCTGTTTTGGTATCTAAGTAATGTTAATGCATAAGTAATTTGTAGATACTTTCTCATATAGCTTCCCTAAAAAATGAGAAAATGAGAGAGCTTTTACAAATCAGCTAATGCAGAAGTTAATTTCAATTTATGGAGAAATTCATTTCATTTTCTAATTCTTACTTTCTTCTCCTAGAAGTGCTTCTGGAGAAATTCACCCATACAGACCCTTAATCAAGTGACAGTGTTACACAAAAAGTCACGACACATACATAGATCCACAATCCCAGCAACATATGTTCATGTTGTGGGCACAGTGAACAGAAAAGGTACCTTCTTTTCTTCCCTGGCTGCGTTTGTATCATCTTTAATTTCTCCCTGAATTTTAGACGCACCCTTGGCTCCAGCAGCAGGCATCCGCACTTCCTAATGAAGAAGATTTCATGCCACACCAAATAAATTATTATCAGTTTAAACATGGAATGAGTTTCAAGGCTACTTGGCTTCAATTATATTAAAATTAAAATTATTTACATTTATAAGATTGAATGGTCCTCCAAATAGGTTCCACATGCAAGTATGAAGAATAAGGGTTGCATGAAAACGAACCTGTATGGCAATGATATCAGGATCAGAAGAGGTGATGAGGTTGGTGAAGTGGGGCCAGTTGTTTTTGACTCGAAGGAGAAAACTGTTGGCATTCCAAGTCATGAACTTCAACGGCTCCTTCTTCTTCTCTTCGTCTTTGGCCTCAGCGACAGCGTCATTCTCATTCTCCCTTGCCTTCTTCACTGACCCATCTGAATCTTTCTCCACCACTTTGAAAAACCGCTTCATTTCTTTCTTCAGTCTTCAGTCTTCACTCACTGTATTTGCCTCGACTCGAATGGAGTGTCTGCTATATATCCTCCGAAAAGTTGAGCAGACGAATTACCCGACTCATTTATTTAAAACTTAAAAGCAACACCTGACAACTTATTTAAATTTAAAATATTATTCTATTCCCAAAATTACCCTTGTATTCATTCTCGAGACCCTTGCGCGGAAACGGAAACGGCGCCGCGGCAGCAGCGGGTGGTAACATGTGGCGGAAGAAGGCTTCGCCGGAGATTCTCCGCTCTGTGGCCGTCGTCTTCGTCCTGGTTGTTGCCAAACTGGTGCGTGTGAAAGCCTGGATGAACGAGGGGTGTGTGGTTCCGAGGAGCGGAAAGGCTAATTTTGGAAAGATTTTAACCTTAAAAGGTTAAATTAAGTGAGTACAGTATTTGACAATAAAATTGTTGATAGGTGTCAACTTCTTAATGGGTCGGAGGATTTTTCAGCTGGTTAGTTTCGACGGGAGTGTCTGGTTTCATCCTTCCCCCAAAAACGCATATTTCTCGCACTCACATCATAGTATAAATTAGCATACTAAATATATTTGAAATTTGGGTAAAATTAAAAATATTTAAAATTATAAAAGGGTATTGTGTATGGAAAGTGAAGTCAAATATACTAGTAAATGTTAAAAGTGTTTTAAAAAAAAAATGATAGAAAAATGTAAATTTTAAGGATATGTTTGAAAACAATTAAATTCAACATTAATGAAAAAATTATATGTTTCAATGTCTTACAACTTATATTCAAAAGAGTTATCCCATGGACTCCGAACATTTCCACCAAATGGTTTCAGTCAACCCATAAATGAATAGCCATTTATCTTAAATGAGAATAAAATTTTATTCCTGTAAGATAAACTTAACATTTGTCAAATTTTGAATGAATTGGAGAATTTGATTTGACTGGAAACTTTCGGAGACTAAGTAAATGTTTAGATTTCCGTTTAGAAATTTTAAATTTAAGTTTATACAAACTTTGAGATAAATCTAATCGTCCATCGTAATTAGAAAGCAAAAATAAGAGTTGTGATGTTTTTCAAAACTCAATTTGAGAATCTCACATGTAATCCAAACACACTATAAATCATTTTCCAATTCAAATAAATACATGCTAAGTCTCCCTTTTGCCACATCCATATTCGATAACAAACATTTCTTATATTATATGTTATAAACTTACTCTTGTGCCCTCACTTTAGTTATAGGCATTAGGCCTCTAGTTACGGGACATCGAGATTTTTGTGCCAGTTTGGTTTTTTTGTCTGTTTGTCGCGAATACAAACATTTCATACATGTCATAAGCTTATATCACTCACATTTTGAACTTCAGGCCAGCAGTTGATGCAGTCTTTTTGACACAATTTGTTACAAATAGTTCCTATATGTTATAAGCTTACTGCAATGTTACGAATTTTAGTCCAGAAGTTATAAGCACTACGATTGAAATATATATAATAAGTGAGTGAGAGAAATAAAACTAGATCATTAGATCATATTTTGAATGGTGATATTTTCATCATTGGCTTGAACACATAGGTGGAATTGGACATTGATTGAAATATTGAAGGAGACTTGAATGAAACAAAATCCTAGAGTATCACTTAACACTTGACAGTGTTCTAGCTAGCTCACGTATTGCTTCTCAAGAAGGCTTCCACAGTATGCCAAGTCAAATCTCTCCTCAGGAGGATCACCAATAAAGTCAAAGACTGCATCTGCATTTAAGAAATCTTCATCTGCTGTATAGCTGCATTTAGATGAAAAAATGTCAGTAGAAAGCAACCTCATGTTCACAAAACCAATTTGCATTTAAGAATGTTACTGAGAAAGTAAAGATGGCTGTCATTCTCATAGCTAGCAAAGCTTTTAAAGTATGCACAAACACCTAAAAGGTAAATCAGAAGCCAAAAGAAATTAGGAAAATATTAAAATACACAATCTTTTTCTTTCATCCCATTTTCTTCTTATATCTCTCTTTTCTTTTCCTGTCACATATTCACATCACTTATCTCATTTATTACTTTCTATCTCTTCCTTATTTTCTTTCCCATCTCTCTTTTTATTCCACCCCTTACACCTTAGAATTATGGGGTGTACATTTATGATTTATCAGGGTTCAAAAGTTTATTAGAATTGACTATGGTAAGTACTTATGTACTATGGAAATTAAAGCAACCTCATATGGAAAAGGTGTTGCATTATATTATACTGCAGATGTCCAAGCATAGATAGGTTAACCATAAAATTGAAGAAAAGAAACCAAGGGAAGCTCCTACGGTTTGCAGGTAATTTCTACTAAAAATACCCTAAACCTTATCAGTTAAAACTTAAAAGCAAATGCAGAGAACTGACTCCTGATGCATTTAAATCCCATCCAAATTCAGAGAACTGCCTTATTGTTAATTTTATGCTATATTTATCAAAGTATTTAACAATGTTGCATCATATACTGTGTCAATTGGTTGGATTCATTTACTTTGCCAGTAACTGTATCACACTTTAATAATGAAAACTGTGTCCACTTTAAACTCTGGTAGATAAATACTTCACAGGAAGGAATATAAGATCTGTAACATCACTATGCAGCCTTTACATAACAGACAATGATGGTTCCACAAAGATGCTGTCGCTGGATACATTTTTCAGTACAGTCTGGTCAGCTCAGATAATTTTCTAATTATTATTCACATCGTTTTCAAATATGATTAGATATTGTAAAGTAGGATGAACATTTGCATGGTATCCCTAAAAAAATGTTATTTACTAAAGGACAAAAAATGTCAATATTAGGATTGCTATTGTCATTATAGCATTTGTCTACTGGAAATTAAATTGTGACCGTGTATGTTTGATTTGAAATTGAAAATGTTGTGCGTATGTTTTAATGTAAATTCAACGGATAATAGTAAAATGAAAGTAAAAGTAAGAGTTATGATTCGTGTTAACAAAAGTATTTTTTGGCTTAACATATTTTTTCACCTTATTTTCAAACATGCACTAACAATACTT
Organism: Amphicarpaea edgeworthii; assembly: GCA_014843725.1. Classification (NCBI taxonomy): domain Eukaryota; kingdom Viridiplantae; phylum Streptophyta; class Magnoliopsida; order Fabales; family Fabaceae; genus Amphicarpaea; species Amphicarpaea edgeworthii. The sequence continues at coordinate 7,132,165 of CM026328.1, forward strand.
AACATTATACTAACATTTGATGTTCTGATAATATATATTTAATTTTGTATACCAACAGAAATGTCCTAACATATGATGTTAGTATAGAGTCACAATGTCTATATCAGCCATTTAATGTTCATAAGAGAAATGGAAATTAATCCAACATAAGTAGTGTATTCATATTTCCTGTCAATTAAGGAGAAATTTAGAAAACACAAAGCTGGATCCCATTTAGTAAGCAGAAACATACCCGCTCTTTGTTATTATACATGTCATTCCAGCTGCTTTAGCAGCTGCTAGACCTATGGCACTATCCTCCACCACAACACATCTGTAGAAAAAAACAAATAATGACATTTCAATGAATAAAAAGTGAATGTAAAACACTTGAGTTAAGCCAAATACATCTGCTGTGTCAAACCTAACCAGCAACTGTAGAACTGAATGACATCTTATTTGAATAATAATTTTAGCACAAGTTATTGGGCAGTTTATTTAACTTATTTAATGAAATAAACATTTATTTTAATAAAATAAACAATTATTTAAATAAGTTGTCTAAATTTTTTCTGCTTAAAATAGAGTTTTCTGCTTATTTAAATAAGTCTTATCTGCTTATGAAATAATCGCTTATTTAAAAATCACTTGTTTTAAATTTAAACAAACTACTATAGTGAGATTAAGATACCTTGAAGGTTCAATACCCAGAGTGCTAGCTGCTAATAGATAGATGGCCTGTCAGGAAGAGCATAATGCAATTAGCTGCTTACATCATGCCATGTTGTGAAGTCAATCATTTAGAAAGAAAAAACTACATAATTCAATTTGAGCATAGTATCAAGTAGCCATACCACAATAAAAACGGATATACCTAACTTCATACTGGGGCATAAAAGGACTTCTAAATCTAATCATTGAGTTTCATTTTCAAATTTTTTTTTTATTGAATGGAATGTTAATATGCAGGGCGACAAAATAGGACAACACATATTTTGATTGTGTCCTGAAAAACTACCAAATTAACACTAGAAGGATGGAATTCTTACTGGATCAGGCTTTTTACGGGGAACCACATCTCCGGCAAATATCTTGATTTTTTCTGCTCTCTCAGGTCCCAGCAAGAATGATACTATTGCAGAGACCTAAAATCAACTCACAACTTAGGTCTGAAGATGAAATATCAAATAAATGTGGATCCAATCACCAGTGCAATATGATTCATGCAGTGATAATTAATCTAGTAAGTAATAACAGTTTGAAGTTTGACCCATTAACAGCTCATATTGCAAAGATTGCATTCATGAAAAACCACACAGCAATGTCAATACATAACCATGAGGCTATAACTACTAGGAATTGAAATTCTAAAATATGAAACAAGGATCAGTGAGCCAACTTTCCCTCAAGTCAGAAAAGATTCATTTAAGGAATTGGATAGATGATTATGCATACCGCCTTCTCATTGGAAGTGCTGCAAACGGCAACTTGGACTCCTTGAGCAAAAGCCTGATCAATAATCCTGTATGTTTGATGAAAACAAAACATGCAATAAGATAAGGTTTTTAATCTTGAAACACATAACATGAAAATTAGATCAAAATTGAATAATGGCATAAATAATATTAGGTTAAAGTTTAGGGAAGAAACAAGATCATGAATTCATAATATAGGATATTTCACATGTTCTAAATCAACTATTTCACAAGTAATTAACTTCTCTAGTTACAAGTTTGAATAAAATTGGTAGAACCAACTAGCCCAATTCCCAAGTTGTTCTAAACTTAATTTAATTGTGAAGAATGGAGACAGAAAAGATGGAACTCCAGCCAAATCACTTGGTCAACAAGGTTTCAGTATCAAGTCAATACACAAATCAATGCAATGCTCAAGGAATGGTTTTATTCATACTTTTAACAAAAAACACTAATATATCAACAATTTCAATATTAAAAGATAAAGAACAGATAGTAACCAACTTTGCAACACCTGGGCGAAGAGGCAACAGTTTTTTCTCAATAAGGACCATAAATAGTTCTGTCTTTTGTTTGTGGAGTGAAGCAATGAAGTCTTTTCTTTCTTGTTCACCTGTTGGGGCATTCGCAGGCCAACCCGTCTTGTTAAAGTACGCTGTCATCCTAATCAGAAAAAGAAGAAGAAAGGCACATCAAGTGTAACTTCAAATTCATTCAAATGATGAATTCAACAATAGCACCAACGTATATTTAGATGAGAGCAATCCAAGTCCAGTTTTTTTTTTCTTTGTAGGATAAGTTCTGAATAAGTTTTTAAATTGCTGCTGTGATTGCAATTGTCACTTTCTCACAATCGTTGATATTCCTCAAACTATGCTATGAGGCTGATGCAGTCACAATTGCGGTTGTCATGAGACTCGAAAGCCTTGATGTTGTGACTGCAACTGTTTTTTAAAACTTTGGTTTCAAAATGAGAGAAACAAGGGACAAACCTTTCTTTTCCACCTCCAATTTTCAGCAATTCTCCATACAAGTCCACATCCCAGGTAACACCTAGTTCTCTCTGCATGATAAAAACCAAGACAAGGCAACAAAATATTAGTTGAAGTAAAAAGTGAACATAGAAAGAAAGCATTAAGAACCAGTTCAGCATCTCCAATAAGATTTACTAATGGGATTCTTATACATTAGGGTGATTGACGTGGCAGTTCTTAAGAATAGTTGTTTGTAAATAAGCAATAGTTCTTAATAGTTTTTTAAGGCTATGAAGAATTGAGTCAATTGTATGACACCATTGGAGATTCTGAATGGAAAAGAGTGTATACTACATACTATATGTACCTCTTGGAAGGTTTGGTTGAAAGAAATGCGGTGGCCATCTTTCTCAGTATCCACAAGGACTCCATCACAGTCAAATAGAAGAGCCGAGGGAAGAGTGGAAGAGGAAGAAGCCGAAGAAGCTGAACAACTCAACCTACGAGGAGGAACATTAACCCTTGTGGTTGTTGTGGTGATTCCAAACGTTGTTGTTGGTCTTGATATCTTAATGAAGGATGATGATGATGGAAGTTGATCATGGTCCTTGTTGTGTTTGAGGAGGCATTGGGTTTTGGTTTGAGGTGTTGTTGGAGTGAAGAGTGAAGCAGAGGAGATGGAGATGATGCTACTTGAAGCTGCCATTAATCACAAACCTCCTCCTTTCTTTCTTACTATCATTCTTCATCTTCAACTTAGTATTATCTATCTGCTTCTGTGGGACCGTTGAGTCTAATGGTGTGGTTCCAACTTCCAACGTCCAACACAGGTTTCGATTAGGCTCAGCCTTCTCAACACTCACCACGTGGAATACTCACTTTTTTTTTTCCTAAGGTGAGTGATTCTATTGTCCATAGAAAAAAAAACACGACTTCTCAAATATGTTCCAAATAAATAAATAAATAATATTTCGAGGGTGTAGATTGAACTGCACCCCTGAACAATATCTGTGGCTGTGTTGTCTTTCCTACATATAAGCCTAGTGAGACATAAGTTTTGTGAGCATGGTTTGATCGTCTCACTATCTGCCTCTGCTGTAATCAAAATTTGGACTATTCAATTATTCAGCACATTCTCTCTCTTCATTAATTACTACTATACACCAATAAAATTGATTCATAGACATCTTTTAGATGTCTACACCTTGAGATACTAAAGAGGATAGATAAATAATTGATCTGATTCGTGATATAATTTGATGATAGAAAGAGAATGATAGAAAAACAATTAAAATTGTTAACGAAGCGTTTGAAATTTGTGGGTATTCAAATATCTCACCCATACCACTAATCAATCGATTGATTGAAATTTGGCCGCATATAGATTGTACACAAAATTTGTTGTAGAGAATCTAAAGAAACCCTCACTCCCATTCTAACGCCCTATGACAAAACAAGTTTTTACTTATGTAAATATGAGAGATGAAGTTGCCTACCGAGCTGAGCAACCGAGTCAACACCAGTTCTTACTTGCCAATTCAGAATCAAGTTCATAATTCTTACTAGGTCAACTAAAAAGCCAATCCAAATGTTTAACCAAACTTATCATAGATCTCTATTTTTAATTTTTAAATTTAAATATATTTTTAATCCTTTAAAATATAAATTCTTTTTAGACATTTAAATTAAAAATTATTTTTTTAATCCTTCAAAATCAAAAAAATATTTTTAGTCCTATGCACAATAGGTGTCAAACAAAAAATAAAAAATTTACAATTATTTTATTCTTGGTTAAAAATCATCATAAATTACAATTATTTTATTCTTGTTAGGTTGGTTTCACACAGTTTTGATAACACTGGTGTGCAAAGAAGCATTTCACCCGCTAGAGTATATGGTATTTATTTAGTCTTTTAACTTTTATTTCTTAGTGGTCAATATAATCATATATAGCTTGAAGAAAATGAACTTGAAATGGAAAAGAAAAATCTATATACTCAATTGCTCATTTTCAAAGCACGTAATGATACAAGTACGTTCCTCTTTTATCCATTTTTACAAATGGAATTGGATGTACAACAAAAGAAAAAAGGTTAAACAAAACTACCTATCCTAGAGGGACTAGTACACTATCATTCTTTAAGAGCGCATGAGGAGAGGCCTTTGCATAACTTTGACATGGCAACCACCTTAATCAAATTAGACTTGGCAGCATCCAGCAATGGATCTGATTGGATGGCTTTGTCAAAACAATACTTGGCCTCTTCCAAAAGACCCTCAGCAACAAACACAAGACCCAGATTGTTGAATGCAGGAGCATACCCAGGCTGTAGTTCAAGTGATTTTGTAAACATAGCCTTCGCACGTTGATATTGTTTCTGATGGCGATAGAGAATTCCCAAGTTGGATAATATAGCATGCGCTTGTTGATTTGTTGCCAAAGACAATGCTTGCTTGTATACTTCTTCAGCCTGTGAAGGTTCTTCTGATAGTTGAAGTGAGACACCTATACATGTATTTATCAAACCCATATGAACATATCTATATTGAATTTGAAGACGAGAACATGCACATTCCTATTACAGCTGAGAGAGAAAGAGCATACCTAGGTTAGACCATGCATAGCTGCAATCCTTGTCGCAGGCAACAGCAGCTTTGAGGTACTTTTGTGATGTTTTGAATTGCCGAGCAATCAGACTATGGACACCAAGTTGGTGCCACTGCACAGCATCATTTGGATCTTCTGCTATAGCCTAGTAGAAAAAGAATGGCATACCAAACATATAACAAACTATATATCCATCATAGAATCACCAAAAGACAATATGAGTTGGGATATATAAGCTGAAATAGTTAAGCAGTGTAAACAACATAATATGCATGATAAAACCTCAATTAACAAGTGGATAGTTAAGATAAAGCTAGGTCATCTTAAGATGATAATTTAAAGACAGCAATAATTACCTGCTTTAAACTGCAAACTGCACGCTCTTCAACTTCTCTCAGTCCATTCTGTTCACTTTCATATGCTGATGCTATCTCATGCTGAGCCTTGTGAACCATGGCAAGCCCGGACCATGCTATTGGAATCTCAACCAGGGATGAATCACTGTCTCTTATTATAGAAGCCATCTCATTTCCAGCACACGAAAGCATTTCACTAGGATCTTGAGATCTTTCTGCCTCCTTTATTCGATGGATAGCAACAGCATATCGAGTAGACATGCAATTGGGTTCCAGTTTAGCTGCCTACAAAGAAATGGCAACAGAAGGAATGGAAAATTAGCAAATGTCAATGCAGACCACAAAATGTCAACAGGTTAATTTTCATTTGGTGGGGGGTGGAAACTTTAAAAATGCCACTAACACTATGCAATACATACACACATTATTGATGAGAGTAATTCCTGCCATTTTAATTATGAAACAAAAATACATGTAAAAGGATCCACAGAATATTTCCACCAATAACAAGAACCAGGAAACCAATGAACAACCTCAATAAATACGCTATAAATGACTGTAGCAAGGAGCCATGAGCACCTTCTCCAAGCACTTGCTGGAACTTCGATGATCACCACTAATAGAAAATGCATAGGCAAGATTTGCCCAGACATGGGCTGATTTGCTATCTGCTTTAACTGCAGCCAACAAACATTCCTTAGCAACATTAGCAGCCATGATCTGATCAGCCACGGCACCTTCAGAAGCACTTGCACCAGGACCTGCAATTAATGAAGAATCAAAAACAAAAAGTAAGAGCCATAGTACAAAAATTATTCATCTATAATAAATAACAAATAAAGGTAATCCCACAGAAATTGAGTGCATAGAGCCAAAGAGAAATAAAAGTACCTGCTACAACAGAAGCATATTTACACAAAAGAAGAGCAGCATAATTGACCAAAGCTGCAGGATGGCTTTGATCTTTTAAAATCAATTCTTGGAAACATTTTGCAGATAATTCCAAATTCCCACTGCAAGGCAAGATAGTAACAATATTGAGTATTCACCATTGAGGAAAAACATGAATAGAATAAAAATTCATATCCCTTTTTAATTCAAGCCACAAATGTATTAGTATTTCCCATATAATTCAATGCAATATTCCAGAAAAAAGTTAGAGTACTACCCAAAAAAGGATAGCAGAGGTTTTATGTTATAATAGCGACAGCCACTATTGCATAGATGAGCAAGCTAAGAAGCACAGACACTTCTAAATAGTGGTTGTCATGTTGTAACTGTGTCATATATGTATCCACAATGGATAATTGGATACTGCAGGGACACTTCAAATGCTTTTAATAGCATTTTTATATATTAATTGAAATTTTTTTATACTAATACAGATTATAATACAACAATTAGATAATCTAGCATTTGTTAAAAGGCACTATTTCAGATAGAAAAATAATAGCACCCCAAGCTATAAAGAGACAAACCATTCATTCATACTTACATTTGAAGATAAGCTGTTCCAAGATTTCCTAGGCAATCATAATTCTCTGGTGCAATGGACAACAATGATGACAAAACTGAGATAGCACTCTACACCAGCATTGGAAGTCACATTGATTCAAGCAAAGGGAAAAAGGTAGTCACATCAAATACTGGCACTGAAACATCATATATGCCTTGAGAGCATTAAAGCATAAAAAGAGAAAACAAGGTAATTGTACCTGCACACGACCAGTTTTAAGAAGAATAAAACCCAGTGTGTTCCATACAGCTGTCTGTCTGATATCTGACTTCACTGACTCTTTTAGCTTAGAAAGAATCTCTTCAACTTCATGAGGTTCAAGTTCTTTATCTGAACTATTTTCTGATGAACTTTCTAGTATCAGGCACTAAAAGGATTATAAAATATGTTAATGAACAGAGAGATTAGAATCATTAATCTATCAAATTAAGATCATTGTACCTGTGCATGGTGAATCTGAACAAAAGAAAGCAACTCTGGCCTGTCAATCTCAGCCTCAGGCCTGAGCAAGATCTCTTCTGCCTTCTCATAAGCCAACACAGCCTGAAGACATTTCAATGAACAGTGAGCAAACTATATGTATCAAACGTAACAGGTAAATTTTAAAGCACTACTTAGTAATAGTACCTTTTGAGGTTGGCTTAATCGTTGGTACATCAAGCCGAGTATAAAATGAGCGTGAGCATTTTTCGGCATCTTCCTTGAAACATGTACCAAGCCCTATAACATATTAACATGAACTTATTTTGTTGGTAATAAAAACAATAGCAATAATTGTAACAGCAATACCAATGGCCATGACCATAACAAATTACTATACTACAAAGATTACAGTTTTGGCTTTTCAATGTTCCACTTTGCTATGAAAACAAGTGAGGATGGAAAGATGGTGATCAGAAGAAAACAATCTAAAATAAATCATGGTAAGTTAACTGTTGAGCGAACAGCTTGCATTGAACTTGAACATGATTCATGGTAAAAAAAAATAAAAAAAATCATATCCAATAAACCCCATTATAAGCTACAAATAAGCAAAACAAAAAATAACCAAGTGAAGAGACATTAGTTAAGCATAAATCATCTGAATTGAGCAGATAAATAAATGATGTGGCTAATCTGCAAATAGAAAGGAAGGACAGGAAAATAATGTAAGAATACTGGTGTATCACTAGGTCACCTTGTCCCAAGAAATACAGCATTTTAAACTCCGTATCAATTTTCACAACTTAAAAGAAAACATATTAAGAAGTTTTTTCCTCAATGATAACAAAGGAACAAGAAAAATGTCCCCACCTTCAACGATTATCCTGTATCTATCGCACATCTCAAATTGGAGGCTTGAAATATTTCAATGAATCAAGAAAAACATGAGATTAAAAAAAAAAAAATCTCCATCTGCATGCCTAGACATGGGATGATTCGAATGAAGGAAAAAAATGTTGAATGACTTTAAAGTGAACTCACAGTCTTCACACTGCTAACTTTTTCCTCCCGAGATGAAGGAGGCCCTTGAACATGTTGATCACCATCCACATCAGCTACACAATCAAGAGAAGAATCTGTCTTTCTGGAGCGGGATTTGCTCAGTTTGTTCAACTTTTTACTTTCACCTTCAATGCTATCAGTGTCTTTGGACAACGAACTTTTATCTTGACTGATTTCGTCATTTGCCAAACTATACATTAATTAAAAAAAATTAAATGACAAAAAGAAACAAAAAGATAGTAAGGGCATGTTTGGACAAACTTCTCCAGAAGTGCTTCTAGGAAAAGAAAAATGAGCTTCTCATAAGCTAAATTGGCTTCTTCAGTAGCTTCTCATTTTTTCTTCATATGTTATTCTCTTCCGTGTTTCTAGAGAAGGTTACCCAAACATACCCTCAGTAACCGTCTAAAAACTTCATTTTTCAGTTATAGGTCCCATCTTCAAAACAATTCTTTTAGAATATATCAGTGACAGTTGAATGAATAATAATCAAGAAAACGGGTTTTCTTCTGTAAAACAAAATGGAAAACTGCTGACAAAACCTTTCAGACTAATTTGAAGAATTTTTCAATCATCCTTTTAGATTCACTACTAGCCGAGAAGTGAGAACCTACGTTAACGACACCTCGTACGTGCGGTTCAGTACGTTCGAGATTTCAATTGGTTATCTAAGAGTGAGGAACCAGAAACCAAAAGATGAAAAGAAAAAAAGAGAGAGAGAGAAAAAAAATGAAGCTATGTGAGAATGTGGAAGAAGACTGACATGGTGATTGGTGGAGGAGGGACGAGGGAAGAATCGTCGTCTTCGGCTTCGGGAGGATCGATGTTGAGGTCAGCCAAAACGACGAGCTTCGTCGTCGTATGATGAAAAGCCTTCGAATTGGAGCTCTCTTCTGCTGCTCCCAACTTCTCCGCCATTTCTTCTGTGTTAGTTAGGTTTCGCATTCCGCATTTTCCTCTATGTAGTTTTTGGTTTGGTCAAGGTTTAGGGTTTTCTTTTTGTTTTTTCTTTTAGATTTTTTAGATTAGGATTTCATTTACTTTTGGAAAATTCTAGGGTGGCTTGTAAATAGGTGCACATGTGAATCATCTTTATTTTTTTGTTGTCAAAACTCAAAAGTCAATTAAACTATTAAAAACTAAAAAGAAAAAAAAATGTTGCAACCATAGAAACCAAATAGATAATTAAATACAAAATGTCTCGAACCTTTTAATGTCAATACATTATTAAAAACTTAACACATGAAATGTTTGAACAAGTTAGAATAATCCTACTCTAACTTCGATGATTCATCTATGTTGCCAACGCTACTGGATGCAACCAAGTCTAACTAATTTATACACTCATCAGTAGTTTTGCATTGAAAAATCTGAGTATTTTATAATTTAAATAAATTTTATACATGAAATATTTGTTTCCCTAAAATTTAATATTAGAACTACAAATATTAATATATTTTGTAATATTTCTATCCTATTTCTCTCATTCCCATTTCCTTCCTTCCGGTCATAGATGAATCTTAAAGGATTGGTGTGGACTCTAGTCTTGCCTCTCTTGGCAATACACAATTTTTTAATTAGCTTTAATTTATATAAGTTAATTTTGACATTTTTTTTAAAAGTTAATTTTAACATAAAAAAAAAAAAGAGTTTGTTTCATTTTCTTCTTACGTTTTGCATAAATAAAAAAAAAAACTTGTCTAAAGAAATAAGGCCTAAATGTTACTCACGAGTGTTAAATGGTTACGGAGTTAGTTTCACCTATTCTTCTTCTTCAGTTATCTTTGTTTCTCCAAAAAAAAATTGTTAGGTGTTGGGTGAATATTGATTAGATAGCTACTGCAATCAGCGGAAGGCTGATTGATGTTACTGCAGGATGCAGACCAACTTGAATGCTATCAAATAAATCCAACGCCTAACCAAAAATGGTAAAATAATCCTTATGTCACTCAACAGTATTTACTCATCCATTTTGACAAGAAACTATACTGGTACCCGTGTGATGTACCCCTCTAAATATTACTATTTTTTAATATTTTTATAATTTTAATATTTTATATAAATTTAATGATAACGTACTAATAAAATAAAATAATTCTACATTATCCTTTAAAACACGTTTTATTATATGTGACTTTTGAAAATAATTAATTTAAAATTTAATATTCATATATACACAAATTAAAAATAATAATTAAAAATTAAATATTTATCTTGACTTGATTGTAATATTAATAATCCCAGGTATATATTTATTGACAATAAATGATCATTCAGATCATTTATTAAGATTTTTACTAAAGACATTATAATGTAAACTGTTTTCTTTACTTGAAGATTTTTGCTAATGATTTAAAAATATTATTGCATAGATAAACAAATGTAACATTTTTTTTCTTGAGACAGATTATTTTTATCAATTAGAGCATTTTTACACTCTTAATAGCATGTCTTAGTTTTTATAAACTTCACTTTTTTTTTTTATTTATAGTGGTCTTTACTTATCTGTTGTCATGTCAAACTTAATGTAAGACTTTTGTTTTAAAAAAATATAAAAGTTTTGAGTGTTTACACATCCTAAAAAAGTCCAAATTATTAATAAGCAAGTCAATTAACTATTTTTCCTTCCTTTGACTTAAACATAAAACTAATAGTAGTTTCTACTCATTTGTTATCGTATGTTCAATTCAATACAAGAATTTTTTCTTGAAAAAATATATAAATTTGAATTGTTTACGCATAAAAAAAAATATAAATTATTAATAAATAAGTCAATTGTTTGTTTTCCCTCTCCTTATTGGTTTGATCCTAGTGATATTTTTATGTTGCAGCCAGCCAAGGTAAAATTCAATATTGCAAAGATGAACAGTTGTAGCATTTTTTTGTTTGGACAGATTCATTTTTGCTTATTAAAACCTCTTTGCATCCTAATAGCATGTGCTGGTCTTTATGCAACTAATGATTAAATTGTATAGATGTCTAATTTTTATTGATAAGTTGGTGGTATCTATCTTCTTTGTTGTTATGGCTTAAATGTTTATATATCTTAGAAAAGCAAATAAAGATCAATTAGATATTTCTTTCTCTTTCCTTAACTTTAATGGAACGCTGATGATATTACTTATTCCAATACTACTCGTCTTGGTGATTTTTTTAATTTTATTTTATAACAAATAATCATTTGTAAAAACTTTTACTAAAATCATTGGAATCTAAACAAATTTTTTTCTTAGATTTTTGTTATAATCAAAGCCATCAAGATTATAAAGATATATGCTTAAGACAAGTATTTTTATTAGTTAGAACCTTTTTATATAATTAATAGTTAAATGGTATAGAACTGACTAATTTTTCTGACAAACTAACCTATTACTGTGCACAGAATTTTTGTTAAACTTGCTAAGATTCTTCCAGATTCATTTCACAAGAGCTTTTTAGGTTTTCTTAAGATAATTGTTTAAACTTAAAAATATAAATAATAAAATACAATGTAACTATGATTTAATATATAATGTAGATCAGAAGCAGTCACAGAGCTCATTACTCACCACAGCTATCGTTTGTAAATTGATTTTCGCAAGCTTCTTATTTATCTAGCTCGACGTAGATAAAGAATCGACAAACAAAAGACCATGAGATTCAACATAATGAAAAACGAGTATTAAGGCTGAAAAATACACTATATTCCTCTCATACCTCTTGACACAACATCATTCTAAAAGCTGTCTACGAAATATAAGAACAACTTTACACAACCACTGAGATTCATAGGAATCTCTGTCGGTGACACAATTTTGAAAGAAAAGAAACAAATTCAAAGGATCACGAGAAGTCCAACCATCCCAGATTTATCCACATTCAGTGGGAGCTAAAGTGCAACAACATATACAAAGAGAAACAATGAAAATATATGTCCTCCTCAAGAAGCTGCAGGCTGGGGCAGTTAGACATCTGTGGCAGTAGAATCAAATGATGGTAGGAGCCAGCCATTGTTGAGGGCATGCTCCAGATAGAAGCTGAATTTCTCATTAGCGTTTGGAATGTCCAGAGCAAGATCATCGAGACCATCCTTGATTCTGGTGAACCCTTTCATCATCTGATTGATGGTGATCAGACCTTCACTGAAGCATTCCTGCAGCAGATCCAGCATCCTATCATTCTTCTTCTCCATGGCCATAACCAAAGCTTTCTTCACAACCTCGTGGTTGAAGAAAGGCATTCCTAGGTCACGAATACACTGGCATGCTTCACTCACAACACCCCCACTCTCATACTCCTCTAAGAGCTTCATGATCTTATCCTTGGCATCTTCAACAGCCCATCCAGTCCCACCACCCCAACATCTCAATAGTCTCTCGCCAGCATGACGAGCAGAAACAAGTGATCGAGCCACCCGCACAGTTTCACTCCCACTGCATTTTGGAGGCAACCTGCTGCTAATTTCCTCTAAATTTAGAGGAGCTAATACATCATCAATCACAGCTCGCGCTAGGAAAAGAGCAAGCTCATCTGATGCATCCAATATATCCAGTGCTGTATCTTCTGCACTTTCCAGAAGCATGACAAAACCATTAACTATATCCTCTGTTGAGAAGATCTCTATATGAAGAGCAGATAGCAGTACTGATGTCATTTCCTTTTCTCTGTTCTTTCTGTCCATGGCAAGAGTTATCAGCCTCTTCAAAAATATTGGGTTGTACTCAGGTGCCCCAAGATCTTCAAGACTTTGAATGAGTTCAGGAATGTCATCAGAGAGAAAATATTCATGAATTATAGTCACAACCTCTTTTTTGTACTTCCTCACCTTTTCATCTTCAACTACGATATCCTTATCTTCACCAGATGGTTTCAAAAATGAAGCATCAAGCCATCCTTCAGATACTGCCTTAGCTACCAATGCCTGAAACTGGGTTTTAGCTGATGGAATATCAAGAGCAAGATCATCTAGGACTTCTTCCAAACGAGAAAATCCTTTCACCATTTGGCTGGAACTAATGAGTCCTTCGTCTGCTGCTTCTCTTAATAGCTTCAACAGTTGGGGTTCTGCTGAACGGATCTCCATGACAAGTACCAGAGCCCTCTTCACAACCTCATGATGGAAGAATGAAACCCCCAATTCACGTATGCACCTACAAGCTTCAAATGCGTCACCACTATCCACATACTCTCTTAGTAAATCACCAATCCTCTTCTTCACATCTTCTACAGTGACGTGAGTGCTACCACCCCATCGCCTCTCCACAAGTTCTGCATGGTGTGGAGCTGAGAGATAACTTTTTTCAGCAGTCTGGATTACTTGAGCTCCCTTGGAAGATTCTGGAAGAGCCTTCATGGCCCTGGCAAGAAAGGCTGGAGGAATGATGTCATCCACAACAGCACGTGCCAGAAATAAAGCAAGGATGTCAACAGCATCCAGTATGTCCACTGCAAGATCATCAGCCGATTCAATAAGCATAAAAAACCCATCTCTAATCTGTGCAGGACTGATGACATCAGCATACAATGCTGAAAGCAGAACTGAAGCCATCTCTTTCTCTTTATCATGCCTATCCATGGCCATGGATACAAGACGCTTAATGAAGTATGGATAATATTCATTTGATCCAAGTTCTCTGAGATCAGATGCAGCCAAGTCCACATCCCCATTACTAAAATATTCCTCTATGATGGATACTACGGCTTTCTTGAAGTCATCTAAAGGATCAGTAACGGTAGATCCAACCAGTTGATAAGGTTCCTATAAATAGTAAGAGTATGCAAACAGAAATAGATTATCGGCATATTTTATGTGTCCCGTTTGCAATTTGCAATAGCCACTCAAAAAAGCAAAGATAATAATCGGGCAACAAGTAGTTACAATTAACAAGAAATCATGCAAAAAGAAAAGAAACAACAGAAAGTCAGACACACTTTTAGAAAAGGCAGCTACTGCAAGCATCATGTAAAATTTCCACGCATCTCAACCTTACTTAATCATGTTGTAAGAAACTACACACTAAATCAGAAAAGAGAATTTACCTCGCCGCTATCATAGTTTGGATCATTCTTGTCTATACGGGATTCACTGTCCGTATCAAGCAATTTTCCCCAAGTGCCCTTACCACCGGCACCATCTGCATTCAAGAGATACAGAACATCAAACTATCACACAAACACCACAAAGAAACAAAGCAAATGGTAACGTCAAGTATTGACACTGCAAGTGAAAGCTATGCACAAGAAAAACCCCTCACCCAATTAATTGTTAATCCAAGATGATAAACTAAACTTGAAACCCCAAACAACTCAAAGATCTATTTGCTTACATGTCACAGATAAATCTTTTTAACCAAGTTAATAAAAAACAAGATAAGATACACTGCAAGATATGCATCCCAAGTTCCCAATCAAAATTTAACAACCTAGAAACTTCAAGCTGATTTAACTAGTTGAGTGCTCCAGGGACATGAACTCACCCTTCTTCGCCCGCCCAAACTTTCCCGAGTGCGATCGGCGCACGTTCCTGACACCATGCCCAGCAGACTGTGCCCTACCGCCCCCAGAAGGAACTCTGACAAGATGATGAGGTTCGGCAAGCAAGGAGGATGGAGATTTCGGCGAGGAAGACAGATTCTCCACATTCTGACTCGCAATTTTCAAAATCTCTCTCTGTCCATCGGTCAGAAACCCCTCGCTTGATGCCATTTACGCGCAAAGCTTGAATTCAAAAATAAAACCAAAAAACAAGACCAAACCCTACACAGAAAACTTCAACGATTAATCTCATTACACCATAAACTGCGAATACAAACAGTGTACAACACGTCACACGCGCTTCAGAATCAGTGCAGCTTTTGACAAATTAAACAGAATAAAAAAAAGAACGCTCTCATTCGACACATAGGAGATGCACATGCCACGTAGTTTATTTTTATAACTTAAAAACCGAGTTTGCTTCTGCAAGAAACAATAGTAACATACTAACATCACGATTCACAAACTCCATTTCAAGCATCATTGGCTTGGTTCTCGAGCACATGTTCCTCAACAGTACCACGCGCATGCACTGTTCTACACTTCGTAACACCACGAACACATTGTTTTTCATTCCAAAAAGTAAAAAAGAAAAAAGAAACGAACAAGAACATGAACAAGAAGAAAATAAAATAAGAATAATAAGTAGAAGAATATACGAACCTGAAGAGAGGGTGATGGAAACGTAAATCTGAATCGGATAGTTGTCCCGTGCCTGGCTCGGATCTCGAGCCAAGACAGGAGGAGGAAACCGATTTGGTAGACGGCGGAGAGGATCCGAGAGAACCCTAATCGGATCCGAATCGGGTTAGGGGTTGGAGGTATGGGTTTTCGTGCTAACTGCAGAGACAGTTATAGTGAAGTGAGAAGAGAATGAAGAAGAGAGAGAATAAGAGAAACGAAGCGGATGAGAATATGAAAGGAAAGGGCCCCAACAAGTCAGGCTTTATATAAGGATGGTATCTGCACGTCACTCTTCTTGTTTCCTCTATCCACGTGTCACCCACATGTGCCCTGTCTTTAACCGCCACCTGGCTCGCTAATCCAAATCCAAAACCCGTACCAAGGAGGAGTAAGGACCACTTTTTCAATTTTTATTTTTTGTAATTTGTTAGTTATTTAAATTAATAAGATAGAAATTCTATTTCGATGAATGAAATATCACGACACAATGTTTTTTTTTTTTTAATTATTGGAATAGGAATACCTATTGAAATACTTGCGACTATTAATATAATTTTCAATTTCACTTACTGAGTGTTTTATTTAAAATATATATATAATCTAAATGTCAAACTGTCACCAAAATATGCAATTGTCATTATGGCTAGTGGCTACTAATGAGAAACGCGGAATAATAACCCATCATAATTTGTAGTCTCCCTCAAATATTGGTTTTCCTAGTTATTTTTAGTGCGTGACTTGTGAGTAAAGAATTCAAGAGGTTGCTATTAAGTTGTGAAAAGTTTCATTCATTACCAATAATAAACAAAAAACAAAAGCTTCATATTCACCATTCATCGACATTTCATTCTATTTCAAGAGGCAAGTGTATCTTTAAATATACTTTATAATTTATACAGTATCCCTATTTTACTTATTATAAGTCAGTTTATGTAAGAATTACACAAACCAAAAAATTATTTAATTAAGTTAAAAAAATATTAATCTACTAATTATACCTCATATTAATAATATTTTTTAAAATTCTATTCACATTATTTTTCAAATATTTATAATTTTTAATAAGGACACATAAGGAAGAAGAAAAAAATAGTTTTATATAATGTCTTATATTAAGGAATCAATTTTTTTTTCCAAAACTTTGTTTTGAAGAGCAAAAAAGCTTATATTTCCTCAAAATTAACGTATTTTAACAAAAGTAACTTAAAAAGGTACGTAGTTTTAAAGCAAACACAACTTTAGCTTGTAAGAATACTTGTCTTTGTCAGATGCAATTGGAATCCCACGGTAAATTTGTACAAAACTACAAATGGAAAGAACATGTGCTCGTGCATCGTGGCATCTAAGAACTTAAATTTAAAATTCACCTTTAAAAAGTAACTTTAAAATATTAATTTTAGAACGTCAAATAACAATTTTCCCTTTAATATACCTTTTGCTTTAGATATTTTAATTTGCCGTATTTTAGAGGTTATTTATTATAATACTTCAAAACTACAAAACAATTCATTTTTTCTACTATTTCATAATTTTCTTTTGAGATAATACTATTTCATAATTGCTAATATTCAGCATTCACGGGCAAAACAATGCTCCTAGTCCCACATACATATATAAAAAATAAAAACCCAAGATTTTCTATATTAACATCACAAAATTTAGCGTAGTGTTTGGTCTGCGATTTTCACATTGCTATAGCCTAAGAAAAAATTATACCAATAAATCTGGATTTCAAGTTGGCTAAAGTTTCAGATTGATTGGACCCGATCTCTCTTAGTACCATGTGTATCAAATGACTTGAAAAAGTATTTCACGAGAATTGAGTTAATCCTACCTTTTCCGCAAGCTTGAAACATATTTTGCCCAAGATTTAGCCACAAGTGAAGTGACTCCACGGAAGATTCAGGTCACAGGAGGCCAATTACAGAACATCAATAACCCAAAAGTGAGGCAACAAATTACTGAACTTTACACTCCCAACCACATAAAACTAAGTGAATTTTTACTCTACCCCTGCAAGAAAATTGGTATCTAGTGGGAACTCTCTTCAATAGAAGCTACTATGCCTCAAACCATGTTGGGTCTCTGTGGTAGCAGTAGATTATAAAACTTATCATGCAAGAAGAAATTCTTTCCCTTGCTATCAACAGCCTTTTTCCACCCACACCATCCTCCATTGACTATTTTCTTTAGATCATCTGAACCTGTATAGTGGGGATCAAGTATTAAAAATGCACAATCTCCACTTGCTTCATTGTAATCCACTCCCAAGAGTGTATATGCAAGTACACCACCACCTGCATTTAGAAACAAAAGCATTATTAGAGATGTCATTACTCCTAGCCTTCCTACCAAAAAATTCCAAGAGCAATTCAGACAAACATAACACAACTCATTGAAGTGAATATGCAAATGAAAATACCCGGTAGAGTCAAGAATTTCAAGCCACCCAACCGTAGGCCCGGTCAGATTCACTTCAGCATAAAAAACTAAACCCTAACTGAATCAAACTATTTGTATTTTGTAAGAACTGAAGTGAACTAGTTTTTGGTTCAGTGAACTGGTGCATGAAAGTGCTAACCAGGGAGATTCCCTGTACTAAGAGGTAATTGCTTCGAACCTAGATACATGCTCATCATTCCTCTCAATCCACCCTGACTCTTTTCTCTACTCCTCACTTGACGTTAGTGAGCCCGAGCTTGTCAAAGACCACTTCCCTGACAACACCAGTCACTCTGCCACCACTGAAGAGGTCCTCATCAAGTTCCCTGGGGCAATTCTTCACCTCATTGACAACAAGTACAGGGATGAGCCTGCCTGCAGGCTGCAGCACCTCTTGTCATTTGTCTCTGTCAGGGCCAAAACGAAGTCATGTTTACGCCTGCATTTTCACTGGCACAATCCAATGTGTACCAGGCTGCAGTCAAAGTCAACTCCTCGCATGTACCAGCGGCCCAGTGCTACTACTACTAATACTACTTTTGTGTCTAAAAGGAAGATTCTAACTTGACCAACAAGGAACACGGAGAGTATTGCCATGACCAGAAATGTAGACAAGGATGGTTTTACAGAACACAGAAGCTTCTCGGTGCAGGAAGTGTTAGGGTTCTGACTAATTTTAAGAGAGAGGATTCAGTGATTTGTTTATAATGTTAACCAAATTGAATTACCGATTAACTGTTTTAAAAAACTAATCCAGGTTCTTCAACTGTTTCAAAAGGTTTAGTAGTCTGGTTTGGTTCTTTGAACAAGCCTACACTATACAGGGAGATGCCATAGATAAAACCAAAAAAAAATAAAAAAATACATAATTTACTAACCAATCATAACAGGTGTACTTTGAGTCTCAAAGTGCATTGCTAGCTCTCGACATTTTTCTGGAAGCTCAGCTCCAGATCTAACATTGATGACTTTGCACGTAACCTGTTAAAGAAAGTAATACATATGCACGCAATCAACTCATTAAGAATTCAATTAAGCACACAAGCAATACATACTTGATGCACTATGTACAGTAATGGATCAAGAATTTAGACTTTTTTGGGGTGAGTGGCTCAACATATCTTGTCTTGATTCTAACCAGAGAACATAAGCACAATATCTAATTGGGCCCAAAAGCCCAACTACATCTATTATATACAGTTTAATAATAAATCTACAGTTGAACATTAAGAAATGGTAAGATGGGCAAATACTTACACCCAGAAGTTTGTCTAAAACAAAGCTCAATTCAATGGCACCGATCCATTCTCGTGATCCAACAAAAGAAGGGTCTTTATCACCAATCTCAACAAGTGTCTGCTGTATTTCCCTGAGAAAGTTCTAGGTTTGTCAGGCCAAATCATGATCATATGCATGAATATGACAAAACAAGATTTTGACACAAGTGAACTTCAGCCAGACTAACTTATTCATTGAATTCCCCACATAAATGAAAAACAAACAACTCTTTAAAAGACCCATCTAATAATCCATTACACAAAAAATAAAAACATGGCACAATTTAAACCCAAAGAGACAATAAGGAAATAATGGAAGGAAAGGTATCTACCCTCGATAGCAAATTCAGTCAGAGGGGAGTGAAATGTAAATACCTGTGAGAAGGAACTTCTATGGATGTGTAGTTTTGAAGTCTAAACCATGAAATGATAGTCTGGAGAGAGCGGTAAGCACAACCCCATCCCTAAAAAAATCAATGTAAGTAATTTAGTTTCTGATACTAACAAGAAAATTGAGAGATTTTGTTCTAGTGATATCTGTACTCTGCAGGTATGTATGTAAATATAATAATATTTTGTTTTCAGATGTTCATTGACTAGACAAGAAGTCACACACAGTAACTAGTGCATCACACACATAGCCTGATTAGTTTTATGCCACAAATAAAACCTGGCCTAGATAGGGAACTTGAAAATTCTTCAACAACATCACAACTCAAGTCTTGTTATTTTAAGTGCTAACTGCCAAAATCCTTACATTTAAATGGTATATTAGGCCTGTCAAATGGATAGATTGGATATTTTTTATTCAGATTAATAGATGGACTTAAAACAATCCATTAGTCCATTTGCAATCTATTAAAAAATCATTAAAAATAAAAACATCCAATCCATCCATGATCCATTTAACAAAATCCATCCATACCTACCAAAAAAAAATTATCCAATCCATCCATAATTTTTTTTTTTAAATAAATTTTTTTTTTTGCAGTAATTCAGTAGGAGACATATGTACTCATTAGTGTGGCAGTTGCCTGTCAAATAATCTTAAAAAAAGATTAAATGATTGCAGAGGGAAAACCTCAAGAACCTAACAGATGAAAAGGAGCTTAAAAGCACAGTAAAATGGAAACAAGTGGGACTTGTTGAGTGACAGAAGGCCAAAAAGCAAAAATCTTGCTCCCAAATAATATCCATAAGATTAACAACTCATCCCAGAAGTAATGGTGAGGAGCAAGATTGATTCGCCAGCAATTGATGCCCTCAAACTTGTTTTAATGGAAATAAAGTCATGGCCATTGGTCAATGTTAAATAAAAACTGATAATGCATTTGCAAAAGCTCAAATGGAAACTTGATAAAGTGGTAATGTGTGCAGATCCTGCAAAACGCCCATTTAATAGCCTTCTATTTTAATAGAGGGACCAGGTGCTACATATCAAAAGTCAGGATGGTAGCCCGACTCTACAGGGTATTGAAACACTTCACTCTAAGTGGCTTACAAAAAGTGATCTTATTCCAGAACTCATCCAAGCAATAGCAGCCAAGCTATGCCTATATAACATTTTTTTATTTTGAAATAATGGACAACTCAAGGAAAGACCAACAATGCCATGTTCATTTTTCCACAAGCTGCATCCCTTGGGCAGCTACACAACAGATGACCTTCTCTTTCATTTATTCTCATTGCCTTTCATGGGTGATCATAAGTTGTAATTTCATATATAATGCTTTTGTCATTCATAGTTTCATACAGCATTATACACAAAAACCACACTTGTAATAGACTATTCCGAGTATATCTTTTTATTATCATTTTTAGAGAAAAATAATTTGGAATATATTTAAAAGATTACTTAACAAAGAACAACTTTCATTATCGTAATTTTCATCATTTTAAACTTCAAATTAATTTTCCCATATCCAAACCTAATTTTCAACTTCCTAAACAAGATTGTGTCAATTAGTTAATCTTAAACCACTCAGGCTCTCAGCAACAACAAAGAAGGTTTGTCTGTTTTCATGTAGATGTGTAATTTCAATTGAGCACAAGAAGACAAAGATGACATGTAAATTGTAATTTAATGAACATGTTACACCATTAGTGAGCAGAAGAATGAAATTACCAAATCATTATAACCCTCATGAAGATAATGGAAGTATTCATAAGAACCTTGAACAAGGGAAACAGTTCCCCCAGTAACTGCATAAACCACAACCATTTCAAATAAGACAAAACAATAATTACATTTAGAATGAGACACAGATCATAATAGCAACTTACCCCCACTACTTGGAATCCCAGTGTGTACATCTCTGAGCAAAGTTGAACCTAATATTACCAAGAAATATTAAGAAACTTAGAGCATATGATGTGTGAAGGAGTTAGTATTAAAAAAATACAACCTGGAAAGAGGCAAATGCAATCATAATCCTGACACCTATAGAGCATAAAGAACTACCCATTCAAATGTATATATTACCTTTCTGTTGAGAGACTGTATCATTGTTCTTCAATTTTGAAAAATCCAAGGCATTAGAAATTCTTAGAAGGGGACGATCATATGGTAATCCCAACCTTGAGTGCAAGGATCTCCTAACTTCGACTGCAGAAAGCATGAATAATTCATAAATCACCAAATACTAACACATGCTGAGATCATAAATGATAAAGTAGGTTGGAAAATCCCAAAGATACAATAGAGTGCATTCTTCTCTGAAATTTACCAACAGCATATAATATAGCTTTATTCTATATTTCTAATGACAAGTACATCATAAAAGAATTATCCCATCCATGTCAAAATTTAACAACATACCTTGCTTCATTTCTGTCTCCCCAAAACTCAGTTCATAGAAAACAGTTATTGGATGTAGAATCCCAGGAGGACTAAAGTGATAAGATTTTAGCTGACAAATACATAAATTGCTAGTCAATCAAAAGAACAATAAGTATTAAACAAATAAGTAATAAGAAAACTTTACTATGAAACAAAAATATAACTAATTTAAATAATAAAGAGTAAAAAATATCTTAAACGCAAATTATTATTATATATTATTCATGGAAATAAAAACAATTTCTTTCATGAATTTGACCTGATTGATCACTAATAATCATTAGTGTGTTTAGTAAAGAAGATTTTTTTTTTCAATACCATAATTTCATTATGAAAGAATATGAAGCAGGATAGGTTCAGTCCAAATTCATGGCATTAGTACCTCACACCATTATATACTAATTACTATCTTTTCATCCACACTCATAATCCTTAGTACCTATCAAAGTTGATATAGGTCTTGTTCATCTAACCATTTAAACTCGAAATATTCCATAATTATAAAATAGATCTTCATATATTTGAAAGATCATCTGAAAACCATCATACGTAGTCATCCTGGTGCATTATGGCCCATATTAAATTGAAATTGTCACTTTCATTGCCAAGTTGTATAGTAGAGGAATGACAATGAGTCATTGCACATCCATTAACTATAGAAGAATGATCTTCTTGTGAATCGGAATCATGGTGAAATAGTAGAACCATAGTATGCAACTGGAAAGATGAATCTATTGCCTCACCCGAGGATGTTGTGCCAAAAGGTTAGGCAACATCAACTTCTGCAGTACATTTAACTGGTCAACTAAGCCAGGTATGATTAAGCTTGAAACTGCATATTTCAGAGGAAGCTCCCTGGAAGAATAGCAGAGTACATCTAGCTTAATATCCACAACAAGGAGTCTAGTCTCTTCCTGGACTGAAAGCAATAATTCAACTTCAATTAAGAGAAGCTAAAAATAAAAATAAAATCATATTTTTCAATGAGCAAATATTGGACATCAAATACAATCCTCAAATCTTGACCTGGAAAGTATTCTGCAATAGGCACAGTAGAAGCTGATGATGACCCTAAGCTATTAAAGAGAACACTAACTTGGATAGTATCTGCATTCTAAGAAGAAGAAAATTTCACAATATGGATGATGGTAGTCATTTGACTATTCACAAAGTACATGGCAGAAAGGAGAAAATAAAGAGAGGATGAAAAAACAAAATCACAAAATACCATCAGAAAACATATGAATAAACAAAACAGTTGAAAAGAAAAGGGGAGAAAGATCACAAAGAATATCGTAATCTTTTATGTTACCTCTGCAGAAAACACTGGTGAACCTACTTTACTGCTGATGGAAAAGTATGAACATGATAGTGAGCTTGCATTGAAACCATCATCACCCTCAGCCAAAGGCTTGATCTTGGAGAGATCTGTGCTAACATCTAATTGTAAACCTCGAATTATGACAGGAGATACATCCTGAGAGGCTTTGTTTGACGTTTCTAACATGTACACAGCCTGAGGGTCTCTTAACTTGGCAATAACAGCTTCAGTAGCCTGTACATATGATTTCTCAACATCTGCAGAACAAAAATTGTCCAGAATTTATTACCATTTAGAACAGAGTGATAGTGATACATGCATCTTAGATAATTCATTGCTGTCCAGATGTTATCCTGTGAATCTGTCCACTAAAACGTACACAACTTCTATTACAATAAAATTGAATTGATGAATTTCACCTATTGACTCCCGGCAGTTATGTTGAATTCAAAATTTGTAATGTAGATCGCTTAGTTCACTGTCCACTATCCTCTGTAACCCGCATTTTTTTGTCTCTCATACATCAAAATATTTTTACTGTATAGCATCTTGAACTCAAAATGAAGTACTGTGCTCAACAACTTTCATCAACAAAGGTAAAGGTACTACTTAATCAACATAAGACAGCAGAATGTGAACTTAGTATTCTGCTCAATTACTACTTTGCATCTCTATGTTACAAAGCATAAACCCTACTTTGCACGGGTGAAGTGTGTCACTCACGAAGTACATTATTGTGAATCTGATTAATAATAAACATTAAATCAAAATGAATTTACCAATTGCAGCACAGGTTTCTGGAAACATCAACAAACATATTGAACCGGAGAGAGAGATTAAGTGAAAACAAATTGAACTTACCAGCTGGATTTTCGAGAGCATAATAGATTGGCAACTTAATCGGAAGCTCACAATGAAGCAAACAACCATTCTCCCACACACACTTCACCGCATCCTTTTCCTCTATTACCGACGCAACAGACTCGAGTCCCGTCGCATTTCCACTCTCGGACACAAAAAACCGCAGCTCGCCAGAATCCGAGCCGCAAACCGCTCCGATCACCGGGCGATCGGCTCCTTCGCCGTAGAGCAGGTTCCTCAATGCACGCGCGGCGTCAACGGCCGCGCGGGCGTGGGTGTTGTCGCCGGAAGCTAGGGCTCCGACGACTTCGAAGCCTTTGGGGATGAGTGTGCGAAGGTCCTCCGATTCCTTGGGCAAATCGGGGGAAGAGGAGGAGGGGAGCGTGTGGATGCGGCGGAGGAAGGAGGCGACGGTTAGTGGTGGAAAGAATGGGGATCCGATCAGCCAGAAATGGATCCCCGGGTCGGATCCGTTGGTGTTGAGTTGCTTCGGGCGGCATAGCAGCCTCACGCTGCGATTGCTGCTATCATCCGCCATTGAAATCTACTTCAGTGAAACAATGGAGGGAGGGGACGGTGTGCACGGTGCAATCTTCGCTCACTTGAAAATTAGAGTAGTCATAAATACCTACTACTACTTCGTTTACTTTACATACGCTTCATTGCAGGTTTTAAACCGGTTTCAAAAATATCCAAATTGATATAAAAAATTCATATTCATTTAAATGGTTTCTATATGAATTGGACTTTTTAAAATTTAATCCATGTTCATCACTATAAATAAATAAGATAGATGAAAATGTTTAAATATTTTTTTTGTCTTGTAATAATTACTGTTTTTTTTTTCGTTGTTGAAAAAAATGATTTTAGTTTCTATAAATTAAAAGAAAATTATATATAACAGTTCATTTCATCCTCATACATCTGTTACTGTTAAACATCTACATGCAAAGCCAAGCTTTTTTCGACCACAAGTCCATGGCACTTATTTCATGGAGAACACACTACATGTTAACATTTCAATATATGTACCAGTAGCTTGATGAATTTTCAACATTTGTAATCAATTTCAAAGTTACTGAATCAAAGCACATGAATGTAAATTTTAGTTCATTCTATCTAACTATGCTAAGTGCCCAAGTTCAATGTAACTGCAGTCCTCAACAATTACAACAATGCAAAGAGTAGCACAAAAATGCATAACTATTCAACCTACTTTTTCTGAGGCTTTGGTGCAGCTCTTACAACTACTGGAAAAAATGCCGGGTTCGTTAGCATAGGTATATGTCCCAGAACATGTACACTTCGGAACAGATATAACAAAATCTTTATGTGGTTGTTGAATACCCTGAAAAGTCAACTTTGATGAATATGAAGAACGGAACTTCTTTTGAAGCCAAAGAGTTTTAGGAAAACAGTTAGAGTGACTGTTATTATCTGAATCAAGCATTGATGGATCAAGATGTGCACAATTGTATCCCTCTTTCTTAGTCTCTTGAAATGACCTATTCAAAAATCTTTCTCCTGAGCTGAGCAAATTCCCTTCACTGCTTCTCAAAGCAGTTACAGCGTCCATTCCACAATCAGAGGTAGAAATTCTACCCTTCATCATGGGATTTTCAGATGTGTAGTCAGCATAGTCTGATTCACTTCCTTGTTCATTAGATGATAAGGACCTCTGTTGCCGGATTCTGCGTGAGCAACCGAAGATACTGAAAGATGATCTAAGTTTGGCGTATTTAGAATCAGAAGCACCCGGCCCATAAGTGATCCTCAACTCAATGCTGCAACCCAGTATGAACTGCAAGGAACTTGCAATTGCTTTCCATGACTTCTCGGCCTTAGATACATGGTGGCGATGGTGGAACTCCAACTTGGCAATAGCTAGACCTGAAAATTAGAGTATTGTTCATTCATTACTATGTCAAAGATATAAATGTTATCAATGTAAAGCCTTTTTTTTCTTTTCTTTTTAGGGTAGTAAACTATGAAGAGAAAAATGCATACTGCAAATTACAGGAAAGATAATGGAAGTTCCTTAGAAGATATCAATCAATTAGACACTTTTAACAAGCAAAATTCTCAAAGAGAATTGTGACAAAAACACCTAACATAACAGCAGAAAGCAGTTAAACTATGATGCAAGAACTTTTTAAATGAATGGAAAATGAGTAGCGAGACAAGACATAAAGAAAATTACAAGCTGCACTGCGATCAACATGAAGTGAAGACAACTTCCCCTTCTTCCGGAGAAAAGTTTTGAGCTGACTAGAATGGCACATCTCTGTAGCTTTATACCAAATGGAATCCAATGTTCCTTTGTGATCTTCTGGCACTTCTAATCTGTATGACTTGTTATCACACAGACCTGTAGCAAAATGTTCCAAGCTTTGCCCTGTAGATAATGTATTGCAGATATCAACATTTTTATATCCATTTATTTGAGGAATAAAGAAAAGCTTAGAATTTTCCAGCTGACAAAATCACTCCATTTTGCCAACCCCATACGAAACACCAAGGGAAAAAAGGAATTGAAAATAATGTAATAAGCAAAGGAAAAATAAAAAAAAGTGAAGCTCACCTCCATTGCATGCACCTCCAAGACTACTCAACTTGGTATCATTTGCATCGACAGAATGATAATCTACAGAGCTTAACTGTAGGAGAGCTACTGTGAACCATGTTGTTTGATTCTTCGAGATTCTTAACTGCTTCTCGGTTTCAGAAAGAACTTTCAATGCATTGTTTAGTTTCTGAAGATCAGCTTCCGCTATTATAGAGAAAATAACCAGTCATAAGATACGAGTAAAATAGTTTTGTCAGAGAAACACAACCATGTAATGCAAAAAATGTTAAACGGCCAATGTAGTATTTACTAAAAGCTAAACAGAATATGATAAATTATGCTTTAAGCACTTACAGGTATATCTCCTAGAAAATTTACTTCTGACTTCAGAACCACCATTTTCACATTTCCCTGCAAGGATGTCCATAATGAGATTTGCCAGCTGCGATACAAGTTGCAAAGGATCAATCCTTGATCTCATCAGCTCTCGTGCTCTTATAACCGTATTTGAAGTGTCAGATGACAAAGCCAGATCCAGCAAATCAAGCAATTCGTCATCAGAGACGATCCCAGTCTGAAGAACAACAAAGAAATAAGCCAGAATGCCTAGGAAAAAAATGAAGCTCGTATGGAGTAAATGCATGAATGAAACAAAAGCACTATACTTACGAGCTCGTAAGCTAAAGAGATATTGATCCTTTTACCAAGCAAACTCATCTGATCAAGCATCATTTCTGCATCCCTAACAGAACCACAGGATTTCGCAGCAATGAAGTCCAAAGCATCCTGTTCAAAATCAAGACCTTCCTCGGTGCAAATCTTTTCTAATCTGCATACAATGTCAGCATCCTTAACCTTCGGAAAGTGAAACCTCTGAGCCCGGGAAACTGCACTTCGAGGAAGCTTATCCAAATCCGGAGCTATCATCACAAAAACCACATGTTGAGAAAGGTTCTCTAGGCTATTTGAAAGGCTGGCCCATGTCTCCCCATTCAATAGCTGACACTCATCAATAATCAAAACCTTAAAACGCGATGAAACTGGAGGGATGCTTGCATTCTTAACAAGGGATTTAACCTGGTCTGCACGGTTTATTCTCACAGAATCCACTTCCTTAACATCTTTACTTCTTCCAGAAAACAATAGAACGCATTCTCTGCATAAACCACATGGCCTTTGCTCCACAACAGAGAGGCAATTCAGTGCAGCAGCGAATATCCTAGACGCGGATGTCTTGCCGGTGCCGCGTGGACCATAGAAGAGATAAAATGATGTTATTTTTCCTCTGGAGATGGCACTCAAAAGAGACCTTACTACCACATTTTGTCCCACCAAATCACCAAATGACTTAGGCTTGAATTTCATAGATAAACTTCTAGGAGTTTCCAATGTTGGACTAATCCCATGACCACCATTGTGTCTCATGCTTCTATGAACACAAAGATCCGTCTCATCATCAACACGGTGTGATATCAAGGGACGGTCTTCTATCTCGCCATATAGATTTGATTCTCTGAACCTTGGTGATTTTGACCAGCAGAAGCTTATTCCACATCCATCATCAGTATTATCTAAGACATCATCAGCTTGATTTATACCTACTGAAAGACTATATGGTGAAAAAGCATCATAACCAGAAGGACATGGACTGCCTACATTGCTAGCAATACTTCCCACCACCTCCATCGATGACGACGGTTTTACTTGATTCTTGCGTAGAGACTTCTTGGCTGACTTTGTGCAATCAATTCTCCGTAATTCAGATGATCTAGCAGTTTCTATATAGCATGAGTCTCTATCCTTGAAGTTATTATTTGGAAGCACAGTACAAGACAAGTCCAATCCTTTACCCCCATGGTTGCTACCACAGCTTTCACTTGGTGATTTATCCCCAGAATTGCACTGCAGATTAGGCTTAGAGTAAACCAGTTCATCATCTTGTTGATTAGGCTTCAACCTTGAGTTCAACAAGCCATGATTCAATACAAAATCAGCATCATACAGCGGCTCCCGTTGTCCCTTGAAACCTGAATTCCTTGACCCGAAAGCAGCATTGTCATTGGAATTACACAGCCGAGCAGCGTCCAAAAACCGCAGGGAAATCTCATTACCAGAACCGTTTTCCCAGTGCACATTGTCAACCAGAGAAGAGAGTTTGCTCATGGAATTAGTTGAGGGATCCCTCAATGACCTTACTCTCCTCAGTGCCACAAGAGTTTTGGAAATTGGAATATCAACTGAATGCCGCCTCCCATCCATCATTTTCTCACACTTAGAAAAATCAGAGTCCACTAGAGACAGTGCAACCCCCACCTACAAGACAAAGATAACATCAACACACAAAGTGTTTGCACTACAAAAGGGTTTGGGAACATAAAACAACCCAGCAAAGCACAACAACAGTCCTTTACACCTCCTATACACCATATCAAGAAAAGTATAAAAAGCCAATGGGGTCAAAATAAACAATAATAATACATGAACACTTTATCACTCTAAATAACTCATCATTTCTCTCTAAGTCTTACTACCTATCATCAACCTATTGTACTTGTATTTCTCTCTCTTCCATCGCTTTATCTCTTCTGTATCACCTTATTATACTTTCTTCTGTGAACTCTCTCGGTGTCTACCCATCATTTTCCCAAAATAAAATTTTTAAAAAAAGTAAAGAAAAATCGAAAAACATAAAAGATCATCCCATGTGGGGTGGATTTGGGAGGGAAGAAAACAGATAAAAAAAAAAAAAAAAAAGTGATGAATGTAGTAGAAGAGAAGGTCAATATATGAATATAACTAGTCAGAAAAGTTTGTGTGCAACTTAATGGCAACAACAACATAGTGTAATTGACCTGCAATTAGGTAAACTACATGTATCATTAAATAACGTGAATAAAAGACAACACTTTTTTTTTCTAATAATGCAGTAGAAAAGGACCTTCAATAATAACACAGAGCAATGAGTAATAATCCGATTGAAGCATTAACATTTCTTCTCCGCTGCAGTGCAAGCCATGCCGTAGCCGTTTCCATTCCCACAGCATTATTATATATTAAAAAAAGAGAGGGAATAGTCAAAGCGAAAAGAAAACGTAGGGCAGGGGAGGGTAGGGAGAGAATCCGGAGTTCAAATTTCCATGACATAAAATATTGCATGAGGAAAATAAAATAAAAAGAAACGAAACGACAAAAGTTGGAATGAGTAAAAAAAACGGTGGTTACACAGACAGACACAAACCTGCTAGTAATAGAGAAAAAACAAGCAAACTACATCGTTTTGTTGAATGAAAAAAAGAAAACGATGGCGGTGTAGAATGAATGCGTGGGAGCGAGCGAGGAAGAGATAAAGAAGGGGGAGTGGCAAAACAGTAAATGTCATAAATGCGAGGGAGGTGGCACGCGAGCGAGTTAAGTCTGGTTTTGTTGAGTTGGCTACTACGACTACGCAGTTCCCATTGTGGACAAGTTGGTGAGGAGTCTCGACCAGCGAGCCCTTTTCAGAAAATAAGGTGGGGCTCGGCTAGGGGCATTGTCGTCATAATATTTGAAGGGAAATGGGTTTCGGTTAATTTAGTTGAACCCACACATAAAGCTGAGGTTACGGTCGGACTCTGTTACACTGTGTGTGTGCGCTGAATCTGAATGCTCCACGTTCTACACACTACACACACAAGACTGCACTCTGTTCTGTTTTGTTTTGTTTTGTTTTGCTCACTTCACTTTCCGAGGCTTAGGACCAGCTCCTATGCCCCCCACCCATTCCCCAAGGGTTGCTGTTGGCTGTTGCTCACTCCTCTACGCTACTTTAGTCTTTAGTACAATTTATTTTTTATTATTATTATTGCTAATATATCAATTACTATTTTCATTTTGGGACACTTTTTTTATGTCTTTCTATTATATTTATTATTATTTTTTGATAAATACTACTATCGTTTTAGTAATAATTTTTAATTGTTAGTAGTAGTATTTTCTTATCTAACATTCAAGATATTAATTAATATTCCCTCTAGACATAAATGTAGTAAAAAAATAATCAAATATAAGTAAATTTTAACTATTTTAATCTTATTTAATGATGTCATTCCAAAAATATTGTTCAATTAACTGTGATTTAAATTTCATCATTAATGAAAATGTTAAATGTGATCATTAAAACTAAATAATGCTGTTAGTATTAACTAACTTTTTAATTTGTTAATTTATATTGAGAATATTAGTACTTTTAATCATTTTTAATTGTTAGTATTTTCTTATCTAACGTTTCAAGACATTGATTAATATATGTCCTTTTTAGACACGATGTTAAAGAATGATTTTAAATTTAACTATTTGCATTTGGTAAGTTTCAATTTCATTAGTTATATTTATTTAATATGCATGGTTAGATAACCACTCTATCCTCCGTTCTAATTTATACAAAAAAAAAATATTTAACACTTATTAAAAAAAATAATTAACTCTATTAAATTATGTCATTTCCCATAAAAAAATAAA
Organism: Amphicarpaea edgeworthii; assembly: GCA_014843725.1. Classification (NCBI taxonomy): domain Eukaryota; kingdom Viridiplantae; phylum Streptophyta; class Magnoliopsida; order Fabales; family Fabaceae; genus Amphicarpaea; species Amphicarpaea edgeworthii. The sequence goes on from CM026328.1 coordinate 7,163,558, forward strand.
CATTTCCTAAACTAGTCATCATTGTAACTTGATAATTGATATCAAGCCTAACCATTTGAATATTATTTCATTAAATAAAATAAAAGTGGTAAATATATAACAGAGGCACACTGAATTATACTCCATTGATTAAATATGTAATTTATGAATAATTAATATTTCTTAAGTTTGTATATATTAACTTTAAACATCAATAATTTTGCTCCAAGAAAGCAATACTTTATGATATTAATATATATGAGTCATAATAATAAACAATTTAAGCGCGTTGTCTAAGAAGAACAAATATTAATATTTCTATTAGTACTAATAAATTATTTTGGTAGTACTTTTTGTTTAAGATACCGGTCTCCTCGATGATTTGTAATCATTTCCTTCAAACCAGCTAATTTTTGAATAAATGACTATTCACATTTTTCTCTCAATATATTAAATGGTACTGCTTTATTAAATGATTTTTATTTGCTGTAAAATATTACTGTAATAGTAGTTTTTGACACAATGTGTTACGAAGCAACCGTATTCGAGAGATTGATTCTCATGTCCTAAAAAGATGTGTTGATGGTTATCTCTTCAGAAGAAGCTAAGAGGCTAAAACAAACAAAGTTAGAAACAAAAGTTGATGGTTATCTCCTTAGAAGACAAAGTTATTACATCATTTGTACGTTATGTTAATATATATTTTGTGCAAAATAGCGCCACCCATAAACAACAATATTAAAACGTAGATTGCCTAAAATGGTAGTTACACTTTTAAGAAGTAAAGTAGTACATATAATAATAGCCAGATGACAAAATTAAAAGAGTACATTTAATATTGGTCTTGTATTCTGTAGAGGTCTAAGCGTTTTAAATTATTAGTACGTAGTGACCTATAACCTCTCAAAAAAAAAAAAAACTATAAGCTTACTTTGCTCTTTTAGAAAAGTATTAGTAACCTATAATAAGTCTAAAGTTGCTCTTTTTTAAAAGTATTAGTAACAACTCCACCACCCACCCTTTAATTTATGTCGATAGATTTATCATTTATCTCTTCAAAGTCTTGTACCGAATAAGATTCTTATAACCGGTTATAATTTTTTATTGAATATTAACTTAATCCAAGTACTCTAGACTTTGTGTGTTTTTTTCTTTTCAAAAATGAAATTTTCTCTCATGTTAAGCTAATTACCCATGTGATCAAAAAGCATATATAAAAATTTGTTAAGTATCATTTTAACCTAACATTATTGGATTTGAATTTGACTTTATCCTCATGACTATGTATTAAAAGACAACGAGTAATTAGGATCTCAAAAATAACCATTGAACATGAGAAACATGATTAACCCAAATAACTAAAACTTTATTAGACCTACTTAGTCAACAAAAAAAATTATCTACATTAGCAAAAACATGTTTATTATATAATTACTTCATTTAAAATAAAATATTTATTTTAAATTTTATTTTAGGTGTCACTAGTGTTACACCCATTAATGTTTGGTTTAATGATAAGAAAAAATTTTAAAAATATTTTTAAAAAAATTAAATAAAATAGTTATACAGTAAATCAACTTTTTTTTTTCTATCAATATAGAATTATAGATAGATTATTTATTAATATGTGGGACATTTTTCCCTTATAAATTTTTTTATTAGTAGACCTAAACCAAAAACTTTAATTACTTCATTATTGGAACTTGGTGAGTAATTAAAAAGGTTTCCAATACCTAAAGAACTTCATCTAAAAATATACTCCCCAAGACCTATTGAGCAGAAGTATTAAGAAAATTAAAACTCCCACATTAAGTTGTATTTGTATTATGACATTCCTACGAAGGATGGGATCAACCTTGTAAGTACAACACATTTATACACTCAAGGGGCCGGGGGGAGCTTGTTATAATAAAATGTGTGGTACTATACATTCAAGAAAAGTTTATCATGATCAAAATGTTGGATAGATTTTGCTTTCATTGTCGAGGGTATGGTATGAGGTAGAAGCTTGTATGAAGGACTCGATTGTGGAAGGTTGTTCAAACAACTAACCACATAGATAAGGTTAATAGTTATGAATGAGAATTCTACGAAAATTCCATGCATACTCGCAAAAAATATTCACAATGGATAAAGTAAATAATTGTTCTACCAAGGTTAGGGATTTAATCACAAAATAATATAGTGATAATACAGTAGAAGTATTATATATAATATCAGAGAATAAAGATAATATACTAAGATTAACAAATTTTTTTTATTATCAAATAAGTATTATATGATTTTTAAAATAATGTTATAAAAATCAAAATTACCTATCATTGTTACACTGATAAATGTTTTATCAATATTTTCATAATATTAACTATTAATTTATAATCATAAAAAAAAACTATTAACTTGATCGATACTTTTGCATAGTAGACATTTGATATACAAGAAATAGGGGGAAATAATTTTTAAAATGGCATGACTTGTATGCATTATTTTTTACTCATTTTTATTCTTCTCTTTATCTATTATCTATTTCACTTCAATCAAACAACTTTATTTCTCACCTATTTTCACTTATTATTTTTTTATTTCCATATGATCTATTTCTCTCATCCTTACCAAATACACCATAATGATCTTTATTTTTAGTAAAGGTAAAAGAAAAAAAAAAGTAAAATGAAAAATAAAAACGAGCTGAAATACCCACTTTTATCTCAATATATTTATTATTTCATTTTCCTCTATCGTAAATCCACTAAAATAAAGAAAGAAAAGGGGAAGGAATCCCGTTGACAAGACAAGAGTTGGCTTTTGGTAACATGAAGATGGATAAGAAGACAGTTGTTACAAGACGTGGCCAAAAAAATAACTACTGAAGAAGTGTATTTAACTTGAAAACAGAGTTCACGCTATAGGAGCTAGCTAAGGGCAGACCTATTATTTTGTATAGCAAGTAATAGGCGCGGCGCTGAACCTGAATAATAATAAATGATAAAGTATAAACCGTGAAATTCATTCATATCATATCATAGGGATTAAATTTGAATATTCATATAGGTCATAGCCCTAGGCCCCACATTGAAATTGAAATTGAATGTTGTTATGCTCAAGAGACGCTCTTTGCTCCCTCTGATGTTTCCACGCTATCTGCGTGTACTTCATTCACCATCAAGGAAGGGATGAATTTATTATGTATTGCAGGTTGCAGATGCACTTGAAACTTGAAACCCTGTTGCCAGAAGAAACAACCTTGCTTTTCATTTTCAATTTATGAATTTATGTCTATGTCCCCATTGTTTTATTTAATTTACTTCAAAGTTCAATTTACAAAGACAAAATGTGCTAAGACAAACACAGGCAAGACAATAATTCTATGTGGCCACTGCGCCAGCCAAGATCTTTCACTTTTCAGTCGCATTATTCAATTCCGTAGGCAATCATTGAAAAACTAAAAAAAAAGATAATATAAAGAAAATTTGGTTTTCTTGATAGTTGTCTTGTCCCTCACTACTCCAAAGAAACTCGTGCAAATGAACTTTTTTGAGTGGATGAAAATATGTTTGGGCTATCTGGTGGAGAGAAATTGATGTGGAAAGTGTGGGTATCGATGAAGTTATATGCTTTAAGTAACGTTGAAAAGAGAAAAAAATTTAAAGACATAAGGTTCGTTATGTAAGTGCATAACTTGATGAGATGTTTATTTTAGTTTTTCCCTCTACAATAGGTACTTTGAAATATTAAAGATAAAACGGGATACAGAACCATGATTATCCCTTAATATTGAACAAATACCATCTTGATCACTGGATAACGTTTAGAAAGATGTAACGTTACTTACTCCTATCCTCATGTCAGAACACAGAGCATATATAATATGTCACATGCATGTCTCAATTAGCCTTACAATAACGAAGGACCACCAAAAACATTTCTATCAAGTATGAAGTATCAACCTTTGTTTTGTTCAATCATAAGTATCAAAAAGTTTATAATAACTTAATTAAATAATAGCATTGCAAGTTGTTAATCTGTGCTCATGCTTATTACAAAAGTACCGCGTGACAGCATTATTCAATTCACCTCCATAATACAATGCTTAATTTTGAACCAAGTGCTCCATTACACACTTTTCCATTATTGTACACAAGAACTGTTACAACCTCATATCAGGACCATTTCTGAAACCAACAACTGCATAGTTGATACGTTGTTTTCTGTTCGGTGTTCAGAAAATCTGTCTACAAATTTATAGTGGTCTTGGACAAGATAACTCGCTGGTTCGAATGTGGTCGCTATGGTACGTACTATAGTTCAATCAATTAAATATACAAAGTTTTACGTACAAGATTCCAATGTATGTATAAAAGTCAACTCTTGGGTTGATAGGCATTTTCATAAGAATCTGTTACGGGTGTAGTTTGTATCCGGGGACCCTTCATGTTTGATGTAACAGAAAAATTACCATTGTCACGAAATACAAAAGTTACTGGTACTTGTCAGATTCTGTTAAACAGCAACACTTTATTTTACCCTTTTCTGTCGCTATCGTTCAATAAATAAAATCTAACGTTAGACATAAGAAAAAAAAATAAAATATATATATATATATATATATATAGACACACAATGATACAACCAGAATTTCAAATATTCTTAGTGATTAATTATTTGTAGTCAATATATAAAATATATAATTTTTATTTTTATAATTTCAAATATTCTTTGTGATTAATTTTTTTTTATTCATCCTCGTATGTGTGCCCAATAATTGCTTTTGTTGTAATTTTTTTATATTAGATATTGCAGAGTCCTGTAAATGTTATAGCCAATGGTCATGTCATGTGTTATACATCAAGTGAGTGAAAAATGTTATTTAGATTTTTATACAAAAAAAAATGTTATTTAGATTAGGCTAATGGGTTATAGTCATGTACTTTACTTATTTAATAGATTTCTGTATTCATTGTCTGTGTGAATCCTCAGCTTTCACTGTTTGCTCTATATATATGTTTTTTGGTTTTTACCAATATTTCAGCTTCAGCATACTATAATCCCGATTGGATTCAATCTAGCATTAAGATAGGTTGGATTAGTTGAATTGAATGTGTCTGTTGTAGCACAAATGGAATTAGAATTTATATGCTGAAGCCTGAAAGATAGGTTTTCTAAGGTTATTTAAGGCTTGATGGAAGAGTAGTACCTGGGACTTGAAACCCGAGGATATAGTTTCAGGTTAGATTGGGTCGGGAAATTCAAGCCAGGAGCCAAGGAGAAATTACATTTTTGAGGAAATGATGTTTAGTATTTTTTTGTTGAATCCGATTAGGTTTGTGTGTGGTAGAAGATTTTAGCAAATTATCACACTACCAGGAAGACACAGTTGTTGAATAACTCAAATAAACTGAAAATTGTAGTTGAAAGAAAGCTTTACCGTGTAAAATTAGTTTAGTACCTTTAAACTCATATATAAATTGAATTGATTCATTGTAAAAAACACGTTCATGTCAGAGAAAAATGTTGTATATAAACTCTCATTAAAAAGTTTTATCTTATAGGGTAATTTGCCTAGAGTTTACAGACTACAGACCACATTATCGTCTCCAAGTTTTTTTTTCCTCGAATAAGGATGTGCACTAAACATTTCCCGAAGATAGCTCATAGATGAAGTTAATTGGTTTTAAGCTTGTGCACTAACTAAACATTTCATGCAATCTTAATCAAATTCAATAATTCTACTCACACTCCGAAAACTATCCACAATTCTCAGAAAGTAGTATAACATAACTTTCACTAAGTAATAATCTTGCAGACTTTACAAGAAAGTGGAGTACATTCAAAAGGTAAAGTAATGCAACTAACTTCGAAAAATAACTAGCCTTTGGATGAAGAAAAAAAGCAGGAGGTAAAAACCCACTAATTTAGTGGCCAGATAGGTAAGAACCCACTAATCAGCGAATGGTGGCACATGGTCCATCTTGTGGGTAATTGCTTCCTGTTGTTATGCCACCATGCTTGATTTGGTTAATGCCTTCAACAACTGCAATAGTTGAAAAAAAAAAAAAAAGTTTGATGCATGGTAGTAATAACATCATTAAAAAAGAAAAAAAAGAAAAAAGAAAAAAAGAGAGAGACTAGTGATCATTTAGCTTACAACAATTGCCTTGGTGTTTTACACCAGTGACACTTTCATTCTCGTACATGAAGGTATCGTCCCCGGGTGGCTTGTCACCCAATAAGCCGCTGGCATAGGTTCTTCTGTGTTCTTCGTCGGTGATGTCTGCAAACTTGTTTAGTCCCAGGGTGTAAGAGTCACCCGTCTTGTTAAAATTGTGGATACGAATTGCATTTTCTTTGAACACGTTAAACCGCTCGTTCTTATTTTTGTCGTCGAGGCTCAGCGAACGGTGGCTCCTCCATCTCTCGTACAAGTCCCAAAAACTTTCATCGGACGCCAAATCCTCATCATGAATATCAATATCAATACTATTGGTCACTCCAATAATTTCGTCGTGGGATGGCTTGTTTGTGGATAGGAGAGCACGAGGTAGTTGAGTGGCGGGATTCGAGGGTTTTTGTCGGTGGCCATGAGAGATGCGCGAAGGAGAAGAGAGGAGAAAGGGGGAATCGAGCTCGAAAGGCGAAGGAATCGCATCATGGAGGAAGCAGGAGTAGGTTTGGGCGGACGCAAGCAGTGTAAGGAGAAAGTTTCTGGGGCTTGAAAGAAGACGAAGGAGGATTTGGAGTATTAGAATTTAGAAGTGGTGGTGGCGGTGTTACCCAGATTCTTTTTCTATTCTTTTTATTTTTTTCTTCATTTGTTGTTGGGCCTTAATTTAAGGTTGTCAAAAATAACTTCTCATTTATTTTTATATGTAGCAAAAAATAAAAAGAGCAGAAAAAGAATTTGGGCCTAAATTATCACATGCTTACTGCAAACTCGCGAAGTTCATAAAACGCGCCAGTGCAGTGCGAGAATCGTGAATAGTGAATCGTGAGTAAGTAGAGAGAAAAATGGAAGGAACCGGAACCGGAATCGCAACAGGGTGTTACAAGTGTGGCAGACCTGGTCACTGGTCACGAGATTGCCCTTTCTCCGCTCCTAATTCGAATTCGAATCCAAACCCTAACAGTAACACCGCCACCACCACCACTTCCAATACTCCAAATCCTCCTTCGTCTTCTTTCAAGCCCAAGCCCAAGCCCAAGCCCAAGAAACTCCCCCGAACAAAGCCCAAACTCACACCGGAGCTTTTTCTCTCCGACGACGGCCTCGGTTACGTCCTCCGCTATTTCCCTCGCGAATTCAAATACCGTGGTCGCGGCCACGAGGTGTTTTCCTCTTTCAATTTTACACGCATTCCGTGCTGCATTCTTTGCTCTATCCATTGATCTGTTTTGTTTTGTTTTAGGTTCGCGATTTGGGTAACCTGCTTCGGTTGTACACCGAATGGCACTCTCGCTTGCTCCCTTATTACTCCTTTAATCAATTTATTCACAAAGTGGAGAAAGTTGCTGCTACCAGGCGTGTCAAGGTACTCTTTCTCTTTCTCCTCACTTCTATACTATATACTATATCATTGTCTATTTTTAAGTTTTACATATTGGCTTTATTTGTGCAAAGAGGATGAAACTTCTTTAATCTATTCTATGTATACAACATCTATGTTTCTCAAACAGTTTTGAATTCAGTTGTTAAGTAAATGATGTAAGAATATGAAGTTTTCCATTTCATCTCTTGAATAAAAGAAATAAGTATATAATGACTCTCCTTCCGTGTTTGTATTTGTTGAGAGGTTGTGTCTGTTGCATGAATGATGCATGCATGCTTACTTCTAGTCTTTCACTCTACACAAAAATGGATTCTCAATGACTATCTGCCAACTTTTTTCTTCCATGCACTCTGATCAGACTTGCCTTGGAGAATTGAGAGAAAGAGTTGCAAGTGGTGGAGATCCAACAAAACTGTGCGAACCACCAGTTGTGCATGACATTCCATCTGATGTACACGGTATCTACTTTACAATTTGCTTGCATTAGTAGTGTTTGTTTTCAGTTTTTTACTATTGTTCAAATGGATTTGTTATTATAAATTAATTACACATAACATCTAATAGGACATTAAATGCATTGCTTGTTTTTTCATTTAGGATCAATTATCAACTAAAACAGTTGATGGTGTTCAAGGTATGGTTAATGAGTAGTGCATTTTGACCTAGCCACCTCTGTATTTATTTGTTCAGAAATATTTTTGTTAAGAGTTCCTTTCTTTGAGTAATTGTATATCTCTTAAATGTTAAATTGCACAAGAGGTAGGATCTTCTGATTGACAATTTGATCCTTGTAGCAGTTGACCAGTTCTAGGTTTGATCTCTATGTTTTTTTTAATGAGAATTCCAGTCTCAACTTTGACAAACTTCCCCTGGACTAATTCAAAGCAGGGTAGCCATCTGATTCAATATTATTCACTGAAACATTGCTATCATGATTGGCTGGAATGAATTAATTAGGTTTTATTTATTTACATCCTGATGAATCTTTTCTAAATCCTTACTTTAGGGTTTGCTGTGTCCACAGAAGATGGGGGAGCAACTCATCAAGAGACAGATGTGTTCACAGAATCTGAAAATGCTAATGACATTCAGGAAGAGATGCTTAATGATATATATGATAAAGCTACTGAAGTAAGTTAATTTACTTTAAGCAAAATTCGTTTATTATCATGTAATATGTTTAATGTATCTGTGAAAACATATTTGAATGTTTTGCTTGGTGAAAGAAACATTATCAATATTTTTCTATATCATTCAGTAGGTAATATGTACAATTATATTCTGAGAATACTCATTCTCACAAATTTGTGAGAAAATTGAGTAATCTGAATTATCAGGAAAAGAAGTTTAAGCTGAGTTCAGTTTTCTTTTCCTTATCCAGTGGATATTAAAAATCAGATTACTCAAACCATCTGGAGGTTTACAGTCATTTTATATTTTCTTCTCTTCATGTCCCTGGTCTATTCATTTTGCTTTGCTATTGTTATGGAGGCAGATACATCATACCAATATATGTGAAAATTGTAAATCTAGTAAATCGGTAGTTGCAAGTAGCCAGTTATAAATAACTTTTCAAATTGAACTAAGTTAAGTTGTAATCAAGGAGCTTATGTCAATGTCTTAACCAGTTTTGGTTTCCTCTTTTATTACAGGAGCCTTCTCAGTCCATGCACAATGTGATTGGCACCAGCATGGCTTCAGAAAGTAACACAACCGAGAAGACATCAAAGTCTAGCAGCAAAGCTGAGATAACAGAAGAGCAGAGAGCTCGCATAGAATCAAATAGGTTGAAGGCACTTGAAAGGCGAGCTGAGATAACACAAGAGCAGAGAGCTCGAATGGAAGCAAATAGGTTGAAGGCACTAGAAAGGCGTGCTTCCTTATCACAACTTTGATCTGAATTGTATAAGAAACCATTACTTTGTCCTTAAATTAAAATCCCTCATCATGAATTAAGTAGTATTTGGTGATTGTTATGACTTATGAGTGATTGTGATCATGATTTGTCCTAACAGTAAATGGATTCTTGTCTTTAAGATTCAAGTGGTGGGCTTATTTAATTTAATTCAGGAACTTGATTATACTACTTATGAATAGCAAAATTCTACAAAAGAGGTGTATTAAAATGCATCATTTTCCCCCTAGCCATTTATAAATCAAGTTTACCTTCTGAAGGAACTTTGCCCCTAACCATATTTTTTATATCAATAAAAAATATCCTTACGGAATGGTGACTATCAATAATAAGAATAAATGGCGAAGGAAGACTAAGCGTGACACACACTTTCCTCTTATTGAGATATATATTTTACGGAACAAATAGATTACTCTGGAGAGTGAAATTTTGAAATTAAGCATAAAATTGGGGAAATTCCTGAGTCCTAATCCATTAATTAGAAAATATTAAAATAATATTCTAAAAATCTGAACACAATATTGAAGAATTTTGGAAAACGACGGTTTTGATGTGAAACATGTTCTCCTCTGCTTACACTTGCATTGCATGTGCTTCGAAAAGAATGCAACAAGACAAAATAAGGAGCAATTAACACCAGGTGTTTCGAGTGTGGAGGTTGGCCAGCACTTTTCAGTTTCACACACAAGCAAAAGGCTGTGTTTAAGTGCGCCAAAAACTAACTCTTCAACCAAACCGCGCCTACTAAAATGGCTGTGTTTAAGTGCTTTTATTTTGAACCTTGCATTAACTACTGCTTAATAAAGACTTTCACATTGGAGTTGGACCCACAAAAAACACTTTTAGTTAAAGCTGGATTTCCCCACTAGTGTGCAAATCAATTACCATCTTCCCATTCATTTATGTTATTTTAATTACATGAATATAAAATAAAATATAAGTAATTAGAGTTGAAATAATGTAAGATGTTGAGTTGTTTAATTAAGAAAAGTAGGTGAGAAATATAGTTTAAATAAAATGGTAAAGTTTGAAGAGTTTAAAGATAGTGCAGTAGAAATTTATGATTATTTGAACATTCTAAAATTATTTTACATTCTTAGTATATTATTTATCAAAATTAATGTGTTTTTTTATTTATTTACTAAATGTGTATCATATTTATTGATAAAAATAAAAGAATGCTATGTGTATATGTTTGGATTAAAGTTTATAAATTGAAATTCAAAATAGTAAAAAATAAAAAAAGAATGCTACATATGTGTACATGTTTGATTTTTAAAAACTTATTTTTCAGGCAAAATTTTACTCTTAAACTTTATGTTACGTGATTTTTATGCTTGAGAGTAAAATTTTGCATAGTTTGGCTGCAATTGTTTTACTAAAGTATCATAGGTTGCCATTGTGCCATTACGTGGTGGAATATGGTATTTTTGTTCGTTAACTGTGAAATTCCGGCGAAGTTTGCGGTTTCGGAATTATGGAAACAGCATAGAGGGTTTATGGATATCTTGGGCGGGCCTATGTCCGGAAGCCTACTGCGGCACTAAAAATAAAAGGGTGTCAATAAATGGGGGTGGGGCAGGGAGACCAGACCAGTCCAGTCCATCGTTTAATAGGTTGGCCCGTCAATTTTAGTTTTTTTTTTTTTTTTTTAATTTAATTTTAAAAAAATACTTATATCTATATATTTGTTATTCTTGATTATTCAATTTCAAAATATTATAACAATAAAGAAAGATTAAATAGTAAATACAAAATAATTTTTTTTATTTAAAGGACTATGTCATTTTTTTTTTACTTTCGTTTCATTTTAATTAATTATTTTTTCTTTAAAAATTATTATTAATATGTTTATTTTTTTTTAGAAGATTTAAATAAAAAGTTTGATGAATTTTGACAAAGTTAGGATTTCAACTTATAAATCTTTAATTTTCAAGTGTCAAAGTAACCATTAAGTCAATGGTTTAATTGATAATTTATCTTTTACATCTAGCCTAAGAGATATACTTGACCAACTCGTCCCTGACAGAGATGACACTGGTAAATTGGAAATCTCCTTGCAAAACTGCATCAAAATCAATACGGACAATAGTTTCTTTGGTAATCTTGGCTTGTCAAGTTTTGGTAGCGTTCTATGGAATTTTGCAAGCAATTGGTTCATTAGTTATATGGGCAGCTGTAGTTTTACTTCAAATACTATCACTAAATTGTTGAAGGCATTAACCAAATCAAGCAATTACCCACAAGATGGACCATGTTATGCAAAAACACAATAATTGGCTGATAGCTTCAGGAACTTAAAAAGCAAAAAAATAAAATAAAACACTCTTGTTGTTGCAGACAAATGAAATTGATGGCCATGAGAATGACAACATCTTGCTCAAAGATGTTGAAAACCAAACTGTCTCCATAGGCATTGATGCTGCTGTTTTGCTGCTATAGGAACTTTATTTTATTTTGTTATTGTTTTGTTTTATTTTATTATTCAGAGATTTACAAACTTTATAAATTAATTTTAATTTTGATTTATCTTATAATAATAGTTTGAAACTTGAATTTAAATACTTATTATTATATGTCAATAATTTAAATTTAATCATATTTCTTTTTAGATTAGAAATTTGTTTTTGATATTTATTTTTTTACTAAACTTTTTTTTTATGATTTATTTTTAATTTTTAAAATAATTCATTTTGATTCAATGGCTCGATATAGGCTGAATTAAACCTAAAAAATAAAGGTTCACACGTATATGGCTTGAGCTAGTTCGATTTGACTGCTTGGATCGAGTCGGACTGATCGACTGATCCATTTTGTCACCCCTAGTTATTAAACTTGTTTGAAGTATTGGATCATTTAGTCAGGGACTTAACGAGTCACTAGTTGACTCGTATAATTCGATTTATACTGAAAAAATTAATTAATTTTATAATATATAAACTTATATACTTAAATATTTAAAATTTAGCAAAATTCAACAAATCTAGAAATATAGGTATGATTATTAAATTTTTGAACCATATACATTTTCAAAATTCAACATATACCAACAAACACAACAAACATGTAATTTAAAATATAGATTTAAATAAGTTTTGAATCTTTATAAAATATTATTTTTTATTTTGGATTCTTATAAAACTTTTTCTATGTTTTGGATTCTTTTATTTTTATATATATATATATATATATATATATATATATATTTTTTTTTTTTTATAAAATATATATATATATATATATATTTTTTTTTCTTAAAAAAAAATTGTTGTCACATTTTCAATATACTATTAGGCTTTACTAAAGTTGACAAGCAATTATATATTCAAGATAAATTAAACCAAACACTCATTGAGACTTTTTTTATTATTATCATTCTTTGTAAGAATGTCAACACCCACCAACAAGCTGTAGCTTAATTAGCATCAGTTCAAGTCCTAAATAAAACATAGATTTGTGATGATGCTTTTAGATGTTCATACTTCTAATAGGTCACCAATCCTCCACTCCTACTCAAGTGCTTGCACTTTCAATATTAAAGAAAAGAAAAAGAACATAGTGCATCCCTCATAAATTTTTTTTTATATATTCTTTACTAAGGTAGTAGTTGTTAATTTAACTCCATTTTGCAGGCATCTTTCAATGGTGAGGATGCTTGGAAATAGATTGTGGACCCAGTTGTGCAAGCTACATGCTCCAAAGAATCTTTATTAGCTGTGATTTCCATAACAAACAAATGTATATCTTGAGTCATGGAGCCGACCACCTATTGAGGATGTTCTTTGGAACCTTCAGTATGCTTTTCAAATTCAGGCAATAGCTGCTGATGGGGATCAGAGAATTTGATGCTCCACCACTATTTCGGTGACAGTAACTTCTCAAGTTTTGCTTCAAACTGCTCCAAAAGATTTAACAACCAATTCACTATTTTATATAACAAGTATTTTTATCCTATGTAGCGCAAACATTTCTACCATATGTCATGTCATGATATCAACACATATTTGATACTTATATTTTCTTGACACGATATGGACATAATGTCATACACTTTTTTGCTTGTGTCCAAATTTATTTATTTTTTTAAGAATGGACACGTTGTGATGTGACCCATTTAGTTAGACACACCGCGAACAAACATTTAAAAAAAGATTTTTTTTATATTAAGATTTAAGATTTCATTAAAAAATATATCTTTTAAAAATAAAATTTAACATCCACTATAAAAAAAAAAACTATATACTTCTTTTTTATTCATAATATTACAATTTATATTGTCCATATTACAGTTTCATCCATTTATATTCTTCACTACACGTTTTGTCCATTAATTATGATTTTTTTTTAGTGATTTGTGAGACTTATTTATTAATATATGAAAATTATAAAGACTAATTATTAATTTAATTTTTTTTGTCATATATATATATATATATATATATATATATATATATATGCTTTTAGAACAGAAAGAAGAAGGAAGTAATAAAATCATAATAATTTTTAAGCTTATGAATTCGCAAAAATATTAAAACAAACTAAAAATTAAAATAAAAGGTTAGCATACAAGTTCTACAGAAAGAAATAAAAGGTTTAAAAGAAAAAATTAAGCAATAAAATTAGACCTTTAAGAATTGAAAAATAAAATACTTGAAGAATTATCCATCTATTCAAACTTTTTTCCAAATAGATAAAAATTTATTAAAGAAAAAATTCCTTAATAAAAAGAATAAAGAAAAGAGAGATGAGTTCTTTGTGACATTTTCTCAACCAAATTAGCAAATTATAGAGAAAATTACTATAAAAATTTAAAAGAACTTCATATTCAAATACCTACCATATATTGCTAAAGGAGAAGCCAAATAGAAAGTAAATATTTAAAAAATGTATTTTATTGAAATACTGATATTGCGGAAGGAGAAAACAAATATTCAAACAATGCATTTTATTGAAAGACTTACAAAGAGAGAGCTTTTAGAGGTTATAAATGATAGAGTTTAAGCCTCAGAAGAGTTGTGTCCCTCAATTTCCCTAAACTTATTTATATGAAGGCAGTCTCAAGTAGATATCAAAATTATAAATTATAATTTTATTGGAATTCAATCCAAATACAGATTTCTTAAACAGATTTCAAGTTATAGTTCAAAAGCATTTAAAGTGAATACCGCCTTTGTCGTGTTTTGAAGATAGAGGTAACTAAGTGAGCCATTGATTTCTTCAAAGGAGTTTCTTGATAGAAAGTTATTCCAATTTGTCAACTGCCTTTGAGAGGGTAGCCAAAATAAAACTTTCTTGGTATAGATGGTAGTATAGCCAAGAACCTTTTTCTTAGTAACTATTTCTACTAATCCTATTATCTCTTTGGATCTAGTCATGGCTAAGTCTTGAATGTCTTATATTCCAAAACAGTCATCCTCATTATTCAAATACGGATTACTACATTGAGTTTCTTCTTTTAAGGCATCTTGATCTTCATCTAAATCTAAAGAGGATAAGGTTGTCAACAAGCGTTGCCTTTTTTCTTCTTTGGACTTTCCTGTTATCGCAGGATGCTAAATTGGGGAGGGGGAAGGAATGATGGCAAAATGCAAAAAAATAAAATAAAACACTCTTGTTGCAGACAAAAGAAATTGATGGTCATGAGAATAACAAGATGGATGAGCCACCCTTGGCCAAACCTCAACGACAAGAACAACAACGAGAGCAATTTAATGTGTTCAAAGCAAATGTAATTTATATACACAATAGTAACAAGATGGGTAAGCCTTACAGTCTGGGACTAACCCACCTGACCAACAAAGAATTCAGAAGCAAATATACCAGCAGCAAATATGCCAGCGGCTTTAAGTTTAACAAGAAAGATGATGTCACGCCATGTAAAAGATCAAGGCGATTGTGGTAAGTTGAATGATCACTAGTCACCTTTTTTTTTATTCCAGTTTCTTGTAAAGTCTACAAGATTATTACTTAGTGAAAGTTATGTTATACTACTTTCTGAGAACTGTGGATAGTTTTCAGAGTGAGTAGAATTATTGTATTTGATTAAGATGGCATGTGTTTAGTTAGTGCACAAGCTTTTGTACTTGTTAAAACCAATAAACTTTATCTATGATCTTCGGGAAATGTTTACACATCCTTATTCGAGAAAAAAAAAAAAAACTTGGAGACGATAATGTGGTCTGTAGTCTGTAAACTCTAGGCAAATTACCTTCCCTATAAGATAATCTTTTTTTATGAAAACAGAACAATCTGTTTAAAATATGAGATCAAGTAATACATATATGATTATATATACGGTATTTCAGTATTTTAAATGATCTCACACCTCAAGATCAATGCTTAGGAGTCGAGACTAATAAAACTTTTTAATGAGAGTTTATATACAACATTTTTCTCTGACATGAACGTGTTTTTTACAATGAATCAATTCAATTTATATATGAGTTTAAAGGTACTAAACTAATTTTACACGGTAAAGCTTTCTTTCAACTACAATTTTCAGTTTATTTGAGTTATTCAACAACTGTGTCTTCCTGGTAGTGTGATAATTTGCTAAAATCTTCTACCACACACAAACCTAATCGGATTCAACAAAAAAATACTAAACATCATTTCCTCAAAAATGTAATTTCTCCTTGGCTCCTGGCTTGAATTTCCCGACCCAATCTAACCTGAAACTATATCCTCGGGTTTCAAGTCCCAGGTACTACTCTTCCATCAAGCCTTAAATAACCTTAGAAAACCTATCTTTCAGGCTTCAGCATATAAATTCTAATTCCATTTGTGCTACAACAGACACATTCAATTCAACTAATCCAACCTATCTTAATGCTAGATTGAATCCAATCGGGATTATAGTATGCTGAAGCTGAAATATTGGTAAAAACCAAAAAACATATATATAGAGCAAACAGTGAAAGCTGAGGATTCACACAGACAATGAATACAGAAATCTATTAAATAAGTAAAGTACATGACTATAACCCATTAGCCTAATCTAAATAAAATTTTATTTTTGGTATAAAAATCTAAATAACATTTTTCACTCACTTGATGTAGAACACATGACATGACCATTGGCTATAACATCAAACATGCAAGGGTCCCCGGATACAAACTACAGCCGTAACAGATTCTTATGAAAATGCCTATCTTTAATTAGCAAGTAAAACATTTAAAATTAAGTAAAAAGAAAGATTTTATTGAATGAAAAGGATTAATAGTTTTTATTTTTAATGGAAATAGATTTTAAAAAATGAGGCTAGTAAAAGTAATTTTTTTTTATTAAAAAGTATTTTTTTTTTATTAAAATACGTACAAGGAATACTTCATTAAACGTAAGTAGTCAATTTTTTTAACAAATATGATAAAGTTGATAAATACTCGAAGATAGCTTTTTTATATTAGGAACTGTTTGTCATAAGAAACATAAAAGTCTAGAAATATTTTATCGTTAATAAATACTTTGACTTTTAATTATTTATTAAGATTAATGTAATAAAATCAACTATGGTACACAAAAAAATAATATATTAAAAATAAAGAAATAATAATTTTAGATGTGCATGCGCTTTTATACGTGAAGCGACATGATATATGATATGATTAACTTTTTAAACTTATATAAGTGGTAGTTAAAACGTAATGAATTTATCGAAACTTATAAAAATATCATAGAAATCTTACATATTTTATTAGAAGAAAGTATATGAAAAAATTTATATTAATTGATTATTAAAAAAAATAATTTTAATTTATATAATTTTTTTTTATATTTTATTATTCTAAAAGTAATTCTAAAATAACGTGTTTAAACAAATTTTTAACACTATATATATATGCATACTAAGAAACATTCCTAGAAACAAATGTTGAGAGTCGTTATGATTTAATTATTAGAATGGTAATCCACATTATTAATTTCAAATGCTTTTAAACATGTCCATTAGTGTAATTTTGACCCAAAAAAAAAGAAGAAAAAAAGGTTCATTTGTGTTGGAGATTTTGGAGATAAAATTCGTAATTTTCTTGTATTTCAACACATGAACATAAAATTGCATATTTGGATAGTCGTTGTTGTTGTATATAAATTTAAAAATAAAATTTAATTCAACGGTTCAATAAAAAATAAACTTAAAATGAAAAGTGGAAATCATTTTACAAAATTATTTTTGGCTCAAAATCTTTTTTTCACCATAAAACTAAACGTGCACTGAATCATAAAGCGCACACAATTATTTTGCCTTGACATAGAAGGAAAGTAAGTGTCTGGGGACCCGAGAAATTCAGAATGAGTGCGTTTGTTTAAATTTTTTTTGGTAAAATAAACATATTTTTAAACAATATAAACAATTATTATAATTTTATAGATGTTTGTTTAATTTTTTTTAAAATCAAAAGTTAATAATAATAAGCTAAAAAACTACTTATTTGATAAATATTTTGCAACTGCTTCTCAAATAAGCAATTATGGAACTCAAATAAACAATTATGAAACTGAAATTCTAAAATCAGGGAGGAGTGTGGGTGTTTAATAGGTATGACAATTGAATCCTGTGGAAATACCCCCATTCTCATCCCAATTTTAATGAGAAAAATCTAAGTTGACGGACATGCGAAGCTTTCAGCACCTTGTGGAGACATTCTACCTTGTCATTTTTCATTTTGCAAGGTTCGGATTTAGCACGAGGAGACATATCTATACTGATGGACATGTTACTGATCGACTCTAGCTGCGACGGTGTGGGAAAGCAATTTTTTCATTTTTTCTCAGATTTCAAAGATTGCAAATTGCAAATCGTGGCATAGCATCGAAAGTCCTCACCCATCACCAAACCAAGTGGTGGTAGTGATTTCGTCCAGGAAAAGTGAATCCTTGATTTGTTGGATACCGTTTTTGTCAAAGCATTCAATGATCTTTGTGTGCAACTGGATCTATACTAATAGTGATTTTGTTTGTTTTGGAAGAATAATGTATATATAAAAAAATAAGATTAAAGAACAAAAAGATGAGAAAATACACTGTTATTTAAAAGGTCTTTTATATAATTTTATAAAAAAAAAATAAAGAAGCAATTATACCATTGTTACACAGAAACAAGTTAAAAATGACCTATAATTAAAAGTTATTTTTTATGAAGGAAGTAGTAATAATATAGCGGGATAGAGTTTTATTTTCTTTTCTTTTCTTTCTTGTGTCCTTTAAGGCGTCCCTATCTAATTATGAACATAGATTCCCACAATGACTAAAGTCGAAGCATTTTCAATACTAGTTTTTTTCTTTTTCTTTTTGGGAGAACCACTCTATCACCCCCAAATATGCTTAACAGCAGGCAGGCATGCATGGTGGAGTAGATGACATGAATTATCCAATAATATTTCTTTTTCATTTCTTGTTTATGCATCTGTTTTGTAAAATATCAATCTGTTATATTATTAGTAATTTAGTATATGGACCGGAGAAACAGAGCCCGAAAACTTCAGGAAAAATAGCGACTTTGAAAGATTCACGACAAGAGTAGGAACATATATGATTTGGTAAATCAAATTGTGTTCCATTAACTCTCATTTATATCTTAATTTTCTTCTAATAATCTTTTTTTTTTATGATTTCTGCTTCCAGTGATCTACAATGTAGTTTATATCATCAAAATAAATAAAAGGCTTAATTACTATTTTATTCCTCTAATTTATTTGTTAGGTTCAATTTGATTGAATTTTCTAATTTTTAAAAATAGTTCACCTAACTTTTTTTTAATAAATTAATTTAATCTATTTAAAACTAAATTTTGAAATTTACTTATCATATAATTCTCCCAATCTTCCAAGACACCTCGTGAACTAAAAAGCAAGAGATCAACGGACCTATTAGAGCAAATAAGTCAATATTTTCCACCGGGTAAATCTTTAATTTCAAACAATCTCAACCCACCGTTCATCTCAATCGAAGTCAAAATATAAAGTAATTGCTGCCAAAAGAATATACATCAACTGGTGGAAGAAGAATTTATATACTACTTTTTTTTTTGGTGGAGGCATTTATATGCTACTTTCACGACCAATATTAGTTAGATTTTAATTAAATTAGAATCGTCCACTACTTCATTAATAGTATACATGAAGCCTACCATGATGAGGCTTCTACTTGCAGTCGCATTAATACTACTACTTAATTGAATTAATCAAAGTGTCCATTACTCATTAAGTGATTCCCGTGCTCAATTTCATTATCCTCAACGTTATGCCAGAAATATTAATATGACAAGGAAAGAAAGGAAATTGGTTGAATACGTTCTTGTTAGGGATCCTAAATGGGACCCCACCGCATGCTGTTGTACAATCAAGTTCTACCTTCTTCTTAATTAATGAGGTTGGTAAAACCTAATTAACTAACTACCCTCTAAGAGCATATGTCAAATTTTGTGATGCCAGTAACTTTAACCTGTATATGCATGCTCTCTTTCTTACTTCATTTGAAGTTCAACCCTTTTTTTTCTTTTGACTGATTTTTGATCTTCTATGACCATCATTTAGGGGTCGCTTAACGGCCAAAACTACCCAATAGGCATCCGTAAAAACAGAAATGAGGATGCAAGTGGGTCCCATGTGTTTAGTTCAATCACGCCATGTAGTCCGGGTTTTCTCTCTTTATATACATCCCCTACTACTTACATCACTCCTCACCTCTCTCTTTAGAGCCACTATGAGAAGCACTCTTCTGTCTTTGCTTTTCTTGCTCTTCTCCCTTCCAACCCTCATTTCTTCTTCACCGGTTCAAGACCCTGAAGAGGTCATACAAGAGGTCAACAGGTAAACTTACTCACTAGCTATTAGCACCACAGATTCATTTCACACACTTACATTTACAATATGCATTGCTCTGTTTGATCAAGTTCATCATGAGTAGCAATAACACCAAATGTTGATGAGAAAATGCCAAAAACTCATCATATAATATAAACATGTTATTGCATTCTTTTTTATCAGTAAATATTAGTTGTTGTTGTTGTTATTGCGGGCCTATCTTCACAAATTGTTCATGGCACAAATTGACCACGCCATTCCACCTTGTGGCTGCCAATGCACCGTCATTTAACAACATCGCATCTAAAATGTTGATCTACATAGAATAGCACATGCATGTTTAAGAAAAAAAAAATATTAGTTATGCCGGTTCATTCACAAACGTTTAATTTGTTGATTTTTATAATATTTTTTCTAAAAAATTATTTCAATTGTGATCGTGTTAATTATTAGTGTAAAATTTTTGTTATAGATTTATTATAAAAATTAATAAATTTATCATAGTAATTTTTGATTGGTTGAGAGAGTAAAAAAAAAATTATACTCTTCTTATATCACTATATTTTCAAAACTAGTTGAATAAAAGGAACAAGTCGTTAATTTAATTTGTGGGTGCAGGAAAATCAATGCCTCAATAGCTAGGCCTAGGAGGAGCTTGGGCTACCTCTCATGCGGTAGCGGCAACCCCATTGATGACTGTTGGAGGTGCGATCCAAATTGGGAGCAGAACAGGCAAAGGCTAGCCGACTGCGCAATCGGGTTCGGCAAGAACGCCATCGGCGGCAGGGACGGCAAGGTCTACGTTGTAGACGACGCCGGCGACGACGACCCGGTGAACCCGAAACCCGGAACCCTCCGCCACGCCGTGATCCAAGACGAGCCCCTATGGATCACCTTCGCAAGAGACATGGTCATCCAACTCAAAGAGGAGCTTCTCATGAACTCCTTCAAGACAATCGACGGCCGAGGCGCCAGCGTCCACGTGGCGGGTGGTCCATGCATCACCATACAGTACGTGACCAACGTCATCATACATGGGATCCACATCCACGACTGCAAGCAGGGCGGGAACGCTATGGTGCGGGACTCCCCACAGCACTACGGCTGGAGAACCGTGTCGGACGGCGACGGGGTTTCCATCTTCGGCGGAAGCCACGTGTGGATCGACCATTGCTCCTTGTCTAACTGTAACGACGGGTTGATCGACGCCATCCATGGGTCCACCGCTATTACCATCTCTAATAACTACATGACGCATCATGATAAGGTCATGTTGTTGGGTCACAGCGACTCTTACACCCAGGACAAGAACATGCAAGTCACTATTGCTTTCAACCACTTTGGTGAAGGCCTTGTTCAAAGAATGCCAAGGTACTTAAATCATGATTATCTCTAATAATGACGTGTATACTCTCAGTGTCACCACTTTTTCTCACAGACTTATATAGTAAACATGATTTGTGATTGGATAACATATAAAATTCGCAGGTGTAGGCTAGGGTATTTCCATGTGGTGAACAATGATTATACTCATTGGGAGATGTATGCCATTGGTGGAAGTGCTAATCCAACCATCAACTGCCAAGGCAACAGATTTGTTGCACCAGATGACAGATTCAGCAAAGAGGTGAGTTTTATTTATAATTTTTTTTTTTGTAAATATATTAATTATGTTATGATTATAGTACTATGCAGTTAATTAACAAAATTGGAGGGAACTTGATTGATTAGGTGACAAAACGTGAGGATGCACCAGAGAGTGAGTGGCAGGATTGGAATTGGAGGTCAGAAGGGGATTTGTTAGGAAACGGTGCGTTTTTCACAGCATCGGGTGTTGGAGCATCCTCTAGCTATGCACGGGCTTCTAGCTTAAGTGCAAGACCATCTTCCCTTGTTGGTTCCATAACAATAGGTTCTGGTGCACTCAGTTGTAAAAAAGGTTCTCCTTGCTGACAAATTACAATGACTCATTCTTTTCAAAAAGGAATACCAAAATATATATATACATATGTTGCAAAAGAAAAGGGAGGGAAATTGGAAAAAAAAAAGAAGAGAGAAAAGGGCTATATATATAGTGAATCTCTAGCTTTGTATTTATTTTTCCTTGGATTTCCAATATATCTCCACTCTTTTCCCCTTTTTTGGGGTTTTCTTAGAATGCTTTCTTCTGTTTTGTCTTTTTTTCAATTTTGAGTTGCGCATGATTACAACCTCCACCTGTTAACTCTTGGAACCAAGTCAGTTGAAGAATCTCGACTTCTAAGAGAAAAAGAATAAGTGCAGAAGAGTTGATATTATTACTATAATACAAAGTTACTAGTTTCCATAGCTTCTATAGTATACTACTATCCCTCTCTCGTTCTATGTGACCGACACGCAAATGCATAGTGTTGACTGTTGAGTGTTGACTAAGACCATGAATAAAGCAAAGGATTAGAAAATAAATCCCAATCTAAAACAAAAAGGAAATCATCAAATCCTATCAATCGTGCTCATATTTAAAATGCATTGAAGCCTTCTAATAAGCTCAACTACCCAAATAACTGTTAACAATCGGGCAAAAGAAGGTGCTCTATGATTGGATATGCTAATATGATACCTCCATTGTTAGTTGTTACTACTTTATTAATTATACGATGAAGATTGCCCAATAATGTTTTTGATCGTTGCTATTTCCCATCAGAAAAACCAAATTAGCTAGGTCGGATTCCAACAAGAAAATGCTTTTTGTGCATTAAAATTAATGTATCTTTTGTTGTCCCTTTTAATTTAGAAAAAAATAAATTTTATAAATGATTCCAATATGAACACAATGGTTGATTTATGACTTATACGGGACTCTGTTTTTACCACATTTGACTGAGATACACACATACTTATCTTTCAACTAAGTAAAGCTAGTTAAGGAGACACTAAAGTAGTGTACTATATTGGACCAAAAAGAAAGAAATAAAAGGAGTGGAGGAATGCTTGATTGTAACAACACACTTTCCTTTCCATGAATTTAATTGAATGGAGGAGGCGAAGATAGGTTAGCTAGGACAAAATTAGGTAAAAGGATGGAAAAAGATGAAAAAATGAATGCACATGGGTGCGCCTCTTCTTTTTTATGGTAGCAATTGATGTGATTGTGGCTACAACCACATTTTGTCAAAGCTTCAATTCCAGGCTAGCTAGCTTCAACTGTTTCACTCTCTTGAATTATGAGAAGTGAGAATCCAAAGGGACCATTGAGTAGCAACATTTGACCCCCGTCGATTATAACATATGCATGTTCTAATAAAAACTGAAAAAGTTCCACATGGATTTTTGGATCACTATATTTTACAGTTCTCTTTAATGTTCATAAAACAACAAAGAAAGTACATGAAGCTTCTGTGGGCGCTCAGCTTTGCCCGTGCTCTGCTCTAAGCAAAATTTTAGTATTTTTATAGTAACTATTTTCTTGAGGATAATATTCTAAATTTATAATCTATTTCTAATTTTTATTTAAAACTTCAAACAGGACAATGAAATTATTAAAAAACTAGGTAACGCTATTATAACACTAGGAGTATATTTTTTTTGTGTAACTAAGAGGTATCTAAGACTTTTTATTTTTATTTGATATCCAACTAATCTTCTTATCTTTTCCTATCTGTATCACTTTGGGAAATATTGAATAGTATATGGTTAATAGTTTTGTAAGAGCATTCACAACCGTGATCATGATTTAAAGTTTTTAGTCTGATTTCAATGGTCCCCACGATAACAGGTAGGATTTTAAGAACTTTTATCAGCATTTACTTCAATGATAAATAGATCAATGAACTCATATTTTATAATTTTTTTATTATTAAGAACCAGTTCGTTCATTTGGAATAACCATTCGTTCACGTGATAAACCCAATTTATCTTTCTAATGGTTGATCCCCAAGAAGGTGGGTTAGTTCTCTACAAGAACACCTGAAGAACCAACGTTAAAGTTGCTCTAAGGTATTTTTTTTTTTCCTTTTTTATAATTATAAACAAAAGATATTTATTACTAATAAAGCTTGACTTGAAGCACAAGATAATAATGTTGTCCTTAACCCATCATAAACAAGATACAAAAACCCATTAAGAGACCAATTACACATTACAAAATGTTGTAGCAGTATCGCCTCTCACAATTATAACTAAGGTTGTTCCGAAATGAAAACCCAAGAAAATGACAAGA
Source organism: Amphicarpaea edgeworthii (assembly GCA_014843725.1). NCBI lineage: Eukaryota > Viridiplantae > Streptophyta > Magnoliopsida > Fabales > Fabaceae > Amphicarpaea > Amphicarpaea edgeworthii. Next base: position 7,187,997 of record CM026328.1, read on the forward strand.
TGCCAAGTAAGCAAGGATGATATGCCAACAAAATTCTGTAATAAAACCATAACCATATAATTATTATTAAAAGAAATGCCAATTAAGAAGTGATGAAATGCACTAGGATTTAAAAAGTACAGGAAGCTTGCTTCTGATCACCAATTAAATTAATGCCTCGTTGCCACTTGAAATCGATCAATTGTGTCAATTTTCTCAACTTTGTGCGATGATTATTAATTAGATTTGTTGTTGCATTTGTTAAAATAAAATTAACTGACATGATAGGTGATATTATCTGCTGCAAATTTCTATATATGTGAGGTGCCATGGTGGTAGTGACTACAGTTACGATATCTGGCTGGGTATGTTGGTTTTGGTTGTTATGGAGTGAAGTTTTGAAGGATGGCATGACATGGCAAAAAGCATTCTGTTGTTCATTGCATACTTCGTTTTTCTAGTCCCACATTGAGAAATTATCTGATATTAGTATTTAGTAAAGTTTATATAGTGTTGATGTAGAACAAAGGTAGGCTATGATTAAAAGTTTCTAAAATAGAAACTCTTTGAAATTCTTAAATTTGGTTGTGTATATAGTACACGTTAATTTTCTATTTATCTCGATGTTTCTAACATTGAGTCAGAAATCAAACATATATTTTTTCACTATATCGACCATTTTTTCATATATAATTGTTTCGTGCATTTTTTCATATATAATTGTTTCGTGTTAGTGATTATAGATGTTTCTAATTTATTGAGTCAGAAATTAATTTAATATATTTGTCGTTGATTCAAAATTTTATATATGAAAATAATTGAACATGTATTCTTATATTATATATATCATTGTTTATATATTTCATTATATATATCATTTTTTCATATATAAACGTAGTAGAATCTTACATAATTATATTAATCTTATATGTTTATTGCTTGCTCGTATACTTTTCATCTTTTAATTGTTTTTCATTCTAATTTATTTTTGTTTTAACTTCACGATCGTCAAAATAATTGTATGACAATTTTTATTTAGTATCCAATCTTTTTTTTTTTTTTTTCCAATGCTCACATATAATATGTTTATGTTAACACTTGAGAATTTCATTTTTTTTTTTGTTCACTTGAGGGATCCCTTCTCTCCAAGTGACCAAACTCTAATATCATGTTGGGAAAAATGATTGTTTTTCACACAAATATTCATAGATTTAAGAAACAAGTACATTCTGAGTAAAAAATGAAATAATAATTCTTAATTGATCTTATAATTAAGGTAGCTAAGATTATTTTATTTTTTTTGGGCTGAATAGGTAACTAAGAAAACTTAAACCATTATTCTAATTACAATAATTAAAAAAGTATAAATTATTATCCTAATTACTAGGGCCGAGCAATAATTGAGTTTGGTTTAATTTGGGCCTAGCCTAAAAGGTCTAGTCCATAACATAAAAAAAAAAGCCTTCATATTGTAGGCCCATCATTTACTTTATGAAGGTAGGTTCAGGCAGTTTTGCAATCAACATTTAAATAGATATGAAATTTGAAATAAAATTTTTGTAATGTAGTGAAGTGACTATATAATTGAAAACAAATCAATTTTCTAGTTATATATGCATTATTATTTTTGGGTATGAATATTATTATTTTGATCAAATTATACAATTTTTGAACTAAAGTTTAAAAATATTACATGACTACATCCATGTTCCCTCAAAATCCCATCAATACATTAATACTTGACGAAAATAATAATTAAAAAAGGGACAGTTCGTGTCACCCTCATTGTCCATCTCCCTCTTCGATTTTATTCTGATCGTACTTCCAAATATAACACTATAAAATCATCGTCTTGCTCGTAACTGGTAACTCCCACATGATATATATGATATATCATCAACCCCCAAACCAAAACCTCCTTCGATAACTCTCAAGTCTCATGGATCCCCCAGCTGTTTCCTCAACCCGCTTACCCGAACCCGACCTTTATTTACAAACTCCCGGTGGAAACCGCATTCCAGCGCACGCAACCATTCTGGTTCATGTTCATACTACCTCTTTCCTTTTTTCTTCAATTCATTTTTATTTCATCACGTTAATTAATTAATAAATTAATTCATTTCATTAATCCCGAACCCGAAGGCTTCAGCATCCCCAGTTCTAAAAAACGTGATAAGGTCCAAACGAGTCGTCAAAATCCACGGCGTTCCAGACGGCGCCGTGACGGCCTTCGTAGCATTCCTCTACTCCTCCAGATGCAGGGAGAAGGATATGGACAAGTACGGGATGCAGCTTCTGGCACTGTCGCACGCGTATTGGGTGACGCAGCTGAAGCGGATGTGCATCAAGGGACTGAGCGAGCGCGTGAGCACGGAGAACGCGGTGGACGTGTTGCAACTGTCTCGGCTCTGCGACGCACCGGATCTGTACCTCAAGTGCGTGAAGCTCATCGCGAACCACTTCAAAGCCGTGAAAGAGACAGAGGGATGGAAGTTCTTGGAGAACCACGACCCCTGGCTCGAACTCGACATTCTCCGCCTCATCGACGAACACGATAAGGTAGTTAGTAGTTAGTAATCCTGAATAATCTTGGAATTATACTTAATTAATTTCAATTAACTGATGAGTGACAGAGGAAGAGGAAGGTGAAGAAGTGGAGGGAGGAGGAGAGGCTGTACGCGCAGCTGAGCGAGGCGATGGAGTGTTTGGAGCACATATGCACGGAGGGATGCACGGAGGTGGGGCCGTACGTAGTGGAGGCTCGGCGAGTTCAGAGAGGACCGTGCTCAAAGTTCGCCACGTGTCAGGGTTTGCAGGTATTGATACGACACTTTGCCACTTGCGAGAGGAAGATGAAGGGAGGGTGTTTGCGGTGTAAGCGCATGTGGCAGCTCTTCAGACTCCACTCCTCCATTTGCTGCTCCCGAGATTCATGCAAGGTTCCTCTATGCAGGTCAACATCAATCTTCCTTCTTTCTTTCTTTACGCTATTTTCTGTTTTCCATCATTTTTTTAGTCATGTGTATCAAGAATTTTGTACAATAAAGACAAAAAAAAAAAATTAAAAAAATGTAAGATAAGATGATTGATGTGAAGGAATGATATATAGACAAAATAGATAATTTCTGGTATAAATAATATGATATGGCTTTGGCATGACCGCATGAGTTGTGTGGACTGTACTAAATGTTAATTTCCGTATTCGTCTGCGGTTTGTTTGTTTGTTGTCCCTTACTCCTTAGATGTAAATGACCAATCACATCTTTATACGTCCCAGTGGATGTGGATCCTTTATTTTCTTGTAACGTTGTTATCTTCACAATAACAATTGGAGGTACTAGTCATAAGCAGTGACGCAATTCACAGGAATATAGGATGCACAGGATCAACACGGTATATATATATAACTTCAGTTTGGGTAGCATGGGTCGGGAACAAGCCAAACATATGCATGCATGCATGCTACATGCTGCATGCATCAGTGACGGTGAGAGGTCCCCTCCTCAAAAGCCACAACTATACATAGAAGATTATTGTTATTATAAACCGTAATTCATGATAATATACAGCTAGCGTATATCTTTCAATTATTACTATCATTAAAATGAAGCAATAATGGAACAAACAAGTTGGTTTCTATCGTCCCCTTGGACTAGTGGGACAAGTGGAGGATTAAACCGGCCTAGCTAGTATACTACTATTACTTCACTATGCAAATTAAATGAATACATCAAATTATTTTACACATCATGTTTTGTAGGCTGTAATATTCAATCTCCAAAATCGTGAATGCATGAGTGTCACACTGTCTTGATTTCTTTTAATCTTATATATGATATGATATGATTATCTTGCCTTACCTATTTTTCTTTTATTTTATTTAGCGGTCTAGGTTAACCTTGGTGTTTGCTTTGACTGCAGGCAAATTCGGTTGAAAATGGAGCAAGAGAAAGAGAAGAGGAAAGATGACGCAAGGTGGAAACTACTGGTGAGGAAGGTGGCCACGGCCAAAGCCTTGTCTACCTTGGCACTGCGCACCAAAGAGAAAATAAGAGCAGAGGGACCAGGAATAATCCTGCAGCCATCACAAGTTTCATCTTGGCAGAGCTTGCCACTTTGATTCTATAGAGAGACGTGTTGTACTTTAATTTCTACAATAACAAGACAAGATGCAGCAGGGTTGAAAAATATATGAGAAAAAAAAAGTAGAGACAAAAAGTAGTGGATGTGACGGGTGAAGTGATAAAAAAAATTGCACTTCATAGTCTAATTCTACGGCATCTCGATCAGAGGTCTACCTCTTCAATATATGTTTACATTTTAACAACTCAAGCATATATGATAGTTTTCAATCCGGATACTGGTTACTCAAATTGGCTTTTGCTAAACACACCTCATATTCTACTTTTGCACTTCTCTTTCGCATAATATTATAATTATTTTTCCAATTATATCCTTTTATCTTTCTCCTGAAATCAGCACACACCCTTCTCCTCATGAATTGCCTTGAGCTGTGAGGGGCAAGTTAGAAACCGCTGAATCTGATCTATATGAACAATGGTGAGAGTATTTATAAAGACACTATGAGTCTTCAACAAGTCAACAAAGAACCTCACACATAAAGGAAGAAATCATATGCTATATATTCCTAGAGTAATATGAGTTTATTTTAATTTCAAGGATAATTCATGGTCAAGACTTCAAAGAGTAATTAACTATAGTCAATACTTCAAAGAAGCATACTTGATTTTAAGTTCGACACAACCTAGAATTAAATAATCACTAATAGTATCCTTAGTCTTGATTTTCACATTTTAGGGATTCAAGATGAAATCATGATTAAGGAGTCTCTTACATATAAATATTATAAAATTTAAATATTCAATAAAAGATAAAAAATAATTAATAAAAAAAAGTACGTCTTATTAAAATTTTGTGAATAAACTTTTAACAATTCTTTAAGAAGATGCATTATAATTTATTTTTCAATAAACTCTTATACTATCTTTTATCATCAATAAATTATTTTCTCTGAAATTGTCAAACATATTATTTACAAAACAAAACACATAAATGATCATAAAAAAATGATTTCTTCTAACACTTTGAGATGCAAAATCATTAATAATAACATCAACATCAATATTTTCCAACATAACATTCTCAATAGATAAAATTGCTAAACCATTCAACATTTCTTGTGACATTGAAGATCTCAAATAAGTTTTTATTAATTTTAGTTTTGAAAATTTTCTTTTAACTGATGCAAATACACAGACATAGTTAATAAAAAAATTTATAAACAATTGAGACATTTGGATATCAATTTGCAACTTTAATAAACTAAAAAATTTCAATAGCTAACATTAAGTCATTAAGTAAAGTTATTTTCACACTTTTAATTCAGAAAAAAAAAAATCATCTAAATCAACATCCGATAAATTATCATGAAAAAGGTAGAATGAACTTTAACACAACATTTTCTCAATTCATTATCATTTAATAATTTTAACTTCTTTGAATTAAAAAAAAAATCCAAAAATACTTTCAAATATATTTAATTATTCAAATCTATCTTTAAAAAAGTAATAAAATAATTTATCTATAAAAATATGTAATATGTGAAACTAAAAAATAATAAAATAATTTATCTATAAATAAAAAATTATAAGATTTTAAAATTTATTAAAAATTAAAAATTATAACACCTCAAAATATATTTTTATTCATAAAATAAACTTAAATTTATATAAAAAAAATCACATAAATATATTTATTTTTATTATTTAATATTTTTTTAATTACTTTAACGGATAGATTACTAAACATTTATAATTTAAAGAGTTAATTTAAAAGTTTTCAGTAACTTTCAATTAGCTTTCCAACTTTAGGTAATTTTTGCCGAACATAGCATTAATATTTTTCATTTAAATTAACTTTTATTTCCATTTAAATTATTAGTATCTGAGAGATAATTAAGGATGAATGGGAGAATAATAAAAAAAAAGTAGATTATTTTTTTTAAAAAATAAAACTAATTAAAATATATTTTATTTACTAAAATATTAAAAAAATATATAATTTGAGGCCCCAAAAATTAATGGATCCTTGGGCAGTGCCCCTTCAGCCCACCCCAGGGCCTGCCCTGAGTATCCTAACCTAAATTTTATCCATTTCTATCCTAATGATGCGCTAGTAAATTGGCGTCTGATTTGGAATCAACTTCACTCATTGTATCTTTACATTTCCGTTTCACGAAGGATGGCCATTCACACATTCAAAGAATCAAAAGAATGAAAAATATTATTGCTATGTTCGGCAAAAATTACCTAAAGTTGGAAAGCTAATTGAAAGTTACTGAAAACTTTTAAATTAACTCTTTAAATTATAAATGTTTAGTAATCTATCCGTTAAAGTAATTAAAAAATATTAAATAATAAAAATAAATATATTTATGTGATTTTTTTTTTTATAAATTTAAGTTTATTTTATGAATAAAAATATATTTTGAGGTGTTATAATTTTTAATTTTTAATAAATTTTAAACTCTTATAATTTTTTATTTATAGATAAATTATTTTATTATTTTTTAGTTTCACATATTACATATTTTTATAGATAAATTATTTTATTACTTTTTTAGTTTCGCATATTACATATTTTTATATTATGATATGTATTTTATTATTAATTTTATACTATTTTAAATCAATTTAAAATAAAATAAAATAAACATTATATTTTTATTAAGTTAATTAACATAATAATTAAAATAAATTGTCTAATACATGAAAATATTCAAAATTAATTTTTCTTCTTATTATTATTTTTAATTTCATGAATTTTAATAAAAATAAATAAATTAAATATTACAAATATTATAATTTTTTTAATAAATATTGTAATATAAAAATTTGTAGAAAGAACAATAAAAAAAATAGAATTTCATTTTATTTTAAAAGGGTAACAAGAAAAATTAATAAATGTTTCAAGAGATAAAAAAAAATAAACAGTAAAAAAAAATTAGAAGTTATAATCTAACGTTTTTAAGAAATGTTATTTTATATAGCATTTTAAAAAATACTAGAAATTATTAAAAAAAATATTTTATTGAAAATTCAAATTAGCTTAAAAGCTAGAAGGTAACAGAAATGTGGTTACAAAAATACACCTACAGTGTAGTACTTCGAATTGCCAAATGCCAATGCCGAAAGGATAATTTACCAATACACCAACAAATGCAAACACATGCTCGTTAGTATGCTCTGATGTGGCAAATTTTTATTAGGCATAGTTTTGAAACTAGTGAGTTAGCCCTCAGCCTGCGTCATTATCAATTATCGTTATAATTAACAAAATTTCTGTTATCATAAGGTTGGATAAATAATTTAGTCTATTATTTATTGAGTAAATATTTTTTGAATTTGTAAACATGATATTTTTTGTTGTCCTATCATAAAAAGATCTATTGATATTATGACCACAACTGATTTAAATAATTTTGACACATGACATCATGGAATTATTCTTCAATCCAGGGTATTGGAAACACTCGCGAAATGTCCTATATAAAAATATATCCTACTTTACCATTTCAACAAATCGAAAGTAACAAGGAAAAGGAAAGGAAGAAAATAGGCGAAGCAGCCAAATTGGCAACATCATTTTACCATTTCAACAATAAACAAATTTAGGAAAAAGCAAACACATGCTTATCCGAAAGACACAGAAGACAAGTGAAATAAATTATTAATGTCCTCCACCAATATCGTGATGCACCCAACCAATTTTATAGTCTACTTTCATTTTCAATTCCATTCAGTCCCTACTCACCACAACTAGCGTTTTCAATTCAGCCATGACTTGCGTCATTATTATCGTCATCAACATCAATTAAATAATATTTAACGTCATTTGTGTTATTATTAATTAATTTATTATTATAAAGTAGTGCTAATAATAATTCAACGTTGCTCTCTCTATCTTCTACTCAACGTCTCAATCTGTGACAACACGAAAGTGGTGAAGTACAATGGCTACGAGTGGAAGCGATGAGGGGCAGAACAAGAACAACCCTGCCCTTGACCCGGATCTGGATACTCCGGATAACCCGGATCACGAGTTCGCTGAGTTCGGATCGGGTTGCTTCTGGGGTGCTGAGTTGGCCTTTCAGCGAGTTGTGGGTGTGGTGAAGACTGAGGTTGGTTACACTCAGGGTCACACCCCGGATCCGGATTACAAACTGATTTGCACCGGAACCACTAACCACGTTGAAGTGGTTCGGGTCCAGTTCGACCCGAAGGTTTGCCCCTACACTGATCTTCTCGCTCTCTTTTGGTCTCGACATGATCCCACTTCCATCAACCGCCAGGTACGTCAACTATTGTACCATGTATATGGCTAATGAATTCTTATGTTTTATTTTGTGGTTAATTTCATAAGTAATTGATAATACAATGATAAATTTTGTGGTTGAAGACCAATGCGTTATTGGTTCGAATAGAACTAGGCTGAATCTCCTTAAACAAAAATTTAAATTTGAGTCTTGTAATGGAATAATCGTGATTATAAAAGAAGAACTAAGGTATTATGACTATGTATATAATACTTGTGAAGTTAAATACTTAAGTTTTGTTTTTTTAGGTTTGTATTGGATTTGAGTAAATTATTACAAAAAGGTCACTGATGACAATTTTGACTAGACAGGGTTTTTGGAGTTTTTACTACCACAATGCTGACCATAATTATATATAATAATCCCCTGATAGAGCACGAAATGTGCCCGCCCAATACACGAGGCACATATCACATAAGCCATGCTATATCAATCCCAACTTAGCTATAACAAAAAATGAATCGTAGCCAAGTTCTATAGTCTCGCCCCGATACAAAAAAATGTGCTACTTACATCATCAATCAGCCAAAACCAATACACCCTCGTAAATTAGAAAATCATTGATGACCATATGCTTTAAAATCTTATGAAATTGTAATACACATTACTAAAGTGAAACTTCATTCTATTTTTGTTGTTGTTTTGTTTCAACATCATTCTAATTAGAAAACAAACCTTTTATTTAAGCCGATCATCATCCTTGAGGTGAAACTAATTTTCTTCATACCTAAACTGTATATAAATTTTGTCTAAAGTGGAGGCTATTATTTTTCTTAGTTGCTTATTCATGTGCATGTATAAATCTCAGGGCAATGATGTGGGTGCACAGTATAGATCAGGAATATACTACTACAACGAGACACAGAATCGTTTAGCCCAGGAATCAAAAGATGCAAAACAGTTGGAATTGAAGGAGAAGAAGATTGTGACAGAAATACTTCCACCTAAGAGGTTTTACAAAGCAGAGGAGTACCATCAACAGTATCTGGAGAAGGGTGGTGGCCAAGGCAACAAACAATCTGCACAAAAAGGCTGCACTGATCCCATCAGATGCTATGGCTGATCATCACTTTCTTGCAACACACTACACCATGATCTGGCTATCAGCCATCTATTGTGTACTCCAATATAATAATGTTGCTATAAAAAATAAAAACTCATCGTGGTGTATCTTTTCAAAGTGATTATATGCAATCTGGACTCTAGTTGATCAATTGCTATTTATATAAATGCTTCAAATTGATAACAAAACTCGATTACATGAGAAATTGGTTAGCTGTCAAACCAAATTGAAATGTTTATTTCTCTATGATGTGATAAGCATAAACATATTGATAGATACATAACATAGAATCTAAGATAGAGACTAAAAGAAAACAATAACAACCAAGGCTGATGAGAGAGTTTGATTTTGTGAGATGCATTCAAAGTTCATCTTTAGGAGATGATGGAGGTTCTGTTGGATTATCGGAGGAATTTTTTATTGGATAAGAAGACATCATAGCTATGCCACAAAGCCCCTCCTTTTTAGATAATATGTCCCTTTGCATCCTGATATAACCTTGTTCTCCCCATTCTGCTCCCCAAGAATTCCTCACTATCCAATAATTTGTCCCATCAACCGTTGCTCCGTACCCCACAACTGCTACACCATGATTCAACTCCGTGCCACAATCACCAGTAAATACTCCCTGCAATTATTTTTATATCAAATTAATATACATTTTAATAGTCAAAATTAGAACACCACTTGTTGCATCTTTTTTTTACATGAAACTGATATGCTTTGCTTCTAACAAAGTTTGAATTTTTTTACATTGAATAAGTGAATAAACTCCAACTAATCACGTAGAGAGTATCATAAAGAAAGGGTTAGAGTGTCACTAGCACTTTTCTTAAATATTTACCTCAGAGTAGAACTGGAAATTAGATCCCCCGGCATCAATGGCTACTGAGACAGGTTGGTTTGCAACAGCTTTGAGCAACGCATTTTCATCATTAGCAGGGACATTCTCATGCCCATCAATTGATACAGCTAGATCATTTGCCTGCAACAACAAGAGTGTTTTTTTTTTTTTTTTTTTTTTTTGCATTTTAAGTTCCTCAACTAATCAGCCAATTATACTGGTTTTAATAAAAAAATTCAGCTTAAACATTTATTTACCTTTGATGCATCACAAGTTCCATCTTTTGCTGTGTAAGGGTAATTGCTTTCTGTTGTTATGCCACCATTCTGCTTGATGAACTCGAAAGCAGATTCCATCAACCCACCATTGCATCCTTGATTTTCTTTGGTGTCACAGTCCACCAACACTTGTTCAGACAAGGAAACCAATTTATTTGTCTTGATTTGGTTAATGCCTTCAACAGCTACAACAGTTGAAAAAGCCCAGCAACTACCTGCACGACATTAATGATAAGATAATTTGCATAAACTGAGGCTTATAGAAAAAATACAATGTTATTTGAAGCTATAACCTATTTGAAACACCAAATCTACACCCCCTTGTAGCTTTTTACTCAAACTATTGTCTTATCCTATTAGGGGAAGTCAACTACTCAAATCATACGCCATTAAACTCGATTAAAAACTAAATTATTGGATATTATTCACCCGAATGATTAGTGACTAGTAATCAATTAATAAGTTGTTGGTCTGAGTGATAATAGATTGAGTTTTTAAGTAAGGTATTAGATTCGAGTTTTGTGGATAAAGAAAAAACATGATTAAGAGGGAAGAATCCACTAAAGTTGGTTAGATAAGTTCTTCAATAGAGATTAGTCATCAATAAAGTTCATGCATATTTTGTACCAATAATATGATTAAAAAAAAAAGTTAGTAGTGATCATTTAACTTACCACAATGGCCTTGATCTTTTACATCAACTATAGCACCTTTCTTCCTCCAATCCACAGAAGGAGGAACACTTTCAACCTTCTCATACATGAAGGTACCAAACCCGCGTGGCGTGCCTTTGAACATTCTGTGGTGATTAACCTTTGAGCCGGCATAGGTGCTTCTGAATTCATGATTGGTCATGTCTGCAAACTTGTTTAGTTTCAGCTTGTAAGGCTTATCCATCTTGTTAGTGTTGTGGACATGCATCACATTTGCTTTGAACACGTTAAATCGCTTGTTCTTGTCGTCGAGACTTCGCGAAACCGTGTGGTGGCTCCTCCATCTCTCGTACAAGTCCCACAAGCTTTCCTCGGACGCCAAATCCTTGTCGTGAAAATCAAAGCTATTAGCCACTCCAAGAACCAGAGAAAGGGACAGAACAACACACAAGAGATTCTTCATTGCAATGTTTGTGTTGGGACTCAATTCAATGGACAATGGAGGAAGATGGGAATAGAAGGGAACAAAGGAGGCTTTATATAGAGAAATGAAAAGAAAAAAAAAACAATAGAAAAATAAATGAGGAAGTTACATAATATTGTTCCTTATGGGCATCAACAATGAGCAATGATTAAGATTCCAAGGATATATTGTGTGGCTCAAATATGGAAGCAAAAGGATTCAATAAGGAAGGAAACTTGGAGAAATTTTCTCTGTATTTTTTTAAGAGATGTCATATGTTAGGTGCCGACCCTGAAGCTGCGACACATGATAATTTTTGTGTCATGCTCATGCATGCTATCTGTTAATGTATGCTTCAAGGATCATCTTTCTCTTGCATGCTGATCACGCATGCTATCAGAGATTAACGAGGAAGGAGAGTGAGGAACGTGGTTACGTCTAGTTTTGAGACACCATGTTGTGGAGTGAAACAAAACAATACTAATCTGAAAAGTTGAAACTGTGATGTGATGAAACATTATGATATATAACTGATTTTATTATCTTATGTATAACTGGTGGGTTTGGAACAAAAAATGTGTAAGTGTACCCGAAAGTTAAGAGTTGTGTGGTGCTGTGCACAAAAAAGGTGCAGCCTAATCTATTTGTTAATAGGGCCAAACTTGCACACTTCTAACTTCTGATACGGTATACTATTCTAACTGACGCGTTTGTGGTTATCAAACGTAAAATGCATGTGAAAAGAAAAAAACTGATGTGACTTATTGAACGTTTAGTAGTGTGGTTTATGTGTAACATATACGACTCTTTCTTAAGCTTATTCTTCTATTTTTTCGTAACTTAATTTAATGATCAATGTGATTTTTGATAAGATGTTTGTATTTTAGGATAAGTTTATTAATCGTTAAGAATCTAGAATTATGATAAGAAGAAGTTGGAAAGTTAATTTGGCAAAGGCCTAGAGTTTGTTAATTCAATTTGGCAAAAGGTTCCCTTCGGCAAAAGCAACGTGAAAAAAACATTTTTACTTGTATTATTGTGTGTTGTTCAGTAGTTATCATTTGACTCCAGACTCTGGCACTGGCATGACGTTCTTGCTTGTTGTAAAGGATTACAATAGCGTAATGCATAGGGCACCACCAATTATTTGTGGAATTACCCTTTATTATGTTGTCTTTTGGCTGAAGTATTAGCTAATTAATTTTTTCATTTGGATATCTTTATTATTATTTTTCTAACATTTCACCTGAAAGAGCTTTCTGATTTTCTAACTCACCTGCTACAGTTTACAAGCTTTTGCCTATTGGTGTCTTTCACATTTTTTAGATGTCCGAAATTCAGTAGAACTTGGAACATGGCTTGTGTGTGTCCATGAAATGAGACCACTGGGCAAAAACCCCAAAAGTGTGGTTATGCATTTTAAAATCTTGTTTTGGTCATGGGTTTATATATAATATATCACAGGGTTATTGTCAATAATAGCCATTTTTTTTTCACTTGGGCCAACTTAGACCCCTCGTACAATGGAATCAAAATATTTGTTTTTTCTTTTTTGAACAACAACGGAATCGAAATATTGGTGAGAGAGAATAATAAAACTCAAACAAAAAAGGTTATTCGGTGTTGTTGGGTAAACTTATTTCAGCTTCACGTATTTGTGGTTAGTGACGGATAGAAGATTCTAAATCAGTGTGGATAAAATATGAAAATAAATATAAAAATAAAATTTAGTAAACGTAAATATATAAATTTATATGAAATAAAATATAAAAAAATAAATTTTATTAATAATTTTATATTAAAAATCTTGATTTTAAAAAATTGATGCAAGTGCACCCCTGGACTTAAGGTAGATCCGCTGCTGTCTGTGGTATTGTGCAGATTTCAAGAATCAGCGAATTACCAAAATGCAATTGGGGTAATGATTTTAAATTGTAATTGGGATTAAGATTCAATTAGAATAATGATTTTAAGTTACAATTGCAATTGGGGTTGCAGTTACATGCAAATGATACAATTGCCAATTGGTAAATTTAATGGGGAGTGTGTTTTTCTGATGTCAAGTGAGGGAGGAGTGCATTTTTATAAGGGTAACTTAGAAAAATATAATGAGAAAGGGAAGTGTACTAGTAAAGAGGAGGAGTGTTTATAATTGTCATTTCTAAATGAAGGAAAATTATTTCAATGCTGAGAAATAATTGAGGGAGAATGTAATTTGTTTAGTGTTTGGTTACACACTACCTACATGGTTTCTCACGTTTTAGATTTGTTAAAAAAAGAAGAGATGACACAAACTATTTATTTGACATTGATTTATTTATTTTTAATTATGGAATAGAAAAAAAAAAGATTAAAAACTTGTAACCCATGGAATTAAGGATATTTTGTCATATACATACGAAGGATTTTAGGGTGAAAAAGTTGGATATTTTGTCAATCAGTGAACCATCTCAATTTCAATGAACTGTAACATTAAAATAAAGATTTAATTCTCACTCCTAATAGGAATCATTTTTGAAAGATCTTTTATGCGAACCTTACGTACGTATCCGCGAATAACCCACATCCATCAGGCATTCACTATCACCTTTCATGTGCATTCACCGCCAGCCATCACAAACATCTACTAAACCCTAAATCGCACAAATTTCATCCCACACATAGTTCCTCTACAGCTCGCCCCCACCGTGTCCCCTTATTACACACAAACCCCACACCACATCCCCACCATCAAATTCGCGTTCTTTACTATTTGATATAAAAGTATTAGATTTATCATTCATTGTTTTCATTGGCTCAAATAATAACGAATGACAAAAAGTTAAAAGTCTTTAATTGAAAAATATTTAACAAATTCACACATTTGAAAGAATTCAATCTCAAATTCAATTGAGAAATTTGTACAAAATATCTGCCTAAACCATTCGTTTCTCAAAAAAATTTCATCCAACTGCTTTTGAATTGTTTCAAATTTAGATTTTCTTGTATTAATAATATTAAAAAGTTAAAATTTTCTTTCTCTCTCTTTAATATATCTTTCACTTCCTTCTCTTCTATGTCAGTTAACAAAGCACATAACACAAAATGATTACGAAACAAAACAAAACAAAAAGTAATATAGCATAGAACAAAAAAAGTTGTTACTCAAATATCCACAATCTCTTTTCTCTCTCCCACTTCTCCCTCCCCACTGGCCCAAACGTAAAAAAATGGATTATTTGCAGCCACTTTTATGATTGCATGAAATCCCATTAAAAATAAAATATACAAATTAAATAATTAACTAAAATATAAGTGAAAACAATTTGAACCTTTGGATTGTGACTGCAAGACTCTGCGGTTGCTTTTGTTTACTACTACTTCAACTTTGTAAAATTCCTAAGGTATTAACATGAAACAAAAATAAAAGAATTTTGTGAATGAACTTGCTCAGTTTTCAAATGAAATAAAAAAATGCAAATTAATTTCACATGTTGGACCAGAAAAAATGTGCGGCGTAAAAAAATAAATAAAAATGCCAGCTTCATGCTATGCTGTCAAAATCCCAAGTGTCTAAACCGTATTATTTTAGTATTTTCTTTATCTCAGTGTACATCACTACATCAGTTTGGGTCAAAAAGCGAAGATCATCACGCAGTATGAAAACGAAAGGTATTTAATTTAAATAAATGAAAAATTATTTGAAAAGTATACAATAGGGTCAAGTGCCTGTTGTCAGAAAAGGACTGTTGCCATTAAAAAAATAGCTGATATTAGTTGGAAGAATCAATTATTAAGTTTATAACAAAAAATAACTAAGTTAAGGGACCGTTAATATGATTCATTAGTTAAAGAAGATTTCACAGTAAAAGGTGCCTATTTCCAAATCAGTCAAAAGTTGAGAGGGTTGCTTTGCTTTCACCTTACTTCTAATGAATCAAAATAATTAACAATGCGACAACATCAACTTTTTATGACTTTGCCAATGAATTTTTCTCCTCCTTACTATTTCCTTTTTGGCAACTCAAGTAATGGCAAAACTCATGCAAAATTGATGATGCTTTGGCAAAATTAAGCCAACTGAAAAACTGTAAACAAGTAACCTTGATCTTTAGAGGAAATAATTGAGACAAGAAACATGAAGGCAAAATCAACAAGGATATTCAATCCATTTGAATTTTTATAAATTATAGCAACAGCCACCTTTGATATGATGTTCATTTTCTTTCTCATGACTAGAACAAGGTTAGAGTCGCTTCGATTGCAAATAATAATAACAATGAAAAAACTAAGGATATCAAATCCCAAGTCCCAACATATCCAAATCTACATGAACATTGCAACAAAAGTATGAAACTGCACGAGTAACATGCATTCTGCAAACCATAAGTTAAAACCCCACTGTATGTAACTGTGTCTGTATCTTTGTACCCTTTTCCTCCCATGTAGCAAACCCAGTACCAATATTGTTTATGCTTCAAGAGGTTCAGCTAGCTCGAATTCTATCCAGCCAATCAATGCTCTTCCGCGGCCTCTCAAACTGAACATCAACACTTCTCCTGGATTTATCTTGGAACTCAATGCTTCTCGATTTATCACTGTACTCGACACTTCTTCGTGACCTCTCCATCTGATCAAATTGGACTCTTATCTTCTCTAACTTTTCCGTATTGTTGAATTTGAATTCATGAAATTTCATTTTTTCTGTCCTATCAGTACTTTTCCTTGGTTTGTCCCGCTGATCAGTACTCTTCCTCGGTGTTTCGAAGCAATCAGTACTTCCTCTGGATTGTTCAACTCTGTCTACGCTTCTCCTGAAACTCACTCTTTGTGATGGTGGCTTTTCTACTGAGGATATGAATTTTCTGAGATGTCGAAGGTATTCAGGATAGAGTTCCAAATTACAGTGATTTCCTCCTTTGAGCCATAAAGGTTCATATTTCTGTTGACATAGCTCCCACAATTGCTTGCCATGAGAGCAATCAACAACTTCATCAGCAGTTCCCTGAAGAGAGTATGGGAATGATGTCAGATTAGTAAAGCCACGTGAAATGCTTTGTACCCAAATCATTGACTACAGAAAAGCAATATTTGCCAAGTTACTATATTCACAAGAATACAATTTTCATGTTTAGGGTTTGCTAAGTTAATATCAGCAACGAAGGTTGATTTCTCTTCAAATTTGATGTAGTAAAATCACCACAATGAACAAATTTTCGTGTGATGAAAAACCCATTTCATGATTTTCGTCACAAATGTCAAGCAGGAAAAAGACAGATACTAAATAGTAATATGCAAGTTGTTTGTTTGTATTAAAAGAGTTTCTATTTGTCACTTGGAACATTAAGCTAGCACACTAAGCACTGTCTTAAGTGCTAAAAGTCTAAAACCATTACAGAAGTTGTTAATCAGATACCAGTTAAAGGCATATAGTAACTACCGAAATCATGATGACAAAAAAATAGTAAGTGGGAAATCCAAGACAATAAACAAAGAATACTTACATGAATTACTAGCACTGGACACTTCACCAATGGAATTTTATCAATGTTCTGCAAAACAATAACATGGAACTAAGTTCAGATACTTTGCATAAGGATAGTTTTCAAATCAGATGACATGAAGCAAACAAGAAATAAAAAATTTAACCTTATAAATGTCAAACCAGTATGTCCTTTTCACAGGGTACATGACTCTCAGCCCTGATAGTATAGGACTGTGGAGAACCACAGCCCTTAGTCGGGGTAAACGGGAAGATAGATCCAATGTAGGACCACTTCCAACAGATTGACCATAAAGGATGATGTCTTCTTGCTTAGTACCATAGTTCTCTTCCAGATACTTATATGCAGCTTCAATGTCAGCATAAGTATTATGCTCGCTTGGCTGAGAAAAATATCTGGATTAGTTTTTTCATGATGCTTCTTCCTGCTGAGAACAAAAGAATAAACAAGAAAGAAGTGCATAGAGGAGGTACCTTCCCTGATGATTGTCCATAGCCAGAGTAATCATATCTGCATACATTGATACACCATGAACAAAAACATTAGTAGCATATAATTTTACAAATGATATGCAGGCATAGTACTTCAACTTCAAGTGCCTCCTATTATTTTCTTTATTTTGGGGGGTGTGGGGGCTGTCCATTAGATTAATTCTATCAAGTGAGGGTCTATAAAGTACAGTCTCAAACATGATTGCTGGTCATGTGACCTTATTTATGCCTCAATAAAACATTTCTTATGAAAAAGTTTTTTTACTGCATAAAAACAACATTCATGAGAGAAAACAAGACTGATCGATCATGGATTTCCTTTGTTATAATTCCTGAATTAATCCATCACAGTTTACAATTTCGTTGGTTATTAAGCATTAAGGTGTTGCTGTAATCTCTGAATTCTTAGTAAACAATCACACCATGTGGAACTGAACTCTACGCAAGTGCTTGATGTGGCAATTTGGGAAGTTTAGAAACCAACAATCCAACAACACCAACCAATTTTAGCATCAATTATAGCAGCAGAGAGGTTTGCTTATATTATAACTAAAACATAAGCCTTATTCACACAAAATCACGGGTTCTTCCCATAAAACCCAAAATAGAAAAAAAGAAATCCTTTTTGAGCATAATTGACGTCACACATCAATTTCTTCAACATGTTAAGCCTCTTATTACCTACCAACTTCATATTAGTCCACTTTACTTCGTTCTCTTTTTTCACTCAAGCCCACCCAAAATTCTGTCGAAGGTAACCAAAAACATATCCAGGAGCAAGAGCAAATTACAAAAAAAGACCAGCTAAATTCTAAATTTCAACTTCACAATCACCCAATTTAGCGGAAATATTTATATATTTTTTTCTTTTATTGCCACGAGTATCTTCCTTGAGAGACAATCTTGTTCGAGACAGACACGGTCAGACACTAAATGTATGCACATCTCCCAGCAGAGAGATTGATTCGATCCTTGCGAGAAAGTAGCCCCCTTCCACCAAACGCAACACCCATTGGTCATTCAACAGAGTACAACAAAAAAATTGAAAACGATCGAACACCACACTCACTCCCAAATTGAGCTGATCTGTATAATATGATCCCACAAGAACCACACAAATTTAGCTTAGCCAGGTCCACACAGAGAAAAACCACAGCCAGAAATGATCATAATAATTCATAGCCCCAAATCCAACCAACCAGATAAAACTCAACACATCAACATCACTGACCAGTCACCACCATCCAAACCAGAATCAAGAATCCCAAACCCACCAACAAACAAAGTGTTGCAAAATTGAACTAAGAAGAGTTAACTAACAAACAAACATACCCCATGAGATTGACGCGTAGGTGGATGCTGAGCTCGACGAAGAGCTCGTACATCTGGCCAACGTCGGCGGCATTACCGTGCGAATAGAGCACGGTGGATTTCGCCGTGGGGTGCCGCACGTACATGGCCACGATCTCGTTGCCGCGCCGGTTCGGGAACCGGAGAACCTCCACGTTCTCGCGGTGCGGGAATGGTTCCATCAGTAGAAGCCCCGTCGCCTCCTCCTTCACCAGCTTGTACGACGCCGGAGATGGAGGGAAGAACGCCAGCTTCGCCGCCATTGAAGAAGTCACGCCACCCATCTTCTTCTTCTTCTTCTTCACTCTTCAGTGTGGTTGGCTACTTTGTTCACATTCACTTTTTTTTTTTTGGTGTGAATGAAAATGAATGTGAAGTGAACCTCAACCTCAAACTCTTACTCTTGCTTCTCGGCTTTTTATTTTTATTATAAAATTAGTATTAATTAATTTTGGATTTGTTTGGGGGGAAAATAATAGTAGTCTTTTTATTTCGCAGTCTTTCTTATCATTCTCCGTTCCCATTCCTATTCCTATTCTTATTCCTATCTATCTATCTATTATTAGTTGTCTCTTCTTCCACGTGTTGTCCTTTTGGCCTGGTGTTTTTCCTCCTTACCTTGTGGTCTTTTTTTTTTTTTTTTTCCTTTCCAACGTCATCCCCTTCCTTGCTCTTTCCAGGAATTAACCTTTTTTTTTTTTTTTTTTTAACTATGAAAAAATACAACAATTTCGTAAATAAGTAAAATAATGAAATTCTCTTTTTAGTAAAGTTTTAGTTTCTTCAAAAGGAAATGGTCAACATGTTTTAGGATTTAATATGATTTTAGTTTAAGGTACTCACCGGATCAAATTAATATACTAATAATATTTACGCTTAATTGTTCAAATTATATAAAATTCATCAATTTAATCATTTATTCAATTATTTACACTTATTTTACTAAGTATATATTTTATTTTTTGAATTTTCTAAGGAAGTATATTTAATAAAAGAAGAGTGTAAATAATAAAATCTGAAGAAGTGATATATTTAAGATAATTTGAGGATGAAATTAAAATTTTTTTATGACTTGAGGATCAAATTTAACAATTAATTAAAATTTGATGACTTTTAATTAAATCAAGATTTAATTACTCAGCTGATTAATTACACTTCCCCTTCATTGCTCTTATAATTAAAAAAAATGTTTTTTTAATACTTAAAAACATTTTATATTAATCTTTACACATATCATTTTTAATCTCTTTTAATTTTTGTTGTAGAGACTAAGAGAATAAAAAAAACTTTTGTGGATACTAAAAAAGATTAAAATTATATACATAGGAACAAAAATAAGATGTATTTTAAGTATGGAGACTAAAAGATATTTTTTTGTACAATAACAACTTAATTGTTACCTATGCTATTCTATCACTATATAAGGAATCACATAATAACTTCAACTCTTCAAGTGTATTTCAAACCTTATTTACTCACCTCTTACACATCGATCTCATTCAATTATTTACTTTTGTAGTAAGGATCTCTCCTCTTAAATCATTATCAATAACATAATCATCTAGTAAAAAACAGTAATATCTGCATGGTGTGTTGCGTAAGTGTTAGTGTTAATGATCCAGAATTAAAATGGCAAACGAATTTGTACAATAATGGTGATGGTTAATTATTTGTTTGGGTGGAGACCAGTGGAGCACATAGAAGAGAATGAATGAGTGAGAGTAGGGGAGAGGAAATTAAAGGGAAGGAAGGAAGAGTAAAAAAACAAAAAAGTAGAAAGAGTATCAATTAGTTAAATGATTTTGTGGAGCAACAACAGGTTGTCCCATGTTGATGTCAAACTCAGGCATGCTTCTCCATGATTTCCCCCCTCCCAACCCCTTTCGGCATCATCGTGTGTGTATTTTTTAGGACCAATAATAATGGGTCCGAATCCCTTTCCTTTGACATTGCCACAGGAATGTTCTGTTTATACCCACAGTACTAGTACCATTACCAATCTCATGTAACATAATAACATAACATGTTACTTCACCAAACCATTAATTCTTCATCCTACTTATATAGACCGTGTAAAGTGTAAGTTTTACATTGTCAAACAAAGATGACTTTTATTTATATTTATAATAAATTAATTAAAATTATTTTAAAAGTTATTTATAAAAAGAAAAGAAAAGGTTTGTGTAAACTGTATCAATTTTAAATTCATGTAGTATACTATAACGTGACTTTCTTTCTTTTTGTCTGTTTATTTATTTAATTAAATTAAGAAGAATCTTTTTGTAAGGGAATTTTTCAACAAAGAACCTCGTTTAGGGTAAATCATGGTCCATAAACGGCTCTATTGTCTTCAGCCTCAGTATCCGAAGTCTCAAGGTTCGGACGCTGGGCCCCACCTTGCTGGGAACATTATGCCATGTTTAGGCTGTCAACTCAAAAACATACAACCGAGCAATCGAAGCATCGTATTCCCACGCAGAATTATATAAAATCAATCGAAATAGTATAAAACTTTTTAAATACTGTAGTAGTACAATCCAGCAAAAAAGAAGAAGGGTAGTAGTACATGATTCGGTAATTTTTATGTGTAAGATAAGGCTCACGATTAAGTATTTTATACTCACATGATTTACTTAACCAAAATTTCAATATTCGATCTTTGATCATGAACAAAAATTCTTCTAACAATTAGACTAACATATTATTTATTAATATTTGTTGATTAAAAAAAAAACACTCACAATAACACAAACGGCCTAATCTTTTGTCCGGTGGATTAAAAATACAGGTGGCATGAGAAAAGAAAAACTGAGATATGCATTTATTTTAATGTATGGTACTGGAAATAACACACTTAATTTGTTTGATAGAGGTATGGTATGCATTTATTTTAACGTGCTGCTGGAAATAACGCAGTTAATGCTTTTGGTAGAGAGAGATACGTGGTGACTATGGGAAGAAAATGGATAGGACATGGGTAAGGTACTATAATATACGTTTTTATATTCATATTTAAAAAAGTATCTATCTTTAATTTCATATTTATGCGGATAGTAATTTCAATCTCTTCATATTCTTACGGTACCTATATATCTATATCTAGGAATAGATTTAGGAATTTAGGTGGGGGGTGGATTTTTTTTTACAAAAATTGAAGATAAAATTTTGAAAAAAAATATTTAATGTAAAATTTATAAAACAAAAAATGGGTACAAAATTTATCAAATTTTTAATTGGAAGTAAAATCTACAATCATATAATGTAAGAATAAAATGATAGAGTAAAATTTGTAAGATTTAAAAATATTATAGGTGAAAAGTAATAAATTAATTGTTAAAAATAAAATTTGCCAAAAATAATAAAAATATAATGAAACTAAATATTTACTAGATATAAAACTAAGATATAATATACTAATGAAAAAAATTAAATAAATACTAATTTAAAATTTTATTTTTTAATAATTTATTTTTATTAATATTTTTAATATATATATATATATATATATATATATATATATAAAATTGAAAATCATAAAAAAAAACTCATTTTAAACAAAAACTCTAATTAGACAAGAAAAACTAATATATTTTTTAAATTAATTAATTTATAATTATATATTAAAAATTAAAAATAAAACACAAATAAATATAATATATTGATTTTATCATTTGAATCAATTTCTCCGTATTTTATAATTTCTCCGTATTTTACAAATGCTTATCTCTATAGTTTTTATATTACTTTAAACCATTAATACAAATAGAAATTAAAACTACAATAGAATATTAAAATTAACATATAAAAAGAATAATTAAAATAAACAAATAAATAATTAAAAAATTTTAATTGAATAATGTAAATAATAAAATTATAATTATATTAATTAATATGTATATATATATAAGGTAAGGTGTGGGGTGGGACGAAATGAATATTATAATATCCGTACCCGTACTCACTTTTGTGAGATTTTATGAGTAAATACTCGTCCTATTTTCATATCCAATGTGCAAATTATTACCTTAAGTGTATATAAATATTTTTGTAAATATCAATATAATTTGGATCCATTTTACCATTCTTACATAAAACACAATAAATGGTATGGTGTAAAGAGTAAAGGCACGCTCAATGAATGTAATGTACTGTGTGGAGCTATATCAATGTTTAGTTGCAGTTGCAGTCGCAGTCAGTTGCATTGATCGATCGCAGTAACTCAAGTAAGATAACGAATGGGGGCTACACTTTTTGGCTTTTGCAAACAAAAGAGGCTTTGCGTGAGATGTGTAAGCATTGATGTTTATGACAAGGCTCATGCAGAGAGTGAAAGTGAAAATATCAGTACCACGTGTCGATTTATCTTGATCTTTTTTATTCAGTTGATTAATTAGCTTATACATAAACTAAAATTCAAATTTTGGAAAAGTTAACGTGAGATAATTTTTATATAAATTAATTTTAATTTTTGGATAAGTAACTTTGGTATAGATTTTTTAATTAAACTGAAACAATTCTATGCACCCTAGCTGATTCGCGTGCTTGATCTATAAAGTAGGATCAGAAATTTCAAGATTTATATTATAAAAGCGCGTAAAATACTTTATGAGACCAGCCTCTTATCAATTGATGTGATATTCTAAAAAATTCAAAAGCTAGAACCTAGAAAGTTAACAAATACTAACAGTACTCAAATAAAAGGGTAAAATAATCACAAATAATCGTTGGTGTGATTGGATGACAGAGTTATGTTCTTCTTAAATAAACTTATATTAGGTAATGTTTAATTAATGAGAGTTATGTTACAACTAAATTTAGACGGAAGCGGTTGAATATCAAATATCAAAGTCCCTTAGATGATAGAGCGAGAGTTCTGAGTGTGACTATATAGAACCCATCCCCACATTCAACAATAAATTGAGTTGACCTATGGTTTGAAGTTTAGGTTAAGGTTTAATTTGAGCTATACATATATCCCCTAACCAGTGACCACATTCACATGGGTCCATTAATTAATTTCTTTGAAACAATAGTCTATTTTTTTCTGTGAAAGAAACCACTCCGGAATCGAAAATATATATAGTCCTGGTCATGATGTTGCACGTGAAACCCATTACGATGAAGCAAAGAATCTGGTCCTTTATCCTTAACTCAGGTCTCCTGGGCCATGCATGCTCTTCTTTTTCTTCCAAACTATATATGAGATCAGTCTACGTACATATACAATATTAATGTACCATAAAAAGACATTTTAGATCTTTGGTTACATCAAATGATCAAAATGTAGCCCCAACCACACAACACACATTTTAGATCAATAATTGATTAACACTGTGTATGACAAATCCGAATTGAGGGATCATAAGGAAAAGAGCAATGAATGAAGAAGAGAGAGTCATTGAATGACCGATGAGCTAGCTAGCTGTATCCAAATACCTAATAAGCACTAAAAGTCTAAAACTATCTGTAATAGTATTCTCTTCTCTCTAGTACCGTGTTTGTGAAAATTGTAGGATAAAAAGAAGAAGCTTTTGACGTGACGCTGAACCTTTTCTAAAATAAAACTTTCTAAACTTTCTAAATTCTAACTACATCTCCAAGTACAGAACACACATTTTAGTTCACATGAAGTACCAGCTGACCCAAAAAGGAAAAAAAGAAAATCACAGGAAGTACCTGACAAAAAAAAATCGAGAAAAAATTGCTTAAATAAAAATATCCCATGTCTATAATTAATAACACAAATTTTCATTCGTTGAAGGGTCAACTCTGAGCAATGAAACTGAAAGGATCCATCAAAGAAGAGAAACTTCTAAATTCATTGCAAGCTACATATGTATCCAATATATATCTAATATGAATATTTATCTGTAATTTATTGCAAGTTGCATGTATCCCATATATCTAATATGCACCAAACATTATATATAATTAAAACTTATAATATTTGATCATATCTGGTCGAACAAGCGTCTTATAGTATTGAAAATGTTGACGATGGTGGGTTCGCCTTCTTGTGTTGGTTTCGTATGGTGGCACAATCGTGACCGTTGAGGAGCGCGTGAGAATCTTTAGGCCTAAACGTGCGGCTGACGTAGAGCTGAACCTTATGGTCGTTGTCTCGAAAGATGTTACAGAGGGCACCCAAGTAGCCCAACGGCAATTCCCCTGTTTGCTGCAGGGAGTGGCTAATGGCACGAAACGTGTCTTTGCAAACGATGCGACTCAAATCGAAGCCCCAACGAGACCCCGAACCCGCCGCGGGTGGTGGCGGAGAAGGCGGTGGATTCAGTAGCAGCCTCAGGCAGCGTTCTTCTACGGTGCTGCTGACGACGGCACTACCTGTCGCGGATATCAGAGGCAAAAGAAGCATCATGATGAGAACAACGATTGTTCGTGATGAAGAAGACATTGTGGTGTGGGAAGAAGACCGCAAACAGTTGCTACTATTTATTTGCTAACCTCGTAGAATGTCCAATGAAAGTTGCAAGATCCCCCTTTTGAATGCGTACAGATTGGTAACTTCTCTTCTTGTTCATTTCCGTTTTGGTCAGTTGGGTGTTTGTTTCCTGCGTGTGATCTGTGATGCATTGCACGTTTCTCGATTTTGTTTTGTGTTAGTTTTTTTTATTTTATAAACAAATGTTAGAGCTAAGCATAAAATTCTCTTTTGGATTTATCTGTTTTCTTGTTTGGTTAAAATACATTATTTATCAATTGAATACAGATTTTTTTGGACATTCAATGCTACCTGACACTTTGATAGATAATTGTAAATATGATAATTAATATGATTTCATCCGAAGAAAACTATAGAAAGAAGAAGAAAATGTCACGTAAATGTTTGTTACTTATGGAATGCTTAAAAATCAAAACTCTTAATCAATTTTGCCATCGATATCCAATTGGGTTTATTATTATTGTTGTTTTCATTTTATTGATTTTGAGCGGAAAGGGTCAAACAATAACATGAATATCCACGTTGTGTTTCGGGGTTTTGACAAAAGTTAGTCCCTCGTATCGGTCAAGAAGAACACACGGTATATGGGGAGTATATGTTTGAAAAGTATTTTCAAGGTAAAGAGGGTAGTTGTAGAAGGAAAAAAATAAATATAAAGAGGGGGTGTACAAGTAATCCGGGAGAGTATAAATGTCAATTGCATTAGACTACATATATGATATATACCAGACTACTAGCCCATCTTGTAAATCTTCTATTACATCAAGATATAGTAGGCCCAAGCACTGAAGCACAGAACACATTTAGTTTTATCACATGAAGTACTTAGACTCCAAAAATCGAGAAAGATCACTGGAAATACATGGAAAGAAAAGATTATAGAACGTTAATTATATAGATTAGACTAAAATATATAAATTAGATTATAATCATATATTAAGATATTTATAAGGACGAAAAATAACTGAAAAGAGAAAAGTCATGATTAAATGAAAACACCTTACATTAAAAAAAGAAAAAGAAAAAAGAATAACAATTGATTAACACCCTGTTTGGAATGAATCTGAAAAATAATAAATTTAAAAGGAACTGATAGTTGTTGTATCTCCAACAGCAGTTTCGAGTGTGTCTCTGACGGTGAGACAAGAGCGACCGGCGATGATTTGGCGAGCATCGCGGTTCTTTAGGGCGGCAGTGACGTAAAACTGAATCCTCCGGTCATTGTTGTGGAAGATGTCGCAGAGAGCAAGCAAGTAACCAAAAGGCAATTTCCCCGTTGAGTCCAGAAACTTCGTAACGGAATCGAAGGTGTCTTTGCAAACCACGCGACTCAGATCCAACGCCGGACGAAGCCTCGAATCCGGGGGCGGTAGAGAAGTGAGAGAAGGGGGTTTCAGTTTCAGCTTCAAGCAGTAGTACTCTATCGGGTTCGGCCTGAGTGTCTCCGCGCACGTGCGTGTCACTGGCCATGCCGCGACTGCAGTAGTAGTTGTCATCAGAAGCATCACAACAAGTATCATTCTCTTTGTTCGTGATGAACAAGACATTGCGGTGTGGGAACAAGATCACAGTTTCAGAATGGAGTGTACTCAGATACGTAACTTGTCTTCATATTAATATATAAATTTGAATGCCTTTTTTCAGCAGATTTTCTTAATCTCTTATCTTCTTCTATCTTTTTTAATACTATCTTTCTAACTTGATTTTCAAAGATTAAAGATAACGCTATATTATAATTTTTAAATATGATTTATATATTTATAAATATTTGTTGATTATAAATGATTGTTGTATAAAATAATTATTTATTTTGTGCGATACACATAATGAAATACTATTTTTCATTATGGCGAGTTAGATTAACTTTCATACTGTGATGCATTGCATTGCGCATTTGTCAATTTCTTGAGTTTGATGAGGGATAAGTTTTTAGTTTTCAATTAAGTTGAGAGTTTTAATTTTCTATATTTGTAATCTATGTTAAGAAAAGAAAATTATGAAGAAATAATGTTTTTCGAAAATGTTTGTAGCCAGATTATCTAATTATTCCGACGAGGATTTTTTTTTTAAATTATAGGTAAATACTATATTATCAATTTTCTATAAAATATCCCCACTTCAGTTTTATCTTTATCTATCCAACAACTGATATCCATTTGTTAAATATTGTAGTACCTGTACATGTGATTAATTTGATCTTTCTTTAATTTTGAAATTTGTAAACAAAATCCTTATCTTTATATATGTTTTTAAAAGGCAGATATCCAACAACTTTATTATCTATTTAAGTTTATCTCATAATTTATTATTTTATTCTTTTGTATTATTTTGTAATTGTTAAAGAATTTTAACAATTATTATATTAACCACCAACAATTAAACGTTATATTCATCCTATACAATCATATCTTTTCTAATTATTATACATATTTTATTCATATTTACACATAGTTGCCTATCACCATCACTATTGTTGTTATCACCAACATGGTCACTATCGTGGTTTTTGCCACCAATATAGTCGTCATTGTCATTTTTGCTACTATCATCATAGTCGTCGTTTCTGTTGTTGCCACCACTACCACTATCATAGTGGTGGTGGTAACAACAACGGGACGACGACTATGATGGTGGCTTTGACGGTGGCCTTATTAGTAGTGGCGACGGTGGTCATGGTGATGGCGGCGTCGCGATAGTAATGGCGACCATGATGATGGTGGTAGTGGTGACAGCGGTCATGGTGATAGAGACAACTGTGTGTGAATGTAAATGAAACATGCACAATAATTAAGAGAGATATGATTGTATATGATGAAGATCACATTTAATTTTAATTCAAAATTATATCTGGATCATTAATATTTAATCAATTACTATTATTTAAACTTCTCATAATAAACATGCTTCTCACTTGAAGAAGAAACTCAATATAATAATCTGTATTTGAATAATAAAGATGACTGCTTTGGAATACAAGACATTTAAGACTTGGACCAGCCATGACTAAAATCCAAAAAGATAATAAGATCACTAGAAATAGTTACTAAGGAAAAGATTTTTGGCCATACCACGACGTATATTAATA
This sequence comes from Amphicarpaea edgeworthii, assembly GCA_014843725.1. Classification (NCBI taxonomy): domain Eukaryota; kingdom Viridiplantae; phylum Streptophyta; class Magnoliopsida; order Fabales; family Fabaceae; genus Amphicarpaea; species Amphicarpaea edgeworthii. Next base: position 7,216,541 of record CM026328.1, read on the forward strand.
AAGTTTTATTTTAGCTACCCTCCCAAAAACAACTAGTAGATTGGAATAACTTTTTATCAAGGGATTCCTCTGAAGAAATCAATGGCCCACACCTCTGTCTTCAAAACACGACAAAGGCTACACTTACTTTAAATGCTTTTGAATTATAGCTTCGAATTTGTTTAAGAAATCCATATTTGAATTGGATTCCAATAAAACTATAATTTATAATTTTGGCATTCGCTTAAGGCTACAAATAGGTGAGTTAGGGAAGTTGAGGGACACAACTCTCTTAGGACTTGAATTCTACCTTTTATAACATCTAAAAACTCTCTCTTTGTAAGTTTTTCAATAAAATGCATTAATTAAATATTTGCTTTCTATTTGCTTCCTCCTTCTGTGATATCTAGTATTTCAATAAAATACACTTTTTAAATATTTGCTTTCTATTTGCCTCCTCCTTTTGCAATATATGATAGGTATTTAAATATGAAGCTCTTTTAAATTTTTATAGTAATTTTCTCAATAATTTGTTAATTCTTACTAAGAAAAGGTCACAAAGAACCAATTTCTCTTTTCTTTATTCTTTTTACTAAGGAGTTTTTTCTTTAATGAATCTTTATCTATTTAGAAAGAACTTTGAGTAGATTGAAGATTAGTTTTTTCAAGTGTTTGGACTTTTCAATTCTTGAAGGTCTAATTTTATTGATTTAATTTCTCTTTTAAACCTTTTATTTCTGTAGATCTTGTATAATAACATTTTATTTTGATTTTAAGCTTGTTTTAATATTTTTGCGAAGTCATAACCCTGAAAATTATTCTAGTTCTTACCATTTCCTTCTTCTTTCTACTCTAAAAGCATATATATATATATATATATATATATATATATATATATATATATGACAAAAAATTAAATTAATAGTTAGTGTTTATAATTTTATATATTAATAAATAAGCCTCACAAATCACAAAAAAATCATAATTAATGAACAATGGTGTAGTAAAGAATATGAATGGATGAAATGTGTAGTATGTACAATATAAATTGTAAAATTGTGAATAGAAGAGAAGTATATAGTCTTTTTTTTAGTGGATGTTTTTAAAAGATATATTTTTTTAATTAAATCCTAAATCTTAATATTAAAAAATCTTTTTTTTAAATGTTTGTTTGCAATGTGTCCAACTAAATGGGTGTGTCCACTCTTAAAAGAAATAAATAGATTTGAATATAGCAAAACAATGTTTGACACAATGTCCACGATATGTCAACGGAGTATGAGTGTCAGATATGTGTTGATATCGTGACATGACATATGGTAGAGATGTCTGTGCTACATAGTATCAAATTACTTGCTAAATGAAATATTGAATTGGTTGTTAAATCTTTTAGAGCAGTTTGAAGCAAAACTTGAGAAGTTACTGTCACCGAAGTAGTAGTGAAGCATCAAATTCTCTGATCCCCATCAGCAGCTGTTGCTTGAATTTGAGAAGCATATTGAAGGTTCCAAAGAACATCCTCAATAGGTGGTCGGCTCCATGACTCAAGATATACATTTGTTTGTTATGGAAATCACAGCTAATAAAGATTCTTTGGAGCATGTAACTCGCACAACTGGGTCCACAATCTGTTTCCAACCAACCTCACCATTGAAAGATGCCTGCAAAATGGAGTTAAATTAACAACTACTACCTTAGTAAAAAATATATATAAAAAATTTATGAGGGATGCGCTATGTTCTTTTTCTTTTCTTTAATATTGAAAGTGCAAGCACTTGAGTAGGAGTAGAGGATTGGTGACCTATTAGAAGTATGAACATCTAACAACATCATCACAAATCCATGTTTTAATTTAGGACTTGAACTGATGTTAATTAAGCTACAGCTTGTTGGTGGATGCTGACATTCTTACAAAGAATGATAACGATAAAAAGTCTAGTGAGTGTTTGGTTCAATTTATTTTGAATATATAATCCTTGTCAACTTTGTTAAAACCTAGTAGTAATAAAAAAAAATATGTTATATATTTTTTGATGCCAATAAAAAAATAAAAATATACACATAATTAAAATATATTTATTTTAAATGATTAAATTTACTAAAAAGTTTTATAAAAAATTTCAACGATTTTAGCTGTGTAAAATAAATTGGCTAGTTGTGTAAAAAAAAAGTTTTATTAAAATTATCTTAATAATATTTTTTTATTATTTTTATAAAGGAATAAAATATAATATATTTTATTATTATTTTTATGAAAAAAAAAGGAAGTAATATTGTTTAAAGAAATACCATGCTTATAAGCAACACATATTTATTATCTTACAAGCAAAATGCTTTGACTAAAGTTCCATGCAAGGCAAGCTAACACACATTTATTATCTAGTAATCATTTATTATTCCATGCCTTTTTACTCATGACTAAAGTTCCATGCAAGGCAAGCTAACACACATTTATTATCTAGTAATCATTTATTATTCCATGCCTTTTTACTCATGCAAGCTAACTTAAGTCATATTACCAACTCTAGGGTGAGTTTTGTAAAGAAGCAAGCAAATCATATAGCTCATAACTTAGCTAAAGCTTCAAGATTATATGCTGGCTCTCATGTATTTGATTATATTGCTTCTTGTATTCTCATTGACGTTATGAATGAAATGCTATAATTTGCTCCTTTTAAAGAAAAAAAAGAAGGCAAATGATTGACAAACATTATGCTTCCCTAACACCAATATTTAACAAACAACCCATTGTAAATGCTCTTAAAAAAGGTGTTGCTAGCATAGTTATATCTAACTGATCTGAGTTTTCTGTTGAGTCGAAAATGCATATAATTTGATTTGAATCGGTTTGACTTAGTGTTAAATCTATGATTTGATGGCTTGGCGAGTCATGCATATATATATTATTTATTTATTTATTTTTATATTTAAACAAAATTATTTATATAAAATAAATCAATTTATACCTCACAATTGATATTTAGATTTGTTTATCTTAAAATTGAAATGATAAAATTGTTGTCATATTTTATTTTAGCTTATTTTTCTTTACTTATATAGTTTATCTACAAATAAAACTTCTACGTTTTGGGTCTTTATAAAAAAAAAATTGTTTTAGATCCCTGTTATCTTTTCCCTATTTTAATTTAGAAACCATTATTAGTTTAGGTTGTCACTGTGGAAGGTGGTTGTTGTTGCATGAACGGTGGGCAACGATTTGACCCTCCACAAAAACGACGTAAAGTTCTAGTCTCTTCTCCTTTTCAAGTTTGCAACAGATGCAGAGAAGAAGAGAGAACTTCATTGTGTTTCACGGAAAGGGTTTTTAAATTAAAATAGAGGAAAAATAACGAGACCCAAAACAAAATAAATAAATTATAAGTACCCAAAACATAAAAAAAAAGTTTTATAAAAACCCAAAGTAAAAAAGAATATTTTATAAGAACCCAAAACTTATTTAAACCTACGTTTTTAAATTACATGTTTGGTGTGTTTGTTGGTATATGTTGATTTTTGAACCACATTTTCAAAATTCAATATTGAATTTTGTGACTCATTGAGTCGACCCCTAACTCAATGATCCAATACTCCAATCAAGTTTGATAATTATAGGTGACAAAATGGGTCAGTCAGTTAGTCTGACTTGGTCCAAACAATCAAATTGGACTAATCCATGTCATATTCGTATAGACTTTATTTCTTAGGTTTAACCCAATCCTCTATTGGGTCATACACTATTTCAAAAATTAAAAATAAATATTAAAAACAAATTTTTAATTAAAAAAAATATGATTAAATTCAAATTATATATAATAATAAGTATTTACATTCAAGTTTTAAACTATTATTATAAAATTCATCGAATTAAAAATAACTTACAAAATTTCTCTAAATCTCTAAATAATAAAATAAAGCTCCTGTATAGCAGCAAAACGGCAGCAGCAGCAGCATTAATGCCTACCGAGATAGTTTGGTTTTCAACATCTTTGAGCAACGCACGATCTTGTCATTCTCATGGCCATCAATTTCATTTGTCTGCAATAACAAGAGTGTTTTATTTTATTTTTTTGCTTTTTAAGTTCCTGAAGCTATCAGCCAATTATTGTGTTTTTGCATCACATGGTCCATCTCGTGGGTAATTGCTTCCACCATTCTGCTTGATTTGGTTAATGCCTTCCAACAGCTGCAATAGTTGAAGAAAAAAAAAAAAAAAGTTGATGCATGGTAATAATAACATGATTAAAAAAAGAAAAGAAAAAAAGACTAGTGATCATTTATCCTACAACAATTGCCTTGCTGTTTTACACCGGGTGGCGTGTCTTTCAACCTTTTGGGTTGATTACCCGGTCGACTACCCAAGACACCGCTGGCATAGGTTCTTATGTATTCTTCGTCGGTGACGTCTGAAAACTCGTTTAGTCTCAGGGTGCAAAACCTATCCATCTTATTTTCTGTGTGGATGAAAATACCATTTTCTTTGAACACGTTAAACCGCTCGTTCTTGTTCTTGTCGTCGAGGCTCAGCGAACGGTGGCTCCTCCATCTCTCGTACAAGTCCCAATAATTTCGTCGTGGGATGGCTTGTTTGTGGATAGGAGAGCACGAGGTAGTTGAGTGGCGGGATTCGAGGGTTTTTGTCGGTGGCCATGAGAGATGCGCGAAGGAGAAGAGAGGAGAAAGGGGGAATCGAGCTCGAAAGGCGAAGGAATCGCATCATGGAGGAAGCAGGAGTAGGTTTGGGCGGACGCAAGCAGCGTAAGGAGAAAGGTGGAAGAAGAGCAGCGCAAGGTAGGTTTGGGGGCTTGGAAGAAGACGAAGGAGGATTTGGAGTATTGGAAGTGGTGGTGGCGGTTGCGGTGTTACCCCCAAATTCTTTTTCTATTCTTTTTATTTTTTTTCTTCATTTGTTGGGCCTTAATTTAAGGATGTCAAAAATAACTTCTCATTTATTTTTATATGTAACAAAAAATATAGTATAATAAATTAAAAATCACAGTAACAAAAATATAATAAACTATTTACACTATAAAATATAATATAATAAACTAAATAATAATTTTAGATTAAAACAACATAATATATGATATAATAAATTAAAGACTAAGAGTCATAAAAAAGTATGTTATATATAGTATGTTTAATAAAAAAAAATGCCTGTTCTAATATATAAATAACTCAAATTTATGCTTCTTTTTTCAAAGCAATACTCAGTTGTTTCTATTCTGATTCCATTATCTAAAGACTCAATTACCTAAATTAATTCTGCTTAGAACTCAGAGTGCATAAGTTTATTCACAGAAAACTCAGAGGACTACAAATAACCTTATAATAATAACAATAATAGAAACAATACTATACAAATAAAAGATTCAAAGTACTTGCTAGATGAAAATTGACCAAATTGGTGTATGCAGCCAATTATAATTCCTACCCTTTTAAGAAATCCAAAAGATGAAATGTTGAATTGGTTGTTAAATCTTTTGGAGCAATTTGAAGCAAAACTTGAGAAGTTAGTGTCACTGAAGTAGTAGTGGAGCATCAAATTCTCTGATCCCCATCAGCAGCTGTGCCTGAATTTGAGAAGCACACTGAAGGTTCCAAAGAACATCCTTAATGGGTGGTCGACTCCATATGACTCAGAAGATATACATTTGTTTGTTATGGAAATCACAACTAATAGAGATTCTTTGGAGCAAGTAGCTTGCACAACTGGATCCACAATCTGTTTCCAACCATCCTCTGTTGAAAGATGCAAAATGGAGTTAAATTAAAATGGAGTTAAAAATGCCTATATACAAGTATATTTGGTTTAAAGTTAAAAATTATGTATAAGTTCTAATGTAAATCCAACTGATAAAAATAAAATAAAATAAAAATAAAGTTTTTATCCTTTGACAAAATTATTTTTGTCTTAAAAATATTTTTTCGTCTAAGAGTCAAACATGCACGTACCTTAATAAAAAAAAAATATATATATAAATTTTTTTATAAGGATGTTCTATGTTCTTTTTCTTTTCTATTGAAAGTGCAAGCACTTGAGTAGGAGTGGACGATAGCTGACCTATTAGAAGTATACATCTAACAACATCATCACAAACCTATGTTTTAATTTAGGACTTGAACTAATGCTAATTAAGCTACAAAGAATGATAAAAAGTCTCCGTGCATGTTTGGTTCAATTTATTTTGAATATATAATAGCTTGTCAACTCTATGATAAAGCTTTAAAAAAAAAATGCGATTATTTCTTGAGATGTAATCATTTCCAAACATTGTGCAAGACTTGTCTGGTATTGTAGATTTGTAGTGCATTAACAAGAACATCTTTTGTGTAATTGGAAGATACCATGTAATCTGAACATCTTTTGTGCATACCATTACACTTAGCACATGTGCTTCTCTTTTAGCTGATGCTGAAGGTCCAACAAGTGCCTCGAGTAGTATGAATCCAAAGCTATAAACATCATCCTCTAACATTTTCATTTTCCTGAAATTACACATGTTGCAAAAACCATAACACAAATAAACCTCAAGGAAGGATCCAAAAAATGATTTATCATCTACTAATGAAATTCTGCTAATTGTATCAGTAGTTGTGTACCAAGAATGTTGAGAGAGACAACATTGGATCTAGAAAAACTATCAAAAGAAAATAAAAACAAAGTCATGATATATGTGAATCCTTACCATGAATCAGGATTTTCTCCTTTTACCTACAAACCAGAAAAAGACAAGACATGATTAATCAGTGATGTGCTGCTAGACCAACAATATAGAGAGAAATGAAATGAAAAAAAAAAAACTTAAAAGGAAAGAAATCATACACCACAAGCATTAGTTTCTTCTGATATAATGGATAATCCATAGTCACTCAACTTCGCCATCCAATGTTCATTCCGCAAGACATTGTTGGTCTTAAGTCGATAGAAACCAGGTATCATGCCGGTGTGTAGGAAATGGACAGCCTTAGCAATGTTAATTAGTACTGACAATTGCTCCGATCAATTGAAAACCTTGCCAGGACTATCTCCTGAACATGCAATTTGATACATTTAAAATTAGTTCACAATATAAACTACTTCAGAAACTGAATTGGTGGGGACCAAAGATTTGCTTTCAACTTTCTAGGCTCTAATTTCTTATGTATATTGTATTTCAATTCGAGGGTCTGAGTGCAAGTTGGAAAACATCTACCTACTCATGCAAGCTTGTTTCACACTTTGAAAAGATTCCAAAGCAATTTTAAATTTCCAAGATCTTATTATCCATTCAGCTCAACTAGCACATGGCATTGAATGAAAACAAAAAACGAAAGCCAAAATGTTAAACCCCATTTCCCATTACACATCTACTACACTCTGCTAAATTACAAGTAGAATATTTTTATAATTCTTGTAAACTTCTGCATTTACCTGACAGAATAATTGCATTCATGTGAAACCACTACTTTAATACATAGTTTAACTGTTTATGGCTCGTACATTGATAATCAACACCCTTTTTTAATTATAAGAAGAAGTGTTGTTCGAGATATGGCAGATGAAATTCCTAATAAAAGTTTCAAAGTTACATATTTTAAGACAAGAATGGGTGGATTCAAATAAATGACTTATTTTAATCAATTGTGTGATGATGATACTACTTTAATGACTTGGGATTTTAGTAAACCATTAATAAAGTGAAAGAAACAGCATACTCTTACCATGGTATCCTTTGTTACTATTTACTTGTATGTTTGCTTAAGAGCTAAGATCTATAACCTCAGCAGTCATCCCGCTATGGGCTAAACCACTTAGCATTTTTAGTGTCAGCTGCTAGACACCGCTATTGGTAAAAAGCTAGTTAACTTGAGAAAAAATAACAAACCGGTATAATGCACTTCCATTCATAAGTTTGCTAAGGTTCAAAGAATACAAATCATCAAGAGTGATTTCTTGATCTTTAATCTCCATCATGCCAATCGTATCTCTTCCAACGGCCATGCAGGCATTAATACGTCCACAAGGCTTCACTACCTAAAAATTTGGAGGAAAATAAAAAACTCATTAAACAGTATATGGGTAAAAATAGGAGTAGTGTCATAAGTGTTAGATAATATTCAAGTTAATATTAGTTAGGGATAGTTTAGTATTTTGCCTATATATATAAATAGGTATTTCCCTTTATTGTACTGTTCTTTGGTATTACGTTAATCAAATCCTAATCCTTCTTTTCTTCTTCTCCATTTTACTGGATGTTCTATGTTAACATGGTATCAAGAGCAGGTTCGATTCACGCGGTTTGTTTATGTTGATTTCTTTATTTTAGGGCTTTCGTAATCTCAATTCTGTTTGCATTCGGTTTCGTTTTGGGGCTTCCGCAATCTCAGTTGTATACGTTTTTATTTTTGCAATTGCTGATTTGTTAGCCATTGGATTGAGCTGATTTTTGGAGACACTTTTCAGAAGACATAGGTATAAATTCTGTACGGTTAGATCACCCAGAAGAAGTTTATGGAGGAAGAAGAAGCGTTTGCAATTGACGGTCCTTCGTTTTGGGGCTTTCACAATCTCAACTCTATACGTTTTTATTTTTGCTATTACTTATTCGTTAACCGTTGGATTAGGCTGGTTTTTAGAGACAAGGTTTGGAAAACATATTTCTAAATTCTGTACGGTTAGATCATCCAGAGGAAGTCTTTGAAGGAAGAAGAAGCGTTCGTAATTAACAGTTTTGTTCATTCTTTGTTTTGGGACTTTTGTAAACTCAATCATTTTTGGGGCTTTCGCAATCTCAGCCCTATTTGCAAACACGAATGGAGAGTCATTGGAAATCATAGTGTCCAAAATTACTGAAGTCACAGTAGCAATCTCAATGGTGTCTTCCCTCTAATCAATCATCTAAATGGCATTTTAAAGCCCCCTCTTCTCATGTTGTGGTCCTTGGTGAGGATGTGTCTCAAGTACCTCAAGTAGTTGATTTTACAGAGCAGTTCTAAAAATTTTTGAATTCTCAGTCTCAGTCTCATGCCATGTCTGTCTCCTCTACCTTCTTCGAGTGTATCAAGTATATCTTTTTCCCTATGGATCCTTGATTCTGGAGCATCTCATCATATGTCATTTGATCTTAAGTCTTTTGTGTTTTTAAAATCTGTCTCCTCTATATCTGTCATGACTGTTGATGGCACCCCAATGCCATTAGCAGACACTAGGCACTGGATCTGTCTCTACCTCTACTTTGTCTTTTTCAAATGTTTACTATATTCCAAATCTTACTTTGAATCTCGTGTCTCTTGGTCAATTATGTGATTTAGGTTACTCAGTTTTGTTCTTTCCTACTCATTGTTTTGTGCAGGATTCTTAATCCGAGAGGATGATTAAGATAGGCCATAGACAAGGGGGATTATACATGTTGGATGAGCTGAAAGTTCCAAATGTTGTTGTTTCCACTGTTGACTTGTCATCTTTTCATTTGCAGTCTTCTCATTTAGTTTCTATTTATGGCATTCTCACCTTGGACATGTTTCTTCCTCTAGATTAAAATACTTGGCTTCTACTGGAGCTTTAGAAAAGTTGCAAACCAGTGATATTTCTGATTGTTGTAGTTGCAAACTTGTTAAATTTACTGCTTTGCCTTTTAATAGAAGTGTGTCAACTTCTAATGTACCTTTTGACTTGGTTCATTCTGATATATGGGGTCCATCACCGATTCTTACCAAAGGTGGATCTCGGTATTACGTTTTGTTTATTGATGATCATACTCATTTTTGTTGGGTTTACCTTATGAAACATTGTTCTAAATTTTTTTATATTTATTGTATGTTTTCCGCTTTGGTTAAAACTCAACATAATTCTATTATTAAATGTGTTCAATGTGATTTGGGTGGTGAGTACACTTCTAATAAATTCTTTGAATTGCTTGCTTCTGATGGTACTCTTCATCAAACCTCTTGTACAAATACTCCTCAACAAAATGGTGTTGCTGAAAGAAAACATCGCCATATTGTTGAAACAGCTTGTTCCCTTTTGTTGTCTGCCTCTATTCCTAGTGAATTTTGGGGTGAAGCGATTCTTACTGCTATTCATGTTATTAATAGAATCTCATCCTCTGTTACCTTAGTTTTGTCTCCTTTCCAAAAATTGTATGGTTATGTTCCTGATTATTCTTCTTTGAGGGTTTTTGGCTCCACTTGTTTTGTTTTTCGTCCTCACGTAGAACGCAGTAAATTGTCTTCTCGTTCCTCCATCTGTGTTTTTCTTGGTTATGGGATTGGTCAAAAGGGTTATCGTTGCTATGATCCTACAACCTATAAACTATATGTTTCCCGTCATGTTGTTTTTTTTTAACACATACCTTTTTATTCTCTCTCTTCTAAGCCTCACACCCATAAAATGTCTGATCTTACTTTCCTTGATCCATTTCCCATGGATGGTGGTGACTCCTATGAATTTGATGACAGTTGCAGGGCTGACACTACTCCTTTTGCAGATCCACATGTCCCCACGGCTACCCAAAAAACCTCCTGTAGTTGTTGATCCTCCTTCTCCTCATTATCCTACTTGCAATCGTAAGTCTACTCAACTACCTGGCTTTGTTTATTCCACATATTCTCTTGCTTTTTCTTCTTTTCTAACCTCCATTCATAGTTTGTTTGAGCCTTCATCGTATAAAGAGGCTATTCTTGATCCCCTTTGGCAACATGCTATGTCAGAGGAACTTTCTGCTCTACACAAAACATCTACTTGGGACTTAGTACCTCTTCTACTAGAGAAACATGCTATTAGGTCTAGGTGGGTTTACAAAATTAAAACGAAGTCTGATGGGTCAGTTGAGTGTTACAAAGCTTGTCTAGTTGTTAAAGGTTTCTCGCAGAAATATGGTATGGATTATAAAGAAACTTTTGCTCCGGTTGTCAAGATGACTACCATTTGTACCCTCATTGCAGTGGCCTCCATTCGCTAGTGGCATATTTTTTAGATGGATGTTAAAAATGCATTCTTAAATGGTGATCTCCAAGTGGAGGTCTACATGGTGCCACCACCGAGAGTTTCTCATAATCAAGGGGAGGTGTGTAAGTTAAAGAAGACTCTCTATGGTCTCAAACAAGCTCCACGGGCTTGGTTTGAGAAGTTCTCCACCGTGCTTACATCTCTTGGCTTTTACTCTAGTGACTATGATTTTGCGTTGTTTGTGAAAACCTTCTTTCATGATTGTATTGTACTTTCATTAATGTTGATGGGATTGCAGAGTTAAAACTATAATTAACAAAACAATTTAAGATGAAGGACTTAGTGTATCTTCGTTATTTTCTGGGAATTGAAGTTGCCTACTCTCGTAAAGGTTATCTTCTTTCTCAATCTAAGTATATTGTCAACATTCTTGAACAAGCTCATCTTACTGACACTAGAGTAGCAAACACTCATCCTGAGTTTAATGCAAAATATGTTTCCTTTAATGGTGTTCCTTTACCTGATCCTACATTATATCATGCATTGGTTGGAAACTTGGTATATCTCATTATCATTAGACCTGATATTGCCTATGTTGTGCATGTTGTTAGTCAATTTGTTATTTCTTCGACTATAGTACATTGAGGAGCTGTTCTTCGTATTCTCAGATATCTTCATGGCACTCAATTCCAGAGTCTTCTATTTCCTTCATCCTCCTCCTTGAAGCTGCGTGCTTACTCTGATGCTGATTGGACTAGTGATCCCATTGACCGTAAGTCGACCACAAGTTTTTGTATCTTCCTAGGAGACTCACTTATCTCTTGGAAGAGCAAGAAACATGACATTGTCTCTCGGTCTTCTATAGAAGTTGAGTATCGTGCTATGACTTGTACCACTGCAGAGATTGTTTGGTTGCGTTGGCTACTTTCTGATATGAGTGTTTCTCTTTCTGGACCCATTCCTATGTTCTGTGATAACAAAAGTGTCATTCAAATCGCTCACAACTCGGTCTTTCATGAGTACACAAAGCATATTGAGATTGATTGTCATCACACTCGCCATTATTTTTTACATGACACCATTACTTTGCCTTTTGTCCCCTCTACTATGTAGATTGCTGACTTGTTTACAAAATCGCATTCTATTAAACATTTTCATTTTCTATCTAGCAAACTCTCTATGCTTCTCAATAATGCATCGTGAGTTTGAGGAGGGATGTTAAATAATATTCAAGTTAATATTAGTTAGGGGTAGTTTAGTATTTTGCCTATATATATAAATAGGTATTTCCCTTTATTGTATTGTACCTGTACTTTAGTATTACCTTAATGAAATCCTAGCCCTTCTTTTCTTCTTCTCCATTTTACCGGATGTTTTGTGTTAACAATAAGATGGTCCAAAAGTACAACTTTGAATGTCCAATTTAGCATTGGATTCCTTGGGCTTTCCTTCAAATTTGGTAAGTGTTTCACCATCATCAATAGACATGTTTGACGCTATATTCTTGGATATATCATCAATGTTGTTTTCTTCATCCTGACTCTTCAGTTTCTTCTCTTGCTGTACATGCTGGATTTATCTTCTTGTCGACAGCATCAGGACAATTTTGTTCATTTTTTTTTAACTGCAAAACCCATTTAATTAAGAAGCAATATAACATGCAGAACAGTCCATAGGATGAGCTTTAAAATGGGGAACAATTTTCATGAGCTTTAAATCCAATCTACCTTATCTTTAGTCGACTTTTCCTTTCTTAACTCCAGAGGATACCTATTACCTAAACAAGATTAAATAAGCTAATCAAGAAACATTAAATATGATAGTACACCTATGCTCTAAGTAGTATACGTAGAAAACGATCAATTACAAAGCAAAATGCAAAATTACAATGACTTGGAATCAAGAGTCAATGAAAAAATTTAGTTTATCAATGGAAACTTCATAATATGACATATTAAGCACAAATGAAATATGGGACTCACGGGCGTACCTACGTTGGTCCTTGGGGCCATGGCCTCCTTGATTTTTTGAAATTTTTTTTTATCGTATGTTCAAAGGGGGTGTATTAGGTAATTTTAGGGAATGCATTTAGTAATTTAAAGTGCATTTAATAAATTAAGAGATATATTTAGTAATTTCGTAATATATTAAATATTTTTTTCTTCCACTTATGCTTTAGAATTCTAATATTCATTTTTTTATGTTTTTAATTTTATAAAATATCTTATATAAATATTATATTTGACTAGATTTATTATTAATATTATATAATTTTTTTTAAAATTATTTTTCTCTAAATTATCAAATTAATATCATTCTTTTTTTTTTAAAGAAAATTTTATTGAAATATTAAATTTTAATTATCATACAATCAATTTTATCTTTAATTTTTTTAAATGATAAAATTAATAGTAATTTTATCTTTTTTTTTATATAGAAATCTTATGAAATTTATATTAATATTTTATTAACTTTAGTTATTATATAATTTTTTTTATCTTTTGATTTTTATCTAAATTATAAATCACCATGTTATTTCTTTTTAATGCTTTATAGTATCAAATTTGTTTATTATTGTATCCATTTTAACTTAATTTTTAAATTATAAAATCAATTAGTAATATTATTTTATTTTGCAAATAAATATTATCTAAATATTATATTTGATTAATTATTTTTATTATATATAATTAGCTATTTCTTGATCTAAAATTACAATTGTTAAATTTTATTTGTCTCACAAGCAAATGAATTTTTTTTTTCTCAAATTGTACATTGCATAAGACGTCATAGTTACGAGTTATCATAATCAGCAAGAGACAAAAGTTAAAAGACACCACCATATAAAACAAAGACATTTCTAATGTTTATATTTTAAATTTGACTTTACTTCACAATTAAGATGAAAAATGAATTCTTGTATGTTTGTTAGTGTACATTGAAAAGAAAATTATTGAAAAATTTAATATAGATTTAATTACAAACAATTTTCATAACATGTAAAAAAAGACGTTATGCATTTTGATTTTTTTTTCTTATTGATGCATTTTGATGTATTATTAATATAATTAATATTTTAGATCAATTTATAAATATTTTATATACAATTAATTAAATAATTTTTTTTAATTACCCTAATCCTTTATTTCTTGGTCCACTCCTTATGAGACTCACTAGCTATTGGTGTATAACTAAAAGCCATAAAGTTCATTCAAAAACAAGCTCATTCAAACATAAATCAAATCAATATAAAATTAATTTTAATCACATCAATTTTACAAAATCAATTTTATTCCAAATTAATATTTTCAAAAAAGCTCATCCAAACACCTGCTTACACTTGAGAAATTAGTGCAACTTGCCGGTTTTAGTTTTATTGTATGCACCAGAAGGGTACGAGATCTTAAAGGAATAAAGAACTAAATATACGCATTACTGTATGCCTGGTCTAGTATATAAAGTACCCCAAATCCAAGCAATACTCGTTTCCCATCTTATTCCATCATTTAAAGACTCAACTACCTAAGTCAATTCTACTTAAAATTTAAGATGCATGAGTTTATTCAAAAAAGTTTAGAGGACTACAAATAACCTTATAATAATAACAATAATAGAAGCAATACTATAAAGATCAAAGCTATGTAGCACGGACTGACGAACACAAACACAGGGTGCATAAGTTTATTTTTAACTAAAATAACTTTTTTTATTTTTTTTATTTTTGTGCATTAGGATATTTTAATAATTTAATATTTAATTAAACCTAAATCATTTCTCTCCTATTATAATCAATTATTTTCTCTATTCATAAAAAAAATCAATTATTTTTTTTCAAAATAAATTGTTATAAATGAAGAGAACAAAAATATATTAAATTACTATAATATCTTTAAAAAATTATTTTAAATAAAAAAAATAAAGATTATTTTAATATGATTGCTAATGTACTCACACTAGAGTGGACATTAATAGTTACTCTTTATCATTTTCATATATTAATATATAAACCTCATATAGTATAGAAAATATAAATGATGAAATTGTGAATAGAAGAAAAAAAAATAAAAAATATATATATATATATATATATATATATATATTTATTTATTTATTGGATATTAAATCTTATTTTTAAAAGATATATTTTCTTTAATTAAATCTTAAATTTTTAAGATAAAAAAAAATCTTTTTTTAATGTGAAAACCTGCTTGTTGAAATCCCTACCCGTACTTAAAAAAGAAACTATACCAACAATAATATCCCAAATCTGAAAGTAAAACCACATCCAAAGTTCATAAGTTCCAATAAGAAAAAAAGACTAAAATTACTCTATCAAACATGGCATGACAGAATGCTAGAAAAAATGCTTTGGTATACAAATAGACGAAGAACCAGAAATACACACGGTTTCGTCCGTGTGAACCGAAGAGGAGTAAGTAATAGCACAGCCTAAAGAAGTGTCCCGTGGTTTTATGGCAATGTGTTTCTCAAAACAAAATTTTGTTCTTATTTTCATATCTTTCCTTTTACACCTGCTTTTCCCATAACAATAACTCATGTCTGTTTTTCCCCTCTTTCCCTATTAGTCCTTGTACAAAAACAAGTATAAAGGAAAAATATAAAAAGTGAAGTGTATATTAATCATTGATACGAGTGTGATTTGTTTGTATAGATCACTTGTTATCTTCTACGGGAGATCATCCATCCTCAACTCAATATCAGAATGATAATCATGGATAGCAAAGTTCTCCATTTAAGTATTTAGAACTCAAACTCAAAAGAGTTAGTGTGATTTATTATATGGTATACAATGCATAACAAATTCTTGGTGTAAATGATAATGTATTCAATTTTTTTAATAAGGTTTTCGCTTAAATATTATGGATGAAAAAAAAAATGATTGTGAAAGTAAAATCTCATTAAAAGTGATAAGACAAATTCTTAGATTAATATTAAACATAGTAAAAATTAATAATTTTCAATAAATTATATTCAATAATATTAAAAATAAAAATAAAGATATTTTTATACGTAAATGTTAATTGACACCTAATAAATAAAAAATTTGATAAGATGTAAAAAAAATTAAATATAAAAATATCACTATTCTAAAAAATAAGTGTTATAAAAAAGAATTTTATATCCTAACAATAATTTTTTAAACAGTCCATCAATTCCTCTTATTATTTTTTATCTTTCACTTCCGACCCATCTTATCTTATGCATTTTTCTGTGACCAATGACTCTCTGCTTTGGTGGTAAGTTTCCTTTATGGCCCACACTTGTTTCAAACAAGAAACACATTTGGCCAAGCTTATAGTCCATGGATGTGTTGACGTTACAGACTAGATTTTAGACATAGCTCATCGCAGTGCTGAGAACAAAACAAAAAAATGTTCTTATTTTCATATCTTTCATTTCACACGTACTTACTTTTTCATGACAGAAACACATGTTTCTTTTTCCTCTCTTTCCCCATTAGTCCTTTACACGTAAAAACGCAAGTATAAAGGAAAAAAAAAGAGTGAAGTGTAGGACTAATATTATATGGTATGCATTATGTAATGCTTTTTTTTCTTCTATTTTTTGCATGGATAATTTTTTCTTATAGTTATTACTATATTCACGAACTTTAATTATCTTGGTGCCCTAAAGTTTTTTCCTATCTATATATAATATAATATAAATATTAAGAAGCGAAACTATATATTGACAAGTCAATTTAGTAATTTTTGACACATTGATAAATTTGTCTAGATGTTATGTCATTTTACATTCTTACTATTTCACACTCATTGACTTCTTACTTTTTTCCTCAATATTAAGTTGTAAGCTTTCTCTATATGGCTTATCTTAAATTCTTATTCCTTTAAAACTCTCCTTTCTCGTTAATGCACAATAACATTTTGCTAGTACATTTGCATTTTATAACATACATATTAAATTACTAATCTATAACTCTCCTCTCAAGTTCTTCATTCACGTGATCTAAAACTTATATGTTTATTTGTAATATCTCTCTCTTTCTATCTCTCTTTTTATTTACCTTGATTAATATATTGAAAATTTAAAAAAAAAAAAGGAAAAAAATAGTAATGTGTTAAAAATTTGAAAAAAAAAAAACAAGAATAATGCCTTTAAAATTTGAAAAAAAATATATATTAAAAAATAAGTTTAATTATGTTTCGTGTTGTATGGGTTATGATTTCATGTTTTATAATTTAGGGTTTCATATTTTAAGATTTAAGGTTTCATTGTTTAAGATTTAAAGCTCCATGATTTATTATTTAAGGTTTCATTTCATGGTTTAGGTTTGAGAGTGTCATGGTTTATGATTCAGGGTTTCGCTATTTAAGATTTAGGATTTAAGATTTCATGATTTATAATTTAGGGTTTCATAGCGTAGGATTTAGGGCTTCATTAGGACGTATTTTCACATTTCATGGTTTAAAGTTTAGGCCTTCATGGTTCAAGATTTAATGTTTCATTTCATAGTTTATGTTTGAGGGTTTCATGATTTATGATTTAAGGTTTAGGGTTATATTTCCCGATTCAAGATTTAAAGAAACCATAAATGATAAGTTTCACCTTAAATATTTAGGATTATATAAATAAAGCCATAAATTGAAACCTTATATATTTAGGATTTCATAAATAAAATCATAAATTAAAACCTTTAATATTAAGGGTTTCGTTAACCCTAAATATTTAGGGTTTCATGAAACCTTAAATATATATGGTTTCACAAATTAAACCTTAAATATTTATCATTTCATAAATTAAACCCTAAATTAAAAATTAAATATTTAAGATTTTAAAAAATAAAACCATAAATTGAACCCTTAAATGTTTAAGGTTTCATAAATGAAACCATAAATCAAAACACTAAAAAATTGAGGTTTCTTAAATGAAAACTTATTTACTGTTTCATAAATGAAAACCTAAATTGAAATCCTAATTATATATGATTTCATAAATAAAAGCCCAAATGACCTTTTTGGTTCTTCATCTTTTTTTTTTTTTTAGTTTGGTTCTTTATCTTTTATAAAATTTTATTTTAGTCTTTTATGTTTTAAAAAGGATTCAAAATAGTCATTTTGTTAGTATTAACTTAACAATGTTAATATAGTTTTCTTCAATAACTTAATACATTGGAAGTACGACATTAACTTTTACCATCGCCTCAACATCATCATCGAGAGCTATTTCTTAGTGAATTAATACCTCTTCGTGTTCCTCATCATTCACAAAGAATTATTGATGTGCATGATCTTGCATCTACAGGCTTCGGTATAATGCAAACTCATGCTTACGAAGATAAGCCTCACTGTGCACATGAGATAGTCAACAACACTACGAGTAAACATCACAAACGACCTTTGCAACACAAAAATGTTAAATTTATATTGATGAAAATACTATTTTGAATCTTTTTTAAAACACTAAAGACCAAAATGAACAAAATAAATAAGATAAAGGACCAAAAAGGTCATCTGGGCTTTCATAAATGAAGTTGTATTTATTTAAGCTTTTCATAAATGAAATCCTAAATCAAAACCCTAAATATTTAGGATTTCAAAAATAAAACCCTAAATATTTATTATTTTATTAAAGAAATCATAAATTGTACCCTAAATATTTATGATTTCAAAAATAACCCTACATCGAAACGGTAAATATTTTGGGTTTTGTAATTGAAACAATAAATTAAAACCCTAAATATTTAGGAATTTGTTAATGGAACCTTAAATATTTAGGGTTTCAAAAATAAAATCTTAAATTGAAACATTAAATATTTAGAAATTTATAAATGCAATCATATATCATAACTCTAAATAATTATGTTTTCATTAATGAAATCTTAAATATAAATGAAATCATAAATCATAACCCAAATGAATTATGATTTTATTTATAAAACCCTAAATTTCACCATAAATATTTTAGATTTCATAAATGAAATCCCAAATTCAAATTCAAATCCTAAATCCTAAATCCTAAATCCTAAACCACTAATGAAACTCTAGATTTCACATGTTAATGAAACCCTACATAGTGAGAGTTTCATAATTAAAAACCTAAATTAATATCTTAATTATTTAAGATTCATTATGGAAACTTTAAATTTCATCCTATATATTTAGGGTTTCATACAAAAATTTATAAATATTTAGGATTTCACAAATTTAAACCTTAATTATTTAAGGTTCAATAATAAAACCCTAAATATTTAGGATTTCAAAAATAAAACCTTAAATGAAAATTCTAAATATTTAGGGTTTTATAATTGAAAAATAAATCAAAATCATAAGTATTTAGGGTTTCATAAATGAAATCTTATGTATTTAGGATTTCATTAATGAAACCCAAAATTTCACACTAACTTAAAACCTAACTATTTAGGGTGTCAATTATAAAACTTTAAATATTTAGAATTTCATTAATAAAATCATAAATTAAACATTATATATTTAGTGTCATAAATTAAACCATAAATTGAATTCCTAAATATTTATGGATTCATAATTGAAAAATAAATCCAAACCTTAACTATTTAGAGTGTCATAAATGAAATATTATTTATTAAGGTTTTCATTAATGAAACCTTAAATTTCACAATAAATCAAAACCTAAATATTTAGGGTTTCATAAATAAAACTCTAAATATTTGAGATTTGATAAATTAAACCCTAAATACTTAGGGTTTGATAAATGAAACCATAAATGAAACCCCGAGATAATTATGTTTCATTTATGAAACCCTACTTGAAACCCTAAAACCAAAAGCATTAATCAAACCCCAAATATTTAGGGTTTCATTAATGAAATCATAAACTAAAAATCTAATTATTTAGGATTTCATAAATGAAACTTTAAATTTCACCATAAATACTTAGTGATTTATAAGTCAAGCATTAAATATTTAAGGTCTCAAAATTGAAACCCTATATATTTTAGGTTCATTAATGAAATCCTAAATTTCATCATAAATATTTAAAGTTTCATAAATAAAATCTTAAATTGAAACTATAAATATTTAAGGTTTCATAATTGAAATGATAAATCAAAACCCTGACTATATAGGGTTTCATAAATGAAACCTTATATGTCATACTAAATTAAAAACCTAATTATTTATGATTTCATAAATGAAACCTTAAATATTTAGGGTTATGTAAGTTAAACTTAAATATTTAAACTTATACAAATGAAACCCTAAATTTCACCATAAATATTTAGGATTTCATAAATAAAACCTTAAATTAAAACCTTAAACATTTAGGGTTTCATAATTGAAAAAACAAATTCAAACCTTAATTATTTAGGATTTCATGAATAAAATCTTATTTATTTAAGGTTTCATTAATGAAACCCTATATTTCATACTAAATTAAAACCTAAATATATAGGGTTTCAATAATAAAACTTTAAATATTTAGGGTTTCATTAATGAAACCATAAATTAAACCCCATATATTTATGGTTATTTAAATAAAACAATAAATATTTGAGGTTTCATAAATAAAACCCTAAATATTTAAGGTTTGATAAATGAAACCATAAATTTAAACCCAAAATAATTATGTTTTTTCTTTACAAAACCTTCAAATGAAACCCCAAATTCAAAAACATTAATAAATATTAATTAATTAGGGTTTCATTAATAAAACCATAAACTCGAAATAAAAATATTCTGAATTTCATAAATGAAACCCTAAATTTTACCATAAATATTTAGGTTTTTATATGTGAAACCTGTAATATTGAAGGTCTCACAAATTGAAATCCTAAATTGAAACTCTAATTATTTAGGGTTCAATGATGAAATCCTAAATTCCACTTTAAGGATTTAGGGTTTAATAATTAAAATCTTAAATTGAAACTTTAAATATTTAGGGTTTCATAATTGAAAAATAAATTGTAACTCTAACTATTTAGGGTTTCATAACTGAAATCTTATTTGTGTTATATTTCATTAATGAAACCTTTAATTTTTCCCTAAATTAAAAAATATATATTTAGAGTTTCAATAATAAAACTTTAAATATTTAAGGTTCCATTAATTAAACCCTATATATTTAGGATTTCATTAATTACCATCAATATTTAGGTTTTCATAAATAAAACCTTAAATTGAAACTCTAAATATTTAAGTTTTCATAAATGCAAAATAAATCAAAACCCTAACCAGTTTTCATGAAATTTTATTTATTTAAGGTTTAATTAATGAAACCCTCTATTTGACACCAAATTAAAAACCTAATTATTTATGATTTCATAAATGAAACGTTAAATATTTTGATTTATACAAATGAAACCGTAAAATTCACCCTTAAAATTTAGGGTTTAATAAATCAAACCTTAAATTGGAATACTAAATACTTAGGGTTTTATAATTGAAAAATAAATTGAAACCTTAACTATTTAGGGTTTTATAAATGAAATATTATTTATTTAGTGTTTTGTTAATAAAACCCTAAAGTTTACCCTAAATTAAAAATAAATATTTAGGGTTTCAAAATAAAACTTTAAATATTTAGGGTTTCATTAATGAAACCATATATTTGACACCAAATTAAAAACCTAATTATTTACGATTTCATAAATGAAACCCTAGATATACAAGGTTTAATAAGTGAAACTTAAATGTTTGAATTATACAAATGAAACGATAAATTTCATCATAAAGATTTAGGGTTTAATAAATAAAACATTAAATTGAAACACTAAATATTTAGCATTTCATTAATAAAACTTTAAATATTTAGGGTTTCATTAATCAAACCATAAATTAAACCCCATATATTTAGGATTTTTTAAATAAAACAATAAATATTTGGGGTTTCATAAATGAAACCCTAAATATTTAGTTTTTGATAAATAATACCATAAATAATTATGTTTTCATTTATGAAACCTTAAATTGAAACCTCGAATCCAAAAACAATAATTAAACATTAATTATATATGATATTATTAATAAAACTATGAACTCAAAATCTAAATATTCTAGATTTCATAAATGAGACCTTAAATTTAACCATAAATATTTAGGTTTTTATATGTGAAACTTGTAATATTGAAGGTCTCACAAATTGAAACTCTTAATTGAAACCCTTATTATTTGGAGTTTAATGATGCAATCCTAAATTTCATCCTAATAATTTATGGTTTAATAAATGAAGCCTTAACTTGATACTCCAAATATTTAGGATTTCTTAATTGAAAAGTAAATTGAAACCCTAACTATGTAGGATTTTATAAATGAAATCTTATTTCTTTAGTATTTCATTAATGAACCCTTTAATTTCTCCTTAAATTAAAAATTAAATATTTAGGGTTTCAATAATAAAACTTTAAATATTTTAGGTTTCATTAATGAAATCCTAATTAAACCTTATTTGTTTATGGTTTCATAAATTTTACCATAAATATTTAGGGTTTCATAAATAAAACTATAAATTTAACTTCTAAATATTAAAGGTTTCATAATTGTAAAATAAATATTAAAGGAATTTATTTTTAAATTATGAATCCATAAATATTTAAGGTTTAATTGCAATTATTTATTAAAACCCGAAATAAATTGAAACCCTATGTTTGACACCAAATTAAAAATCTAATGATTTACAATTTCAAAACTAAAACTCTAAATATTGCAGGTTTTAATAATAAAACTTTAGATATTAGGATTTTAATAACAAACATTTTATATATATAAGTTTTCATTAATGAAACTTAAATGAAACCCTCAATATTTAGGATTTCACAAATAAAATTTTAAATATTTGAGGTTTCATATATGAAACCCTAAAAACATAAGGTTTGATAAATTAAACTATAAATCCAAACCTTAAATAATTATGTTTTTATTTATAAAACCTTAAATTGAAACTCTAAATCCAAAAGCATTAATTCAACCCTAATTGTTTAAGGTTTAATTAATAAAATCATAAACTCAAAATCTAATAAATATTTAGGGTTTTATAAGTGAAGTCTTTAATATTTAAAGTCTCACAAATTGAAAAAATAATTATTTAAGGTTCAGGAAAGAAACCTTAAATTTTACATTAAAGATTTAAGGTTTAATAAATAAAACATTAAATTGAAAGTCTAAATATTTAGGGTTTTATAATTGAAAAATAAATCAAACCCCAATAAAGATTTAAGGTTTAATAAATAAAACATTAAATTGAAAGTCTAAATATTTATGGTTTTATAATTGAAAAATAAGTCGAACCCTAACTATTTTGAGTTTCATAAATGAAATCTTAATTATTCAGGGTTTTATTAATAAAATCTTAAATTTTAAACAAAATTAAAACCTAAATATTTAGGTTTTCAATAACAAAAATTTAAATATTTAGAGTTTCATTAATGAAATCTTAAAGTAAACCCTATGTATTTAGGATTTCATAAATAAAACTCTAAATATTTAAAGTTTGATCAATTAAACCCTCAATACATAGGATTTAATAAATGAAACCATAAATAAAAATCCTAAATAATTGTATTTTCATTTATGAAATCTTAAATTAAAGCACCAAATCCAAAAATATTAATCAAACCCAAAATATTTAGTATTTCATTAATAAAATCATAAACTAGAAATTTAAATAGTTAGGATTTCATAAATGAAACATTAAATATTTAAGATCTCACAAATTGAAACCATATTTTGAAATCCTAAATATTTTAGGCTCATTAATAAAATCCTAAATTTTACCATAAAAAATTTGAATTTCTTAAATAAAACATTAAATTGTAACCGTAAATATTTAGGATTTCATAATTGAAACCCTAACTATTTATGGTTTCATAAATGAAATTTTATTTATTTATGGTTTTATTAATTTCAACCCTAAATTAAAACCTAAATATTTAGGGTTTTAATTATAAAACTTTAAATATTTAGGGTTTAATAAGTGAAATCTTAAATATTTTGAGTTATACAAATGAAACCCTAAATTCCACCATAAATATTTACAATTTCATAAATAAAATCTTAAATTGAAATTCTAAATATTTAAGGTTTCAATAATAAAATTTTAGATATTTAGTTTCATTAATGAAATCTTAAATTAAGCTTTAAATATATATTTAATGTCTGAACCCTTGCTATTTTAGGTTTAATAATGAATCCTAAATTTAACCTTAAATATTTAGGATTTTATAAATCAAACCTCAAATTGAAACCGTATATATTTAGCATTTCATAATTCAAACAGTAAATTGAAGCACTAACTATTTAGGTTTTATTAATAAAATCATAAATTTCACCCTAAATTAAAACATAAATATTTAGGGTTTCAATAACAAAACTTTAAATGTTTAGGATTTCATTAATAAAATCCAAAATTAAATCCTATATATTTAGACTTTCATAAATAAAACCCTAAATATCTGAGGTTTCATATATGAAACCCTAAATACTTAAAATTTGATAAATGAAACCATAAATCTAAACCCTATTTATGTTTTCATTTATGAAACCTTAAATTGAAACCCCAAATCCAAAAATATTAACTAAATCCTAAATATTTAAGGTTTCATTAATAAAATCATAAACTTAAAATCTAAATATTTAGGGTTTTATAATTTCAGGTCTCACAAATTGGAACCTTAATTATTTATAGTTTAATACTCAAACTCTAAATTTCATCCTAAAGATTTAAGGTTTCATAAATTAAAAATTTAAATATTTAGGGTTTCATAATTGAAAAATAAATTGAAACCTTAACTATTTAGGGTTTCATAAGTGAAACCTTATTTATTTATTGTTTTGTTAATGAAACCTTAAATTTCACACTAAATTAAAACCTAAATATTTAGGGTTTTAATAATAAAACTTTAAATATTTAGGTTTTCATTAATGAAACCCAATGAAAACTTAAATTAAACCATATATATATATTTAGGGATCTATAAATAAAACTCTAAATTTTAGGTTTAATATATTAAACTTTAAATACTTAGTGTTTAATAAATGAAACTATAACTCAAACCCTAAAAATTATGTTTTCATTTATAAAACCCAAAATCCTAAAAGATTAATATAACCTTAAAATAAAACCCTAAATAATTAGGGTTTCATAAATAAAATCATAAATCCAAAATCTAATATTTAGAATTTCATAAATGAAATCCTAAGTTTCACCATAAATATTTAGAGTTGTAGAAGTGAAATATTAAATATTTATGATTTCATAAATGAAATCCTGAATGGAAACCCTATATATCTAGAGTCTCATGAATGAAATCATAAATTTAAACCCTAAATATTTATTATTTTATAAATAGAACCCTAATTTTCATTTATTAAAAATTTAAGTTAATATTTTTAAAAAAAACTTTGTAATACTATTGTTTTCTTTTATATTTTTACATTTTTTTAATAATTTTCATGACATTTATCATGTTTTTATATATTTTAAAATTTTCAAGACATTACTATTATTTTCAAATTTTATTTATATTACTCTTGTTTTTATTTTTCTTTTTTTTAACATTTTTCATTTATTTCAAATACTAAATACACTTTTCCTGTTTTTTAGTATATCTTTTTTTTCAAATTTGTATATTTTTTTGCAAAATTTCAAGACAATATTCTTGATTTTTTTTAATTTTATATTTTTTCAAATTTTGAAGACATTTCCCTTGATTTTTAATATTTTTAATTTTACTTTTTTTTTCAAATTTTCAAAATATTCCTCTTTTTTTGCTTTTTTAAAATATTTTAAAGGCATTCCTCATTTTTTTTTTAAAATTTTGATAACAATATTATTGTTTTTTTTATATTTTCAAAATTTTTATAATAGTACTATCATTTTTCATATTTTTAAAATTTTCCTTTATTATGATATTTTGAAAAAATTTAAAGACCATATTATTTTAGTTCCATACTTTTAAAATTATCATTTTTTTTCAAAATATTCATGAATTTTTTTTTTTATATTTTAAAATTTTCATTTGTTCATCTTTTCAATATTTTAAAGATATTATCCTTATTTTTTCATATTTTGATTTTTTTCAAAATTTTCAAGACTTTAGTATTGTTTTTTCCTATTTTAACAATTTTAATTTTTTTTAATTTTCAAGGTATTACACTTTTTTTATTTTTTTTTAAATATTTCAAGACATTATTGTAATATTTTCATATTTTATTTTAGTTTTTCTAAATTTTCAAGACATTCCTTTTTTTTTTTTAATTCAAGACATTTTTTTTTCTTTTTTTTAAGTTTTCATTTTTTCAAATTTTCAAGATATTAGTCTCTTTTTTTTTTCATTTTTAAAAATTTTCATTATTTAAAATTTTTACAAGACATTACTCTTATTTTTTTTTTATATTTTTACAATTTTTTAAGATATTAATCTTTTTTTTTTTAATTTTATTTTTATTTTTATTTTTCAAATTTTTAGACATACTGTGTTTTTTTGTTTTTTTTTTTTTTCAGTTTTTCAGTTTTTTTTTATAGTTTTAGAGGCGTTAGTTTTTTTTTTCATGTTTTAAAATATTCGTTCTTTTTTTTTTTTCAATATTCTTATAATATTACTTTAATTTTTCATATTTTAAAAAAAAATTATTTTTATAAAAAAATTTAAGTTTCTATTCTTATCAAATTATAAATTTATTACAGTTTGTTTTTCATATTTTTCCAAAATTTGGTTTTTTTTTTCAAAATTTTCAAGATATTACACTTGTTTTTCCTATTTTAAACATGACTTTTTTTCTTTATTTATTTCATGGTGAATTTAAATTTCTATTGATTATATATTATTATTGCTTTGCATGTGGCTTTGATTTAATATTGTTATTTATTGGAG
Organism: Amphicarpaea edgeworthii; assembly: GCA_014843725.1. NCBI lineage: Eukaryota > Viridiplantae > Streptophyta > Magnoliopsida > Fabales > Fabaceae > Amphicarpaea > Amphicarpaea edgeworthii. Next base: position 7,243,272 of record CM026328.1, read on the forward strand.
TTTGCTTTGAATATTTTGCAGAATAGTATTATTATTTGTTTAACATCAAACTTCAGCTTTTAAATTTTTAATAAAGATGTAGTAAAAATTCTTATGCACTCTTGCATTAGTTTTTTCTATTAATATGTTGATTTTAGATGAAATAACACAAAAATATTTTAATTTAATTTGTATTTATCCATTTTGAATTGGAAATTTGATTCTAGAAATAAATTGGTAAAAAGTGTAACTTTAGTGTGACACTTACATGATTTTACTATCATTTTGAACATTTTTTTTTTTTGCATGACTATTAGCATGAGATTTCTTCTTGAAAGTTTAAATGGATTATTTGAACCAATAAATATGTTGTTCTCTCCCTAAAACCGCATTTATTCCATCCAATTATAGGTTCTACTTATATAAGTTTGCCACAACCTTTTTTATTAATGAGTTTATGCTACTTAAATTTTCAAATAAAAAAAAAACATGTTCATATAAGACTTACCAACCTTGATTAATTACCATTTTTTAAAAGCTTGCATGAATATGTAATTGATACATGTAAAATATATTTATAACATATGACACATCATATTTTAACAAGCACTACAAACTTTGTTATTATTCATATTTATATGTTCTATCAGTATAACTAAATGACTGGATCTACTTGTATGACAAACATTTAACTAAAAAAGTCTATGTTTTTTTGTTCTCCATTTATGTTGTCTTTAAAACATAAATAGTATATTATGTGATTAAATATGATAAGATTATTCATCTAAAAATATTAAGCACACACATAAATTAATAGTCATTTATAATATAAAAATTTGATCTTTAATATTTACACTCAACCTGATAAAAATCATAATATAATTTTATTTAATGTTACAAAGTTTAAAAAGGATTGCCATATATGAATTATTCAACATATGTCTCCGTATTAGTATTAATGCTAAATTTTGTCATAGGCCCACCTGGCCTCACCTCTCCAACGATAGCGCCACGTTACAGACCATGAATGGGTTGACTTGAATATACATATCTTCTTCACTGTTGACGCATAAATTGTTCAGTCTTGCGATGCTATTGCAGTCTTGAAGGGGCAAAATGTATTAGTCACACAGAAGCTACATAAAGGACAATATTTTCCTCAGTTGTTTTTCGATTGTATGATTGTATTGCTTGAGTCAGTTCAGTGTTCAACTTTTTGTACAATCTTACAACTTAGAAAATATATTAATAGCTTCCTTTCATAATTTAATGTAAAACTTTTAGTGCTAAATTGACGAAAATATAGGAACTCAGGAAGATGATTTTCTTGTTCTTTTCACTCTTTAACAATAACAGTACTCAAATAAGAACAATGGTAGCTAGCAACATGGAACTATTTTATTTCCAGTGTCAATATATAAACATATAAAATGAAAACTAGTTGAGACAGGCTATAGATTATAGTACATAGATCATCCATCGCAGTACTGAATTTTTCTTTCTATCTTTTTCCCTTTTTGTGGAAATTAATTCAGCAATCTGTGATGATAAAGGAAACAAGATTACAACATGGGTTCATTATTTTACCTTATGAACCAAGTTATCAACTGTATTCTTAAACAAGCACACTACTTTAGTATGGTAAACATGATTATTATTTGACACACTTATCCAACAACAGAGTGATCAGTGCTTAATCTGTGACAGCATGCACCTAACATCCTTACTGTTAGGCCTCTCCTTAGGATCATCCATGGTGCAAAAGCAAGCAATCTTCAAAACCAGAAGCATCTGCTCCTCAAACCCATTCCCGAGCAGCTTTCTGTCAATAGCCTCCTTTGGATTCTCAGAACTCAAGACCTTCCGCATCCACTTGACCAAACTCACCTCTTCGGTGTGCTGAAAGAACTCATCAGAAGGAAGCTTCCCAATCACCAACACCCCGAGGATAACCCCGAAGCTGTAGATATCACACTTATCAGTGAACTTAAGTATCTGGTGATACTCGGGGGCTATGTACCCGACAGTTCCCGCCACGTTTGAGGTCGTTATGTGAGTCTGGTAGTCCGGCATTGCCTTGGCGAGTCCGAAATCCGCGATTCTTGCCTCCATGTCATCGTCGAGGAGAATATTAGCAGGCTTGAGATCCCTATGGATGATTCGAGGGCTGTGACTCAGGTGAAGATATTCGAGTCCGGCAGCCACACCGAGCGCGATCTTGTGCCTTGACAGCCAATCCAACTCGCCCTCGCCTTTCTCGACGTTGCTGAGAGTGTCCTGCAAGCTTCCGTTCTTCATGAATTCGTAGACAAGGTAGTGGCAATCAGGTCTAGACACGTGCGCCAGAAGAGGCAGAAGGTTTCTGTGTCTGATTTGTCCTACAGTGTTTATCTCCGATCGGATTTGCCTCATTTTCTTGTGGAGCACTTTGCTGTCTTCCTCTGCTAACTCTGCTCCGTCTTTCGGAGGCTGAACGATTTTCTTTATAGCAATCATTTTCCCGTTGCTTCCTGGCAACTCCGCCTTGTAAACCTCTCCGCAGCCACCGCGTCCAATGAGTTGTAAAGAAGCGATTCCGTCTTCTTTCTCCAGGAAGGCTAAATCCTCTGCTTTTTTTATCAATGGACTGTAGATGTCAGGTCCAGCTTTTCTCCCTCTTCCCTTGATCATCGCTAAGGCGAGTTTGAATAATAGAGAGAACACCAAACCTGATAAGGTTCCAGCTAGTGCTCCTGCAACAAACCCGAGAATCCACCCTAAGAGTTTTCTCTTACTGTGTTTGTGTTTAATACGGTGAGGTGCAGGACCAGGTGCAGCAGCAGCAGCATGACCAGAAGTATTGGATTTTTTCCTGTGTGCGTTAATAGGTGCAGGAGCGGGAGCGGGAACATCACCATCACCATCGTCTAGTAGAAAGCGTCTCGAGGATGAGATTGAGGATAATGATTGCAGAGAGGGGTCGAGGAAGCGGTTGCCGGAGAAGTTGAAGTGGCGGAGGTTGCGGAAGGAGCGGACGGAGGGAGGGACTCTTCCGGTGAAGAGATTTTCCGCGACGGAGAGCGTTTCAAGATTGGGGAAGTACTTGAGGAAGTTGAGGTTGCCGGAGAGTCTGTTGGTTGAGATGTCCAACGTGCGGAGGCGCGTGAGGGAGGATAATTCGGAGGGGACCTCGCCGGAGAATTGGTTGTTGGCGAGGTCGAGGATTTCGAGCTTTCGGCAGTCAACGATTTGGGGAGGGACTCGGTCAACGAGGTGGTTGTCGGAGAGAGATAGCTCTTTGAGCTCCGTGAGACGTCCTATGGAAGGGGACAGCACACCATTTAGTTGTTTCGATTTGAAGACGAGTCTTGTGATTCGGAGCGCGTAGGTTTCCTTGCCGGAGAGCCTCCGCTCGCAGAACACGCCCTCTGTTTCGCACGCCTCAGTTGCATCCAGTTGATCGTTGACTCCGAGGTCCTTATGCAGAGTTAAGAGCGCCTTGTAATCTGAAGGGTAGAGATCAAGTTTCGCGTCGATGGAGATTGAGAAGAGAAAAAAGAGTGAAAAACAGAGAAAAGGTTGAGTTTTCCGAGGCATTGCTACACTCTGTTTTCCGCTCTGACTGGTTTTGTTTACTCTTATAGCGGCAAACCGTGTGGAAAAACTTTGCACTCGGTCTATTTCTTTGAATTTTCTTCCACATTTTCTTCAGGTAAGTTTCCCTCTTCTATTTGATTGGTTTTTATTTTTTTATTTATTTTTTCTCACCTTTAATTGACTGACACGGCTCACATTCATTTCATTAATAATTTATGTTTCACTTTTAAAGTGAGTAAAACTAATAGAATAATAATGATAATCTCTCAGGTCTGAGTGGTCGTATTATGGAAATTTTTAAATTAGTAGTGTACATTCATCATTTCGTTATTACTACGGCTGCCAGCTTGGCTTGACAAATGACAACCATTCATGAAACCACAAACAATCTCAGTAAACGGTTACTGCACATGTTAATAAAACAAACATTCAATTCAAACAACTTCTAATGCCATGTATTTTTATTTTTTTTTAAATGGATTCTTTATATCTTTTGAAAGGAAGAAAAGACATCTCAAATTATGTTATATTCTTAATCTATCTTATTATCAAAATCATGCTGTATATTATTAAATAAAAAAAAAAAATAGACAGATCAAATTAAATTCAAAAATCATCAACAAAAATAAAAGTTAAACAATTTATAATAATTATAAACAAAAACAAAAACAAAAGTTAGAAAATACATAATAATTACAAGAAGAACTGACAAAAATAAAACTTAGTAAGTTAGATAAGTACATAAATAATGTGATGTATTTTAATTATTTGTAATTCTAAAATCGTGTAGATAGATCTTTAAATACTAAAAATATTATTTTAATGAAAGTTGTCATTAATCACTATACATGTAATATTTTATATGATTTACACAAAATTTTCATTTTACTTGAAAAAAATATGTAATTTGAAAGCATGATTTCCAAGTATGACATATGGTTACTCAATTTACTCCAGTTGGGATAATACTAACTAGCAGACTAGCAGGTTTTGCTAATTTACTTTCTGGTTGGACCAAAGTATTTAAGATAAAAAAAAATATTTTTTATTTAAAATAAATTACTATTAAAATGTATTGCCTATTTGAATAGCATAACTTTTTTGTCTTATTTTAATAATTTCCTAATTATATTGACGTGGTTTCTTATTTAGTGCCCTTTCACATGTGGCCTCTCAGTTTACTTGTTGTGATAACTGATATATGTTTCTTTTCACTGATTTGGCATATAGTCCATGTAATATACTATATAATTTCTAAAATAATTGCACAAACTTCGTTTGACCCTCCTGTGTGCATGAAACAAAAATCTTCTTTTATATTCTGTTTTAATTAAATTTGCTATTTTTAAAGTTCAATTTTGTTTTCTTAGAAATATTCTCCTTCAAAAGTAATCATGTTCAAAGTATTTCCTACACAGAAATTTAAACATTGTTTCGCAACGTCAGGGGAAATCAACTCTTTTTACTAGATCCAACCTTTCATTAATAAAGTGATTAACATATGATAATCAAAATTATTATTGGACCTTATTTTAAAAAATAAAAAAGATTGATTAAGTTAAAAAAATAAGAATAATGAGCAAAAGAACATAAAGCCAGCCCAATTATAAGCAAGTTTTGAGAGGATTTGTTTTTTAAATGAGATTTATATGTTGGGTCTTTTGTCAAAATATTTGACCTTTTTAAATAAAAGTAAAACAAAACAAAAAGATGAGAAAGAGTGGAGGTTAAATAAAAATAATTGATGTGAGATAACGGAACTTAACGAAGTTGGGTAATTTGCAAATTAGCTTACAGAAACCCTAAATAAATATGGAGATCAAATTAGTCTCATAGCTTCTAATCATGAAGATACCTTGCTTGCTTCTGGGAAAGAAAAATATATTGTAAATTATTTTGTAGCTATTATTGCCTTCTAATTGAATTTATCAAATCAGTAAATAGATGACTGTTGAAAGTCAATGGTCGAAATTGTGTTAATTTCTTCGACGTATGTTTTGGGGATTAATGACAACTAGAAGTGTAATAAACGAGTCAAGTCTTCTATGATTTAAACGTATCATATTAGATTAGATTTTTAATTCTCAATCAAACTGACTTGGTCAGATTGGTCGGTTTCAACTTTCAACATGTAACAAAGGCAATATATCTTTTTTATCTTTTTATCCGAGGAAATATTTATACATTATCAATCTAAAATTATTTTACAATAGTAAATCAATCATAATTTTTATTTATAATAAGATAATTAATTTTTATAAAATTATTTTAAAAATTATTATAATAATAAATTATAATTAATTGATAATATAAAATGATTATTTTACCTTGACAAACTATGAATATTTTATTCTTTTTATTTTAAAAATTTCTCCTCCATTAGTTGCTCTGTCCCCATTCATTACTCCTACGCCCACTCTGTTCCTTCCTTTTCCTTTCTGATTGTGCCTTCCACTGTTTTTCATTTTTGGGACCAAATGAAAAGGAAAAGCCCCATCAGACAAAAATACTAAATGTTGTTAAAAGTAGAATTGAATTAGGATCTTTAAAGTAATTTCTTTGATCGAATTTTGTCGGAAAAAAAAACTTGATTGAGAAAAAAAAATTAACTACGTTGGATTAAAAATATTTACTGTGTTAATACTTTTTGTTTTCAACAAAAATTAATCAGAGTCGTGACCAGTTAAGTTTGCCAACACATAATTATTATGAACAAAATCAGTAATATATTTTGCACCAATAAATGTTACAAGTTGTAAGACAACTTAAAACACTATGGTAACATCAAAGTTCTGCAACGCACACTTTATTAGCAAGGGTCTCTCAGCTGCCAAAACAGATGGCGCTTCTAAGACCTCATGAGCCAGCCACTAGCTAGTACACAAACATAGACGACATTACTTATGTTACAACACTAAAAGACATAACAACAGAAAAACTCTCAAACCAACATCATAATAAGCAAACAATTAATAATCATGTGTAATATATATAAGCCTTCTTGTCTTACTCGACACAACAGCGATACATGAAGTACTTCTCCATCTGGCGGCCACACTCAGCGCAAACAACCTTCTGCGGAATGCCGCCGGTGCTCCCCGGGAGGATCAAGCGGTTGCAGTGATGCGGCGGCTTGTTCTTGTTGAAATAGTCGTTCATAGCCTGCACCACGCCGTCCTGCTCAATTCTGTCCTTCCACTTATCAAAATCCTGCAAACAGATAAGCGCGCTGTCACCCTTGGCTCGCGCCATCTCGGTGGCGCCTCGGCAGAAGATGGCCCAGCCGCGGTCGCTGCCGTCGAAGCTGAGCACGGTCATGACCTCGCTCATGATCTCGTCGTTCTCCACTGATCTTCCGTGCTGCAGCTTCGAGTACAGCATGCTCTCCAGCCTCGTCCAGAAGAACCATATCGACGTCACGTTTGGCCAGAAGTAGCTGAATTTTCTTGTTGTGAAGGTTTTTATCATCTTCTGCATGCGTTCCTTCGCGTTGCTTTTTCCCACGTACGCCATCTCCAGCGCGAAATTGCCGGTTTTTGCAACACCTATTGCCGTGGTTGTGAATTTCTCTATCCACTCCAGATCTTCGCCTCCGTACAGGCATATCAGTTTTCCCTCTGCCATCTGTGTATACAGAAAATTTTGTGTTGCAAAAGTGACAAAATAATGAGATTGAGGATTATTGCAAAAGTGTCAAATAAAATAAGATGAAGAGAGAATTTTGTTACCCATTCTAAAACTGTAGGATCAATGCCATCAACAAGAAGCTCAAGGCTCCAAATCTCTTGCTTCCACAAGGAATCTTCTTTCTCACTTGTGAAGGGGAAGGCCAAATTTCCCCAAATCCATATCATGTGGACAGCATTAGGGGAGGACAATCTTCCCTGTGGATCAAGGGCCACTAGAATAGATGTCTTTGAGAAATTCCACACCTCTTTGATGTACTTAACTGCTGATGGCTCAATGATGAAAGGATCATAGACACTGTACCATGCCATCAGTGATTGCAAATTCTCAAACTTCTGTTTGCTCACTTCATTCCAGGTTGATTTGTCCACAATTGGGATCCACACCATCTCATAGTGTGTGTCACCCCTGGCTCTTGCATCCTTGTACAAATTATCCAGCACCAGGATCTCTTCTTGTGAAAGATCAAGATCTGATATCAGCAGCAACACATGCTTCCTCCTTAGTACCTCGAGACTAACCTGTTATATCAATTAGTCAATGTTATAAACCATGAATAAGGTTTATCTGCATAAATAAGGACTGCATGTTACTAAAAATCAAACAAACCCTTTGTTTTGTAGTTCCATCTACAAGTGGAAGAACATCATCCTTTGCATATATCAGTCCTCTGAGAATTTTCATGTTGTCTACATGGACTGTCTCGAAAAGACGTATCAGATTATGGAAGGCCTCTATATGCCTCTTGACATCTGCACCAGGTTAAGGAGTTATGCAGTTGTCACATATGTTTCATTCTAGATAAAATTTTATCCTAATACTTACTGTGACTCTCAAACTGCGCATTAATTCAATACCCTTTAAATTTTAAGTCCATCTATATATCAAAATTAAATTAGTTACTTATCATAATTTTCAGTAGAGTACCCACCTATATATTGGTGGCAAAGAGCCAGTTGGTTCTTGAGGTGCTCATAAATACTACTAACTTTGTGAGCCAGACTAGATACTTCCCAAGCCTCTGTGGTTGACGAAATGGACCTGCAATCAACAAAATGGGGGGTCACTACAATTTCAAAAAGAATTTAACGTATGCACTGACAGTGCAAAATTGGAGAAAAACTTTTTTATACCGTTAAAAAAAACAATTGAGTTGATGTAAGTGATGGAACTCTACACTATGCTTACTCATTTCTCATGCCTATGAGGCTAGCAATTTGTGAGGAACAAGCCACAATGCTTCTGATGACCCAATAGGAAGCAATAGGAATGTGAGTACTAGCAACAGACATAGGAGGAGTGTCCTCTGAGATATATTCAGTTGGTAGCTCCTTGAATTCAACAATGCACATGGTTACATCCATTGCTGCCTTCACGAGCCTAATAAGTGCTTCAAAATGGGGTTTCAAGGACGTGAAATTCTCAGCAATGTCAGGAAGTTGCTTAAGAAGAGCCACAGACTTTGCAAGTGTGTTTTCAGCACTCAACTGAGCAACAAGCCAAAACTCTCCAAAAATAACAGCAAAGGCTGCTAAGGTTAACACAACTTTGGCATGCCATGCATAGCTAGACATGTAATTCAGTAACACCATTGTTGATGAATGTGCATCTCCACCTCCTGAGCACTTGCATGATAGCTGCCAATATAGTCAGGAACTGCTCTTTAGTAACTAGTTATGTTGATCCTTTTATTTTAGACTTCATAGAAGGGGAATTTTGATCGAGATGAACAAGTATATACTGACATATTCAAGAATTACCTGATGAGATAAATACTTTAACATACACTTGCAACAAAATGCATATGAAAGCTACCTAGCATAGTGTGTTTTCATTTTTAATGAAAAGGGGTAATGAGAGCAAATGATAAAGATGAATAAAGAATAAAAAAATGAAGTGAAAATAGAAAAGTTAATGGATGTATGAATATAACTACACTCAAGTAGAAAGAAAAAAACATCAATGTGTACCTCATTTTAGAGTGAATTTGGGTGGTAAAAAGAGAGGGGTAAGAAGTAAAAAAGATAAAGAATGTAATAGATATAATAAGTGATGTTATGGGGGAAAAAAAAAAAGAGACAAACAAAAAGAAAATGATATGAAATAAAAAAGATCGAAGTGTATATATAATAATCTAGAAGAAAAATAATAAATGTGATGCAATAAAAGCCTAAGAAAGAGGCAAAAAAGATGTGTTACGAAGATGTAAAAATGAGGTGTAAAATAATAAACTTGATATATTAATTCAATGTCATAAGAATCAAAGAAAAGTATATTCTATGCAAAACTAAAATAAAGAAAGGACCCGCTCTTTTCAACGCGACAGATTTAGTATAATAGGGATTAAGGAAACTCATTTTTATCCTTGGTAACAGCAACAACTAGTAACTTTTATGATCAGCAAAAAAAAAAAAAAAAAACTAGTAACTTTTATAAAAGTTAAAAGATTTCATATGAAAAAAAAAACAACCTCGCAGGAAATTTTGTTAATGATATAAGCCAGCGAGTCAAGCATGTCAAATTCAGCCAGAGCAGCAGTCATCTCCAATGCATCTTGATCTGGCTTTACCTGCCAAATGGACCAGATATCGAAATAATTAATTAATTAATACCAATCTAGAAATAAATAAACAATTAGTCAAATATTCAACATCTTTCAAAAAAAAAAAATTCAGCACATGCATGCAGAGCGGCAGAACAAGATACATATTAACATTAGAGAAAACAAGTTATGTTTTTTTTTTTTTTTTTTGTTAACGATACATTACTAACATTGGTCCAAAAGGTCACTCTATAACAAATTATCTATATAAAAAATTTATTCGTTGACTTTTATAATAATATTGTCTTACTTCGTGACCCTCGACAGTGCGAGCAATGAAACGAACCAAGATTTCATCCACGACTTGGAGAATGGGTTTGACATCAATTTCACGACCGTCAGGAGCATGAGTGGCCTGAACTTGCTTGGTCATGGCAGTGTCATCAGAAGTCGAGAACATGCGTCGCTCCTTCCTGCTTTGCTGAGTCTGCGACTTAGGGGTGCCTGGTGGTAACGCGCGTTGAGCACTGTGGTTGCTCATGTTCACGTTGCTGAAATGGACTAAACTTAAGTTATCAAAACGCACAATGAATGTGTTTTGGCTTGAGTGTACGTGGTTGCACTAGTAACATATATATAGCAACCTCAAGTGGAATAAAGGCTTTGCTGAACAAGTACCTTGCTTGCAAGAGAGGGTATACAACTAAAGCTAAAGCTAACAACATCTCCTATTTATTAGGATAAGAATACACGTCATTTAATCATTAGGTTTGGTAGGCCCTGCATGCTCTATAATTGTATATATTCATTAAAAATTAATTTTATAAAAATTAATTTATTTATTATAAATAAAAAATTATGATTGTCTTAATAATATTAAAATCAAGAAATTTATATAAGAAATAATAATTAATCTTTATCAAAATCATGAACCAACTTATGAATATTTCATCTCAACATATTCTATTAAGCTTGCCAAAATTCAACATTAACACATTGGTATTCATTACATTGGTTTGATATAAGCTAGGGGAAAAAGTGAATTGTGGCGCTTTTGTGACATCAGAGATGCCAAGTCACTGGGCTTACCTAAGTAATTTGATTCATTTTAATAGTCACTTTTATGTAAGTTGGTAAGTCTTATAGGATATACAATTGATAATTGATATAAGTTTATTTTGTTTAAAATTATAATAAATATTTATAAAATAAGTAATTATTAAATAATTAATTATTTTATAAGTATTTATAATTTATTTTTTAAAATAAATAAAAAATAACTTATTTTAAATAAAAACAGTTTAAACAAATATATTAAAAATATAAATAATTATCTAATTTATTAAAATAAATAATTATTTTACCAAATAAATTTAAACAAACTCATACATACATATACTCTCTCTTTAGCAAAATCATGTCTACCTACCAAGATATGTTCTATTTTCAAAAATAAAAGTTGAAGTGAAATCAAAGGGAAAAAGAATTTTGTGAGTGGGCCAGGAGGTGACATGGGAAATTAAAATTAGTCAATATAGGTCATAGGTTCAACACTTAGTTAAATTTTTGAAGCGATATTGATCCAATGCAGAGCAAGTCAGTGTTATAGCCTGTGTACATAGTAAATCAGCCATCGGGTATCTTAATTCTTTCTAAGTATAACTATAAAGAAAGTGAGTTAGTTAATTAATAAAAAGAAATTAACTAGTGATAGAAAGAATGCTCGAATTCTCAACCAAACTAATTACTGCAACTACTATTGCTTGTCAGTTTTTTTTAAGACATATGTTTCTAACCAAATAGAAATGACCAACATGTCACTGCTCTCATTGGAATTAAGTTTGAATCTCTTCAAATAAAGTCTTAGCTCGACTTTAGTGAATAAAAAAAAAAAGATTTAAAAGAGAAATCTTACTAAAAGTAACTAGTAAATTAACATTTCACACCTGTAATGTAATATGATAAAAAAAAAAATTAACTAGAGATTACTTTGGATACCCGTTGCGTTGAACGCAATTAATTTTTGTTTCAAAGTTTTATCCAACTTTTTTTACGAGTCTAATGATTATGTACAAATCTATCACAAATTATTTTTTATATAATTTTTTAAATAATTATCTTAGAAATAAACAAATTTATCATTACGAACATAATCCATTTTTTCTTTTTCTTTTTTTTTATTTATCAAAAGACACATGTTTTAAAATCAGAAAAAAATTATCTTGGGTCTATCTATTTATTTATGTGTATGGATAAAAAGAAAGAACATTTTAAACTGATAACTATCAACACAAATAACATTAGTTTGTGTTTTATAAGCAAGTAGTTTATAGTTCAAATTTTGATCTTAGATATGAAATAAATCATATTGAAGAGAATATCTATCTTATGGGCATTTATAGTTTTCCAACAAAGATTTATTATCACTTTTTGATAAGGACTATTTTCTACTAATATCATCATCAATGAAAAAAAATACTTTTTTATTATTGAAAACCAGTATTACATAAGGTAACGGGAAGCTTGAATAAAGAAAAGAAAATAAAATTATGACTAATTAGAATTCATATCGCCATCTCTTTGTACGGTTTTGTAAAAGACATATATGTTTTTTTAAAGCGCATACAGCCATGAAGAATCTTGTACGTTTTATACTTTTTTTTTTTTTTTTATCGGGTGACATATCACATGAATAACAAACTAATTGTATTTTCTATTTTAAAGTATAATTTCGATTTTTCTTTTTGCATCAGCAATAAAGGTGCTGCCTTTGAATTTAAACATCCTAAATCCGATTTAGTGTTGATAAAGACATTATGTTAGAGGATCATACAAAAAATGAAAGTGGGTTAAGAAAATTAAAAGTATCATAAATAAGGTATTAGGGTCCCTTATGTGTTGATCAAGGATGTGTCCATTATAGGCATGATTCCTTATGTGCATTGTCAAAGGTTTGAGTCCTAACCATGTGATTGGCTAAGATTAAATTTGTTGAAAGAGTTAAAAGAATTCACTTCAATGATCTTTATCACTATAAAGAAATTAGTCATTGAGCACATTTGTTAAATGCAATAAAGATCAAAGATTTTTAATTCCGAGGGCCATACAGTCACTTATATAAATTAGTGGGAGAAACTTATATTATAAAACTTTAACTTAAAAAAAAAAAATTAGAAATAACTTATAGCTACACATGTGTTTGGGTGTATGTTTACTAAATTAGTTTTAGTTAAAACTAAATTTGAAATTAAGTTTTTAATTATATTTAAATATATTTTTTTTTATCTTGAAAGCAAATTTAAAACAAATAACATCTCCTCAAGATGATATTAAACCTTTTGCTAAAACATTTGACAGACGACAAAATAAATTATAATAGTTTCCACCGTGAAACTCGAACATCGATCTCACACAAGGTCAAACGTAGTGATATACGATATATTGACGTGGGTTATCAAAAAGAAATATTGGACCTAGAATTTAGATGCAAAATCATATTCATAAATACTTCAATTAATTAATAAAGATTATTTATAAAATATGATTATTTCTTGATGTATACTACGACGTAGTCTCTGCAATGATGATAAAGTGATTTTCAAATTATGAAATTGTACCAGCGAATCCAAGAAAACTTCAGTTCGAAGGCTGTGAGAATGAATAGAAAACGATATATGAAGCATTGCCAAATATTAATTAATTTATAGCAACATGCATATAATGCACAGCTCATCACAGATCTCATTCACAGTCACACACTGACTCCAAAGAAACATGGCATGCCGCTGAAATAACACGCAAGGTGAATCGATCTCAACAATATATTATAGCTAGCTAGCTAGAGCTAAATTAAATTTAACTGAGGAACATGTATCTATGCACTTATGTAATACAAAACCAAAGAATCATCCATCATGTAGTATATATATATATATATATATATATATATATATATATATATATGATGTGTATGAAAATCAAATGATGAAACCTGTCGAATTACATCTTTTAATAGTAGACTTTCTTTTCATTAGTGTTTTTTATCCAGAAAAAACTAACATGATATCTTGTTTAAAATATCTAACCCCAGTATACTTAACCAACTGCGTGTTGGTAAGTTTTTCTAAAGTTATTTAAAAGTTAATTCAAAATATATAGATTCTATTAGGAAAATATTTTCTAGAAAAAAATATAAAGAAAAAATAAAATATTTTTTTAATAAAGTAAAATGATCTTTTTTAATAATTAATTTATAAGAGATTCACATTTTTTTAAACTGAAAACATATTTTAAAATTTTTATAAATTAATTATTGAAAAAATCAATTTTAATCGTATGGAAAAGTTTTTACTTTTTTATTTTTTTCTTCTATACGTGTTTTAGAGAAATTTACTAAAACACACCCTAAATTTATTTTAAATAATCAACCATTTTACATAAAAGAAGAAGTAATTCTAAGTATTTAATCTATTTCAAATGATCAATAACTTTACGAAACAAATTAATGCAAGTTTTAACATAACATAAATTATTTTGAAATATTATTTTATACTTTAGTTATATGTACACATAAGTAAAGAAAATAGTATTAGTAAACACTTCCATATGACTGGTTTAAGTCAATATTTTTAATTTTCAATTCATCAGACAAAATTATACATGATTTATCATGAGCCAGTTTGCATTTGGCCTAACCCCATGACAACAAAATTGATTTGACTAGAATGTGAATGAGCCAATTTGCATTTTGACACTCACCTTCAACCACGGCAACCTTAACTTTCATTACAGATTACAAATACATTTTTGTCCACAAACGAAATTATATATATTGTCAATATTGAAATAAACCTCATTCATTGACTCCATGTACCAATTTTCTTAATTTAGTTAATATTTGTGAAATATGTGTAATAATGTTTTCAAAATAAAACATGACAAATACATGAATAAATGATTAGATGATTGTAATTGTTTCGCGTTATATATTTTATAAAGAGTTTAATGGTGATGTACGTATATTTTTTATTTTAAAATAATTTTATAAAAATTAATTTACTTAATATAACAATTTATAATTTGCTCATAATGTAAAACAATACATATACTTTTTGTCTTTTTTAAACATATACTCATGTGAAAATATAATATAACATATATACATAAATTAAATACCATAAAACCATCACGTTAGTTATGTTCTTTCCCAACGTTGTTTCTTCCCATGTGGATTTTGTTTGTTTTTTATTCTTGTTGGGAGTTTACTTGCAAAATTAATGAATAAATATTCTTGATTTAAAAAGTGTAGGGATATTCTCTTCTTTATTCATTTGTTACATAGTGGTGCCACTTATGATAGGCAAAGTATATTCTCTCTTTATTTATTTATAGTGGTTGTAAGATATTTTATTTTATTTATTAGAAAATAAGTGAAAATGCCATGTCACTGTGAACAATCCAGAATCCACACGTATGGCCGAGGAAGAAGAGGTAGTTGACACGTGTGGGTAATATATGGCAGAGCGTGTGAAGGAAAAAGCCTGAAAAAAAGAAAGAGCGAGAAAAAGAAAATGAGGGTGCAGTATGGATGCAGCTACTGTTACGCTTATTCTACAAAATTGAAACCCACTCACTCACTCTCTCATCACCGTCGCGTTTCTTTGTCACAACCTCACTCTTCCACCTTCTCCATCATCACCTTCTTCCAAAACCCTAATTTCATCACGGGAAACACTCTCTTCCTTAGGATGCAGGTAATTAATAATTTAATTCAACCATACTGCATGCAACATTTTTCTTTTCGCAATTCTAATGAAATCAATCAAAATTTATGTTTCTAAACGAGTGTTTATGAGAGACTGAAATATAATTGTTTAATTGGCGAATTGGAGATTGCTTCAATTTGTTATCAATTTAGCCTTGGTCGGAGAAAGAAGCAATATTGTTAATTGTAAATTGTGTTCATTAATCATGTCCTTGTGTATTTGTTTTTTTTTTTTTTTTGGTTTAAAAACACAAAATTTAAGAGGTTTGGCTCAGTGAGTGGCGTGAGTAAGAATAAAGCACTGGTAGAGAGGTTGCAGCGCTATGGAGTGATGACGTCAAGTAAGGTGGGTGAAGTGATGGAGAATGTTGATAGAGCGTTGTTTGTACCAGATGGAGCTGCACCTTATGAGGACAGCCCCATGGCCATAGGGTACAATGCCACTATATCTGCACCGCATATGCATGCTATGTGTCTTCAGTTGCTTGAGAAGAATTTGCAGCCTGGGATGCACGCTTTGGACGTTGGCTCTGGTATATGCTCCATTAACCTGTTCTAATTACATTAGAAGATTACTGTTTGTCTATTTTGTATTGAAGCATTCAAGAGAAGTGCGTGCTTGCTTGTTACTTGTTAGTGAATGAAATTGTTTCTAGGTATTCCATTACTATCTGTCCTGTGTTAATCAGACTGATTATTAAGATTGATGGTAGAACATGTTATACAAGTTGTTTATAAGATGTAAATAATAAGGGTGAATTGGTGTAGCAAAATGTGTTTGTTGAAAGGCAATTAGAATTGTGTTCTTCCTATTGATTTGTTTAATCCCAATTCAAGGTGGATATTTTGAAGGTTCTAAGATGTGTTTCTATATATATCAACTGGTGTTCTGTTTCGTCACAGTTTTTCGGCCTTTTCACATTATCTTTACTTTAGTTGGTGATCATAATTTCCACATCTGGGCCTACATGCAGGAACTGGATACTTGACTGCATGCTTTGCTTTGATGGTTGGACCCCAAGGCCGTGCTATTGGTGTGGAGCATATTCCTGAATTGGTTTCTTTTTCAATAGAGAACATACAGAAAAGTGCTGCAGCTACACAACTGAAAGATGGTGCCCTTTCTGTTCATACTGGTGGTATGGTTTCTTAAATTTCTGTTGCATTGAATCAGAAAGATGGAAGCTTTTCATTTCGGGCATTATAGGGGATAAAGACAAAATGTGAGAGGTTGAATACTTTTAATTCTGTCAAATGGTGAAAACATGACCTGTTTGTCAGGATTTGCAATTTGTTTGAGGTTATTGAGTCCACTAAAACTGATAGTAGAGTTGATCCAAATGTATTTTTCTTGTTATGGTTTATCCGAAATATCTGTGTGATATTTGTATTCATGACAATTGAGCCTTTATGGATTATATTATTTTTTCTTGACGGGTTAAATAAATGTCTAGTTGGAACTTTGCATTAGCAGATTGATAATTGTTGTGTTAACAGATGGAAGGCAAGGTTGGCCAGAGTTTGCACCCTACGATGCCATTCATGTTGGAGCAGCAGCAGCAGAAATTCCGCAACCACTTATTGACCAGTTGAAGCCTGGAGGGAGAATGGTGATTCCTGTTGGAAACATATTTCAAGATTTAAAGGTGGTGGATAAGAATTCTGATGGTTCTATCAGTGTCCACACTGAGACGTCTGTTCGATATGTGCCCCTCACTAGTCGAGAAGCTCAACTGCGAGGTTACTAAAATGGAAATGGAGCCAAAATCCTGAATTTTGGATGGCTAATGCTTCAGATGTCAATGCTTGCACATGCCGTTAGAATTTGTGTAGTTAAAGTTTCTGCATTTTGTAAGGCTAGTGTTTATAGTTGCAAATATCAGTCGTTGGAACATGAATGTTCACGATGTGCACATTTCGTAAATATTTTTACACTTAAATTGCATTACAAAGTATAATAAATTTGTTCACTTTTATAACTCTAACTCTTCAAAAGTCATATCAATTATGATTTCTTAATTGACAATGTAAAAACTTACATCGACAATACATGTTTTTTTTTTTTTAAGAAACACTAACAATACATGTTAAAATCAATTTTTTATGCTATTTTGTAATAAAAATACAATTGAAAAGAAAACTTATCCATTTAATTTTTTTGTTACGATTTAATTTGACAATGCTGTAGACATTTTTCAATTATAAAGACATTTTGTTAAGAAGCAAAAGTAAATATCATTAGCCGAACTGAATCATATGCCTGGTGACTATGAAATAATATGTATGCTATTTATTAGTTGAATTTTTAATTACAGTCGAAAAAAACAGTTCTACAATAACCCCCTTTTTCATTTCATTTCATAAATAAATACTAACAAATAGCCCAAGAGAAAAAAGACAACAACCAAGTGTAATTTTCTCCAATCTCAGGAGTCAGGAATTACAACTTACTTTTCATCTGGACATTAATTAAACTAATAACAGCAAAATACGTAAATCTAATCTGAAATTGGCGCCCCAAAGGATTTTCCTTTAAACAAAAATTGACACTATAGTGTATATATCCTCAGCTATTAAAAAAATGCAAGAGAACTCCAGCAGCTGACATGGGGAACTACATGAGGTAACGCTCAAAAGGAGCCACGCCTTGGCCTGTCCTCAGCAACACTCACCTTAATTGTCCTTCCGTCCAAACTCTGAGATAACAAAAACCTCATCAGAAAATCATCCAAAAATAAACAGTAAAAAAGTGGTGAATTTGATATTTTGCTTTTCAATCTCAAACCATTTTCCTTATGAACATAGCCCATAACAATCATGTTCCCTTTCAGCTTTCGGCATATTTAATTATCAATGCATGTAACCATTGATAATTTAACAAAGAACTTGAGTAATACCTGACCATCAAGAGCAGCAACAGCATCATTCATTTCTGTCTCATCAGACATTGTGACAAAGCCAAAGCCACGTGATCGACCACTCTCCCTGTCATAGACTACCCGAGCACTCACAACATTACCATGTTCACTGAAAATTTGCTCAAGTCGGGTATTATCAACATCCCATGGCAAATTACCAACATAGATTGATAAGGCAGCAGTCTCAGAGGCACGACGAGGTGCACGTTCGGGCCGAGTTCCTCTTGGAGAAGCCTTGTTAACAGTCAACTGTCTTCCATCAATATCCTGTCATGGAAAATACCAATAAGATCCAAAAGAACAAAAAGAAGAACACAACAAAAGCAATTGGTAAGAAATATTAGTGACAACACACATATAAGATGCATTTGACTTGTACTAAAGTCTAAAGGAAGAAAAATGGTCACTCAAAACTCCTTTGCACATGCAAAAAAGCTTCCATAGCAAAAAGAAATTTAACAAGAGCAGCAAACTAATAAAGGTTTTGTTGTATTTCATTCAGTGAAACTTCAAGTCAGTGGCTGACAAAACAAAAATATAACAAATAGTTGAATGGGTTGGTAGTTGGTACCCCAACTTTAAGATGTAACTATATATTTCATACCATTTTATAAGAAGGTATTAAAATGTCATAGGCATAAACCACATCATCTTTATAGTACAAGTTATGAAGCCACCGCTGCTCACGTATTAGCTGAAGTGCCATTCATTCTTCTTAATGGGAAAAATCAAGACACCCAAAAGACTGCAAATGTGAGACGTCTCTTTGTTTTTTAATATGGGATTTATGTTATGATGCTAATATTCATGGATTTCACATGTTGTGCATTCTAGCCAAATCTTGTCCTGTAATCTTTTAAGGCTTAATATCACTTTAAGTCCATTATGCTTCTCATTTTTTGCATTTTCGTTCATAATGTTTTAAAAGTAAGTGTTTTTGCACATTTTGGTACTTTTATGTTTTTAGCACATTTTGGTCCATTTATATGTATTTGATACATTATGGTCCATTAAGTGGATCTGTTTTGGTCCATTAAGTTTAGGAGAATTGTAATCAATTTAGGACAAGATGTAACATTGTTTTGAAACTATAATTTAAACACCCAAATGGACCAAAATATGCCAAAAGCATAATTTAAAGTACCAAAATGACACTTTTAAAACATTATGGACCAAAATGCAAAAAATGGGAAACTTATCGGACTAAAAGTGACATTAAGCCATTTTTCAAATGTTGTGCCAAATCTTTGTCTTGTGTTGTATTCATGCAACTAATAGTCAGTATTTGACAACCCTGTACATTTACACCCTGTTACAACCATTGATAATTCGGCAAATACCCACTAGTAAACACTAACAACTTGTATAACATGTTCTACCATCAACTATTTCTAAAGAGACACACTTACTGTGTAAACATTTCAACATTGTTTCAGCCCTTCTCAACAGTCACATAAACAACACAATCCACCAGAGTTAAATACAGAACAAGGATTCACTACATAGCTAGTTCATATCCTCACTGGTTAATTTACAACAACCTATAGAACAAGCTTCTAGTCCACAACAGAAGCTCAATACAAAAATCAAACCATTTTTTTCAATCAAGTTAAGTCATCATATCTAAATAGAAAACAAGTGATATCAATCAACTTACGTAGCGATTGAATTTCTCCACAGCGGTTTCAGCTTCTTCAACAGTACTCATAGTCACAAACCCAAATCCACGACTCTGGTCAGTTTCCCTATTATAAATAACCTAAATAAAACAACAACAAAGAAAGAACTTTCATTTCAACCTAACGTAATAAATAATATTAACAGCAATTGAGAATTAAAACTAAAAAGGCTCAGTTTGTGTCTGACCTCGGCGATTTCAACGGTTCCGGCTTGTTCAAAAAGCATGGCCAACTTCTGGCTATCAAGGTCGTAAGGCAAGTTACCGACGAAGAGCTTTGCCTCCTCCGGCGGTTCCACGTCTTCTTCGGTTTGTTGTTCTTCTTGTTGGGCCCAATCGGAAGTTTGGGCCACGTGCCTGACGACGGGGAAGCGGTGGGTTCGTGCGGCGAGGGAGAGAGAGACTGAGGAGTTGAGGAACGAGAAATGGAGCGTGAAGGGTTTGGAGGGAGGTGAAGAGAAGAGATAGGGTTTAGTTTTGTTGTGGAAGAGTGAGGAGTGAGAAGAGAGGGGGCACGACACGGCCATGGTTAGGGACTTTAAGGCACTGGAAGTGATACTCATAGAGAGAGTGAGTGAAGGGTTTAAAACAGAGGTTGAAGATGAAGAGTGTGGATAAGAAGAGTGGAAGGGTTTTGCTGCCAAAAATATCATTAACTAACCAAAACTTATTATTATACATATGTGGGCTTTTTATATGGGCTTCTTGACATTCTTACTCTTAAGGGGATTTGCTTTCTACACCTTCCATTTTGCTTACTGCACCTCATTTTTAATTTCGTTTTCAAATATGAAAACATGTATGCTTTGCCATGCTAATATATTTATCAACCTATAAGTAAATGATGTAACCATACTTTCTCTTCTCATACATTTTTCTTGCATTATTTGGATCATGATCTAGTTGGTACTCGGTAGAATCAAGAATGTCTAGTTAGACTCGGAGTAAAACTTATATATTAGAACATCTTCAACGTGTTACTCACTATATTCTCTTATATCTTTGTTATATATAGTTCTAATGATAACACATTACTTATTCTTAGTTCTTACTAAGAATGTGCCACATCACACGTTACAGATGATACTAAAATATTTACAACACTATTACACCAAAATTAAACAACTCTTGCAAAATATGGCACTGAAGAAGAATCTGAATACATTCACTTTGACTTAACAGCTCAGTATACAAGTTCTATGTCCCTTGAATTGCCTTCACCACCAAGTGTAATAGTCAACAATCCATCTTCAGGGTTGTAGGAGAACTCCTCCACCTTCATGTCCACTACACACAGTTTCGGTCTAACGTTGGAGTATGCTCCAAAACGACCACATCCTCTGCCTTTGATTTTTATTATGCATTGTGCAACATCATCCATGGTGCAGTCCAAGGCTTCTACTGCTCCTCCTGAATTGTACATGTCAAGCAATCCTATTGGTGCAAATTGCACATCATGACCAAACACCTGTTCAGACACACATTAACATTTTTTCATGTTAGACTTGGTAAATTAAGATGTTTTTTTTTTTTTCACAAAATGTAGATTGCAATGTTAGTAATCTAGAATAGCATACTGACCCTTATTGGAGATACAGTATATATTTCACATTGGAGAGTTTCCAAAGACACTTCTAGTTTTCCTTTGTAAGGCACCTTGGAAAGCAAGCCTGCAGTATTGTGAAGTAGTTAGTTTGGGTAATTCTAGAGAAATGCTTGGGTTTTAGGTTTAAAGGAAAGCATAGAAGAGGAGACAATCTCTCAGACACTATCTTTTAGAGACTCATCCTGTGATTTTCAATAAATGTCAATAAATCACATGGAAAGTCTCTAAAATAGAGTATTTGAAAGAGTGTCACTAACACTCCTCAAGCATAGAATATAATGTTATGCAGTAGAATTTGAACCTGCATTGAAGGCATATACGATGCAATCTCCATTCCAATTTTCACTTGCAACCTCTTCAAGAAATTCAACATCAAGGGGTCTCACTCTCCCTGAAATGGTTACACGTGAGGGTGCAGCTTCCAATGATTTCAGTGGCCAGCTTCCTGCTCCTTGGCAATTGAAGACGCCTACCACCCCAGTCAGAGCATTCAGAT
Source organism: Amphicarpaea edgeworthii (assembly GCA_014843725.1). NCBI lineage: Eukaryota > Viridiplantae > Streptophyta > Magnoliopsida > Fabales > Fabaceae > Amphicarpaea > Amphicarpaea edgeworthii. Next base: position 7,265,518 of record CM026328.1, read on the forward strand.
TCCAAATTTTCAGCAGACTGCAAAATAGTCAATAATAATAATAATATGGTGTTCAGTAAAGAATGAAATTTGAAAACTATTCAGAAAATTCTGGCTATTCATAGAGACAGATAGTAACATTTTAACTTACCTTTTACCATCCATTACCGGATCTTCAAACAAACAATCTCGAGTAGGACGGCCGGCATATCTTGCTCTCAAGACTGATCCATCAGGCAGCACCAGCTTCTTGAGGATTTTAAAATCATGATTGCCAGGCTTGTCACTGCAATGTATCAAATTTGATAAATACTTTTTCTTTTCTCCAATTTTTTTATGATTAAGAAAGTGTTATTTTAAAGGTAAACCAGCAAGTCCAAGACTTCTATAGTTCTATCTGCTTAGGTGCCTTACCTAACATATACTGCACAACCACCTATTGCTCTTGCTGCAGCATGGAACTCAGCTGTCTCATGCTTGCTCTGATATAGAATCAATGAACCATTCATGATTTAAGTACATATCAAGTAACATGTTCATAGAAGACATTTGGACAAGTAATGAAACAGGAATATTACATGGAACATGTCCCAGTCTGGCACAAAAATCTCTCCCAGAAGAAGACTGTTAAACGCGACAGAGGCGATGTGTAAGGTTTGAACTGTTGGTTCTCTTGGCATGAAATCCTCAGATGCTCTTGCTGCTGCACTATTCTTTGAACTGGAAATTGAGAACGTAAAAAAGACACAGCTAGTCAGAAAAAGGGATCAAACAAAATATTAGATATTGTACTTGCCTCTAGTTAGATACAATGCTAACCTGTAAATTGAATCAGAGTTGTGACACATGCAACAAATGAGATTGTTGTAGTTAAAGTTCCTGGTTACAGATTGCTCTAGTGCTTCTTGATGCAGTTTGGTCAGCGAAACACGTCCACCGTAGCCAGAACCCAACGTTTCTATCAAGTTTTGGACATCTACTTTGACTCCATCCACACCACAACTAGCAAGGTAACTGTGGTAGTCATTGTAAAAGTCAAGTAGATTTAGTGGATCAATGATTCCCACTCCATATTTTTCCAAGCTGTCCATGGCTATGTCTCTAAGGTTGCCTGTGGTACCAGGTGACTGAATTGGATATACAATCTTTGAATTATACTTCTTCATTGAATCTGATGATGGTAGTACACCTCCCCAATAACCAGCTATAGCATGCCACATGTAAACGTATCTGAAGAGAGAAGAATTATACTCATGGTCAAAGTTCTTAAGTTTCAAATTTTCAATGGTATCATGGTAATAGTATCTCTATGAGATCAGATGACAGCTTACTTTACATTCATATTCTGTTTGATGGAATCAATGAAATCGTGGAGATTGTTACAAGAATTGTTGGAGCCTGCATTGGTGAACTTTTTGTTTTCTTTAATGTCTATCAGTCTGGTTGCAAACCTAACAGTTCAAGAAAGATGTGAGCATGATTGATGACTATGAAATGGAGGAAAAAAATATGTGGCCTCAATTGAAAAGAGAGACTTACTGAGTTCCCTCAATCACTGGTTCACCTTCTTTGTGAAACGTGTTGAGGGTCTCTTGCCATCCATCATCAATGATGATAAATTTTGGCGAACAACCTCCATTTGAAAAACTGTTCAGTAAAAGGCAAATTTGTCTTATTGACATCTTCAAAATTTGCAGGATATCTATGACACAGGCGAAGCAAGTTGATAATATAGTAATATGGTCTATTTGAGTAAATTTCTCTAGAAATATTTCTAAGAAAAATGAAAATATGAAGAAAAAATAAATGAGCTTCCCTATGAACTAAAACTAGCTTTTCCAATAGCTAATTTGTAGAAATCCTTTCATATAGCTTCTTTAAAAGATGTGAAACTTCTACAAATTAGTTATTGCAAAAGGCAATTTTAACTTATAGAGAAGTTCATTTCATTTTTTCTTTATATTTTTTTTTCTAGAAACACTTTTAGAGAAGCTTATCCAAACAGGCCCTATATGTATTGTACCTCTGAAGACCCTCTCTTATTCCCTGGGGACTCACTTCAGTGTAAAAAGCATCCCAAGTGCACCATCCAAACCAGTCAAGATGTGCAGGGATCCTCTTGTTTTCAAGATGACAGAAAGTCCTTTTGTGTTTCTCCAATATCCTATGTCATTGTAAATTGAAAAAAATGTAACATGCTTGTTGGAAATCAGGTTATGATATCCACATTTAATGTAATAAGGCAACAAAATAAGTGTAATCAATGCTCATATGCTATATAAGATGCCATCCATGAGGTCTTTAGACACACGGTTTATTGCCTAATTCTCTAAAATGTTATTTGTTCTGGTTATTTAACATGGTATCTAGAGCTAGGTTAGGCAATCCCTAAAACCGTTTTTTTTCGGAGGATCCACTGTCCCCGACCAAATATTTTTCACAAACACCCTTCCTTTTTGGTTTGCAACCTTTCTTGCTGTCGCTGTCCCCGACATTTCTTTCCGATTGCCGCCTTGTCGAAAAATTTTCCGGTGACCTCCCCCCACGACTGCCACCACCAGCAAAATTGCACCGACCACCTTTGTCCAACACCGTTGACGGTGTCTCCATCGGAGTGTGGACGCATCATCTTTACGCGCCAACACCTTTTTTTTCGGTGTGCGTGACAACACGTGATGGCGCATGGAGCTTCGTTCCCGGCGGCGACTAGAACGTTGGCATCGTCCCTCCCAGGCGATCCTACCCCTCTTGTGCCACCTTCATCTGACGAGATTTTTTTTTCTCTCCCTCTAGGGTTTTATTCTGTGGTACTGTTTTTGGCATTTTTCCTTTGCATCATGTCTAAGGACTTTCTCCAATGGTATGAAAGTCATCAGAACTCTGGTGTCATTGCTTCGGTAGCACAATCTGGTAATTCTTTTTCCTGTGTCTCACAGTCTCCTTTTATGGGCCCTTGGGTGCTTGACTCTAGTGCATTTGATCACATATCTGGTAATCGCTCTCTTTTCTCTTCTCTTTCTACCTCTGGTTTTCTACCCACTATTACCTCTGCCAATGGTTCCCAAAGGGAATTGGCACCACCCATCCCCTACCTAATTTAACTGTCAAATCTATTTTATTTGTACCCGATTGTCCCTTTAACCTTCTGTCTATTCACCGCTTGACCCAATCCCATGATTGTTTGATCACATTCACTAAAGATACTGTTGTCTTGCAGGACCGGAGTACAAGACGAACAATTGGCACTGGATGAGAGTCTCATGGTCTTTATTACCTATCTGCCCCATCACAAGCATATTTTGCCGTTGCATCTCCCTTTACCATTCATGCTCAGTTGGGTCATCCTAGCCTTTCGATTCTTTAAAAGTTGGTTCCTAGTTTGTCCAAATTGTTTGCTTTAGATTGTGATTCATGTCAGTTAGGAAAACACACATGTCAATTTTTTCCTAATCGTATGAATAAACAAGCTACATCCCCTTTTGCTTTAATCCATTCAGATGTTTGGGGTCCGTCTCAAGTCATAACCTCTTCTGATTTTAAATATTTTATTACATTCATTGATGATTTTAGTCGTTGCACGTGATTGTTTTTAATGAAAAATCGGTTTGAAGTATTTTCTCTATTCGAAAAATTTTATACTGAAATTCAAACTCAGTTTGGTGTTCCTATCCGAACTCTTCGTAGTGACAATGCTCGTGAGTACTTGTCCAACCAGTTTCAATAGTTTATGGCATCTAAAGGTATCCTTCATCTTGTGCTCATACGCCTCAGCAAAATAGGGTTGCCGAACGCAAAAATTGGCACCTTGTTGAAACTACTCGAACACTTCTCATTCACGACAATATCCCTTCTCACTTTTGGGGCGATGTTGTTCTCACAGTTTGTTATCTTATCAATCGTATGCCATCATCTATCCTAAAAAGTCAAACTCCATATTCCGTTTTGTTTCCCCATACACCTCTTCATCTTGTGTCTCCTCGTGTCTTTGGATCCACATGTTTTGTTCATAACCTTTCGCCAAGACTTGACAAATTTTCAACTCGGTCCATCAAGTATGTTTTCCTTAGTTACCATAGGTCCCAAAAAGGGTATAAATATTTTTCTCCTACCCTTAAATGTTATTTCATCTTTACTGATGTGTCTTTCTTTGAGTCTGTGCCCTACTTTGCATCTACTTCCGCTTCCGCTTCCTTTGACTCTGTGCATTCTCTTTTCCCGAAAAGTCCTTCTCTTGCTCATCTTCTCATTGCTTTAGAGGAAGACCCACCTGAGCATCCTTTCCAACAAAAACCTTTTTAGACATATCACAGACAACTACAGCCTCCCATGGCACATGTGTCTACCCCTGTAGTTGAGGTTGAGACCATGATCGACCCATCCCTAGCTCCAATATCTTTCTCGAATTCAAGTCCTCTGTCTAATCCTGACCTACCTATTGCTCTTAGGAAAGGTACATGTACAACTCATAACCCATCCCCTCACTATGTTACATTAAGTTATCACCGTCTTTCTTCCTTACTTTATACTTGCCTTTCGTCTTTGTCTTCTATGTCTATTCCTAACTCTCTAAGTGAAGCATTATCCCACCCAGACTGGCGACAGGCAATGATTGACGAGATGTGTGCTCTCCAGAGTAGTGGTACCTAGGATCTAGTTCCTCTCCCTCCTGGGAAGTCCCTCGTCAGGTGTCGGTGGTTGTACTCCCTTTTAAAGTTGGACCTAATGGCAAGATTAATAAGTTCAAAGCCCGTTTAGTGGCAAAGGGCTACACTCAAGTGTTCGAACAGGACTATACTGACACGTTTTCCCCTGTGGCAAAGATGACATCTGTCCGACTATTACTTTCTACTGCAGCTATTCACCACTGGCCCCTTTTCCAACTTGATATTAAAAATGTTTTTCTACATGGAGAGCTTGAGGAAGAAGTCTACATGAAGCAACCACCTTGCTTTGTTGCTTAGGGAGAATCATCTACTATGGTTTGTTGACTTCGGAGATCCCTATATGGACTCAAACAGTCTTCAAGAGCATGGTTTGATAGATTTCATACTGTTGTACAACAGTTCGGCTTGATTTGCAGTGAAGCTGACCATTTGGTCTTTTATCGTCATTCACCAAAGGGATGTATCTACCTCGTTGTATATGTGGATGACATTGTTATCACTGGAGGAGATGAGCATGGCATAGCCCAACTAAAGTAATACCTCTCTCACTAGTTCCAAATTAAGGACCTTGGAAAACTTCGAAATTTCTTAAGTATTGAAGTGGCCCAATCCAAGGATGGTGTGGTGATCTCTCAAAGGAAGTATGCTCTTGACATCCTTGAGGAAATTGGCCTAATGAATGTTAAGCCAATGGACACTCCTATGGACCCAAGTGTCAAACTACTACCTAACCAAGGGGTTCCTTTCGTAGACCCAGGGAGATATCGAAGGTTAGTTAGGAAACTAAATTACCTTACTGTCATTTGTCCTGACATTGCTTTTGCAGTTAGTATAGTGAGTCAGTTCTTGAATTTTCTTTGTCAAGATCATTGGGAGGCGGTTATACAGATTTTAAAATACATCAAAGGTGCTTCTAGAAAAGGACTTGTTTATAATGACAAAGGGCATGTCCAAATCGTTGGATACTCAGATGCAGATTGGGTTGGTTCTCCTAGTGACAGACGATCTACTTCAAGATACTGTGTAATGATTGGTGGAAACCTTACATCTTGGAAGAGCAAGAAACAAAGTGTGGTGGCAAGGTCTAGTGCTGAAGCAAAATATAGAGCTATGGCTGTAGCAACTTGTGAACTTGTCTGGTTAAAACAACTTATTAGAGAGCTCAAGTTTGAAGAGGATGCCAAAATGACTATAATTTGTGATAATCAAGCAGCTCTACATATTGCATCTAACCCAGTGTTTCATGAAAGGACCAAACACATTGAAGTGGACTGTCATTTTGATGGAGAAAAGATTGAATCAAGAGATATCATCACTAGATTTGTTAACTCTAGTGATTAACTAGCAAATGTGTTTACTAAAGCCTTGAGAGGTCCACCGGGTAATTATATATGTAACAAGCTTGGTGCATATGATTTATATGTTCCAGCTTGAGGGGGAATGTTGAAAATCAGGTTATGATATCCACATTTAATGTAATAAGGCAACAGAATAAGTGATTTAGAGGAAACAATATCTTCTCTAATTATGTGTAATCAATGCTCATATGCTATATAAGATGCCATTCGTGAGCTCTTTAGACACACGGTTTATTGTCTAATTCTCTATAATGTTATTTGTTCTGGTTATTTAACAATCTTGACTTGTATAACAAGGAAGCAATTAGAGAACTAAGGACATTCCAAAACAAGAAACATACTTGATGGATTCCCTGATTAACTCAAATGGATTGTCCCCTGAATTCACAAATACTGCTTCTAGTGATTGGGAAGTTTGAACATGGGCATCTCCTGGAGCATTCAAAAAATCTAAAGTCATAAATCATAATCATTTTATTGAGTAATCTTTTCTTTCTTTTGCACAAGAAGCACAACAGAAAGTGAAAGATTGAACTAACTAACCACTTTCAATGCAGAATTGGAGCTCATTGGATTGAGTTCCCTGCAAAGTTGCGCGAAACTGTCCATCCAGAACAGGCAAGAAGAGAATGTAGCAAGTGGTCTCTGTGGTTGGCTCAACAGAGTCAAAAGAAAAAAACTCATCCTCATGGGAAGACTCTTCTCTTGCTTCAAGGAGAAGCAATTGGGTTTCCATTGGAATATCACTAGCAGATCTCCCTATACGCGGTATCATCCACCAGATTTTCACTCTGAACAAAGATACCAACTTATATCCCCTGCATTTTCGTTTTCCAAAATAAGTTTCAGTGAACAATTCTCATTGAGTTCCATGCAGATTGCAGATGTTTTTATGCTGCTAGTAGATAAAGCAAAACAAAAAAAAGATACAAATATAATTAATTCATGCACAATCAGAATCGATCATCTTAGTCCCAAACTTTTGTTTGACTTATCGAATTTTGGATGAACCCAGATATAAAAATACAAAATTTGTTAACACTTAACAAGGTACAAGAATATTGCAAAGTGAAAGGAGAATGGTATCAGAGACTCACTGAAGAATGCCAAGATTGAAAACATGGCGCGAACTTGAAACGGTTGAAGTTGCGCCCAGGAAAGCGGACTCTGTTCCAAGTGGAGAAACAAGAATGTTTCCGGGGACATTGGTCAAAACCGCCCTGCCCCTCACCGTAAGGCACTCGTCCTTCACCGTGGGCGCCGCCGTGATCGTCATGTTTTAAACTGTAGATGGAATAGAAAAGAAAAGATAGGTGAAGTTTGAGAGCGTATGAAGGTTCAAGTAGCAGGGTTTGGTAACTATTTATTTATAGTAGGTTGCTGAATCTGAATGTGAAAGAAGGTGATAAGTTGCGCAGTGATGGTGTTTCTTAATCAGAGGAGGGTGTTAAAATTTTATTCAATTTCTATGTTCTGCTGCGGATAGGAACAAGAACAGCAGACATGACAGATTTTATGAATATTGAATAGTGTTTTCTTCTTTCTTTCTCTGTTGGAATTTGACTTTTTTTTTTCTGGATTTTGTAAGTGGTGGACGCGGCGGCTGGGTTTGGTAATTCTAATCTAATTTAATTGGTTTCATTTGCTTAAGCGTGAAAAGCAACAGAGCCTTTGCCTCGTCAAGGATGAGTCAGCTTGTTATTTAAAATGCTTAATAGTTAATACACATCAATCAATTTATCAATCATCAACCAATCAATTTCCTTTTTTTTTTTTTCTAAATCTATTCAAATTAATTAGATGGATTATATTTGATATATTTTTTTCTATATTTAAATAAATAATTTTAAAATTTTTATATTAATATATTTGTATTTCTCTTTTTAGATTTAAATAAGGGGTTTTTTAAATTGTTATATAAATATTATTAAACAATTTATACTAATATTTATATTATTAATGTTATTAATATCATCCATATCAATATATCATCGATGTTTAATTAATTATATTATATAAAATATAATTGTTGATTGGGATTGTCTGTCCACATATCGTGGTGAATTTTTTATTTTTTTTTAATGATTCTTAAATCTACTCAAATTAATTAGATTGATTACATTTGATATATTTATATTTAAATAAATAATTTTAAAATGAGCAGGTGATGATTCTTCATCTTTCACTTTTACTAACAAAATTTGGTTATTTTGTGTTTATTTATTATATTTTTATTCTTTTTTTTCTTTTACTTTTTCTTCTCCATGGAAACATATTGTCTATTTTTCTTATCAGATTAAAATTGTTGTACTTAATGATTTGTGATAGAATAATAATGTAATTTTTTTTTTTAGGTCAATGCATCACCAATAAATTTTTCTTTAATTTAGAATTATTGTTTTCAATATTTTTTTTTTCTCACTTTGATGATAGGTTTAACGAAAAGAAAGAGTGGATCTTACATAAAAAGTCATACATGAGAAGACCAAACAAAAAAAAAAAAAATTATCTAAACAAATTTTATTTTATGGAGAAATTAAAAACATCAAAAGTATATATGTTAAGTTTGTATACCAATTGTTTTTAGTTCGGTAAGATGATTGGCAACTTATATTCTAAATTTTGCTTGCACAAATTAACAACATTTTCCTATCCATAACATATTTGAAATTAAAGTTTATTATTCAATTTTAAAAGTTAAGTAACTTTTTCTTTATAATCAATATTTGTTGGATACAGAATATTTATAGACACAAGCTAAATTTAATTTAAAAAAAGTACATCATTCTTTTCTTTCTTGACAGAAGGTGTATCATTCTTAAACAATAAAAAATATAAAACTCACCACATTTCAAATATGTTATTGAAAGAAAAATGTGCAAGCAAACATGAATTTAATAAAAGACTAAAACTAGAATTTTGAATACTATTACAAGGGTTACCTATGTTAATTTTTAGTTTTAAAGTTTTTAGTCCCTCAAATTTTGTTTTACTTGAAAAAGTTTATAAACTTAAAAAAAAAGTCCTTAAAAAGTTTGAATCACATTTTTTTATTTATTTAATGAATTTTGAGGGACTAAAAATTGAATTTAAAAAAATACCTTAACAAAAAAAGTATAGGGATTTTAACCCTTAAAAAATGTTTAAGGACTAAAACCCTTAACAAAAAAAAGTTTAAGAAAAAATTTAAGGACTAAAAATATAGTTAATCCCATAACAATTTATAAATGAACCATAATGAAAAACATATTGAAAATCCTAATTTTTTTTGCAAAAAAATGTCTAATTATTTGTCATAGATTTTTTTTTTTTAGGAAAATTATTTGTCATAGATAGAAAACGAGAATAGTGAAGAAATCAAACCCTATCAATAATTTAGATAATAATTCACTTACTTTGTTTTACAATATTTGGATGTTCAATTTACTAACTCTATAAAAAATAGTTTTAATATAGTCTTTTTGTTAAAATTAATTTTATTATTTTAATTAATATGGTTATTTGTTACGTAATTTAATACCTTTATATATAAAAACTTTTTTCATTAAAAAAATGCAACATTGTAAAATTAAAATTTATAGTTAACTAATAAATAAGTAATTTCAATTATCCACGATTCGTCATTCTAATATGGAATTGTTATTTACTTGAATTGAATTTGATTAAAATATTTAATTAATTTTTCTTTAAATATCATTTTAAATAAAAGAATGAGTTTTTTCTTTAAGTTTGCTCAAAATTAATCTTTATGCGCGATTATAATACTATGCTAATTATAGAATGGAGATTACCTGTCCCTAAAGTCTAAAAAGGATGAAAAAATAATGTTTAATTTAATTGATATATCACAATATAAGTGGTGAGACAAAAAAGTGGTCATGTGATCTCCACTTTTAATGTTTTGAATGAATTGAGTAATATAACTAGGTTTTAAATGGATAATTATGAGTGGTTATGTGATCTCCACTCATAATTATTTGAATAAATTGAATAAATTGAGTAATATAATTATGTCTTAAATGAATAATTATGAATATCATACACAAATTAGAGAATTTTTTGTTATACTATTATATTAATTTTAATATAAATATATTTTTCATTTATAATATCCAATAGCATAAATTCATTGAAGACATTTTTAATTTAACTAAAATTGAAATTTTCATGTTAAGATTAATTCATGTGTTTTTTCCTTTAAAAAATAAGTATTTATCTGCATGGTATTTTTATTTTTCAAATATTGGTACAATACATGGTGGAATTGGTATGAGAACAGACAATTTAGTTGTTTTGTGTAATTTGATTGCAAGAGATATATAGACATATTTATTACTAAATAGAATTGGAGAATCAATGGGGTCTATCTCAGTTATTTTGAGTAAGATGAATGAGTATTGTAATTATATTATTTTATTATACAATTAAAAATGACATTATCATGTTTTTATATTTCATTAAAATTAAAAATAACAATATTTAACTAAATTATATTTAATATTTTACTTTTTTTATACAGTTAAAACCATTTAATAAAACTATTGACAGGTTATATTTTAGGAAAATACATTTGTATTCAATCAACTTTTAACAAAATTATTTATATATTCAATCAATGTTATAACTATTTTAATATCAAAATCAGATTTACATTCTGAATATATGCACAAAATTCAATTATTTTTCTAAAAAAACATTAATTATTATACAAAATAAAAATTTTACTAAAAAAAAATAACATCATGTGGAAATTTGATGAATATAATTTTTTTCTTCATAAGTTGATATGAATTCAAGTAAAAAAAAATCTTATTTTCTACACTTTATAATAAATTTAATTTAATATTTTTTTATTAATATATCAATTAAATATTAACTTAAATCAATACAAAAAATTAATACTAATGTAATTAATAATTACTTAAATCAAATTACATTATACCATATTTTTATTGTTGACAAGAGACTCTTTTTTATAATTACATTTTAATTTAATGTATAAAATTTTTATAAGAATGATATTTATATTTGTTTATAGCTAAACATCTTTATTTTTATAATTTTTAAGTGTAAAAATTTATTTTTATGCATTATACATTTTATTTATTTTATATTAATCTATATTTATATTCATCCGTTACACAGAAACTACATTATAACAAATTCATTAAGAATATTAGTTTTATTTTCATTGATTTTATTATATTAAGAGTCTTTTGGATATTTATAATTATCCAATTTTTATATGAATTATATTTAAATTTCTTTTCTTACAAAGACATTTCCTTTTTTGTTTTCATATGTAAGTGTTTATGTTAGAACCAAGACATTTGATGATATTTGACCCCTAATATCTTGATAGGTTTTGATGATAACAAATGTAATAATATTTGATCAACTGATGACTTGAGACTAAGTGATTTCAAGAAATCAAAGTAACAACAAACAATGGTAAAATCTCTCAACTCGAATCCTACACTCTAATTATCTGGTAACTTATAATGGTTAAATTTAACATTGAAATTGCTTATAAACAGATTTAAATAAGTTCTTAACGGATTATGCAAAGTCTTCAGGCCAGACGATGTCTGATGCAAGCGCCAGACGATGTCTGATGCCCAAGCTAGACGATATTTAATGCCAAGCGCCAAACAATGTTTGAGGCTAGAACATACCATATTTTTTAATTAAGAATGTATTTGTTAAGCCAAACACTGTCTGTGCATGAACAGACCATACTTAATCAAAACCAGACTATGTTTGTTAAGTCAGACTTTATCTGTGCAGGAACAAAAGATTATCTGTCATATGTGTTAAGGAATATATGCTTTATAATTAATTCTTTACTCAAATAAAGACACTGTTGCAACAGAAACAAAGGGAGATACCCTTTGACATTACTTCTTTGATTCCTCGTATTACTTACATGTCTTGTATTATATAAAGTGTGTAGGTACAACCAAAAGAACCAATCAGCATTGGGATGCACACTTTTAGCTAAAAGACAAACTGTAACAAAGACAGAAACTTGCTCATGTCACATCAAGCACAGTCAAAACTATTTCAACACTCTACTGTGTGAGACAACGGAAAGCAATCTTCTCCAACGTTCAAATTCATGAAACTCACTTTATAAGGAAGCCTTTTTGAAACGAAATGACTAATGAGTTAGAAAAGAGATGAACGATTGAACGTGAACATGAATAATAAAATCAATTTAGACAAAGCAAGAGAAAGCATTCTGAGATAAGGTCTTGAATACGAGACGAGAGAAACAAAATATTCATCCTCTACAAGCTCACGTAAATTCAACATTTGATTATATCATCTCTTTGAGAGTTATATGAATCTTATACATATTTGTATAGAAAGCCAGGAGTGGCTTAATGATAAAAGAATACTTAGGAAGTATAATCTCGGGGGAGATTCATACTTGTAACCAGAATTGGTTTAAAATACTTGTAACTAGTAGTGGCATAGAGAATACTTATAACCAGAAGTGGCAATGAAGAATACTTGTTTTGTAATCAGTTGATTATAGGGGAACTCTTTAACAGTTGTTAAAGGAAAATTGGACGTAACTCAGGTTGAGTGAACTAGTATAAAAATAAGCTCTCATATGTTATTTTGTGTTTACAAATATTTATCTTGCTCGTTGTGCTCTTTTGGAAAGACTTTCTAAGATTTGCCTTGTAAGGATATATTTGTTGATTTAGACTAATATATATCTAAGAAGGCAACTTGTGAACTAATAGTATTTTCGAAAAAGTTTTAAGTCCACTATTCAACCCCCTTCTAGTGTATTCTTGTGTATTTCAATTTATGGTTTATGATTTTTTCTCTTTGTTTTTTCTTTTTAATGATATGATACTTTTTATATTAAAGGAGTAGGTGAGACTCTTATTTCTACTTAATTTTATCATTTGCATTTATAATTGTTAATTTCATCTTTATGTTGGTTGAGTCTATTTTTTATGATTTTTTTAATCTCAAATTTGATAATTTTTTCTTTACATTGTTTGTAATTTTATTTTTTGAAGGATTGGCAAAAAAAAAAATTGAAGTTCTCATCTTTGATATATTGATATTTAACATCAATCTCTAACCATTTTGTTCTATATTATAAATAATTTTCTTTTAATCATATTTTTATAGGGGTTACTCACAGTTGGTGACTACACACTAATTCTCATTGCCAGGACAATATTTTGAAATAATATCCAATAATTGCTGAAGGATTATGGGATATAATAATTATTTTATTACTAAATGATGAATGAAAAGCATGAGAAATGATTATCTTGGTTCTATTTTGTATTCAAATTATTCATGCTTTTATATATTTATTTTTTGGCATATTTTAATTAAATTAAAATCGATCTCTACAAAGAATATATTCTTAACTCTAACAAAAAGTACCAAAAAAAAATCTGACTAAAGCAAAATTAAAAATACTTCTATTCTATGATCAAATAATAATAGTAATAACAATAATAAGTAACAAATAATTTAAAATCTCCTTAAAAAAAACTAATTTTAAACTATTTTTTATATATTATTAAAACATATAACTTGCACATTAAAAGATAATTTTACATTTTTTTTGTAATGGTGTAATTACGGGTAATCATAAAGTATAAACTAGGTAGTACTTTATAAATAATTTGCATAAACAATGAGGTCTATTTTTTATATAAAAAAAATTAAATAGTTGTAATTAAATTCGTAATTTTGAATTTGTTAACATTAATTATTTGAAAATCTTATAAATACTTTTCTAAAATTTTAAATTTTTACAAAATTTATATGTGCATCTTAAAGCTAAAACTAATTTAGATTAAATAATTAAATTGAATTTAATAATTTTAATTATTTATAATTTTTATAAATATTTTATTGAAATTATAAAATATTAGGGATTGAATTAATAATTTGAAATTTACTTATTTTAATTATTTATGGAGATCATAATTTGAAATTTAATTTAGGAAAATAATATTGTCAAAATTAATTTTATATATAGTTCTACTAAAAACTAAAAGCATTTAATTATCTTCTTTCACCAAAAACAAAAATCCAAAGCATTTAATTATCTTCTTTCACCAAAAACAAAAATCCAATTATATTCATATTTATTAGGCTAAAATTCGTTGTTAGTTCTTATAAAAATGGTAATGTATGTTTTTAGTCCTTGTAAAATTTTCAGTCTCTTTTTCATCCCTATAAGTTTGAAATGTGTTGATTTTTAGTTTGAAGTTAGGTTTGACTATCTGAACCTATGTGTTTGATACATTTTTTTTTAGCACCTTCTATTTTATTTTTTACACCCCCACTTTGCTTTTTGCACCTTCACATTTTTAATTTTTAATTTTATTTTATTTTATATTTTTTTAATTTCTAATTTTTATTTTTATTTTTGAATTAAATAAGTTTTGAATCCTTATAAAATACCTATTTTTTACTTTAGACCCCTATAAAATACATCTTTTTTACTTTGGATCCTTATAAAACTTTTAATATGTTTTAGGTCCTTATAATATATATTTTTTTGAGTCCCTACGAATAACATATATCATCTCAATCATTTATATATGTTGAGATGGTGTCACATCATTACTTAAATAACAATTAAAATGATGTTACGTCATCGGTAGGGACCCAAAACCAAAATAAAAAATTATAGGAACCCAAAACATATCAAAAGTTTTATAGATATCCAAAGTAAAAAAAGAGTATTTTATAAGGATCAAAGACTTATTTAAACCATAACTAATTTTAGTGTTCTTTACTTTATTATTTGGGTCCTTATAAAATACCTCTTTTTTACTTTGGGTCCCTATAAATTTTTTGTTATGTTTTTGGGTTTCTATAATTTTTTATTTTGGTTTTAGGTCCTTACAGATGACGTGACATCATTTCAATTGTTAGTTAAGTGATGATGTGGTACTATCTCAATATATATAAAAGATTGAGATGATACCATATTATTTTATTGGTAGAGACTAAAAACAAACAAATATATATTATAAGGACCAAAACATATTAAAAATTTTATAGGGATGCAAAGTAAAAAAGAGGTATTTTATAGGGACTTAAAACTTATTTAAGCCAAAAGATAAAAATAAAAATTAGAAATGAAAAAAAAATTCAAAACTATTTTTTGGAGGTGCAAAAATTAAAAATGTGAAGGTGCAAAAAGCAAAGTGGGGGTGAGAATAAGCAAAGTGGGAGTGGAAAAAATAAAATGAAAAGTACTAAAAGAAAAATGTATCAAACACTAGGTTCGAATGATCAAACCTAACTCTGAGTCAAAACCAACACATTTCAAACTTATAAGATGAAAAGGAGACTAAAAAATTTGTAAGGACTAAAAGCATACATTACCATATTCATAGGGACTAAAAACATATTTTAGCCTTTTTATTATTATAAATAAATTTTATATTGTGCATATTTATTATTATCTTAAAAGTTAAATCTAAAATTTACTACTTAGAAAAAAAAAAATGAATCACATGCAATTAGAATAATTAAATATATGTTGGGCAAAGTTAAAAAAATCCTAACGTATAATATACTTAAAATAAAGAATAATATAAATATTATTTGGATCAATTATATATTTTTTTGAAATTAATTATTGAGAAGGACTAACTACACATACCCTTTTTTAAACACATCTACGTGATTAGTTGTAAGATAATATTTAAATATAGATAATATAGATATCAACTAAATTAGAAAATATAATATTTAAGTAATATGTGAAATTTTGTTTAAAAAATAATATCAAATAAAGTGATGTAAATATTTTTCTAAATTATTAGTATCATTTAATTTAAATAATATTTTTATAAAAAAAATATTTTTTTATTCGTGCTTGAAAAAGTGGTTTTCATGTATAAATAAGTACTTTTAAATTTATAGAATTAATTACATTCATATCAAAATTAAATGATATTATTTCAATAAAAATTAATCGTGACTCAAATAATTATAATTATCATTACCAATAAATTAAGTTTGACACAATAAAAAAAATAAAAAAATATATATATATATATATATATATATATATATATATATATATATATATACTTCTTTTTTATAACTATTTAATTCCAAATTTATTTTTTTATTTAAATTTATTATCTAAATTATTTTACACATCTTATTTATTCTTTACATTTATAGGTGCAGATTTTTAAAAAAAAAATATTCTCTTATTTCTGCCTTAATAATGTAAATTAAAGTAATAAAAAAAGAGATTTTATGAATCTATATAATAATGTTGTAGACTCCTCATTTTTAAATATTAGCTTATTCATTTCTTATTTTCTACCCATATAAAGACATAATATTTAATTAAGTTAAAAGTCATCAAAAATTTATATTTTTTTGGAATTTTTAAAAGTGTTTTCATATCGCACATACTTAACAAAATAAAACAATATTATAATAATAAAAACATCTCAAATACTTAAAATTTTTAATATTTAATGCTTAATTTTGTTTAAAGTTATTTTTTAAATATACTCTAAAAGGAGAAAGTTACATGATTGTGACATTCTTAGGAGTTTTATAAAATTAATTGATTTGAAAAAAAAATTACACATAACATTTTTAGAAAAAAAAACATTCTACATAAAATTATTAATGAGTTATAAATAATTTAAATTTTGAAACATCTACATCTATAAGTTACACGTAAAATTTAAAAAATAAAATATTCTAACTAAAACTATTGAGTTTTTTTTGCTATATAGATACATTTGAATTTTGGAATTTAAAAATATTTTTTCGTATGATAACACTAAATTGTTAAAAATATTAACATGTTATTAAAAGCTTATTTTTTAAAGTGAAAATGCTTGATTTAAATATACACGAATTAGTCTTAAGAAAAAAGTAATAATAATATTTTTATAATAAATGTAATATAAAAAATAGTATAACATATAGATAACAATTTTTAAGATGGTTAATATAATCAACTTTTATTATGGATCATAAAAGTTAATAAATCTTTGGGTGCATTATTCATCAAATGAATGATTAATTCAATCAATAAAAAAATGTTTTCATAAAAAAAAATCAATAAAAAAAATGTTGTATTTGTTGATTTGATATTCAATCAATTTAATTTAAAAATACTACTCAATAATATAATTTATTTTTGTAATAAATTTGTTATTAAAATATTAAAACAGTTATTTAAAAAAAATATACTCATCTATATTATTATTGACTTATTTAAAACAATTTATGATGTGACATTAAATTTATAAACAATATCCACTTTTAGAAGTAAGAAAGTAATTTTTTAGATAGAATTATTTCTTAAAGTTTTATGTTATATGCTAATTTATAAGGCCTGTTTTTTATTTTGTTTTTTCTTCTTTTGTTTATAATTTTTAAAATTTGATCTTTTACTTTCAAATAAATAAAAAAATTTTGTTGTTAAGAAGCAATTTTTGTGAAGAGAAAATTTTAAAAAATGAGTAAAGTTCTTAGAGGTTACTTAAAATGCAAGGTTAAAAAAATATGCTGATGTTAAATTATTTTTTATAAAAATAAATTTATTTATTATTATTTTTATTTAGTTCAAATTAAAAAAATCAAAATAATATATCATAATCAAAATTCTATTTGAAAATAATATCATGAGAATTAAGTTTAAAATATAATTTTGAATGAATTTATAATTTACGTAATATTAAGTGTTTGGAATTTTTTTTTTTTATTAATACATTCAATCATTATAATAATATAATATTATTTTGATGCTGATGCAATTTTATTAATTAATTTAATTTTTTTATAAAAATTTATATATTTTCTTATTATATTTTTTAAGGTGATTTTTTAATATTTTTTTATGATCAAGACCAAGATCTAATTTTTTAAATAAAAAAAATAAAAAAAATATGTGCAATTCAATAAGTGATTTTATATTTCTTAACTTTTAATATTTGGAACTCTTATAAATACTTTCCTAAAATTTAATTTTTTTTAGAAATGTTATAAATATTTTAGGTTAAATTAATAATTTGAAATTTACTTATTTGAATTATTTATACTAATTCTAAATGTCTTTTTCAAATTTTAACATCAAATATGTTATGAACGTGTTTTCTTGATATTAAGAATAATTAAGATTAAATTTTAATTTATATCTATTTAAATGATTATTTTATTGGTATTCATTTAAATTAAAAAATAATAAATATAAATTATTTTAATTAAAAATTAATTATTATTTTTTCTT
Source organism: Amphicarpaea edgeworthii (assembly GCA_014843725.1). Classification (NCBI taxonomy): domain Eukaryota; kingdom Viridiplantae; phylum Streptophyta; class Magnoliopsida; order Fabales; family Fabaceae; genus Amphicarpaea; species Amphicarpaea edgeworthii. The sequence continues at coordinate 7,283,787 of CM026328.1, forward strand.
TAAATAAAAATAGATCAAATTTATTATTTATATTCATAATTTTATATTTATTTATTATATATTATATTTAAAATTTTAAAATAAAAATGACTAAAGAAATAATTCGTAAATAGCACGGCAAAAAAAATTAGTAATAGTTATAATTAAAGGTTTAATTTTGTGCTTAAATTTTAAAAGGTTATATTTTGTTCTTAAATTTAAAAAAAATTAAATTGATGTTTAAATTATTTAAAATTCATTAATCTCATCATTTTCCGTTCAATTTTGTTATTTATATCATCTCTTTTATTAAATACATCTTATTTCTTTATATTTTAAGGGAATGTATTCAATAAAAAAAAAAAAAAAGGTATAAATAGTAAAATTTCATGTAAAATGATTAAATTAAGATATTTTAAATAATTTAGAAATTAAATTAATTTTTTTAAAATTTGAGTAACAAATGAAACAATTAATATAACTTGGAGAATAAAAAATGTATTAATCATTTTTAAAAACTAGAAAGTGAAAAAGACAAAACAGTGAACTGGTGTGTTTTTTTTTTTAACAAGTGAACCGGTGCTTTAAAAAGAGAGTAAAGGTGCAAACAATAAAATCGGATGCTTGATGGATTTTATATATCTAGTGATAATTTTTTTTTATAAACTTAATTATTATATTTTTAGTTATTGAAATTTGAGGTAAATCCGTTTTTCCCCTCAACTTAAAAATATATATTAGTCTAAAATGGTGATGAAGTTTTACCAACATTTGATGCATGTTCACTTTCGAGTATCACATTAAAATTTATACAGTTAGAGTAAAAATGTATTTGTTTTTTAGTTTGAAGGATTCAAGTTTTTTTTTTAATTTGAGGAAAAAAAGGATTTATTATAACTTTTAGGAACTAAAAAGTAAAAACCCAATTAAAGCTTCTATAAATATGATTAGGGTGGCGTACGAGAGGTTGCGTATCACTTGTGCATCGTGGTTATTTGGTTAGAAAATTTCATACTCATGCTTACGTGTTAATGGAGCAGAAACGATATAGTTATTCTAGAGGAAAATTAGGAAAGAAAATTAAAAGTTCCTTCATTTCTCCCATCTCTCCCTTCTTATCTTAATTACGTATATCAATTTAAATTAAAAATATCACTTATCATACTTTATTTTCGGCACATAATAATGATAATATCAGTATTATTTTCAAACTTTTCCGATTACATTCATTTAAATTAGACTGATGAAAAAACTATTTTTAGTCCTTATCAATAGGAATATTTGTTAGAATAAAAATAACATTTTGTACATGTGTTTTGACTGGGTACAAAAACAGAATTAGGGTCTGTTAAAACATATACTATAAAAGTATTTTTAAGAGAAAAAATAAAAAGAAAATAATGAAATTAACTTTTTAGAAGTTAAATTATATTTTTTTTAATAATTAATTTGTAGAAATCTCACTTTTTTTATATTTAAAATAGATTTTACTAATTGACTATTAAAAAAAAATAAAAAATAATATCAACTTCTAAATAAGTTAATTTTATTTTTTCTTAATATTTTTTTCTCTTAAAAATACTTTTAAAATAATATGTCTAAACATATTCTTAATATAATTTAAACAAATTTAAAAAAATAACAAATCAATTTCCCGAATATAGAATAATCAACGACTTAATTATAACCATATAAAATAAAATATATCCGATGTGTCAAAACAAAATAACAAAAAATAAGCATAAGTCTAATACATGATACATAAATATTGGTGTATACTATAAACTCATGTGATCGTTATTAAAATGCTAAGATATAAAGCAATAAAAACATCAACATATATGTGTTTAGAAATGGGTAGCAGATCCAATAACTAAGCAAACAAAGCTTAAGGAAAAAAATAAATAACTACTAATCTTCATGATTAAGGATCGTTTTACCAATCTTAAAAGAAGCATAGGCATCAATGCATGCGTATTCAACTTGTGCTTGGGTCAACTCCTTCGATGTCCATTCACTTGTACAGACAATCTTTGACTTCTCCATGTCAAGACCAGTCAACTCCTTTGCAAGATACTTCAATGCTCTAGAACGAATTCGATTAGGCCATTTTTCATTTGCCAACTCAGCCAAATCTATGCCCTTATTGCACTCCAACCCATAATCATTCTTAAGCATGTTGAGATCGATCATCACTCCAACTCCAACAAATTTGAAGTCAGAGTCCTTCAAAAAACTCTTCAGAGAATCAGGAATATTATTGTTCATATGGAACAATTGAATGATTAAGCACTTGTTTTCAATACACAGTTGCAAAATTGCAACTTTCCATTTGGGTTTTTGGACACACTTCATCCACTCAGTATCCAACCCAACAACCCTTTGCTTCCCGGCATACACTGATGAAACAACTTGAATCCATTCTTCTATTATGGTTGCTTTGTCGGTGATTATTGTTTCGATGGTTAGTCCATCGTAGGACACCAGATACTTAGAAATTGATGGGTCAAGCAACACGGTTGTTGGGTGGTTGTTACTTGCAGCCATGGCCATTTCTCAATTGAAATCTTTCTGGAGAGATACACAAGATGGGTTTAAGGAATATGAACAAAGGAATTAATTTCACAGTCACAAGTAAAAAAGGATCATTAATTTATTTATATCTTTTACTACAGCCTTAAAGCCACATATAAGGCAATTAAATAACATGTGGGGGGCAATATTGTTTTACAAGTTAAGTATTAATCTACCACTTACAGATCCTTTTATTTGATATGACATAAAATATTTAAAAATAAATTATTTTAAAGTTTAATACTTTATAAGTTAATTTATAAAAAAAAATTATAAGTTGATATTTTTTTATTATGATATTTGTGTACTTTATACAAAAATTTTGATATTAATGGTAAGTAAATTATACAAATTAGATATGAATATGCAACTATTAAATATTGGGAATGAACAAAAAATATAAGTTGGTCGAATGGAGGAAGACAAAGCTAAATTATTTATTTCCTGTTTTCGGTCATAGCATATAGGTATCCAAAATTAATTGTGGCTATCATTGGTTAAAAAAAAATTACACAAAAAATAAATCAAACACAAATTAATTATTCCCGGCAACGTAACCTTTCACAACTCTATGAGTTAGACAAGCTTATATAAACAAATTAAGTTAATATAAGCATATTTGTGAGGACTCTTTGAGGTTGAAACTTTTCCTCGTCTTCTTGGACTGTAATATCTTTTTTTTTTTTTTCGTGTACCAAAAATCTATATAAATACAGTGAGAAAAGGAAAAAAAAAAAAAAAAACAAACATGATTCTCTTGAGAAATATACCCGAAAATACATAAAGATGACTAAGTGATGTTTGAATTAGTAAAAAAATATGTTTAAGTCAAAGTACTTCTATAAAAATACGTGCATAACATAAGTTATAAATATGATGCATGCATTTCAAAGCAAATCTCATACTTAAGAATTCCCTAAAAAAAAAAAAAATACGATGTAAAAAAAAAAGACAAAATCAATTTCTATAACAAGATTGAAATCTATTTATTTTCTAAAACAAATAGCAATAAAGCCAGGAACACATACATAAAAGGATTCAACCATATTCTTATACACCACAGGGATATAACTAGTAATGATTAATCAATAGTTGTGTAGAGGAAAATTTAGGTCGAGATCAAAATTAAGAATCATTTGACCAATCTTGAAAGAAGCATAGGCATCAATGCATGCATATTCAACTTGTGATTGGGTCAGCTCGTTCGATTGCCATTTACTCATACAGACAGTCTTAGACTTCTCCATATCAAGACCCACCAATTCCTTTGCCAAATATTTCAGCCCACGAGAAGAAGAAATCCGATTGGGCCATTTTTCATTTGCCAACTCAGCCAAATCTATGCCCTTATGGCACTCCAATCCATAATCATTCTTAAGCATCTTGAGATCAGTCATCACTCCAACCCCAACAAATTTAAAGTCAGAGTCCATCAAAAAACTCTTTAGAGAATCAGGAATAGTATTCTTCATGTGGAACAATTGAATGATTATGCACTTACTCTCAATGCACATTTGCAAAATTGCAACTTTCATCTTCTTTTGGACATCATGATGATGCATCCATTCAGTATCCAACCCAACTACCTTTGGGTTTGTAGTGTATGTTGATGAAACGGATTGAATCCATTGCTCCACTATGTTGGGACTCTGAGTGATTGTTGTTTCTATACATAATCCATCATAGGGCACCATGCACTTAGAAGATGGTTTTGAGATTGTTCGACTCATTGTTCATTGGTGTGTGGGTGGGGTATGTATAGAAGGATCACACTAATTTGATGATTTGTTTTCATGATTTATAGTAATTATTAGCTTGATTTCCAAGTTACTACCAGATTGCAGATATATATCTTCTATCATATTCTAAGTTTTTTTTTTAATTCTAATCGTAAATATCTAATCTTAAGATTTAGATATATTAGGATTTATTTAAATTGAATTCAAATAATAAATATCTTATCATGTCTTGTGATAATCGTGTATATACATCATTTACTGGCGTTTAGCAAAAAAATATATATATCATTTACATCTAGCTACAATCAATTTTGAACGAAATTATTATCCTTCCACCACTTTCTATAATTATCGTAATTGGGGATAATGATTTAGATTTTTCTTAATTTTATAATTTGGACATTGATTCAGATTATATAGTTACTCAAATGATAAAATCAATTAGGATTGATTGATTCTTTTTTTATTTTGAGCTTTACATGCATAAAGTAAAAACGTGTACAATGTGAAAAATAAAGATTTCTTCTATGACAAGAAACATAAAAGACTTGATAAATTTTTTATTTAAGATTTAATAATTTATAAACTAATATTATTCTATGAGAAAATACAGTATGCATGCCATGATAATATAAAATAATTTTATATTTTTATTAAATATATATATATATATATATATATATATATATATATATATATATATTATTTTAGTTAAAAAACTTGGAAAAACAAAATGAGCCATAACCTTTTTATGTGGTTTTATAAGTTATAGACTTACAGCTAAACATAACGACATAAATTAGCATATCCCTTCGTGAATTATTGAGCAAAGACAATCATCCTAGGCGTGTGCAAACTGAACCCACTGAGACATGCTTGGAATTCCACCATTCACAACCGTGAGCAAGTAATAACCAGAAGGTGCAACATTGGGTGATGGTGGTGCTTCCAACACTGCAACAAACCACCCACCACCACCACTTCTCACCAAGCTCCTGCACCTCAGCTTCAGCATCCTCTGATTCATGGCAAAGGAATGCGTCGTAAACGGCGGCGCGTATGCGCTGAACCCCACCTCATTGCTAGGCATCTTCTCTAGGAAGAACCTAACTCTAAACTCTTTCCCATACCCAATTGCATGGCTTCCACTTATGGTCATGTTACTTGGCCTCAAGTTATGGTACCTCTTTTCCATGTAGTGTGGAACAAATGCTTGAAGCCTCAGTTCAGTTGGGTATGCCACATTGTGGAAAGTGTACCTCCCATGAGGGTTACCACCTGCAACCAAAACCCTCCCATCAGGAAGAAGAGTTGCTGATGAGTGATACATTCTGGCTATCTTGGTGGACTTGAGGACTGTGAACCTTTTCCCTAAACTTTTGTTGGGGCTATAATAGTAAGGCTCAAGAGAAGAGTTTCTAGCATTGTCATATCCTCCACACCCTTGTCTAGCCCCATTTATAATCAAAATGTTACCATTAGGGAGAATCAACATGTCATGTAGGAGACGTGGCTTTGGCATGTACTCCATTTCCCACTTGTTGTTGTTCCCTGTGATCACCATTCTTCCACATGATCTTAAACCTTCCAAGAATTTTCCCTTGCCAGCAGCATTAAGTGCTCCTGTGGATGAGCCTCCACACACCATAACCTCCACCCTTTGGAAGTTGTCTCTGTGATCCAATGGGAGTATCACGGACGAGCCTGAACTTGGATAGTTTCTTGAACCTTCTCCCGGAATCCGGGGGAAGGTCTTGATCACTTTGTTCCTTCTCAGGTTGAGTAGGATGGAATCCCGGTTCGCGAAAACGAACAGGTTTCCATCTGATGAGAGGTGAAGGAAGGGATACAGGTTGTTCCCTCCTTCATTCCGGTCATTGGTTTGGTGCAAGAATGGAAGGTCAAAGGATTTCTCTCCAGGACTAGTTTTTGGTACAAATTCATATGTGAAAACTCTTCTTCCACCAACAACCACAACCCTATCATGTTCTGGTAGGATCTGACTAGAAGCATACCACCTCTCATCAGATAGTGTTTTCTTTGATTGTATCCAGTTACATTGCTGATTCGCACAAGGTCTATAGAGTCTAACCCTTTTGGCACCTCTTTCAAATCCACCTGTTTGCAAAAGTGTACCATTGCTCAGGAATGAACCAGAGGAGCACCAAGGATCAGTGTCAAGCCTCAGAGGCCTCACTTTGTTGGCACCAATGTCATACTCCACAGAATGAGCATAGCATGATGAGTCCATCAAATCATGGCTGCTTCTGGTGCATTTGCTTCCATTGAATCGCTGGCGAAGTTGGTAACTGGATTGGCCAGCTCCAGTTTGATCAAACATTATGACTGTGTTTTTGTTTGTTAAAGCCACATGCATGCCAACCACGCCAGTGTTGTTGAGGAGCAGTTGCCACTGCCCTTTACTCCCTTCTGGGGATCTCACATTGGCACCATTGCTGAATCCAAAACAAACCAAGAAAAATAGGACAGTGATCATGATTTTACTGCAAGACAGGAAGAACATGTTGAGGGTGATGGTTATTGGGTTCAATGGGAAAGTCCTTTTGTAGCACTACGTTTTGCTTTGAGCCGAGTTACTAGCACTCATACACTTGAAACGGTGCAATCATTTTTGGCTAAAGTTTAGTGGATCATAGAATGGCATTTCAGTGTCGTGTGAGATCCAATTGTATCGGACATGCAAGATTGCATTCAGCTTATAATAACATCACAATCTTTTAATGTGAAATTCTTCTTTGAGAGAAATTGTTCTTTTAGAATAAATAACAAGCTTAATTATACGTCAATTTGGCAAACGTTATTGAATAAATTGATGAAAAAAGAATTAAATTGAAACTTTTTAAATTCTAAAGACCAAATTTAAATAATTAATTATAACTTGAGGAATAAAAGTATAATTAATACTAAATAATATATAATATTTTAGACAGGTAGTTTCGAACTTCTATTTGTTTTTTCAGAGTGGATATTACAATTAAAGTTCTTACAAAATTCGTTCTTACTTTTTTATTTGCATAACACCACCCCATAATAAGAATGGCATTTTTTTTTAATTTCAAAATAAACAGTGAAGTGTACTATATATTTCACTTAAAAAATTAAATAAAACGAGTTGTATTACTCTACCATTGACACCTGACCACAATATCATACTTGAAGAAAGATGCGATTAGTTGGTTGATAGAGAAGGTATTAAATTTATTGAAACCTAATCACTCCATTAGGCAGTTATTTAATCACTCAGCTCACAAAGCAAGGGAACTTTGTAAAGGCATTTTTTATTTACTAAAAAATGTGCAGAAAGTGAAGAGGGACAAAGTTGTGCCAAAAGACTACCAACTTGTCTAGTAACAACAGTTGACACAAATAATAGCCACTTTTGTCTCTTAACTAGCTTGTCCAAGATTCGAATACTCACCTTGTGTGTACATGATCACATACTAACAGAATCACATGAAAATTTCACGAAGATAACCCATGAACCAGCCACAAAAACTAGAAGTATGGATCGATGAATTGTCACAAAATTAATTAATATATAACAACAATTCCAACTCTAGTATAAAATGCGCTCAAAGCATAGACTTCAATAAATAAATATAAAAAAAATATGTACAATGCGTAGCTCTTTTCGACCGAGAGATTTGCAGAAACCCGGTTTCATACCTCAACATGAAAATTGATGGATGGATCATCTAATAAAGTTTTATTCTAGTTTCAATGGTACTCCTGCAAATGGGGCATAACTCAAGATATTGTCCACACTCACAGCATGTCTGCAAATTAATAAAAATGGCTCTTATAATAACAACCAATACTGATAGCCATTCATTCAAATTTCAATCATCTATAATGTAAGTATGTGACAAAAAAATTAAAAAATGAACAGCCTGGATTCCTTACCTGATGCCCACAACCGAAGGCCATATCCTTAGGATTGGTGAGGCAAATGGGACAAACCTGCAAAGATTACATAACAGAATGGTTTACTTTAGAGGGTTAGAAGAAAAACATGTATATGAAAAATTACTTTTTGAGTGCCACATCAAACATGCTACAACAGTGACCGCAAACTAAAGGAAAACAAAGAGTAGCTGTACCTGATTATCAGAAGCAGACATTGCAGGAGGGTTCGGGGTAACATCCTGCCTGCTAGATGGTGGTGCACTGGGACAAAAACTGTTTTGACGGGAAGTTTTGGGGGAATTGAAAGATGTCGCTGCACCATAAAGAGGTGGTGGTAGAGGAATTCGGTCTATATCTTTCCCTCTATGAGCACTGTTTGAAAAGTAATACACCTTATTAGGCAGCTTCATAAACAGATAATGTATTCAATGCAGCAAAGCCTATGAAGAAAAGAATTTGACATTTGTTACCCCAATATATTAAGCGCTAGTGTTGCCTTGTACTGGGAGGGTATTTCCATCAAGGCAGCAAGTGCAAACGCTGCTTCCTTTTTGGACTGGTCCATGTTCTTCGACATTATTTCTGTGAAATTCACAAACTACAGAAGACGAAAAAATAACAGAAAAATCAAGTCTCTTATTATTATTAGCGCATAAACAAACCATGCTCTATAGAAACAGCACAACTTGCTGACAATTTTTTAACAGAAGATACATGCCTGGAAATTATCAAATGCTCGGGCAGGGATGTTATCATCAAACTTTTTCATCGTATCCCACGGTCCATCTCCAACCCCAACTAGTATGATTGACAAGGGATATTCACTGGTAAAAAAAAACATTTTTTATGATGACAATAAACAAAATTAGAAATCTAATAACCAAGATGAGGAATAAAGCAACACAGATAGATAATTACCTAGCTTTTACAATAGCTTCTACAGTTTTCTTTTCTTGTGCACTCAACTGCCCATGCTCAATATCAACACTTCTCGTCACCTGCAACAAGTTGACATTATTCAACACCAATTCTTTTATCATACCTAGTCTCCTGCTGCTAGATGATAGAGAATGGCAAGCATGATCACAGCATACCAATTTTGTTATAAAATAGGAATTACATGTAAGTTTGTTGTTTCCCTTTCCTAGCTGGCTGAGGGAAGGGAAACAACACACTTACATGTAATTCCTATTTTATAACAAAATTGGTTCCCTTAGCAAATTATTGTTTACTTATCCCCCTAAAATAAAATTCTTTAGCTCCAGCATTCACTACAACAAATGTTGCATTCATTTGGTTACTTAAATATAAAGAAGTGTCAAGGTATTGTAGCATTTAAGATCATGATTTTCAGCACCTCCAATCCCAACCCCCTACTACAGCCTACCCGTCCGTAAAAAGGAAAAACACCAATCTAAAAAACTCATGCAAGGGTGCATACTATTTGGTGTAAAATTTTATTATTTGATCTCAAGATACACTCATTAAATAATAATAAAAATAATTTTCTAATTCAATTCAAATAATCCTCAACCTGCCCATCAGCTATAATCACTAACACATGGTATTGGCCTCCACTTTGCTCAACTATGGTGATTGCCATCTCAATGACTGGGGCAAATGATGTTGGTCCTGTCATGAGTCGGGCAAAAATAGTATAAGAAAAGAGCTGATAACAAATACAGGAACAAAAAAGGAAATAGTTTGACCAATGTTCTTATACCTGCAAGCTTTAATTGAGGGACCAATTCCCTGTACCGTTCCAACACTTCTTCAAATCCATGACAAAATCTCTCATCAGGATAGAAACTAAAAACTTCCTGGTCATGTGTTGATGCTGCAAATACGAAAACCCAATATAACTTACCAGGACATTAGATTAGATTGAAGAATGTAATTCATAACAAAGTTTCAAAATTACCATCTCCAAAACCAAAACATGGAATTAAGTTATCCTCGTCAAAGGAAGACAACGTTTTCCCAATGATAGATATAGCTTGTTCATATGGATTTTGTTCATGACCAATGTGATGCAGGCATCTTCTTTGAAATGACCTTCCGCCTAATACAGAGGCAAGTTATGCATGTTAACACACAATTACAAAGGAGAGGAAATGAAGGTGATTAGTCAGACAAAGCAAAACCTGTCCACTCATTGCTCTTCGTAAAATCAAACCCAACAATAAGATTTGAAGACTCCAGGCCAGCATTTGCCAGAGCATCAGTTACCTTCCAATACGTAAAATTACTTCAGAATGTCACAGAGACATAAGAATTTAAAATGATTGCTGGTGTAGAACCAAATTTTCAACATAGTAATCTAACATTTACATCCTCCAGAAAGAGCAAAGGCATGAAACTAACAGCTAGAAATGAACATTAGCTAAAAATGACGATTCATCCATGAATCAAAAGACACGTATACAACTAGCAGCAAACTAAACAACAAAAGTATCTCATTTCTTTTAGCAAGCACTTACCTTACCATCTTCACATGACAATGTCAGGATAAGTGATAACAATTAAAAAAATATATATTTACAACTTGTTCCAAACGATTCAAGACTTGAACTGAAATAGGCTCTTGTTTCTCAAACCTAAGAGCTTAAATTCAAAGTACAAGGCATGTTGCATGGCATGCATTCAGTATAAAACCCAGGAACAGACTCTACAAACACCATCCACACCCAAGTCCTAAGCTATTCTCCATTTGAGCCATTTCATACATTGAGAATGAGGAGGCATAAAAAAAAGTTACCTGGTCCAAGCTCTTATAATCATCACCTATCCTTGAAAACTTCCTATCTGGGCTCTTTCCTTGTTCTGGAGCACGACCACCACCACCACTATAGCCCTGTGCCGAATGCCCATAATGCCCCACAGGTCCATTATCTTGGCTTAGTGGGAATTGAGGTTGTTGGTACCGAGGAAAAAAATTTGAAGACGAATGTTGCCGAGAACCCCTCCGTTTTGAGAATGATCCACCCATGAATTCTTTATCCTAAAGAAACCCAGGAATCCCATTTAAGCATTCAAATCAAATCTCTATAAATGTACTTTTTTCAAGTTAAAGTCACATCCTTGACAACAATAATAGTTCAATTTACTGTACTCTAATCTGCTGTTTAGTCCACATACATTGGTTTCAAATCTCCTACTTTACCCATTACTCCTTCTTTGTTTCAAATTTCTTTAACTCGTGCTAACTTCAGAAAAGAACCCTACTTTGCAAAGTTAACAACACCCCACATGAGAAATTGAAAGAAAAATGGTACCTTGAAGGGGCTGGGAGAGAGTGAGGTAGTGGCAGTGGGAATTGAAGAGCATTAAGGTGGAAGGTGGGGCGTGTCAATACTGTAGTATCAGTGTGGCAGTGATTGAGATATGATAAGAATAAGAACAGATGGATATGTTTTTTATGCTGTTGTTGTTGTTCAATTGATGTTGATAAACGGTGAAAGGTTGTTTCGTCGAAGTTTCTCTCTCTCTCTCTCTCTCTCTCTCTCGCTTTGTCACTTCACCCCCACTTTAGGCAAAAAGATAATGTATGTTGGGATGAATATCGAAGAGAATTGATTTTTTGGTTAAGAATCAGTTATGATTTGTTTAAATGATTTTCCTTAAAATTGATTTTAAATTTAAAATAAAATTTAGTATAAAAATGATAGATGGGTTAGGAGAGATCTAAATAGATAGCTTTTAAAATTAATTAACTTTAATATTATCTTTTATATTATTAGTTTTATTTTAATGTCTAAAATATTTAGATAATGATACTTGTACTGTTATCATTCACTGAAAATCAATAAAAAAAAATTAAAATTTATATTTTATCATCTTTATAAGTTTCTCTTAGTTTAATGATAGAATTGATAGGAATAGAATTAGGATAACTTTTTTATTCTTATCATAAAATCAAATATAATAAAAATTATGTAAAATTAATCCAAATTCAAAATATATACATATATAAAGTGTTTGGTGCAAGGTTGTCTATCTCTCCAAAGTGACAAACGACCTTGCTTAATGAAATGGTTGGCGACGAGTTTTCATCAGTTTAATTTTAATTTAAGTTAGTAAGTATCATGTAATGATCATAGTATTGAGAAGTTTAGATACATCTGAGAAAAAGTTGCTTGATATTAAATAAATTTTGAAACGCGTATCATGAACTTTTATTAGAAGAAAACTTTTGACTTTTGTTACCCCTGCCTTTTAGCTAAAAAGAACAATTACTTTATCTGGTGTTAGATTTTTAAATATTAAGATCTCGCAAGGACTAGCGAATCATTTGCTTGAAGATTATAATAAGATCACAAGCACTCAGTGCTTGATAGTTTATCCATGTTAGATTTAGAGAATATTTGGTGAGAGAAAATGTTTTTTTTCTCTGTTTCTAATAATTTGTTCATAAAATAATGAAAATATACTGTCACATTTTATTATTCACCAAATATTATCCCAAATATAGAGCACTTGCTAAGTCATTTGCTTTACGTTATCTCGTGTTAATGATATTATTTGCTTTCCATAGTAACAGTACCAAAAAAGAACCAGCCTTTCCTTATGCGATGGAGTATTCTATATTTGTATTAGCTTCGTGCACGTTTTGAAACTGTTTTTGTTCATAAATTAATTATTACTTGTTAAAACTTCCTCTCTCTTTTTTTTTCCTTTGAAGAGAACTTATTAAAATTCCCGTAAAAGATACAATTACAAAAGTAAAGTGAAGAAAAAAACATAGTAACAGAGATTACGTGACATAATTGGAATGCAAAATTAGTTGATTGTTGAGAAAGCCGCCGAAAAATAATGAAACTATATATATATATTAACCTCAATATTAATACGATGTAGTCCATCAAAAATAAAAAAATAAAGATTAATTTTCATTAGTAAAAGACCTTAAACGGATATTCTCGTCTTGACGTTATTTTGTCCCTATCCAAATTTATCAAAATTCAAATTTCGATGATTTTGATTAAATAACACAAATCGTTTCCGATGGATTGTTTCTTTTTTATTATTTATTTGTCGTGTTTTAGTATCATGGGAAGTGGAAAGTATGATTGAGGCATTGTAGTGGTCGTTGACACTGAGTGCACAGTTTTTCTGTTCACCAACAGCTCATCTTATTGTTGCCGTAGTAGCAAGGGCGCCGATGCTATAATCTATATCCTACCACCTATCTACGTATATTTAGTTTTTTCTTTCGTCGTTTTTCAATCTACTTCTTTTTATATATATTCTTTTTTGTTGTTATTGCTTTTTCATTAATCATCAGTCACTTTCGAAGAACGATGGTGGTATTAGTAATGACAGAGCTTAAATATAAAAAAAAATAAAAATGGAGAAGTTAAATATACAGGAGTAAATATAATTTTCATAATTAAATATCTAAGTCAGTCAATATAAAAGTAAAAGTTTTGATTTAGCTTCTGAGGGTATAAAATGTATGATAATTACATTCTTGTTGTTAAGTTGGAAGAATCATTTTATAATATAATTGTAATGTTTAATGATCAATTTAACATTAAATTGTATTTTTTGAAAATCAATTTAACATTAGGTTATATGTAATACGTAAGTGTCGTATTTTTTTTTATATATATTCGATCATTAAATTATAATTTTCGTTTTTTCAACATCTAATAAGTTATTTACCACATCTCTAATAAAAATATCAAATGAGTTATTTAACTATAAACAACGTTATTTAAATGATTTTTATCATTTGAATAAATAATATGAAGATGTTTATTTAAATACTGTGATTTATATACATAAGTGTAACTTAAAAATTATTATCATAAATAATATTTTTTTTCAAATATCATAGAATTTATAAAATTAAATTAAATAATTTTTTAAATTAAAATAAATTTTTGAAAAAAAAATTAAAATTTACTTAAAATTTAAAAACTCATCAAATTTATCTAAACAACTCATAAACGCTAACAAATTAGATTGGATAATTATATGTATAAGTGGAGATACATGTCAAATATAGTCTTTTTTACTTGATTGGATTTTATCTTGTCATGAGTCATGAACAAATCCACTTGGTTGCAAGCTAATGACTTGATAATAATATAAAAAATATAAAATACTGAAAAGAAATTGATTGAATCTTGAAAAATAAAATAAAAATGAGAATGGCTGGATTGATAAAGTAGTAAAATCTAAAGAAAAACTTCATCTATATTACTCAAACATGAAATAAAATATAACAAAAAAAAAACTCTAACTTCTTACATCAAGATATTATAAATTTTCAAATACTAAAAAAGAGGTAAAAATAAATTAATCAATCACCAAGGAGTAATTATCCAAATACATGAATAAAATTATAAAAAAATATTTAAAAAGGTAATTACAATATGCATTGTGTTTATTAACTCATGAACCAAACTCATTTAACCTTATGTTAAACAGATTCGACCAAATAAAGCAGCGTATGAATGATTCAAAGTTAAAAATGTTACACAAATTTTAATATAAATATAATATAAAAATAAAATAAAAACAAGAATCTTATCTTCTTTATCACTTTACATGATCCTTTTTACTTTTTAAAATTAAATTTCAGTTTAAAAAAATCATACCACAACATATTTTAAACTAAATGAATGCTAGTCATTAAATTATTTTACATCAAGTCAATTATAACTCTTTATTTATAATAAAATATTTAATTTTTATAAAATTATTTTAAAAGTCATTAAAATAGTGAATTATAATTAACCGATTAATCAAAAACAAACCATTAAAATGAGAAATAAAATCCAATAAGATTAATAATTTTTAACAAATTTCAGAAAGTAATAACTATATCTAACGTGAGTATCGTAAATTTTTTTATTAATGTGTTTTATTTTTATGGATAAGAAAATAAATAAATAAAAAGGTGTTAAAGAGACTTATGCTGACATTTGTTAAATAAACTAATAGTAATAGGTTAAAGTAATTATCAATTTCTCTAAGTGGTCGTATAAATATGATTATTTTAAAGATAAATCATAATTTTAGTCCTTAAATGGGTAAGTCCATAAAAATTTATAATTAATATCTAAATATATAAAAGTGTGATAAATACATTATAATGGTAAGAAATTGAACTAATAATCAAACGTAATTGTCATATTTTGTATAGATTCAAATAATAAATTACAATTCACGTTTTTTGAAAACTAAATTATAGCTAGTTTATACATTTAGAGCTTGTTTCGGAACACATAATTTAAGTGATTCTTTGAGTAATTTAAACTGTTTTGGAAAAAAAGTAAGATGTTTGAGAATTTGCTTAAATATGAAAAAAAAAATTGAAAAAAAAGTTATTTTAATTAAATTGAAAATTTATTTAAAAAAACTAAATTTATTTTTTCTTTCAACTATTTTTATATTCTTTTATTACGTAAAAATTATTATTTTTTTCATTAAAACAAAATTAATTATCTTTAAATTACTCTTCCGCCAATCTACTCAAACAAAAGTTGATTATATTATAATCAATCTATCTATTATCTACTCAACCACATATTAATTCTAATGTAATTATATTAATTCTAAAGTTACTTACTAATGTAATTATCATAAAGTTTGGACTTTATATTTAAACAAAAGTTTAAATATAAAGTTGATTATAATATAATCAACTTACTAAAGTTACTTATGTAATTATGGGATCGGCAGTAGGTGAGAAAATCACCCGTTTGGTAGAATATGCTACCAATCAACTTTTACCTCTTATTCTGGTATGTGCGTCCGGAGGAGCGCGTATACAATAAGGAAGTTTGAGCTTGATGCAAATGACTAAAATCTCTTCTACTTTATATGATTATCAAATAAATAAAAAGTTATTCTATATATCCATACTTACATCTCCCACTACTGGTGGGGTGACAACTAGTTTTGACATGTTGGGGGATATCATTATTGTCAAACCAAATGCTTATATTGCATTTGCTGGTAAAAGAGTAATTGAACAAATATTGAATAAGGCAGTACCCGAAGTTTCACAAACAGCTGAGTATTTATTCCATAAGAGCTTATTTGATTCAATCGTACCGTGTAGTCCCGTTTACTAAAGTTACTTACTAATGTAATTATCATAAAGTTTAAATATAAAGTCTAAATGGATGTAAATTTAAACAAATATTACTATTAATTTCATTTTTTTAATTATATTTTTTTATTTTAAAAAAATATTAGTTTGAGATCTTAAAATTCAAAAAGAAATTATGATTTTAATTAATAATTGATAATTATAAAAAAAACTAAAAAAAATATAATGATGTAGTTTAAATTGATTAATGTAATTGTCTTAAAATTATAATGTAGTTGCTTTAAGATTATAATATTTGTTCTTTTGTTAGTTTGATTTTGTTTAGGGTATTAATTTTTATTTCATATTATTTTCAATAAAATTTATCATCTAATTTAAATAAAAAATAATTTTTAAATTTGTGCCGTTATCATTATTTTATGACGTTTTAAAATTATTATTATAATTATCTTATTAATATAACAAATTTAAAGATTTAATGTAAAAAGACTAAATGGATTTAAATTTAAATCAATTATTTGTTATCAATTTCGGTTTTTTTAAACTATATATTTTTTTAAAGGTTAGTTTGAGATTTTAAAATTCAATAAAAAAAAATTATGGTTTTTAAATAGTAGTGATAAAAAAAATTGAAAAAAGTGTAATGAGATAGTTTATATTAATTAATGTAATTATCTTAAAATTATAATGTTTGTAATTATTTTAGGATTATTGTAATTTTTATAAGATAATAATAGTTGTTCTTCTGTTAGTTTGATTTATAATTATAATTTTATATTATTTTAATAAAATTTATCATCTAATTTAAATAAAAAATGATTTTCAAATTTCAATGTGAATATAAACAATTTAAATATTATGATTATAACAAATTTAAATCAATTACTTAGTATTAGTTTCTTTTCTTTAACTAGATTTTTTTTTATAAAAAATATTAGTTTTGGGTCTTCCAAGTCAAAAAGAAATTATGATTTTTAAATAATAGTTGATAATAAAAAATAAAAAAACTAAAAAAATATAATGAGGTACTTTAAATTGATTAATATAATTATCTTAAAATTATAATCTTTGTTATTATCTTATGCTCATTGTAATTATTTTAAGATTATAATGTTTGTTTTTTGTTAGTTTGATTTCATTTAAGGTTATAATTTTTTAATTTATATTGTTCTCAATCAACTTTATCAGCTAATTTAAATAAAAAAAGATTTTCAAATTTGTCTCGTTATTATTATTTTATGTCATTTTTAAGTTATTATTGTAATTATCTTATGAATATAACAAATTTAAAGGTTTTGAATATAAAAAAATTAAATAAATATCAATTTAAATTTAAATCAATTATTTGGTATTAATTTCATTTTTTTAACTATATTTATTTAAAAAAAACATTAGGTTGAGATTTTAAAATTCAAAAAGAAATTATGGTTTTTAAATAATAGTTGATAGTAAAAAAACAAAACTAAAAAAAGTGTAATGAAGTAGTTTAAATTGATTAATGTAATTATGTTAAAATTATAATGTTTGTTATTGTCTTAAGATTATCGTAATTATTTAAAGATTATAATATTTATTTTTTTGTTAGTTTGATTTTGTTTATGGTTATAGTTTTTATTTTATATTATTTTCAATAACATTATCATCTAATTGAAAAAAAAATGATTTTTAAATTTGTTCCGTTGTTATTATTTTATGATGCTTTTAAGTTATAATTGTAATTTTCTTATGAATATAACAAATTTAATGATTATGAGTATAACAAGTTTAATCGAATTTAAATTTAAATAAATATCAATTTAAATTTAAATCAATTATTTGGTATTAATTTTATTTTTTTAACTGGATTTTAAAAAAATAATCTGACATCATATAATTCAAAAAGAAATTATAATTTTTAAATAATCGTTGATAGTAAAAAATAAATAAAAAGTATAATGAGGTTGTTTAAATTTATTAATGTAATTATCTTAAAATTTATAATGTTTGTTATTATCTTTGGATTATTGTAATTGTTTTAATATTATATTATTTGTTCTTTTGTTTGTTTGATTTCGTTTAGGGTTATAGTTTTTATTTTATATTATTTTTAATAAACTTTATTATCTAATTTAAATAAAAAATAATTTTCAAATTTGTCCTGTTGTTATTAGTTTATGATGCTTTTAAGTTAATATTGCAATTCTCATTGATATAACAAATTTAAAGAGTAAATGTAACAAGTCTAAATAGATTTTAATTAAAATAAATATCAATATATATTTAAATCAATTATTTGGTATTATTTTCGTTATTTTAACTAAATTTAAAAAAAAAATAGTCTGAGATCTTATAATTCAAAAAGAAATTATGATTTTTAAATAGTAGTTAATAATAAAAAAAACTGAAAAAGTGTAATGAGATAGTTTAAATTGATTAATGTAATTATCTTAAAATTATTGTGTTTGTTATTATCTTAAGATTATTGTAATTGTTTTAAGATTATAATATTTATTCTTTTGTTAGTTTAATTTTGTTTAGGGTTATAAGGTTTATTTTATATTATTTTTAATCCACTTTATTATCTAATTTAAATAAAAAATGATTTTCAAAATTTTCTTGTTGTTATTATTTTATGATGCCTTTAAGTTAATATTGTAATTCTCTTATGGATATAACAAATTTAAAGATTAAATGTAACAGGTCTAAATAGATTTTAATTAAAATAAATATCAATATATATTTAAATCAATTATTTGGTATTACTTTCGTTATTTTAACTAAATTTTTTTAAAAAAATTAGTATGAGATCTTATAATTCAAAAAGAAATTATGATTTTTAAATAATAGTTGATAATAAAAAAAAACTAAAAAAGTGTAATGAGGTAGTTTAAATTGATTAATGTAATTATCTTAAAATTATTGTGTTAGTTATTATTTTATGATTATTGTAATTGTTTTAAAATTATAATATTTGTTCTTTTGTTAGTTTGGTTTCATTTATGGTCATAAGTTTTATTTTATATTATTTTTAATAAACTTTATCATCTAATTTAAATAAAAAATAATTTTCAAATTTATTATGTTGTTTTTATGTTATGACATTTTAAAATTAATATTGTAATTATATTATGAATATGGCTGGTCATTACAGATATTGATATATAACAATGTATTTGGTATAGTGCATGAGCAGGTTTCTAGCTGCAGCCCACTTAGCATGTCATCCAACATCATTCAATTCCATGGTGATTGAGGAAATGATAGAATCAAGTCTTGAAGTGCTACTATTTAGATATGCATTTTCTGTGGTACTATAGGATATGTTTATTTTTATGGATTTTATACTTTACAATGTAAATTTGTTATACATAGGATACATAATCAATCATGTATTGACTTCTTACATCTTTTACTTTATGGGTTTGGCTTGATTCCCATCTTTCTTTGTATATTTTATTCTATATATGTAATTTAGAGTTGTCCTTGACTATGATGGTAAGCCTTGGGAATGCCAACCTAGTTGGATTCCCCTTGATCCTTCTCCTAAATTTTGGGTAAATTAAGACTTCAGTAAAAATAAATAAATTTAAAGATTAAATGTAACAAATATAAATGAATTTAAATTAAAATAAATATCGATTCAAATTTAAATCATTTATCTGGTATTAATTTTGTTTTTTTAAAAAAAATATTAGTTTGAGATCTTAAATTTCAAAAAAAAAAATTATTGTTTTTAAATAGTAGTTGATAATAAGTGTTATAGACCCTTTGGAGGAATCTTTCATGATGTGACTTTATATAGTTTATAAAAAAAATGTTACTTTATGCTGCTATAATTTATTACAATTCATTAAGTTTAACGCATTTATTTAATATTAATATAGTTTTTTTTTAAAGATTTACTACCAACTAAAGATTAAATAAAAAGTTTAACACTTGTGGAGATTGAAAAATTACTTCAAAATAATGATAGGAGTTTGAAGCATTTTTTTAATTATACCTTATTCATCAAACAAATCTATGGAGAATGTCCAAGAAAAATTGATTATTGAGGAGTTGAATTATGATAAAAATGATCTAAATGATTTATCACATCAATATCTCTCTTCCTTGATTATTAAACAAAGACATGAATTATGTTTGAAAATTGGAGGCCCTATAATGTTGATGAGAAACATAGACTAATCCAACGGATTATGTAAATGGAACAAAAATAAAAGTAAGAAGAATGAGAGAGCATGTACTTGAGTGCACGGTACTAACTGAGATTACTATAATGTTCTTATCCGAAGGATGAACATGATTACAAACAACTTAAATTTGTCAAGAAAACAATTTCTAATATGTGTTTGTTTTGGAATGACAGTTAACAAAACAAATCACAAGTACAAACACTTTCCTATGTTGAATTGTATATTTCTCTACCAGTATTTAGTCATGGACCGTTGTATGTTATTTTTTCAAGGGTTAAAAATAAAAAGAAATTAAAGATATTTATTAAAAATGAAAACAATCGTGATCTTAGAAGTTTAATTAACATGAAAATAATATAAAATTATTTTACACTAATAATGTATGAGCATTAAACTATTTGTTTTAATACAATATTTTTTAAAATATTTAAATAAATATTTTTATTTTGTTAAAAATTAAATAATATATATTTTTAAATAATATTCGAACACATGTTATCCAACTTATACTTTACATGTTTTTATTTTTAATTAAAAAAAAATCATGATTAAAGTATTTGTTTCACTTTTCTAATAACTACTATTTTTTTATAAATTAAAATTGTAACTTAAAAAAAAATTACCATAAAAAATATTTTTTAAGTATATATTGTTTTAAAAAAATTAAATTATATAACTATCATTAAAAAACTTGCTCGTGCTTTGCATGGACAAAAAAAAAAAAAAACTAGTTTTATATATATATATATATATAATGGATAGTTAAAATAATCTAAAAATTTAACTATATGAAAACACACCTTAGTATCGAAATGATAACTTCTCTTATCTATTATTTATTCTAAAAGAAGATTTTGTCACATTACTAAATGTCACATGGTAGCCTCATATTAATTATACATTTAACTATATTAAATAAAAAATATTTTTAACAAATTAATCTATTCAAATTTTAAAATAATTTTAATATTATTATTAAAATTATTTATCTATATCTAATAACATAATTATTTATAAACTCAAATATTATCATTCATTTGTTTATTGTCTATATATGTTTTCGCTTATTGTTTATTGTCTATATACTTTATATATTTTTATTTTTAATTTAAAAAAAAATCCATGATTAAAGTATTTATTTCACTTTTTTAATAATCATTATTTTTTTATAAATTAAAATTATAACTTAAAAAAATTACTATAAAAAATATTTTTTAGATATATATTATTTAAAAAAAATTAAATTATATAATAATCATTAAAAAAAAACTCGTCCGTGTTCGGATTACTACACTAGTTTTATTTTCTTCTAAGCATATACAAGTCACTATCAAACTCCAACTCCAGGTAATAAAAAAAAAATTCTTAAAAAAGAAGACTTTGATTTTTAAGCAGAAGTCTTACATTAAATTTTATGAAAGTGTTAAATTAAAGAAAGACTCGCAATAAATTAAAAAAAGAAGAAGTTACAGCTGAACGAAAGTAAGAAGAACTAACATGGTTGAAATGCTTAGAATTTTCACTGTTTAGAGTTTGGATGATGTAAGGAGAAGGTAGGGTAGGGTGCTGCAGATTGCAGAGGATAGCGAATTTGAACACAATCCGAGTTCGTTTCCTCGTTCTGAGCTCAGCTCTAATGGAAGCACTGTCCCTTCCCATTAACACTCTCACAAATTCCTCTGCCAAACACAGTTCTCTCAGTGCCACTTCCAATTATGCCTCAATTTCTTCTTCCTTACAATTCAATCCTTCTCTCACAACCAGACCCACCCTCACTTTGGTATTCTATTCATTCTTTCTTTTGTGCCTTATTTCTTATCTGGGTCCTCACGTTTAAGCAAAAGGGAAGACGATAATAACTGCGTTTCTTTTGCAATTGCAGAGGAGGAACGTCGTTCGAGTCCGAGCTGAGAGTGAGGATTTTGAATTGAAGCAAACGAGGGACATGGCTGCTGCCAGAAAGAGATGGGAAGCTCTGGTATATTCTCAATTTCATTCAACTTCTTTTTTTTTTTTTATCAGCAAATGCTAGTTGTTAGTACAGTTAGTTTTTGTTAGCACGAGCAGTCGTACCTCTACCACGACCTCTCCCTCCTTCCCTTCACCCTTTACCTAGACCACCCTTATATCTCCAACTTCTTTTGTTTTTGTTTAAAGTAACAATCTTTTAAGCAAAATGCCCAGTGACTAATGAGGACTTAGAGTCGAATTGAATAAATTTTCATAATTTTCTTTCTTCTGCTGAATTGAGGTATTTATTAGTGGTATTCATTGTTTGGGATTTCTCAATAGTAACGCTCTTCTTGTCTGATTAACCCCCTTTTAGACCATGATATTGATTCACATGTGTAGACCTAAGGATTTTTCATGCGCTTTGTTTGCTTATTTTGTAGATAAGAGATGGAAAAATTAAAGTTCTTACTCCAAGGGAAGCTGGCTATGCAGTTCAGCTTTCAAACAAGCCTCTTCTTGATGTCCGTCCCTCAAATGAACACAAAAAGGTTTCTCTTTCAATGTGGTTGTCGCCTTTGCTTACCTACATTGCACGGATAATTTAGTTTTTACCCTGTAGTATGAGCCAGGAGGATACGAGTAAATCAATTTGACATCATAAGCATGTTATTGTTGTGGTCAGTCATTAATGAAACTAATTATCATGATGTTAATTCATTTTGTGGTCGCTGTAAATAAAGTGTCAGATGCATTTCCCTGTGAATTTAATTTTATTCAACTTTTGTAATACTAATCCTTTTCTTATTACAAACAAGTAATCTTACTCTTTTGCCTTTACTTTCACTTCATTGTTGTGATCTATGCTTGTTTGCATGTTTTGAAGGCATGGGTGAGAGCTTCAACCTGGATACCAATATTTGATGTTGATAATAATCTAGATTTTGGAACGATTCCCAGAAAAGTCACAAATTTTGTTATGGGTATTAAAAAAATCCTTGCTGTATTAATTCTTATGATAGTCTTTCTAAATTTATTAAGTAAATGGAAACTTTTCGTTAGAAATCTAGTACACATGACTTGATGTTGTGTTGAACAGGAGGTTGGTGGAGTGGCATGCCTACACTGTCTTATGCAAGGTATCACAAACTATCATTTGCTCATCTGATTCATTCTCTGTGTGCATGAGTTCTATATTGCTTTTCTTTCCTTTCTTCAACAGTGAGTTTTTAGCCAAAGTTGAGGAGAAGTTCCCCAAAGATTCTGAATTAATTGTTGCATGCCAGAAGGGTCTGAGGTGAGATTTGTGCTTTCAATTGATTGATTGCACACTCAATTAAGTTGTTTCTGATTCTATTTTTCTGTTTACTTAAAATGTATTTGATACCACCTCTGCCATTTTAAATCCTATTTCAGTTTTTCAATCATTGGTTCTTCAAATTCTGGTGGACGAAAAAAATCATCTGATCATTTCATAGTGTCAAATAAACAATGTAGCTCTTGTATAGTTTTTTTAACCTCATTTTCTGGCTAGATCACTTGCTGCTTGTGAACTACTGTATAATGCTGGCTATAGAAATCTGTTTTGGGTTCAAGGAGGATACGAAGCTGCTGAAGAAGAGGCATGTTTTCCAATTTCAATTTTCTGGAATTTCTATTCAGATTTACTTTGATAAAATGTAGGAAAAGAAAATTGGCTTATCTGGTGAGGTCATTCCTTTTTTCCTTTTTGGCCTTTTGGCCTTTTTTTTTTACTGTGGAGCAGGATCTCATTGTAGAGGGCCCAGTGCCTCTCAAGTTTGCTGGCATTGGTGGCGTTTCAGAATTCCTTGGGTGACTATTTAATCTCACCTTTTTCTGTCCTTCTAATGCATACCATATAATATCGTTGATGAAGTCCATTTGGTCTTGTCAATTTGAATACTATACTGATTTGATTATGATCTATTCTCTAGTTGATGATATATTCTCTATTGGAAATAATCAATTACATTGACATAATTGCTTGATAATTTTATATCATATTGACTACAATTTGCAGCCTTCAAATGTGATTTTATATATATTCTAAAAACATAGGATATGGTTGCAAATTTCTGACTTCATAATTATTTCCAGTTGGACTGATCAACAAAGAGCAGCTGCAGCCAAGGAAGGTTGGGGATATAGATTAGTGTTTTCTGCACGCCTGGTAATTTATCTGTTGTAGACCTTCAGTTGTAAATCTTATTTCTTAACCTTGACATTCACAAGTTTGACATTTGTGGCATAGTTTGGAGTCGTTCTCGCTGCTGATGCACTATATCTTGGTGCTCAGCAAATTGGTCGCTATCTTCAGGATATCAGGATCCATTGAGGTGAGTTTTTGATTATCCTCACTGAGACAATATTCCATGTGGATGAGCATATACAGACAGCAGGCTAAGGAACTCAATTTTGGATGCTGACAGAGGCTCACTCACTGCACATCCTTTAGTTAATAAGATTTGTCGGCACACGTTTCCGAGATTATAAATGCAAATAGTTAGGCAGCCATTTTAATGTAGGTTTCTTCCATGTGGGTATGTACTAATCACATGCTTGTGTTTTTCTTAGAAATTTCCATAAACATAAAAAATTCAACTGTCATATTGCTGTTCCATTAATGTTACCGTTTTGGTTATGTGTATGTATGGTAACTGGCCATGTATGAAATGCTAACTAGATTCATTCTAAATCCTGTTTATATTACTGTATTTTGAATTTTATGTTGTCTTTGAAGTTAGATGATCAATTCTAAAAAGAAGATATATTGCAACAAGAGATAAACATTAAAACTTAAGTAATGAAGTAAGAATTAAGCTTCTCTAAGCACTTGCTTTTAGTGAAAACGTGTCGTATAAACCATGGAAAAAATTGATATAATCAATTATAAAAAAAAAAAAATCAATTATCAATTTGGCATTCCAGGGATGAGAAGTGTATTTAATTGATTGTAATGCCAAATTGAAAACGGTGAGATCCACTTACTTTTTATTTCTTTCCTCGTTATTTATCTCAACCAAATAATTCCATTTTTTTTTATTACTTTTTATTTCTTTCCTCGTTATTTTCACTTTCTCTTATCCATTTCTCACTCATTTCACTCCTACTAAACATAGGGTTAGACAACATATATTGCAGGCAACACATTCTTATAAAAATATTTTGTTTGGGGTTTTACTAATAAATGCTTTAAACACCCTTATTCGAAAACAAGAAATGAAAAGTATTTACTAAAAAGTAGTGTCCACTGTTCAATATAAGTAGAACTTGAAAATTTTTATTTCTTATTTTTGAAGATTTAACCGTTGTCTTGAAGACACTTGTTAAGATTCACCTTGGTGCTAAAAAATCATTGCAAGAGTCTGTTCATAAATTTGGATTAACAGTTTCTTTAAATTTGGATTAACAGTTTCTTCTTTTATGGAGGACCACGGTGAATGAATGTGACTTTGTGAAGATTTTTCCATTTATTCATTTATCAACTCAAAATAGCTGTAGTTGACGGTGAAAACTTCCAAAGAACCATGTTTCCCAACTCATTTGGTCTTCTTAACTTTAGTCTACTCAACAGCTAACTTACCTACTGCTTAACATTAAATTATACCTAACAACTTACTATTGGAGTCCAATTCACATGCCCCTCTATGCTTGCTTGCTGTATCTCGAGTCTTCAGGGAAAGTATGGTTTAGCAACCACATGAAGATGTTCCCTCCTGTGCATTGAGATACCAAAGACTTCAGTGAGGTCCAAGTCTTCGGCTGTAATACCATGAGGAAATTCCCAATTAAAACTATAGAGCAGTTGAGCTAGAGCAAGCTCAACAATTGCAGTGGCAAAAGTAATAGCTGGACAACCTCTTCTACCTGCCCCAAATGGTATTAGCTCAAAATCCTTCCCTTTGTACTCAACATCACTCCCTAAAAACCTCTCTGGTTTAAATGCATAGGATCCTCCCAACTTTCAGGGTCCCTACTACCTATTGCCCAAGCATTGACAAAAAATCTTGTCTTGGCTGGAATTCTGTAACCCTCTATCACAACTTCTTCCATGGATTCTCTTGGGTCTAGTACTGGAACTGGAGCATGCAACCGAAATATCTCTTTGATAACAGCTCTCATGTACTCCAATTGATGCAGATCACTCTCTAATACAACTCTTCTTTCTCCCAAGATGCTTCGTACTTCCTTTTGTGCTTTTTCCATCACCTGTGGGTTCATTAGTAGCTCTGTCATTGCCCAATCAAGAGTTATGAAGGTTGTATCAGTTCCTGCAGTAAACATGTCCTACAGTAACACAAAAGGGTTGCAAATTGCAATTAAGTTAATCATGCGATGTGAAAGAAAGTACTATATCAAGTACTGAAATGAGATTTTTATGATGCTTAAGGACTAAAATGAGAATTTATTCTAAACCAACACATGGTGATTAAGGTTTCACTAACCGAGATGATTGCCTTGATATTATCAGTGGTGAGAGGCATCTCATCCGAGCCATTCTTCTGCACCTCTAGTAAAACATCAACAAGGTCCTTATGCTCCTCTTCTTTATTTGAACCCATGTGTTCATTCAATATCTGATCAAAGAGTTGATCAAATCTCCGAGAAGTATCTCAAAGTCTCGACTTCATACCCGTGAAGCTGTGTATGAACTCCAAGGAAGGAAAGAAGTCTCCAACACTGAATCCTCCAAGCAGCTCCTGATACTCATTAAGCATCTTTTGGAACTCGTTGATAGTCCCCTCCTTCTGAAAAGTCCCTTCCAAATACTGTTTGGCAAAGAACATCATTTGAATACAGCCACAGCATGTTAGACAAATCAGTAGTTTCTGGATAGGAAGACCCTGATGCAACCCTATGAACTAGACGAGCAACTTGTTCTTCTCTAGCAACACTCTGTAAGTGTACCCTTTTGGCACTTAGAAGCTCAAGTACGTAGATTTTCCGTATATGCCTCCAGTAGGAACCGTAAGGAGAAAAAACATTATTTGTGCAGTTGTAGAAGAGGTATTTGGCTGAGAAGAGTTGTGGACGGCTTGAGAGTGCAAGGTCGTGGGTTTTCAACACTTCCTTTGCTAGCTTTGCTGAGGAGACAACCACAGCTGGGATTTGACCAAGTTGTAGGAAATTTATGGGACATGCTTCTGTGTGAGTCTTTGAAGAGCTAGGTGGGGCGAGGTGGCAAGCTGGTGGGGATTGCCAATGATGGGTATGGTAGGAGGACTTGGAGGGAGATTGGACCTTCTCTTTCTTGGTTTGTCTATAAAGATGAATTTCATCAAAATAACTATGGAAATGAATACAAAGAGAGAGAATGGTTTAGTGCTTTGGTTCAGCCATTGGAGTAGAGCCATTTGATGAGTTGAGGGTAGTACTGCAAGAGATGCAACGAGTGTTTTTAAGTCTGTATCAATATCATATCCTTGTCCGGCAATCTTTTTATCTACCAACAACAATTATGATCACTTGGTTATCATTATTGATACGTTGTGAGTATATTGACAATTTGGTTTAAAAGATTATCGTATATGGAAAGGTTCTTGTTTTTCCACGGTTTTCCAGTTTCATAAGTCAGAACTTGTCTGACACAGTACTCCCCTTGGAATCTACCTTGAAAACAAATGGGTTACTTCAACTGCAACCACATGAAGAGGTTCCCTCTTACGCATTGTTATGCCAATTGCCAAAGACTTGAGTTGAGTGAGGTCCAACTTTCCGGGTTCCTACCTATTCACAAAAAATCTTGTTTTAGTTGGAATTCTGTACCCCTCTATGATCACAACTTCGTCTGTGGATTCTATAGGGACTAATATATTGGTTCTACATGATGCAATACCAATATATTTACAAAATAGTTTAGATCAGTTCGATTTTATTTAAACATTTTGCCAACAATATTAACATAAGTACAGGTCAAAGGTTTGAATTCTGGTTCATCTGGATAGAGAAAAAATTACTTTGGGAGAATACATATATTATGTGTGTTCAGAGTTTTTAATAAAGACTAGTCTCCACTTTCAACAATTAAGTTATTTTATACCAATTTTATGATTACCAAAATAAAATGCAATTTAGTTTGATTTTCCAATCAAGTAAGCCTGAAGTGATTATTTTTTTTGGCACACCCCTTATTAACCCATGCTACTTAAAACAAATTAAGGTTAATTCTATTTTTTATTCTTAAACTTTTTGCAAATTCCTTTTCAGCAATTTTGTCCTATAATTTTTCTTTTTTAACATTTTTAGTTTCTGGTATCAAACAGTACTGTTAGCAAAACAACGTGTAGTCACATGCTATATATATATATATATATATTTTTTTTTAAATAATATTTTTTATTCTTTATCAACTAATCTCACATCATCAACTAGTTAAAAAAATAAGAGATTAAAAATATAAATTAGGTTTGTTTTTTTGCTGAATAAAAAAAAAGTCTAATTTATATTTTTAATCTTTTATTTTTTAAATTGATGATGTGAGATTGGTTGATAAAGAATAAAAAACATTATTTGCAAAAACATTAAAAAAATTATTTAAAATAAATTAGACTTGTTAATAACGAAAACCATTAAAAAAATTATTTAAATTAATTAAGAATTTAAAAATAAAATAATTTTTTTTTTTTTTTATAAAAAAACTAAGAATATAATTGAGCCAACAAATTAAAAACATGGGATGACCTACTTACCCGTGCTTGAAGGCTTAGGAGTAGAACGATAACAACAGCATATGGGATATTGGAATTATTCTAACCCCACCAATTACCCAACCCATCATATTCGAACCATGGTTAAACGTTGGACCATCCCTAACCCTAACCCACGGTTAATCAAAACAATCATATCAAGCAAGGAGGACACGTGTACGGTCACATTTCCTCTGATCAGAGTGAAGGGTGGTTAGATTAGAATTAGGGTTCTCTATCTGCAAAGCAAACCTTATCGTCTTCTTTTACACCTGAAACTTGTACCCGATTTTCTCAAATTGCCTCTGGTTTTCGTTCTGATTCTGCAAAATCATGGAGATGGAGCGCATCGTTGAATTTCCTCACACCTACATGGATCGGCCCCCGAGAAAGAGGGCGCGTTTGGGCTGGGACATCGCTGAGGCCCCTAAGGTAACTATTCTCCATCCTTAAATCTCAGATCTCATGTTTTTTTGAGGTTGTTTCGTGTCTCTTGTTGTAGATCTGGTGGATTTTGTGTATATTAAGTGTTTTTGGTCCAGGTAACGTTTGCTTCTTTTGTCTCTTATACAGATACAGGTTTCAGGTTTTATCTAATCATTTTCTGTTTTGTTTAATTGATCTGTTAGGTTTTTTATTTTTTTAAAATCATTTTTTTCTAACGATTTTTCTGCAGTTTTGATTCCTGGTGCAGAAAATTTATTTTAGTTAATAATTAATATTATTTGTCTATTATATGCTGTGATTGTTTGGTTAGATGTTTTATTTTATGCTTGGTGTGATGATTTGATGTTTGATTTACTGTACTAGAAATAGAATTATTGTTTATCTTAACCCTTGTTATTTTTCTGATGATTTGTGATTGGGGAAAGTGCATAGGTGACAATTCATGATGGTGGGATGTAATATTGTTTTTTACTTTTTAACTTTAAGTGGTGCATGTATGGATGATTGTGTGTAGGCTCAGGTAGGATTGTTTTGTGGACAAGAGGTTGAGAATATTTCAAGCTATGCTCCTTCAGAACATCCCCCTAGTTCTCTGTTTAAGGGATTTGCTCGAAATGGTTCTCCCCCATGGCGAGATGATGACAAAGATGGCCATTACATATTTGAGCTTGGAGAAAATTTAACTTCTCGCTGTAAATACACTTTACCATCAAGAAGTTTATTTTCATTATGTCATGGCCTAGTTGTAGTTTAAGTTTTGTTTTTTAGTTGAAACTATGATTTAATTGAAAATTTCTCCTTTTGAATACCTACACAATACACATATCTCTCCCATTACTTTCAAGCAAGGTCTTAATTTAAAGTATTTGCAAGTTGGCAGCACCTTAAACTATCCTGTTTCAGCTTTTGCAAGCAATTTAGTAATGATATTGTATATGTCCTTTGATGTAGAACCATTTGGGGCATTTGATGTTCTAAAATGGACCTTGGTTGGTTTTGTTGGCTAGGCTTGAATTGTTTACACTCTGTTTATGTAATTACAGATAAGATACATAGTAAAATGGGCGAAGGAACTTTTGGGCAGGTCTTGGAGTGCTGGGACAGAGAAAGGAAGGAAATGGTTGCCATAAAAATTGTCCGTGGCATAAAGAAGTATCGAGAGGCAGCCATGATTGAAATTGAGGTATTGCAACAGCTTGGGAAACATGATAAAGGTAGCAATCGGTAAGTATTGTGACCTGAAACTTTTCTTGTTATATATACCAGTACGACATACCATCTTTGATTCCATTGCATTGGTTAAATGGGTTTATTCCTTGCAGTTGTGTGCAAATACGGAACTGGTTTGACTATCGTAATCATATCTGTATTGTAAGTATTTGATTGATTTGTGATGGATTGATTTCCCCAATATACATAATATTTGGGGGTTAAGGGTGAATTCAAATGGTGCAACAGGTGTTTGAGAAACTTGGACCGAGCTTATACGATTTTCTTCGGAAAAACAGTTATCGTTCATTTCCCATTGATCTTGTCCGTGAGATTGGCTGGCAACTATTGGAATGTGTAGCATGTGTGTAGTATTTACTTGAACAAGTTTCTTTTTGATTTATTTCATCTATTTCCATTCATTTTTTGTGCATATTATTATGTCCAATTCTGTTTTTAACAGATCATTGTAGATATTCTTGTTATTTGTATAGTTATACATGTCAAATATTATCATTATAATTCTACATTTTTTTTGTCATTTGAGGTTGGCTTTCTAATTGTGTTTTATTATTGTTATAAAATTGCAGTTATGCATGACTTACGCATGATCCATACTGACCTGAAGCCTGAAAACATACTTCTAGTTTCACCAGAGTATCTCAAAATTCCTGACTACAAGGTACTCTTGTTGTATATGTAACTGTTTTTTATGATTTATGATACAGCCTTAGCTACTTGCCTACTTCAGAGTTAATTGTACTAAATGTGCATCTGCATCTCAATGCTGGTGTGGAAGATTTTTTTTTTTTTTAGTACAGAAGTTTTCTCTTTGTCAATATATATAAGAGAATGTGTAATGACTTTTAAATTGCTATTGGTTGTGACTACTTTGGAATTTGTTTAGGTTGAGTTTAAAACAATGAAAAATGGGCTTTTAGGGAAAGTAAGAACACCAAGTTGCTGAAAATGCTTTGCTATTAGGTCAGATACAGAAATGTAATCACTGATATCCATTGCTTATTTGCTTGTATTTAACAGAGTACAACTAGATCACCAAGTTCCTTTTTCAAGAGAGTGCCCAAGTCAAGTGCTATAAAAGTTATTGATTTTGGCAGCACTACATATGAACGAGAAGATCAGACTTACATTGTATCAACTCGTCATTATAGGGCACCTGAAGTTATTCTTGGTACATAAATATTCAGTAAAAAGTCTAATGATTTTTAATTTTGCTCATATGCTGTTATACTTCCAAAACATAGTGCTGATGAATTCTTGATATTGGCAATGGTTTTGTAGGACTTGGGTGGAGCTATCCATGTGATGTATGGAGTGTGGGTTGTATATTGGTTGAATTATGCACTGTAAGTTTGGCCCTCTGGATACTTTTGAGGCAATATTATCCAGTTTTTGTTTTGTTTGTTCATATCAGCTTATGAGCTTCTATTGCAGGGTGAAGCTTTGTTTCAGACTCATGAAAATTTAGAGCATCTGGCTATGATGGAGAGGGTGCTTGGTCCTATACCGCAGCAGATGTTAAAGAGAGTTGAGTAAGTGATATACCTTGCGAACTTTCTATCATGATCAAATTATCAATTGATGGAATTGGAACATAACCGAGGGCATATTTTATTCTGTTAATGTAGCCGACATGCAGAGAAGTATGTCCGAAGGGGTAGGTTGGACTGGCCAGAGGGTGCAACCTCACGAGAGAGTATTAAAGCTGTAATGAAGCTTCCCCGACTACAGGTTTGTTCCCAAATCTGCCATGGAAAAAAAGTTATTATGATTTTGATGCTTTCTGATTTTACTAAAGGAAGCAATGTTGGGTGTTGAGAAGTTCATGTTGGCTTCACATCTGACAATATTATTTTTTCATAATTGCAGAACCTTATAATGCAGCATGTCGATCATTCAGCTGGAGATCTTATACATCTTTTGCAGGGGCTACTTAGATATGACCCCTTTGAAAGACTTACAGCTAGGGATGCTTTGAGGCATTCCTTCTTTACGAGAGATCACCTTAGGAGATAATTTTCATATCTTGTTAACGATGGGTCTGTTTTTTAAGTGAAAGATCACTCGAGGGCAAATATGGCTGTAAGGAAGCCTCTCCCATGTAAATAAATATTTGAATGCTTGTGTGACCAGTGAGGATGGTTATTCAGCAGCATTTTACACCTCAAAGCCTGTGTCTCCAACTTTTTATTAAAAAATAATAACTGTAGATATTCTTACTGATTCGTATCAGGTAAAGTAATAAATAAATACCCCCCGATATCCCAACTCGTGCATAATGAATGTGGAATTTTAAGTGAAAATTGGAAGAATTATCCAGAACTATGCAGCATGGACACTGGATTGATCCTTTCAAAATTATTTCAATTTTGGTAAGGAAACACGTAAAACAAGATTAACTAATGACGTAATAATGAGCGATCGTTTAATAATTTGTTACATCATTAAACAATTAGATAGAAGCGTTATATATATATAATATAATACTTGTTTTTAAGCCTTCGTCTATCCAAAATCATTGTTGACCTCACTAGTTGATGAATTTTGTGTTTTAATTTCTTCATTGAAGCATATTTAGTGGTCGTGGTTTCATGACAATGTAACACCATGAAAATTTCCATTATTATATATTTCTGTTTTGTCCTATACACCACAATTAATGATATATATCTTTAGACCAATACACTTAACGTGAATTCTAACCAAAGGAAAAATGGCTCTTCCATCATCAGTCCAAAAGCAATTGCCAAATATTGAGCTAAGTTCAACCAATTACCTAACAGTTTTCTTCTGCTTCGTGAGCCTCCTGCTTATGGTTAAGCTAATAAGAAGAAACAAGACATGCAAATTGCCACCATCCCCACCAAAGCTACCCATAATTGGAAATCTTCATCAGCTAGGAACACTGCCACACCGTTCTTTCCATGCACTCTCTCGCAAATATGGGCCTCTCATGATGCTGCAATTGGGCCAAATTCCAACACTCGTGGTCTCGTCTGTTGACGTGGCAAGAGAAGTAATAAAAAAACATAATATTGTTTTCTCCAACCGGCCACAACTTACGGCTGCTAAAATATTTGTCTATGGATGCAAGGATGTGGTTTTTTCAAACTACGGCGAAGAGTGGAGACAAAAGAAGAAGACATGCGTGGTCGAGCTTTTGAGCCAGAAGAAGGTGCGGTCGTTTTGTTCTATCCGAGAAGAAGTTGTTGCAGAGTTGGTGGAAGCTATACGTGGCAGCGAAAGCCCGTGTGTGAATCTGAGTGAGTTGCTGATTGCGGCTTCGAACAACATCGTGTCTCGATGCGTTATTGGAAGGAAGTGTGATGATAGAATAGGTGGTAGTAGCAGTAGTTGCAGCTTTGGAGTGGTGGCAAGAAAGGTTATGAAACTATTATTCGCTTTCAGCGTCGGTGATTTCTTCCCTTCGTTGGGTTGGGTTGGGTTGGGTTGATTCTCTCACTGGACTGGTTCCTGAAATGAAGGCCACATTTGTTGCAATAGACGCTTTCCTTGACGAGGTTATTTCAGAATACGAGAGCGGTGCAAGGAAGAGTGATGACTCCTTCATGGGGATACTCCTTCAACTTCAAGACTCTGGGAACCTTGACTTTCACCTCAATCGTGACAACCTCAAAGCAATCCTAATGATCACTTTCTTTATCTATCTATCTATGTTATAGAACTTATTCATTAAAAGAAGTTGTGTGAATACATACGTAGCTTTAACTTGTACGTATATCAATTATAGGACATGATAATCGGTGGAAGTGACACTACTTCAACAACTTTGGAATGGGCTTTTGCGGAACTCCTTAGGAAACCAAGTACGATGAAGAAAGCTCAAGAAGAGGTAAGAAGAGTTGTGGGAATCAATTCTAGATCAGAAGTACTGGATGAAAATTGTGTGAATCAAATGAACTACTTGAAATGTGTCGTCAAAGAAACTTTGAGATTACATCCACCCGCTCCTCTTTTGCCTCGAGAGACGACATCTAGTACTGTGAAACTAAGAGAGTATGATATTCCCGCCAAAACATGGGTATTCATCAATGCATGGGCAATCCAGAGGGATCCTGAATTATGGGACAATCCTGAAGAGTTCATTCCCGAAAGATTTGAAATTAACCAAGTTGATCTGACAGGACAAGATTTTCATTTGATACCTTTTGGTATTGGGAGAAGGGCGTGTCCTGGAGTTTCATTTGGGCTTGTTTCAACTGAGTATGTTCTTTCTAATCTTCTATATTGGTTCCAATGGAAGATGCCTGAGACTGAGTCTGGTGTATTGATGGAGAACATTGACATGAGTGAGACGAATGGAATCACTGTCAGCAAGAAAATGCCACTTCATCTTCAACCAGAACCTTATATAACATGATCGTGAGATATTATTGATATATAATTTATTGATGCACAACCTTGACATGAGCGAAACCAATGGAATCACTATCAGCAAGAAAGTATCGCTTCATCTTGAACCAAAATCATATATAGCATGATCATGTCATAAAGGTACTTCAATTTATAAATGAATGTGGAGCATTAACTTTAAAAAAAAAAACTTTAAGGATGTGCATTTATGGAGTAATAAATAATTATTCGTCTCTTTCAATATTTTCATTTTTGTTCATTGCAGTTTGTTTGTCTCTTGAATATGTTGTGTCACTTTCATTTTCGTATAATTTGTTGTTGAGGAAGATATTAATAAAATATAGTGGTGTGTTCTTAGACTTATGTTCTAGAGAAGCATTATAGTGTGATTGCAATTGGAAGCAAAATTTCATTCCAAGGGTTGGCTGTTAGTTCATTAAAGCAGTACATGAGCTGGTTTCAAAGCATCATGAAACAAGTCGTCCATATCCAGTGTGGATGTTAGAGGATGGAGACCTTTCTCTAAGGTCGATTTGAAAATTTTAAAAATATTTGATGCAATTTTTTTAAAAAATATATCGTAAAAATATGAAAAAGAGCAATGTCTTTGTCTTAAATTTTTTGAAAATGTACATTGCATCCATAAAAAAAAAAAGAAACCATGAAGAAAGCCCAAGAAGAAAATGAAAATGAATTATCTGAAATGTGTAGTCAAAGAAACACTATAGTTATTATATCCACCTGCTCCTCTTTTGATACCCCGAGAAACTTTATCCGATGCGAAAGTGAAAGGCTTTGATATTCCGTAAAAAACAAGAGTGTTTGTGAATGCATGGGCTATTCAGAGGGACCCTAAAATTTGGAACAGGCCTGAAGAGTTCATTCCCCAGAGATTTGAAAAACAGCCGGAAGTTGTTGATTTTAAGGGAAATGATTTGGAGTTTATTCCCTTTGGTTCTGGGAGAAGGGGCTTATTGGAATTTCATTTGCACTTGCTTCAACTCAGTATATGCTTGCTAATCTCCTCTATTGGTTCGATTGGAAGCTTCCACCTATGCAAAAGATAGACATGAGTGAGATATGAGGGCTCACTGTCATCAAGAAAGCACCACTTCATCTTCAACCCGAACTACACTCATTTGGATATAAACCTCAGAGAAATTTCTCTGCCATACATACATACATACATAGTTAGTTAATCAAAATCTTTTATTTATAATAAATTAATTAAATTTTATAAAATTATTTTAAAGTCATATAAATAAAAAAATAAAATTATTTAACATATATTACAACCTAAATGTCCTATCATTATTCTCAATACTTGATTGACATGTCATCATGGATGTTATTGATGTATTGATTAAAGCTATTTCATTTTGTTCCCTTTTCTTCTCTGTTGTCTTTATTTTATTTTTTTTCCTTTTTTCTTTAGGTTTTTGGGTCTCTTTGTGTTTTCAATTGTTTAACCCGTAGCTGAACTGGTCAGTTAAATATGGTGGAGAGCTTGCAATCAAAACATTGTTTTCTTTCTTTGCTCAAGTTTACAAGTATTTATATTGGCAAGACACATTTTTATACAAGTAATATAATTAGATATGATTCTTGAAAAATAGGATGAAATATATTTTTAGTCTTTTCAATTTTTTTATTTTTAGTTTTTAAACTAAAATTTGATCGATTTTGGTTTATAAATTGTTTTTCAGTTTGATTTTTAAATGAGGGCATGACAATTAACTCGTGTGGCCGCTATTTTCTATGGGGATTAAAATATATCAAAAATCCTTTGACTAAAATATTAAATTATTTCTGACTATCTAAAACTGTAAAAAACAAACGTCTCTCAATAAGACACTTTGACCATATAAACAAAATTGGCTATTATAATTGCATTTGTGCCATAGCATATCACATCATGTTCATTTGATTTTGCAGGCAAAGTGGGCTTAAAGATCCATTAGGTTCCGTTTTTTTCTTTTCTAGCTAATTGTTGATATATGTGAGTATAGAAATGTAAGAAATGATTAAGTGACTTTTTCTGTTTTTGATCCATTAATCTAATGGTCCATATTTTCCTAGTAGTTTTAAAGGAAAATTTTAATTTAATTATTAATTTAGTTTTTATATTTTTTATACTTTAAAACTATTAAAAAAAATACTATTTGAGTATATTAATTTTACTGCTTATAATTGTCATATTGGTTTGAGCAGGATTGCCTCATATCATGAACGAAAAGATTGTAAAAATAAATTGTAGTAGTATTTAATTTGCCAGAACTCATGGTAAAATTTTTATGAGGATTCTCTCATCTCTTTTGTACGGTGATCACACTCTCCTTACTAGTGTCAAAATGTTACAACAAATATCCATTGATACGTTTTGAATCCATATCTAAATTTTGACTAATTAAAGTATTTGATTTTTTTTTTCATTATCACATTTAGTCAATGTTATCAAATATATAACATCTGACAATGTAACAACAATCTTAACCGTTTATTAATTTATCACATCATTAATTAATGAGTTTGACGGAACAATAATGTATAATGTCTTTTAGATAAATTTGTTTTGAATCCTTTGTCTATTAAAAATTATTGTTGACCACACTAGTTGATAAATTTTGTGTTGTTGTAATTTTTTCATTGAAGCATATTTGGTGGTTAATATAAAAAGCACCACGTAACTTTTGTGCAGTCGTGGTTTCATGACAATGTAATAACAAGAAACTTTCCATTATATATATATATAGAGAGAGAGAGAGACCAATGCACTTCTTCACGAGAATTCTAACCAAAGGAAAAATGGCTCTTCTATCATCAGTCCTAAAGCAATTGCCAAATACTGAGCTAAGTTCAATCAATTATCTAACAGTTTTCTTCTGCTTCGTGAGCCTCCTGCTTATGGTTAAGCTAATAAGAAGAAACCAGACATGCAAATTGCCACCATCCCCACCAAAGCTACCCATAATCGGAAATCTTCACCAGTTAGGAACACTTCCACACCGCTCCTTCCAATCACTCTCACAAAAATATGGGTCTCTCATGATGCTGCAATTGGGTCAAATTCCAACCCTCGTGGTCTCCTCAGCTGACGTGGCAAGAGAAGTAATAAAAAACCATGACATTGTTTTCTCCAACCGACCACAACCTACGGCGGCCAGAATCTTTGTCTATGGATGCAAGGACGTGGGTTTCGCGCCCTACGGCGAGGAGTGGAGACAAAAGAAGAAGACATGTGTTGTCGAGCTTCTGAGCCTGAAAAAGGTGCGATCTTTTTACTCCATTCGACAAGAAGTTGTTGCAGACTTGGTCGAAGCTATACGTAGTAGTGAAAGACCGTGTGTGAATCTTACTGAGATGCTGATTTCAGCTTCGAGCAACATTGTGTCAAGATGTGTTATTGGAAGGAAGTGTGATGATGACACAGTAGTGGGTGGTAATGGTCATAGCATGAAAAATTGCAGCTTTGGAGAGCTGGGAAGAAAGATTATGAGACTGTTCTCGGCTTTCAGCGTGGGTGATTTCTTCCCTTCGTTGGGTTGGGTTGATTCTCTCACTGGTCTAATTCCAGAAATGAAGGCCACTTTTGTTGCAGTAGATTCTTTCTTTGACGAGGTGATTGCAGAACACAAGAGCGGTGCCAGGATGAGTGATGACTCCTTCATGGGGATACTCCTTCAACTTCAAGACTCTGGAATGCTTGACTTTCACCTCAATAGTGACAACCTCAAAGCAATCCTAATGGTTTTCCTCTTTCTCTGTTTATTTGTGAGTTTAATAATGATACCAAGACAATTGACATAACAGTGTACAATAGTTGTGTATTTCATTCATAAAGATTGTTATTGTAAGACTATTTATTTATATACATAACTTCAACTTGTATATTAATTTCAGGACATGATAATAGGAGGGAGTGACACTACTTCGACAACTTTGGAATGGGCTTTTGCGGAGCTTCTTAGGAATCCAAATACTATGAAGATAGTTCAAGAAGAGGTAAGAAGAGTTGTTGGAATCAATTCAAGATCAGCAGTACTGGATGAAAATTGTGTGAGTCAAATGAAGTACTTGAAATGTGTAATCAAAGAAACAATGAGATTACATCCACCCATTCCTCTTTTGATTGCTCGAGAGACGTCATCTAGTATAAAACTAAGAGGGTACGATATTCCCGCAAAAACAATGGTATTTATGAATGCATGGGCAATGCAGAGAGATCCTGAATTATGGGATAATCCTGAAGAGTTCATTCCTGAAAGATTTGAAAGTAGCCAAGTTGATCTTAATGGACAAGATTTTCAATTAATCCCGTTTGGTACTGGGAGAAGAGGGTGTCCAGCAATTTCATTTGGGCTTGCTTCAACAGAGTATGTTCTTGCTAATCTTTTGTAT
This sequence comes from Amphicarpaea edgeworthii, assembly GCA_014843725.1. NCBI lineage: Eukaryota > Viridiplantae > Streptophyta > Magnoliopsida > Fabales > Fabaceae > Amphicarpaea > Amphicarpaea edgeworthii. Next base: position 7,323,349 of record CM026328.1, read on the forward strand.
TGGTTCAATTGGAAGATGATTTCTGAGTCTGGTGTATTAATGCATACCATTGACATGAGTGAGATGAATGGACTCACTGTCAGCAAGAAAGTGCCACTTCATCTTCAACCAGAACCTTATATAACATGATCATGTGGAGTGTTAACAAGCTAGGATGTGCATTTATGGAGAAATGCCTTAGGTTTATTCGTCTCTTGAATATTGTTATTTGCGTTTTCTTGCAATTTGTTCGTCTTTTGAATACGTTGTTTCACTTTCATTTTTGTATAATTTGTTGTGTTGTTGTGGGCGATATATTAATAAATTTTGTGGTGTGTTCTTAAGTGTCATATGAATTGATATTTAAGCTAATTAATTAATTGTTTCACACCTAAGATCTGCCATAAAGTTGATGTTCTTTAATGTGCTGTTGAAACCTATCTAATTTGTCTTTGTATCTACATATAAAATGCACAACAATCTTAATCTAGTCAGCTCCTAAAACTCGTTCGACAACACAACACCAGAAAATGCCACTACATGTCGCAAACTTGTGATATTGAATTTTACATTATATTATATTATATAGCTCAAAACAGAGTTAGTTGATGATTATGATATTTATTTCCATTAACATACTGTCGACGAAATAACACTAGTTTCCTTCACACTTTTAAATTCTAACCACAGAAATTCCAACGGAAAATTCCAAACATTAACCAATATATTGTGCCGCAAATCATATATATGAACACGTACCAGGGTGTTTAAAAAAAAAAAAGAACTAAAATAAAAAAAATGTAGAAAAATGATAGAGTTTCCAAATATAATTATTTGTTAACAATTTGATTATATTATCCCTGTTTTTTCACTTTACAATATTCTCTTTAATTATTCTTTTTTCTATTATCATATCAGTGTTACATATATTACCTTTTATTATTATTATTTTTTTTTTTTATCTTTTCACCCAAAACCTACACTCCCTCTTAGTCGTGTGAGAATTTATTTTAAAATTGTTATAACTATATAATCACTTTTAATTTTGTTTTCTCTATTACATATATTACTTCATTTTATACTTTATTATCTCTATTATTGTATTTCTTTCACCTCAATTTTTACCCTGAAAAATATGACAGTATTTTCTCTCTTCGTCCACTTTATATATACGACAACCATCTACTGACACCAATTTTACTGTTAACCAACATTGTGTTGTACCAATGAACCAATCGAAAAAGTCATGCACCTCAAAAAATGGCAAAGTTATAGTACTACCTCAATTATTGCCTTCTTCAAAACTTAAAAGCTCCGATATTTATTAATCACCATTGATTTGCTCCAACATCATTAAAGCTCCATAAGGGTTGCAGGTAGTACAAACCTTATGGGATATATTCTCTTCAATGGAAAATGAAAGAAGTGCTATGAGCAACAATAAGAGAGGTCTAAGAAGGTGACCTACTAGCTATGAATGTGGTGATAGGATGAGATTGTATACGTTAATTAAGGACTACACGGAATTATGGCGGCACATTCCTAAGGTGCATGTCCAAATTATATAGAGTGTATTTCAATAGATGTGGATCTCAAAGGTAAGTTTAGAGTTTTAAACTCATTTTGTTATGATGTTTAGATATTTTAAAAATTATTTTTATAATTTATATTTGAGATAAATTCATATTTGAATAGGATTTGAATCAGAAACAATAATTTAATATTTTGAAGTAATTTTTTTTTTGATTTACGTATATTTATATTAGAATCATAAAGGGAAACCATGTAGAAAGTCCAAGAAAAAAATGAAAATGAATTATCTGGAATGTGTAATCAAAGAAACACTATAAAGTTATATCCACCTGCTCCTCTTTTGATACCCTGAGAAACTTTATCTGATACGAAATGAAAGGCTTTGATATTCCGTAAAAAACAAGAGTGTTTGTGAATGCATGGACTATTCAGAGGGACCCTAAAATTTTGAACAGGCCCGAAGAGTTCATTCCCCAGAGATTTGAAAAACAGCCGGAAGTTGTTGATTTTAAGGGAAATGATTTGGAGTTTATTCCTTTTGGTTATGGGAGAAGGGGCTTATTGGAATTTCATTTGCACTTGCTTCAACTCAGTATATGCTTGCTAATCTCCTCTACTGGTTCGATTGGAAGCTTCCACCTACGCAAGAGATAGACATGAGTTAGATATGGGGGCTCACTGTCATCAAGAAAGTACCCTTCATCTTCAACCTGAACTACACTCATTTGGATAAAAACCTTAGAGACAAGTACCAATTCTCTGACATAATTTTATTCTGTCATAATAATTACAGTATTTATTATAAGTTAGTAGTCAATACACTATTATTATTCTTTAAACGTGATTGACATGTCATCATGTGGATGTTATTGATGTCTTCATTAATGGTGTTTCACCTTGTTTCCTTTTGTGTGTTCTTTATTGTATTTTGTTTTCCCTTTTTTCTTTAAGTACCTGGGTCTCTTTGTTTTCAATTGTTGAATTTGTGGAACAGTTTCTTAGATTTTGTCAATTGATTTTTGTCTTTAGGACTTGTAACTGAACTGGTCAGTTATATATGGTGGAGAGAGCTTGCTAACCAAATAAGGAAATAAAGAGGGAAAGGAGGCAATCAAAACATTGTTTTCTTTGCTCAAGTTTACAAGTATTTATATTAGGCAAGACACATTTTTATACAAGTGATATAATTAGATATGATTCTTGAAAAATAGGATGAAATATATTTGTAGCCTTTCCAACTTTTTAAAATTTTTTATTTTTAGTTTTTAAACTAAAATTTGATAGATTTTGATTTATAAATTGTTTTCAGTTTGATTTTTAAACGAGGACATAACAATTAACTCGTGTGGCCGCTATTTTCTATGGGGATTAAAATCTGTCAAAAATCATTTGACTAAAATATTAAATTATTTCTGACTATTTAAAACTGTAAAAAACAAATGTCTCTCAATCAGACACTTTTGACCATGTAAACAATATTGGCTATTATAATTGCATTTGTGCCATAGCATATCACATCGTGTTCGTTTGATTTTGCAGGCAAAGTGGGCTTGAAGATCCATTAGGTTCCATTTTTTTCTTTTCTAGCTAATTGTTGATATATGTGAGTATAGAAGTGTAAGAAATGATTAAGTGACTTTTTCTATTTTTGATCCATTAATCTAATGGTCCATATTTCCCTAGTAGTTTTAAAGGAAAATTTTAATTTAATTGTTAATGTAGTTTTTATATTTTTTATACTTTAAAACTATTAAAAAAAATACTATTGAATGCATTAATTTTACTGTTTATAATTGTCTTATTGGTTTAAGCAGGATTGTCTCATATTTCATGAACGAAAAGATTGTAAAAATAAATTGTAGTAGTATTTAATTTGCCAGAACTCATGGTAAAAATTTTATGAGGATTGTCTCATCTCTTTTGTACGGGTGATCACTCTCTCCTTATTAGTGTCAAAATGTTACAACAAATATCCATTGATACGTTTTGAATCCATATCTAAATTTTGACTAATTAAATTATTTGATTTTTTTTTCATTATTACCTTTAGTCAACGTTATCAAATAACAACATTAATTGACAATGTAACAACAATCTTAACCATTGATTAATTTATCACATCATTAATTAATGAGTTTGACAGAATAATAATGTAAATAAATTTGTTTTGAATCATTTGTCGATTCAAAATCATTGTTGACCCTGCACTAGTTGATGAATTTTGTGTTGTTGTAATTTTTTTTTTTTATGAGTAGTGATATTTTTACATTTAATTTTTTTTACACCTTATCAACATTTTTTATTTATTTCTATCTCTTTCTTCATATCTCATCGTTTTATCTATCATACTTATATTTTTTTTTTCTCTTACTAGATGTCAATTAACATTTGGGTGTAGAAATATATTTATTCTTTTTTCATTGAAGCATATTTGGTGGTTAATATAAAAAGCACCGCATAACTTTTGTGTAGTACTGGTTTTGTAACACTCTGTCATTTATTTTATTTTATTATATGTCATTATAAATAATTATTGTAAACATGTTTGTAACCAACTAGATAAATGGTAATTTGGAAATATGATTATAGTTACTAAAAAGTGAGTTTTCCATTTAAAAATGATAAAAGAGAACTAGCATGTAGTTATAGCTGAGTAATAGGCTGAGGTGGGTAGTGCAAAATCCCTTACTGCATTTTCTACTCTTGAGGTAAGGGGGAGTAAGTTTATTCTTATTGATTGGAATGACATTAGCTATGGGTAGGAGGGTTGTCTAAAACCCCAAAGTTGTTAGGTTTGTATGTTTCCTCTATTTTGGATGAATTATGAATGTCTTGGAATGCTTAGATTCTGCCATTGAGTGACTACAATATTATAGTGAGTTATTCATTTCTTATGTTCTTGGTGATTTAGGAATGTTTTAGAGTTTCTTTGATGAAGTGATATGAATTTATGATCGTAATGCGTTGTCTTTACCATATGAGAGTCTTATAAGTGTTAAATAATATTCTTGAACTTTTGGAGATTGATTATAGTATGAGGAAACCTTTGGGAGGCATTAAATTTTGCAGAAAAGTCATTTTCGACATTCTACAGAGAATTAGTCTCGAGATAGATAGTGTTTGCTTGGGACAGATTGTGTTTGGTCAAAGTGTTAACCATCTGGCTCAACGTTAATCGTCTGTTTGAAGGTTGACCATCCGTTAACTTTGGTCAACTTTGACTTTTTCCTAGAAAGTATCTAAAACTTATATTTTGATGTGCAAGTGTTTAATAGTCATTTCTTATGCGAATGCTTACTTTAAATGCATGATTTCCATTTTGTGGGGTGTTGTATATGAATATTAAGATGTGAATACGTAGTGTTTGAGTATGTAATATGAGGTGTCGTTGGATGCCATTGAGATATGTGACCTAACTTATGAGTTGACAATGATGAGCTTAGGTGGTATTTTAACTATGAGTGACCTAGCCTGTGAGAGGCGAGGATGGGCTTACTAGTGCATGATGTTAGGTTCATTGAAATCATTGTTTGTTTGAATGTTTTGAACATGCATCATAACATTTGAGAGTTGTTAATAGCCGTGAATCAAGAAGGTGGGGGTTATGACAGGTTTAGCTTAGACCTTGGGGGTTACCTAATGTGAAAACTCTGTGAGCTCATGTTGATTCCATGAGTTGGAGTGTACTTGCAAAGCTGGGTAGCCCTAACAGTCACATGCAGATCATTCTAGGTGTTGTAATCTATGCCGAAGGCACTGACGTCGATGACACTTCTGGGTAAACCGTACCTCTAGACTATTCTCTCGAACTAGATATGGTATCACATGGCATATGAGATAGAGTCTAATAGGCATTGCATTATATATGCATTATGATACTATGAAGAATTGTATTATTGTTGTTTGATTTACATGGGTGTATGTATCCTGAAAATATGCAAATCTTGTTTCCCATTTATATTGTTTCTTACTTTTGATGCAAGAATGATTCTCACTCCCTTTCTTTGTGCAATTCTTGTTATGTGTGTTTGGATTGATTGCCATTTGTACGTGAAGATCGTCTAGGCATCGAATATGATGTTGGAGAAGAGGCTTAGCCTATCCAGCTTGATTTATATTTTTTTTTTAGACTTATGTTCTGATAGCTGTAACATAGGGTTACTTGTTTACATCTAAATCTTCTTGTTAGATGTTGTACTCTTGTGTGACCATTTGGATGCTAAACATTTTGAATTTACATTATGTACTTATAAGCATGGATTATTTCGAGAATTTGAGAATGTAAATCTTTTACTCATAAAAATTTTATGGAAAGTTTATATTCCCTCATATAATGTTTCATTATTTTCACATTTTATTTTAAGACCTAACTTTTGAAGTAAAGGGTGTCACATGTTTTATGACAATGTAACATCAATAAACTTTCCATTATATATATATATATATATATATAATAGAACTCTAAAAGATAATAAATAAATAATCAATAATTTTATACATTAGTATGCATAAAGAAGTACAAAATGTAATTCCAAAATATGCAAAGTACAACAACAAATTAATAACTACTCAACAAATTATGTACCGATCAACACTAATAAAAAGTTTGACCAAGTAAAACAAAATATATTTCGTAATAAAACGAACACGTGATAAATTTGTTACGAAAACAAACTAAAAGAATAACAAACAACTAATAAAAAATAATTAATTCAAAAATGTTTATTTACTTTAATTTTAAATTAATTAAAAAAAAGTATTTTTCCAATATAAAACACCAACGAGTACAATAACCACTGCCCAAAGAAAAAAATGGCTTCACTATTGTCAGTTCTGAAGCAATTGCCATATGAACTAAGTTCAACCCATTGCATAACTGTTTTCTTCAGCTTCCTAAGCTTCTTGTTTCTGCTTAAGCTAAGAAGAAGAAGAAGAAGAAGAAACAAGACATGCAAATTGCCACCATCCCCACCAAAGCTACCCATAATCGGAAATCTTCACCAGTTAGGAACACTTCAACACCGCTCCTTCCAATCACTATCACAAAAATATGGGCCTCTCATGATGCTGCAATTGGGTCAAATTCCAACCCTCGTGGTCTCCTCAGCTGACGTGGCAAGAGAAGTAATAAAAAACCATGACATTGTTTTCTCCAACCGACCACAACCTACGGCGGCCAGAATCTTTGTCTATGGATGCAAGGACGTGGGTTTCGCGCCCTACGGCGAGGAGTGGAGACAAAAGAAGAAGACATGTGTTGTCGAGCTTTTGAGCCTGAAAAAGGTGCGATCTTTTTACTCCATTCGACAGGAAGTTGTTGCAGACTTGGTCGAAGCTATACGTAGTAGTGAAAGACCGTGTGTGAATCTTACTGAGATTCTGATTGCAGCTTCGAGAAACATTGTGTCAAGATGTGTTATTGGAAGGACGTGTGATGATGACACAGTAGTGGGTGGTAATGGTCATAGCATGAAAAATTGCAGCTTTGGAGAGCTGGGAAGAAAGATTATGAGACTGTTCTCGGCTTTCAGCGTGGGTGATTTCTTCCCTTCGTTGGGTTGGGTTGATTCTCTCACTGGTCTAATTCCAGAAATGAAGGCCACTTTTGTTGCAGTAGATTCTTTCTTTGATGAGGTGATTGCAGAACACAAGAGCGGTGCAAGGAAGAGTGATGACTCCTTCATGGGGATACTCCTTCAACTTCAAGACTCTGGAATGCTTGATTTTCAACTTAATAGTGACAACCTCAAAGCAATCCTAATGGTTTTCCTCTTTCTCTGTTTATTTATGAGTTTAATGATGATACAAGACAATTGACATAACAACGTAGAATAGTTATGTATTTCATTCATAAAGATTGTTATTGATTGATAGTGTGTAAGACTATTTATTTATATACATAACTTCAACTTGTATATTAATTTCAGGACATGGTAATAGGAGCGAGTGACACTATTTCGACAGCTTTGGAATGGACTTTTGCGGAGCTTCTTAGGAATCCAAATACTATGAAGAAAGCTCAAGAAGAGGTAAGAAGAGTTGTTGGAATCAATTCAAGATCAGCAGTACTGGATGAAAATTGTGTGAGTCAAATGAAGTACTTGAAATGTGTAATCAAAGAAACATTGAGATTACATCCACCCAATCCTCTTTTGGTTGCTCGAGAGACGTCATCTAGTGTAAAACTAAGAGGGTACGATATTCCCGCCAAAACAAGGGTATTTATCAATGCATGGACAATTCAAAGGGATCCTGAATCATGGGACAATCCTGAAGAGTTTATTCCCGAAAGATTTGAAAGTAGCCAAGTTGATCTTAATGGACAAGATTTTCAATTTATCCCGTTTGGTATTGGGAGAAGAGGGTGTCCAGCAATTTCATTTGGGCTTGCTTCAACAGAGTATGTTCTTGCTAATCTTTTGTATTGGTTCAATTGGAAGATGATTTCTGAGTCTGGTGTATTAATGCATACCATTGACATGAGTGAGATGAATGGACTCACTGTCAGCAAGAAAGTGCCACTTCATCTTCAACCAGAACCTTATATAACATGATCATGTGGAGTGTTAACAAGCTAGGATGTGCATTTATGGAGAAATGCCTTAGGTTTATTCGTCTCTTGAATATTGTCATTTTCGTTTTCTTGCAATTTGTTCGTCTTTTGAATAAGTTGTTTCACTTTCATTTTGGTGTAATTTTTTGAGTTTTTGTGGGAGATATATTAATAAATTTTTGTGATGTGTTCTTAAGTGTCATATGAATTGATATTTAAGCTAATTAATTAATTGTTTCACACCTAAGATCTGCCATAAAGTTGATGTTCTTTAATGTGCTGTTAAAACCTATCTAATTTGTCTCTTTATCTACATATAAAATGCACAACAATCTTAATCTAGTCAGCTCCTAAAACTCGTTCGACAACACAACACCAGAAAATGCCACTACATGTCGCAAACTTGTGATATTGAATTTTACATTATATTATATTATATAGCTCAAAACAGAGTTAGTTGATGATTATGATATTTATTTCCATTAACATACTGTCGACGAAATAACACTAGTTTCCTTCACACTTTTAAATTCTAACCACATAAATTCCAATTAAAAATTCCAAACATTAACCAATATATTGTGCCGCAAAATCAAATCATATATATGAACACGTACCAGGGTGTTTTAAAAAAAAAAAGAACTAAAATAAAAAAATGTAGAAAAATGATAGAGTTTCCAAATATAATTATTTGTTAACAATTTGATTATATTATCCCTGTTTTTTCACTTTACAATATCCTCTTTAATTATTCTTTTTCTATTATCATATCAGTGTTACATATATTACCTTTCATTATTTTTTTTTATCTTTTCACCCAAAACCTACACTCCCTCTTAGTCGTGTGAGAATTTATTTTAAAATTGTTATAACTATATACTCACTTTTAATTTTGTTTTCTCTATTACATATATTACTTCATTTTATACTTTATTATCTCTTTTTATTGTATTTCTTTCACCTCAATTTTTACCCCGAAAAATATGGCAGTATTTTCCTCTCTTCGTCCACTTTATATATACGACAACCATCTACTGACACCAATTTTACTGTTTACCAACATTGTGTTGTACCAATGAACCAATCGAGACAGTCATACATCTCTAAAAATGGCAAAACTATATTACTACCTCAATTATTGCCTTCTTCAAAAATAATCAAACAAATTTGTTTGAGTAGGATGAAGACCGAGGGAGATGTAGTATGCTTCATGTGATTCTCTTCCAATAACAAAAAAAATAAAAATAAGAATTAATAATTAACATTTATTTATAAATAAAATATTTAAATAAGTTTGTATTAAATGGCCCTAACATGAAATGAAATGTGATAAATAGACCCCTTGATATATTTAAAATGTAGTTTGTCCTAACCATTGACAATAGACTCATTTTAAAAAGAAAAAAATTGTAAAAGTGATCCAAAAGGGTTAATTATGAGAGCGTATAATATTCAAGCAGCAAGGACAAGTTAGCGATGTCAGTTTTAGGTTGATAGAAATTATATATTACTGGTGGGGGAGAGAGAGAGGTAATTTGTACAGAGTGACTCTCAACATTTTTAAGCAGTGAGTTGTGAATAATTAAAATAAAAACCACGTTGAAGTCAGTTACCGGTCAATAATCGATTTCTCACCGCAGAAAAAAAAAAAAAAAAAACACAAAGATCCTGTGGTGAGGTCTCTAAGACTACAGTGAAGTACTCCATTGAGAGAAATACTTGTTTAGTTGTATCATCAGTGTAATTTTTTTTTTATTGTTATTTTTCACTTGAAAACTCGAACTTATATTCAAGCGTGGGAAGCCAAACTATATTTCCCGGTATGCGAAGAAGCCAAACTATATTATCACTTAAAATGGACGGATTTAATTTATTCATGGAAATAAATAATTAAGGATGTTTTAATTAAAAATAATTAATACAAGAAATAATATGAAAAGAATCTTATCAAAAGGAATAAATAAATTAAAGAAAAAATCTTACATTAAAGAACGAACAGAGAGTATTATTAAATTGCAACTTATCAAACACACTCAAGGTTTTCAACGCTGAAAATGAAATGAAATCACAACTACTTAACAGCACAATATTCAATTAATAATTATATTACAAATAATATATATATATATATATATATATATATATATATAAAATATAATCTTTATTTATATTTAAATATTTAATATTATAGTAGTATAATATACTATGTATATAAGTAAACATAAATACATAAGTATTTTTTATTCTTATTATAATTTTATTATTCATATTTATTATTATTAAATGTTAATGATTAATTTTTATATAATTTTGAGTAAAATACTTATGCACCGTCAGTGTAAAATCATTTTACACCGTCGGTTAATCATAATCCACTATTGTAATGACTTTTGATAGGAGTATTCACGGCTACGAATAACCGCAGACCCAACCCAACCCAACCCAATTTGAACGGGTTGATAAAGTGTTTAGGTCAAGACCCAACCTAACCCAATCTTAACCTAATGACTTACGGGTTCTGTTATATAAACCTGTAACTCACCTAATTCATATGATGATAATGATAATAATAGCAAAACAAAAAACTCACTTTTAATCACTTAACACTTTTACCTTCTCAATATACCTCTTCACTTTCAAAAAATCCACAAAATAAAAACCTTCTCTGTGCGAGTCACCACCGCCCTCTGTTACTGCATCACCGCAAGTCATTGCCTCTCTTCGCTATTGCATCACCGCGGCCATACATGTATCATTGCAGCTCTCTGCACGACCCTTCGTTACTCTTGCCCTCTGCTGTGTCGCCCTCTGCTATGTTCTACTATGCGTTGCCTCTTTAGCGACTTTAGGTATATTTCTTCTTTTTATATTATTTATAATAGACTAATGAATCTTATCCTTTGGCTTGCAATGCTTCAACAATGAAGTTTATAACTGTCCAACAATGGAACTTACAACTAGTCAACTATTCAAGAAAATGCAAATTTGTTTTTAGTTTATTTTATATTAGGGTTACAATGTTATTTGAATTTTCTCAACTATATTAAGTTAAGTGAACTTTGCTATTTTAGTTGATAACCATTTTATTTTGAACTTTTTGGATTAGGTGAATTAAGGTTGAATGGATCAACAATTAAGTTTAAAAATGTTATTATATCTAGCCTTTTGTGCATTAATATATGATTATGTTCATTTGTGATTGAAAATGATTTTTGTTTTAAAAAAATGAGTAAAATTTGAAAATCTATTCTGATTTTTAAAAAAAATTTAATTTATTTAAACCCGATGACCCAACCCAACCTAACCCGTTCATAATTGGATTGGGTTGGGTTGGGTTTGAAAATAAAATCACGCAAATCCAACCCATTAAAAATTGATCGGGTTTGGTCAATAATTTATGTAAACTCAGCCCAACCTAACCTGCAAATACCCCTAACTTTTGAAATAATTTTATAAAAGTGGACTCTTTTACTATAAATATAGGATTGTGATTGATTGACGGTGTAAAATAATTTTATAGCGACAGTGCATAAGTTTTTTTCTCTATAATTTTTTGTTTAAAACTTTATTATATCAATGAATTTAAATTTAAATAATAAATTTGTAAAATTATATTAACTTGTGATGTGATTATTTTTTATTTCTTTAAAGGAGAGTATTAACTTTATTTTTTTTTAATATGGACAATTTTAATAGAGACTAGGTCATCCTCATGTGGTTCAACCAGTAACCCACTAGTTTGACCATTGACCCAGTGATTCAGTGTTTTGACCAGTTTAATCATCGGTTCAAATTTTAAAACTATAGATATGAGACTACAAGGAGTGTTGTATTTGTTAGATAATATTTAGTTTTATATTAGTTAGGGATAGTTTTGGTACTTTGCCTATATATATAAATAAGTCTCTCTATTATGTTGTACTATTCTGAATTCATTATATTACATTAATGGAATCCTAGCCCTTCTTTTCTTCTTCTTCCTTTGCATGTCTCTTGTATATGTTAACATGGTATTAAGAGCAGGTTCGATTCACGCTGTTTGATCAGGCTGATTTTTTTTTTTCCCGTTTTGGGGGCTTTCACAATCTCAATTCTGTATGTTTTTCGTTTTGCCATTGGCGATTTTTTAACTGTTGGATCAGACTGATTTTTGGAGACAGAGGGTATTCATGGGTATTCATCAAAACATGGGTATTCATCAATGCATGGGCAATCCAGAGGGATCCTGAATTATGGGACAATCCTGAAGAGTTCATTCCCGAAAGATTTGAAATTAACCAAGTTGATCTGACAGGACAAGATTTTCATTTGATACCGTTTGGTATTGGGAGAAGGGCGTGTCCTGGAGTTTCATTTGGGCTTGTTTTAACTGAGTATGTTCTTTCTAATCTTCTATATTGGTTCCAATGGAAGATGCCTGAGACTGAGTCTGGTGTATTGACGGAGAACATTGACATGAGTGAGACGAATGGAATCACTGTCAGCAAGAAAGTGCCACTTCATCTTCAACCAGAACCTTATATAACATGATCGTGAGATATTATTGATATATACCAACATGCACACGCTGTTTACCCATGACAGATTTTTGCCAACGTGAATCAAGTATTATTATTATCACTTAAAATTTTTTTTTATTATTATTTTGGACAACGAACTGCACTTTTGCGGGATTAAAATATGGTTGTTGACTCGTATTTTTGTTACTAGTTTAGATATTAAATGTCAAAAACATGTTATTGTTTTTATTGAGTTGGGCAGATTTGAGAAGAGGGGAAGGGGACAAGACGTGATTGCAATTCTTTGCAATTATGCAGGCTTATAACATTCTATTATTATTCTGTAATGATCAAAAATTATATATTGCTGTCAAAATTGGAAGGGGAAACCATCTATAGGTTCACCTTCAAGTTATAAACCAGAAGTTCACCTTCAAGATATAAACCAGAAGTTGTTCTTGTTCCCACATGTGCCAGGCACCAATTGAAAATTCAGGCTTCGGGTGTTCCTGAATTATCTCCCTGTCATCTTTCAAAAGCTGTTCTTAATTCGGGAGCGAGTGGAGGAACGAATCCTTGGGCAAACAGATCATATTGAGTCAAGACATTAGTATTTTGCCCTTCCAAACTAATCTGCATGAAGATGATGGTTCCTCCTTCTGCAACGATCAACATACCAAGTGGCATGCTTCTTTAGTCCCATGCCAATGAGAACCTTGAGGCTTGTTAGCATGACATAGGTCATTGCTGAAAAAAGCAGAATCCAGAAAAGCCTCCATGGAAGGGGATTGGGAGGAAGGTTTGCAGAATATACTGGAGTGAGAACTCGAATAACCTAAGAACCAAATGGGGCGCATACGTTGAATTGGCAACCAAAAAACCAGAAAAAACAAATGGACATTTAAAATCTTGTGTGCTTACCACACATGCTGGAGCAAGGGGGACAAAAGTCAGGTTTTTCTTTACACCCTCAGTTTGCATATTTAGAGTCTACAGAATTGAACAGTCAAATGTCAGGCGTATATTCTTTAGAAAGCTCCATCAAAGAAAAGGGACAAACTGTTAATGCAATTTGATTGTCATTATATAAAGATTCAGAATTATACATGATTCTTATCAAAGTAATAATAAGCTTTCTCAAGTATCAGGTAACTACAAGTCTACCATATTATCGCTTTCTGACACAAACTACACTTCCATGCACAAATGCAGAAGAAACTGATTCATACTTAAAATGAATTCACTATGGAATCAAACTTAAAGGCAAACAAATAACATTAAAAATGAAATCAACTACTGAACTGAAAAGAAAAAAAGACCAAATTTGTTTTTAGATAAATTGAACTATATTGCTACAACAAAATAGCCTATAAACCTTTTCCCAATAAAGCATATGCCAGGAAAGGATTTCAGGATTTCAAAAGGTATTTATGACTGAAATGCAAAGTTTCGCTCTGGTTTTCAACTTTTAAGTTGAGATTTAAATAAAAATATAACAATTTCTTGTTAAAGTGGTTCCCGTTGGGTACACCTTTTTAGTAGTAAAGAACCAACATACTGTATAAAGAATATCACAAACATGAAATCAGATGATAATACCTGTTTACATAGATCTTCAAGGAACTCAGAGTATGCGATGGGCTTAATGTCATTGAATTTAGCAACGAATGAATGCTTGATAATATCAATAATCATTTCACAAAGATAAACCAAGAGGATATTCTGCACCATCCAAAGTATGTGTCAGGAACAGGATAAACAAACTTTCTTTCATTAATATTAGGAGCTAAAATATTTTCAAATCTTACAAGGAGAAAACTTCCAAACCAGGGACCCTCTGACTCTAGAATATTTTGAGCCAAAACGAATAGGATAAAAGCTGAAATGTGGAATCTCTCTACAGAATCTGCTTGTCACCATTAGTAAAGGGGGGGAAATAAAATAAAAGGTTACAAAAATAAATGAGAAAAAAGAAATAGTTTTAAATAATGTAACTGTCAAGTGCAGAACAAATATCCTAACTCTTGCTCATTTAGCTCATTTCAATAAATAATAATTGAATCAAAAGTATCAGGAACTAAGATTAGATATACATGCATTGTATTGAAGTTTACACTAAAAATATATACAAAATTATTTTACTAACGAGCTATTTGGTTTTCCATTAAAAAAAACGGAACTAATTGGTTCAAAAGGGGATGGGGAAGTGTGGGAAAATAAAATCATCTAACATTGGGACTTGGGAGGTAAAAAAAAATACAGTGGAGATGGATTTTCCCTTCCTGCCAAACTTCTGAACCAAACAGTTTTTTTTTTTTTTTTATCAAAATCCATCTCCCTTCCTCTCCCAGTCCAACAGTAAAATAATCAATAAATACAAAATATTTTATCAATATTTGAATAAAAAAAAATCAATGAAATGTTTGGTTCAGCAAAATACCATGTTCCTCTAAATCATATATGACTTGTCTATAAATCAAATACACAATAAATACAAAATATTTTATCTGATTTTCAACAACCCTAAACAAATCAACTATTGCCAAAACTAGCTCAAATAATAATAAAAAATTAATTAGGGCTGCTTCAATGTTTGAAGGAAGAAGTACAGAACAGTGTACCAAATAAGCTGAAATCAAGGAAAGAAACCATTGTAGGAAAAAATAACTTACCAAAGTAAACTAAACTGTGAACATTATCCTTGCTGTATCGCTTAAACACATTGCTTTTGATCTCAGCAAAATTGTTTGACACCAGCAAAGCAAACAATGCGTTGTTGTGAGCAACTATACAGGTTGATAAAGTGATCGCCTGAGCTAATAAGATAAAAGAATGAACAAGTAAGACTAAGTCAAGGAACCAAACCAATTATTGTTGTTTCTTAATTTGCCTTCACAAAAGAAAATAGTTAACCAAACAATTGGGGAAGAAACACAAAGATGAAGGATATTTGAAGCAGCCACAGCTAAAGCTTGGTCAGAAACAAATCTCCAAATCCAGAATCTCATGCTTTCGGGGGGGCAATTTGCAAGTCCTTCAGCAGAAAGAAATAATGTTTGCAACACATCCCCATTAAAACTTTGACATAATTTATCAAATATCTGCAAGAAGTTGAAATATCAGTTACAAACTTATAAGTTACATTTTGGAGCATTATGATTCACAACACTCTGCAATCAAGAGGCAACTAAAGAGTAAAAAGCTATAGCTGCTTGGATTACAAATATCGGTACTTATGAACTGAACGTTTAAATACCAGTGGGCCACTGAATACCAATATGATGTTTCAAACAACTATTACAAAATCATTTACACAACAACATCCATCCTGCTCCTTTCTTTCATATTTTCATATTGGGCTATCCCAAATCTCACCTAGGCCAATACAACTCTGCTATTTAAGGAGATAGCATATTGATACTAATTAATAATAATTCTGAAATACAGCAATGTTTTATCCCTCATCTGATGTCAGAGTTTCTTGGTTTACAAATTAATTACAAATGCAAAATTTTATTATTCCATATTCTGTGAAATTCCTTACTTTGTCACCACAAGATCTTGCTTGCATAAACCCAATATAATATATATTATAAATATGACTTAATTAGAATGCACTGAGATTTTTATACTTTCATCCAATCAAGGATTGCTATATATGGTAAGATTATTGATTTTTGTAATAATTACTTTAAAAGTCATATCTAGGGTGATTTTTAATTAGTTGACAGCGTAAAAATCTTTATCCTAACAAGGTATCAAAATTAAACTCATAAATATTTCACTTTGATTGATATTTGGCAGTATGGATAACTAATTATTCACCATATAAAGACTGACAAATTTATGCTCACCTCTAAAACATTGTAGACCACATATAATTTTATTGTTCCTTGACCACGGATCATATGATATATTAAGCTGATATCTGTTGCAGCATGTTTAAAAGGATAAATAGAACAAAATTAATATAATATTAAACTTGAACAATACAAAAAAGAATGATATAACATATACTCATGGAAGCAGATAACCACTTACCTGTTCGCTGCAAAAGAACGACTCCACAACCCATAATAAGAAAACAGCCAAAATCTGAAACTTCCATTGTAGACAGCCTCTTGAACTGCCTGTCATGAGCATGGTTAGGCCATATTGTAATGCTGCAAACCATGATAGACTAACACAAATTTAAAGCAGAACTTGAGTTGAACTAAAAAAGAGAATACAAAGTCAAAGCACAAGAACATGTAGATTCTGTATTAGGGAGAGATTGGTCTGATTTATTCAGCTAACCAAGAATCAAAGACTAATAGAATCCAGATAGAAATTAGTAATTAAGACCTGTATTGTATAGAATGTCTAATTGAACATAATTCTAATTTTGAATGAAGTGGTTCATGAAAAAACACTTTCTTCTGTCATTCTCATTCAAAGATTTATAGCAATATCTGAAGCACTCTAAGATTTTAGTACTAGATGGACAATGCTTATGTCACAAATTGAAATTAAGGAAACAGATGCTGTAGGCACTTAATCTATCACCTTATTCCTCACATGCATGCCCAACTAACATTTTATTACAAGGCGGGGAGGGGGATTTAGGAAAAGTGGCAAACCTTGTCTTTAGAAGCCTCCAAATGGTTATCATGATCCTCGCTGGCATAACAGTTAATAATGAAAGAAATGAATCGAAGCAGACAAAGAAGCCAACATCTATAAGCTGCAATTGCATTCCACGTTTAAGATACAACACAAAATGTAGAATGCTGTGATAGAAATATACAACTATAGGTTATACATTAGGTGGAAGGTTTAGGTTTACATTTTTTTGCCAAAACCTATGAACTTATTCTGATTATTTTGAAAGTAAGTACAAGCAGTTCAACCTGGAGTAAAGATTCTTAGATAACATCACAAAACTATAATTGGAGTTATTTTCTATTTATTTTTCCTTTTAAATCAAGAAAATGAAGTATACCAATTCACATCTCCACGGCAGGCGGAAGATAGTGTCATAAACTCTCTCTCGTTCTTTCTCATTCCCAGGCATTGTTGTGCTCCGTAAAGAATTTCCATTGTGCATTTCCTCCAAAAAGTATGTTACAGGAGACTTTTCCACTGAAAACACATCTGACATCAAAACACACCACCACAAGGTTAATTCGGCAGAAGAGAAGAATACATGGCACTGATAAAATAAACAGGGTAAGAAAATAATGCAGCAAATCATTTCAGGGGAAGAGGAGAGGACCACACAGACCATTGACTAGTTTTCATTCATAATTGAGCAAATAAAGCAAAATAAGAAAACAGGCAAAAACTTGTATCCCTGTCTAAACTGCCCATCAATTTTCACTATCATGCAAGGTTTTAATAAAACTCTGTCACTGCAATTTCAGTTGCAACGATAATGATTTTAGGATCACTGCAACTGTAATTGTGGCCAGCGGCTGCCCGCCAGCAGCATTTGTCTGCAATTTTCTATATCATGAAAGTTCTTAGGGTCTCCACATCTGTTATTGCAGCCGTTTTTGTCCGCAATTTTCTGCAATATCAAGTATTAACACAAAACCATAACTTAAAACCATGATGCCATGCCACCAATCCCATTACATGTGGGGGCACAGAACCAACCCAAGGTCTATTTTTCCAGACACTTCCCCATAGAAGCCAATGCATAATTCTCTTGCAACATATTTGGTTGCATTTTGATCTTCTATTTAATTATAATTTTTTATTGGTGTACAAAAGCGCTAACAGGAATTGAAACTAGGACCGCATGCAAAGCATTCAAAACCCTGCCACTAAGCCGAGTGGTGGTATCCATTGAATTACAATAGTTTCTGAATAACCATTATCATTATCATTAGAAAAAATAATAATGATATGCAATGTGATGGATGCATGCAGAGCAAGAACCATTGTAGCACTCACAATTCGGATCTTCCGCCATGAGACGCTTCCAGTCAAACGATTCCACCGTCTCCAACTTCGTAACCACATTCCTATCAGGCTCGTTCGTCGGTTTCTCCACCGGACTCGTCGCATTCATACTACTACCACCATCCTCCTTCTCATCGCGCACCACCACCACCGAAGCCGTTAAATCCTCAGAACTCCCACAATTCACGTTCCTCTGTCTCAACTCCCCGAAATTAAACCCCTCGATGCCACCGCGCACTGTCGTCGGAGCCTCACTCTCCACCTCACGCGCCTCCGGAACCACGCACACACTCTCCTCCGCCTCACGCACCTCCTCGCACACGACGACGCTTCCTCCTCCTCCTCCGCCGCCGCAGTACCTGTTAGCGTCGAGCTCGAATCCGTTACAGGCTCCTCCGTTCTCCAACAGCAACGCATGCGGATCCAGGGAATCGGCGCGATCGAGGAGCTTCTTCTTCTTCTTGGAAGCGCGGTGCCTCCGCTTCTTGCGGTGGCTCTCGCTCGGATCCGATTCGTCTTCGACGCTGAGAACATCGAAGGAGATTTTTCTTCCGCCGTTTCGCAGCGCCATGGCTGGACGCAACGGAACTCCGGAAATCGTCGATGGCGAACGACGAAAGTGGAGAAGAAATTGATTGTCGTTTTGTTATATGTCGCGAATTGGATAGAAGAACGCTGAAATCGTGGCTTTGGCGTTGCGTGATTGATTCGCTTGCGCGGAAAGTGATAACCACTGTCTCTGTTCGTTTATTGTACAACAAGTTCAGCTTTCATTCGCGCTCTCTCGTATCCCACTGCGGCACTGCTTCTTCTTTTATCTTTTATTATTCATTATTCATATTCATCACCCTATCACTGCTAGTTATTGTTTTTCAATCACAAATCTATTCATTTAATTTTTATTCCTTAACTAGCAATAAAATTGCTGTCATTTTTGTTTACCTCACATTAAACATAAGTATACAGTAACTTTTTAATAAAAAAATGTTTTCGTTATAAATTTTTATATTATTTCTTACAAAAATTAGTATTATCATCAGTTTATGTTATCAACTCAATTGCCGTATAACTTAAGTAACCTTAATTATTTTATAAGGTACGTCAAAATTACATTCCACCCCATATTTATCTTAAACAGACACTCATTCAGCAAAAAATAAATAGCCTTTCTCAATTCTGATTTTTAAGTCATATTTTTGGGTCAGTATTTTCACACTATTAACCAAAAAAAGAAGAAGCACGCTCCACATTTAAGTATTTCTTCATAATCATAACTATAACTATAGACTATGGATAGAAGTTAAAGGACTTTAAAGCAATAACGTACGTTTGAGGGAAACGTTCCAGAAGTTACAAGTTATGAATTTATTTAATTTAACATACGCAAGTGTATCACTCACTTTTAATAAATGTTAAATGTATGGGTGAGTGGCGAATTAAATGTTTTTACGTAGTTAGAGTAATTGATAATTATATGCTTCCTTATTTTTTATTACAAGATATTTAAGAAATTAATCAAATGATTAATAAAAGTAATTAATTCAATTAATTATATTGAATTAAGTTTTTTTCATTAATTTTTTCTTTATTAACAATTATTAACTGGTTAAGACTTAACAGTGATGTAAAAACATAAATATAAAAGTATTATATACCCTTTTAAAGTATTTAATAATAATAACTAATAAAAAAAATTTAATAATTCATAAAAGACTAATATATGTTTTTAATTCCTCTAATTTTAATCGTTATGAATTTTTTAGTAATTTATTCATGTTGTCAAATTAAAATGTGTTATTTTTTTTTTTTAGAGTTAGATTTACATATGTTATCTCTGGGAATAAGTAAAAGAAAATAGATAGTACGGCTGAGAAGTAAAAAAAGTTTTACAATTTTTTGTGAAAATATTACTTTTTAGGCTTATTAGGATGTCTAATTAGTTTTGTTTTAATAATGTATTTTGATTTAATCATTCCATGATATTTTTTTTTTTATTGGGTTTTGACTTAATTCTTTTACATTTTATTTGTACTTTCTTTTACGGTATGAATAGTATATAATTAGAGATTTTTTATGACTAAAGATTCTTGATTGAGGGGATAAGAGCTACTAACTTAATTGAAATGTCCTAATCTCTTTTTTAAATTCTCTAAACTACACCTTTTATTAAAAGTATATACTTTTTGCTCTTATAGAATCTTATTTATTTTTTATTTATGTGAAACTAAAATGTATTAATAACTAGGTTTGAATAATTCAAAGTATGATTTTTAATTTAAATTGTAAAATATAATATATATGAGTTCATAACTGCTACAAAATAAATAAATAAAATCACAAATTTTGAAATCTCTTTCCTAATCTTTTTAGAGGCCATATTGACCTCATTAATCATTCATCAATCAATAATAATTTAAAATTTAAATTCAAAATTCTAGCTAAAATTTTTTTTACACATTTTAGTTTCACATATACAACAAAATTAATAAAATTTTATAAGAATTGAAACATACACCGTATCATGACTAAAATAATACATTTTCATATTTATTAAATAGAAAAAAAAAACATATATTAATCATGTAAAAGGACATATATTTGTTGCCAAACCGACGGAATAACAAATAATTTTAAAATTTTGGAAGCTGGTAAAGACAGGTGGCTTCATGGAATAGGTTAGTAATGGCGAACCAATTTCATTGGCGTTAGCGTCTCACAAATCGCAATACGCAGGTCGCAGACTCGCTGCCTAGTACTAGCGCTAGCAGTAACACACTCTCATTTTGCTGCTTCTCTGTTTTCAACAAACGACAGCAACATACACTCTCATTGCCGTTTCAAATTACTACCTAACACCGGTACCTCCCTCTATTTTGCTGCCTGATTTTCCCTAATATTCTAGTATCTACATATAGATGTTTTTCACTTTTCAGCAACAAAGCCACATTGATGCATTTTTTAAAAAAAAAAAACTGGGTTCTATCCAATTTGGGCTTTTTGGAAAACTGAATTTTTGTGACGTTTATGCCAAATAAATTGAGGTTCTAATAAATTTGAATAGAAAGCACAAAAATGGTTCTAACATTGTGGAAAAACCAATAAATATACTGAATATAGGTCCTTCTAAAGGGGCTGGATGTCTTTCTACCGCGCTTTCTCATGAATTATGAACCGTGATTCTACGAATTGAAGAACATATCTTATTCTTTAGCCATTAACCTTTGATCATCTCCCCAAAAGTATTCTGAAACTCCCTTTTCTAACTATCCTCAAATTTGCAGACATACAAAAAATGCAATTTTTCAAATTGAAAATAAAAAAAAAGGAGAGCTAGCTCATCTCTAATACCTGCTGTTTTGGCCTTCATTCATTAGAATCTTTTCATTGAACATCGAATCTCTAAGCTTCAGATTGCCCTTTGCAAGGGGGAGGGAGAAGATACTACTTTTGATCAGAAGTCAAATAATTTGAAACAGGCCAAGTTAACTAATGTAAAAGCTAATTTTAATTTTTGGAGAAATTCATTTCATTTTTTTTAGAAGTCCTTTTAGAAAAACTTATCCAAACAGATGCTAATTCTCTGAATCCCTGTATGTGTTATTTTAGATAAGATTGTTCTTAGAATGTACAACTTTGATGACTTTATAAATGTTGAATGTATGATAGGGTCACGCAGACAAAAACATCATGGTTTCTTCTAATGGACTAGCTACTACGCAGCCTCTTTTTTCATTTGGATTGATTTCTGATGTCCAATATGCTGACATTCCTGATGGTCGTTCATTCCTTGGTGTTCCACGGTATTATAGGCATAGCATCCTTGTGTTGCAGAGAGCGGTTAAAGAATGGAACACTCATCAGAAGCACAAGTTTGCTATTAATTTTGGAGACATTGTTGATGGCTTTTGTCCCAAAGACCAATCTCTTGGTACTGTAAAGAAAGTTGTGGATGAATTTGAGATGTTCAGGGGAGGAGGACCTGTGTATCATATGATTGGCAACCACTGCCTATACAATCTTCCTCGCAGCGAGTTACTTCCATTGTTGAAGATCAAAACTCTTGATGGCAATGCATACTATGATTTCTCACCAGTGCCTGAATACAGATTTGTAGTTCTGGATGGCTATGACATCAGTGCCATTGGTTGGCCAAAAGACCATCCAAAAACATTGGAGGCCTTGGACATACTAAGGGAGAAGAACCCGAATGAAAATAAGAACAGTCCAACTGATATGGAGGGGCTTGAAAGAAGGTTTCTCATGTTCAATGGAGCCATTGGAAAGGATCAGATGGAATGGTTGGATGATGTTCTTCTGGAGGCAACAAAACTGAAACAGAAAGTGGTTGTTTGTTGCCATCTGCCTCTGGATCCTGGCGCGGCGAGTGAGAAGGGGCTGCTGTGGAATTATGGAGAAGTGATGAGTTTGATACACAAGTTCAATTGTGTTAAGGTATGTCTTGCTGGACATTATCATAAAGGTGGATACTCTGTTGATTCCCATGGGATACACCATAGAGTTCTTGAAGCTGCTTTGGAATGTCCTCCTGATACGGATGCATTTGGATACATTGATGTCTATGATGATAGGATATCTCTTGTGGGAACTGATAGAATGAAAAGTACAGACATGCATTTTATTCTCCCAAGTTAATTTGTATGACTGGATGTCTTGATATTTGGAAGAGCAATAATTCTAATTCCTTATCCAATATCTAGTACTAATCTTCCTACTTTTTTTGTATTTTATATTTTATATTTTCATTTATTACTTTCTTTATAAAGTAGTAGTAAAAAGATTTGTAGAGTAGCTATGATCTTGTTATAGTCTGCATACAGGGAAGTTTCTATTTGAAGTTGAAATAACTTACTTCAGCTGGTGCTGGTAATTTGCAGGAACCAACCAGTTTGTGCTAAACATGTTTCTTCCTTTTGAGAGAGGCAAGGATGCAACATGTAGCATTACTTAAACATGCTTTGCAAGTGGGTTGTGATTGATCTTGTAAAACTGTCACATAGCTTTGCTTCATTTTTTGAGAAATGTTCATTGAAATTTGAGAAACTTTTCCTTGTATATTTGGGATTAATTTCGAGCAAGAAAAATCAACCAAGGACTAAAAATTGTCAAAATAAAATAAAATTAAGGGACTACAAATTAAAATCTGAAAAAGTTGAGTGACTCAAAATTTAATTAATCCTCTTGACAGGATAGAAAATTTATTCAAAACTACAAAAGTGAGTTTATTTAAAAACTAAAAATTTGAAAAGAAAAACTAAAATGGTTTATTAAAAGAGTGCTGAATTTTTTTTAAAAAAAAATAACAAATACATAATTAACACTTTATTTTTTTTTGTTTATCTCTCATTTTATTAAATCATATCATCTATTATATTTATATATATTTTTTTTCAATCTGTATGTAGATGGTAGTATTAGCTGTCGACAAATCTTTATTTTTATAAAAAATAGAAAAGGTTGTCGTAGCTTATGAAAATTTTCGAAACTTACAGGTTGCACTGAAGTTTTGACCTGGTCATAATAATTTTGATTTGCTTTTTTTATTTTTTAATGCTATATGGTGAATGAGAAAATGAATATGAAATGGAGGGAGGGAGTACTTTCTTCTTAACCTTGACGCTAATTCCATTCTATTGCTGCATCTCTGCTTTCAACAAACGTCCACTACGACAACGAACACCTTTCGCCGTTTCAAATTACTACTTAACACCGGTACGTCCCTCTAATCAACTCGAACCAATTGCTTCTTTCTTTCTTTGCAAAACTCACCTCTTTCCGTTTAAGCATTGCAAGGTCAATGGTGGTTTCTGATTTTCCCTTCCATTGAGGCGATTTCACTTTTCAGCAAGAAAGCCACGTTTATTCAATTTCTTAAAAATATAGTTTAGGGTCCTATCAAATCTTGGCCTTTTAGAAAACTTAATTTCTGATTTTGACGCCTGATAAATTGAGGTTCTAATTACGTTCATCGAATTATAAAGTACTCTCTTTTCTGTTTCTTTTAATATAAGACTTACTTTACCCAAGTTTGAGTTCCTAATAATCTCTCCAGAGCGTAGCATAACATAACCCAGACAATCACCCACTGTACTGTATTGTGGCTATTGCCTATTGCAGTATGATGCAGTTGTGAATTGTAGAGAATTTAGAAATTTTAGAAGATAAAAATTATGTTTTTATATTAATTGAATTAGTCTAATTGACAATGTTTAAATGGAAGATAATTATTATTATTATTAAAATTTTAAACTCATGAAAGTATATACCATATTTAGATATCAACAGTTCTTAGAACAAAAAAGTTGTGATGAAACAGAAGAGACAGATTCCAAGTTTATGTCTTTCTACCGTGCTTTCTCATGAATTATGGGTGATGAACCCTCCTTGAATTGAAAAGCATATTTATGTTTTCTTCATCTTTTTCTTTAGCCATTAACCTGTGTTCATCCTCCCAAAACGCAGAATAAGTTCTGAAACAATCCTACCTAATATCCTAAACTCAACTTTGCAACCACACTAACAGCAATTTTCGAAATTGAAAAGAAAAGAGAAGAGAAGAGAGCTTGCTCATCTCAAATAAATAACTGCTTCGTTGGCCTTAAGTCTCTTCTTTAAATATCTCTAAACTCCAAATTGCCTGGTGACATAACACAAATTACACTCAGCCACAAGATGAAATGCTTCAAACAGGAGTGAGGTCATCACCTCATTCACCAATCACCACTGTGTTTTTCTGTTTTAGTTTTTTTTTTCCTTTTTTTGGATTTCACCGAATGCCTATGTTTCTTATGTGCTCAGCCATTATAATGTCCTCACTCATGAAACGGGAAATTCATTCTCAAAAGTTTATTTACGACTTACGCTTATGTAACACGAGGGATGGAAACTGCATTTTTCTAATCTTGGAATGATGAACTTGACCACAAGAAAACTGTTGTACAAGAAAATGTCAGGAGTCAGATAATTTGGCCACGGGATAAGTTAGCAACCCAACATTTTGCTTGTTTTTGTTTGTGCTGTGTATTCTCTCCCTTCTGATTCTCTGAATAGTTTCTGAAGTTGAGAATGAGATGACTGGTTCTTGTTTGTGTAACTTTAGATCAGATTACTTTTGGAAAGTACTATTTTGATGAGTTTATAAATGTTGAATGTATGATAGGAGCACATAGAGAGAGACATCATGGTTTCTCCTAATGGACTAGCTACCACTCAGCCACTTTTTTCTTTTGGATTGATTGCTGATGTCCAATATGCTGATATTCCTGATGGTCGCTCATTCCTTGGTGTTCCACGGTTTTATAGACACAGTCTTCTCATATTGCAGAGAGCAGTTAAAGAATGGAATACACATCAGAAGCACAAGTTTGTGATTAATTTTGGAGATATTGTTGATGGGTTTTGTCCCAGGGAACAATCTCTTGATACTGTAAAGAAACTTGTGGATGAATTTGATATGTTCGCGGGAGGACCTGTGTATCATATGATTGGCAATCACTGCCTATACAATCTTCCTCGCAGCAAGTTACTTCCATTATTGAAGATCCAAAATCTCGATGGCCATGCATACTATGATTTCTCACCAGTGCCTGAATATAGATTTGTAGTTCTGGATGCCTATGACATCAGTGCCATTGGTTGGCCTCAAGATCATCCAAAAACATTGGAGGCCATGAAAATCCTAAGGGAGAAGAATCCAAATGAAGATAAGAACAGTCCAACAAATTTGGAGGGACCCAAAAGAAGGTTTGTAATGTTTAATGGAGCCGTTGGAAAGGAACAGATGGAATGGTTAGATGTTGTTCTCTTGGAGGCAACAAACTTGAAACAGAAGGTGGTTGTTTGCTGCCATCTGCCTCTAGATCCTGGTGCGGCCACTGAAGAGACACTGTTGTGGAATTATGATGGAGTGATGAATTTGATATACAAATACAATTGCGTTAAGGTATGTCTTGCAGGGCATGATCATACAGGCGGATACTCTGTTGATTCTCATGGGATACACCATAGAGTTTTTGAAGCTGCTTTGGAATGTCCTCCTGGTACAGATGCATTTGGATACATTGATGTCTATGATGACAGGATATCACTTGTTGGAACTGACAAAATGAAAAGTACAGACATGCGTTTTAGTTAATTTCTATGACAGTGTGTGTTCATGTTTGTAAAAATACCTATTATCTTTTATTAATAATTGTACAGTACCTATGATCTTGTTCTAGTTCTACCTACAGTAAGTTTGTATTTAAAGTCGGAATAACTTAATTGAGTTGGTAGTTGGTACTGCTAATCTGCAAGTTCATGAATCGACCAATTTGTGCTTAACATGTTCCTTTTGAGAGACGCAAGGATGCAACATGCAGCATTACTTATACATCCTTTGCGTGTGAATTGTGATTGATCTTTTAAAACTGTTACACAGCTTTGCTTCATTGCTTGACATATTCATGGAAAACCTTTCCTTAATAACTTTTTTGTACTGAAATTGTATGTTTTGACTGCAATCTACTGAACTTCCAAACATACTCTTATACGTAATCTTTTCTATGTCACTCACTTGTTCTGAAGGGAAGAAGCTTTTCCTTTTCTCTTCTTCTCAATGTAGAAGAACACAAGCAGTGACACCACCAAGAAGGCACTGAAGCAAACAGAGCATATATCTAATGATGCGTGGCGTCTGGTGATTGAATGAATCTCATAGAGGTTGGTGGTCTTCTTGGCATCGGTGGTTTGGCCATAACCCACCACCATCTCATTGAAATCGTAAGCATAGGCACGTATGAAGAACGTGGCCGTGGGCACAATACGGAAGTAGTGCATGTACAGATGAAGAGTTTACTCGTTTTGTTTTACCTTGGCCTTGCTTTGGGGAAGCGGTGACATCAAGGGTTCTTTTCAAGGAAGAGAAGTGAAGGCTTCCAAAACAAGTTCCGACGAGGCAGCAAAGAAGTGATACTACTATAAGCAAGTGTGCTGCCATAGGTACCAAGTTTCCAACCCTCATTGGAAAGTTTGAGTGATATATTTGCAACGGGAATGGGATGGACTTTTGAGTTTATTTCCATTTATATAGAAGTAAGAAGCAAGTGCTTTTTAACCGTGAATTATGGGTCTTTTTGGATAAATATCCTTAGAAGAACTTATGGGAAAAAAATATGAAATGAAATTAATTTTTTCATAAATTAAAATTGATTTTTTCAATAGTTAATTTGTAGAAGTTTTACATCTTTTAAATGAGTTATAGAAGACATCAATAACTATTAGTACAAATGATAATATCTTGTGCTCCTTAACTAAGAGATCCAGAGTATGAATCCTAATTGGCTTGGGTATGAAGAAAACTATATAAGAAAGCTTATACAATTTAACTTTTGAAGAAGTTTAGCTTTTATTTTATTTTTTTCCTTCTAAAAGTACTTCTAGGTAATGTATAAGAACAAATCATATATATTAAATTTAATATCACTTTTAGTCCAGTTTCACATTTTTTTACATTTTGGTACATAATGTTTTAAAAGTTTCATTTTAATACTTAAAATTATGTTTTAATCATATTTTAGTATATAATGTTTTAAAAGTTTTATTTTAGTACTTTAAATTATATTTCAGTCATATTTTGGTACATAATATTTTACTAACAAATATAAACAAAAATAAATCAATAACTTTGAAATGTACTAAAATGTGACTAAAACATGGTTTAAAGTACTAAAATGAAAATTTTAAAATATTATGTACCAAAATATGATTAAAATATAATTTTAAATAGTAAAATGAAAATTTTAAAATATTATGTACTAAAATACAAAAAATGTGAAACTTAATGGACTAAAAGTGATATTAAATCTATATGTTATATGTTATATGTTATATGTAAAAGAAAAATCGAAATGCTTTGTAAAAATACTTAATGGGTAGTATTAGTTACTAGTCAAGATGTAAAAAATACTTAATGTATTGTTGCAACGTGTAAAAAAAATGTAAAGTAGTATCATCAGCTGTCAAGGTCGTTGAGCATGTTAACGGGGCATCCTAACCATGACCATTGTATGTAGATGGAGTTTAAAATTGTAATTTTGATTCCTTAATTTCTCAAATACATGATTTTGGTTCCTTAATTTTAAATTGATAATTTTGGTCTTTTAGTTTTAAAAATAGACAATTTTGATTCCCTAAATCAATTATTAATTAATAATTATAATCAATAGAGTTATTAAGTTAACTATAAATTCACTAAAAAATATTAATTACTCAAAGAGGTTAAAAATGATTTTTCTTTTAATTTTTATTATTTTTGAATATTAAAAATAATTTTTTATGGTTGATAATTAACAATTTTTTTAATGTTAAAACTGATTTTTTTATATTTTTTATTTATTTTTTCTTTGTGTAAAAAATTATTACAATTTTTATAATAATTTTTAATTAATTCAATAACTCTATTAATTATAATTATTAATTAATAATTGATCAAAGGTACCAAAATTGTCATTTTTTAAAATTTAAGGAACTAAAATTGTTATTTTAAAATTAAGGGACCAAAATTATAGATTGAAAAAGTAGAAAATTAAAATTACAATTAAGTCTTTTTTTTATCATATGTTTTTATCATTGGTTTTTATTCTTTTCTCCAAGTAGTTTGGAATTTACAACAAATGACACTCATAGCCGCAACGCACCGTACTTTTAGTGATGGGGATGATCAATGGATGATTCATCCGATGAATTATACAAATCAAAGCTATGGTCGCTCAGTTAAGTGTGGTTTATTGTTTTTGTTTTGAAATTTTTAAAAATAGAAACTAGTTTTGAGTTTTAATTTATTTTTATTTTTAATTTTTAAAAAGTTGTTACAAATTAAAGACAAAGATTAAAAATAAAATAAAATAATGATGAATAAAATTCAATTAACGAAAATGGTGACATTGATGATGAAATGATGGTGATAAAAATAACAACAACAATAGTGGTGACGATAATATTAGTGTGGTGGATAGTGATGGTGGAATGATGATAGTGAAGACAACCACGATAGTAATAATGGTGACAGCGACAGTGTAGTGTTGGTATCGGTGGTGTTGGTAACAATAAGAGTGTGGTGGTGGTGGGTTGGTAGCAACAATAATGGTGTTGTTGGAATGATAGTTGTGATAACAATAGTGATTGTAAAGACAATGACGATATTAATGATGATGGTGGTGGTGTCGACGACAATTGTGTGGTGATGGTGATGGTAACGACAACGATGATTGTGATGACAATGGTAGTTGAATGATTGTTGCAAAGACAATAATGATGGTAGTGATAACGATGACGATGATGTGGCGATAACGATAACGGTGATGGTGGCAGCGGTGACAATGGAAGCAACAATGTGGTAATGATGGTGTCGACAACCATGGTGTGGTGGCGGCGACAATGGGTTGAAAATGGTGATGGTGATAAAAATATATTTTTTTAAATTAAAAATCAAATTGACAAAACCTCCTTTTATTATTTTGAAAATAATGTAAAATTGTTTTGAATTTAATTTAAAAACCAATTCAACTCCATTTTTTGTCGCATTTTAGTTTGAAATTATATTTCAAAATCATAAATCGAAAAATAACAATCATCTCAAATGGGGCTTAAATTGATTAAACTAGTTTAGTTTAGATTAGATTTTTTTTATTCGTAGGAATCAAACATAATATCAAGGGTAATACATTAATACTTATGCATCTTACTCAACCAAGTGAATTATTCCTAATTAGTTTAGTTTAGATAATTCGACTATAATGAGTGTTTTTTTTTTAAGAAAGTTCATCGAGTACTCGTAGTTATTCTATTTACCTACAAAATTCAAGAAAATTCATGTTAATACTTTTAAATTATATCAATCTTATTAAATACCTAAGAGATGACATAGTAAGTATGAAATCAATGTTGTAACTATCAACAATATCCCTGCATACAAATACAATCTTGCATTTTGAAAAAAAAAAAAAACCTATAACTTTGGGCTTTTTCGAGTTAGGTTGGTATTGGCCCAAAAAGAAAATAATAAAAAAAACATGTGTTTTAGGGTTTCAAACCCGAAACATAACTATTGAAGAACCTTGTCTACTATGACGAGCGAAACCCTTTTGCTCTACTCTACTTGATGTTGACATTGACCGGTGTGTCTTCACTTTTGTTGCTTGTTACAAACAAAACTCTCTCTTCTTCTTTATGTGTTGGTGTTGTTTAGTGATTTTTACCCTTTCTTTATAATCCTCAAGTTTGATAATTTTGTACCATATGGTCATGTTGGATGGTCATAGTGGCCAAGCATTTGATTTTCCTTTTATTTGTGTGCAAAATTAATAAATTGACCCCACAATCTCAACTCATTTATTTTAAATCTAATTAGGTATTCATGTCTCATCTTTAATTCTTAACTCACTTAAATGAAATTTGGCTAATTCTTTCTATTTTCACATAGTGTTATTCTCTTATAAAAATATATTTTAGATTTATGGGTTGTTTTGATGTTTTACATGTGTGAACGAAGTTAATGCTGAGATATTGTGTTTATATTGTTGTTTAGGTTTTTTTTCTTGAGGTTTAAGTTATAATATCTGCAGATATGGATGATAAACAAGGAAAATTATTATCATCTTCCTTGCTTAGCCAATTGTTGTCAGGAACTACGACAAATAGTTGAAGAGAGGGTGCAGGAAATATTATGGACAATTCAACCAAATGTACTATTTGAGGTGAACAAAAATAATGTTATTGATTATGTACAGAGGTTGATTAGATCTTACTATGGAGTAGAGGTTAGAATATTTTGATCTAATCATCGTATTTATAAATTTTTATTACTAGAGTTGATTTTCTAAATATGATTTTTTGTTTGTTTAATGAAATTTCTTTCTTGCCCATAATTAGTTGGATATTCTTGTAGCATTTGTTGTTTTAAATTATTTATTTCTTTTTCCTTTGACAAAAAGACCATAAAACACTATTATCTTGCCCTCATGATTATTTATTTATTCATGTTTAAAATGATTGGTTAAAATTTCTTTTCTTTTTGCCTTCTTTCTTATCATAGATTCCTTTTAATAGCATTTAGATTTGAATGTGATTTTATTATATATTCTATTATCTTAACATTATTTTATTACCATGATTCCATATATTTTCCCTTTTATATTTATATATCTAATAAACTGATAGAAATCATGCTATGAAAAATCAAGTTATCATTAATGAATGTTTTACTTCTTTGTAAATCACCTACAGGTCTTATCATTCGGTTCCGTTCCATTGAAAACATACCTTCCTGATGGAGATATTGACTTGACAACTCTCACTCATGAAGATGAAGTGGAGAATTTGGCAAAAGCAATATGCATTATACTTCAAAGTGGAGATAATTCTGAATACCAAGTAAAGGACATACAGTATATATGTGCACAGGTTTAGAAACAAAATTTGTATTCAAACTACTATAATTATTTTCTTGATTTTTTATATTCAAAATCAACAATTTTTTATTTTTGACCGTATTAAAAAAATAGTGTTTTATGGTCTTTTTCTCAAAGGATATCTCTCATCTTTATTAGACTTATTTTTTATGTTTTGGATGATGAGCGGTAGGTTCGACTTGTGAAATGTACAGTAAAAAATATAGCAGTTGACATCTCTTTCAATCAAATTGCTAGAATATATACTTTACATTTTTTGGAGTAGGTATTTATATTAATTAATAGCTACACCTAATTGATGTTATTTGATTTCTACATACCATGTGCTTAAGACCTTTAAGTATGAATCTCATATTGTATAAGTTATGTATTATTATAAACTTTAAACAACTGACCCGTAGGTGTAAGTCAATATCCCTATTAGAACTGACAGTTAATAGACTGAAAGTTATCACACATTAATAGGGTATTTACACTAATATCGCCTCTCAAACTTAAAGTAGGTCAAAGCTCTAAAGAGACTCTGTTACATTAAGTTTGCTAGAATAAAAAAAAAAAATTTTGATTGGAGAAAGAGGTTTGGAGAGAGTATCAACCCACTAATAAAGGGCAGGAATGGTCTTGACCACAAGCTTCTTGGACAAAACTTGTTCTCGAACAAAGAAGACACCAATTTCCATATGTTTGGTCCTGGCATGTAGGGCGAGATTGTGGGACAGAGCAACAATACTTTGACTGTCATAAAAAAACCACAAGAGTAAAGAAAGAGACCCCAACTTAGTAAAAAAGTTCTAAATTCAAAGGATTTCAGTTGATGCTTGAGCTAAGATACAACATGTTTCTTCCTAGACCACTAAGAAACCATATTAAGGCCCAAGTAACAAGGTAGGGATGTCCCAGAACAGCAGGTCTAAGAAGCAGGGCATGTGAATTGAACCCTTCAGATACCTTAAAATCTTATTGGTAGTAGTTCAGTGAGACTTCAGAGGATGAGCCATGAATTAACAGACCTTGTTGATAGAGAAACTAATCTTTAAGCGAGCAACAGTGAGATATTGTAGAGCTCCGACAACTAACTTGTACAATGTAAGATCTTGGAAGGGACCAAAGCCAATCTTGGTGAGTTTTAAGGAGGACACTATAGGAGAGGAAATAGGTTGGGTCTCAGTCATATTGGTCTTTTGTAAAAGATTTCTTATATATTTGCTTTAGGTAAGAAAGGGAGACTTAAAGTCAACCATCTTGACCTTAATGCCTAAAAACTAGTCTAATTGGCCAAGCTACTTTAAAGAATCTAAAAAACTTGTATTTTGTTGATTTTTTTTTAAAGCAAACTTGTTGACATTAATCCTTCTTACCTAATCCAAATTTATGTTCCATTTTCTAATGAAATTATACAATTACTTCATTTTTATTACAAATAAAAACTTTTTTCACATTTATGATTAAATTCAATTTATATTGTTTAGTTTATATTCATACTTTACTAATTTTGTAAATGGAAATTTGGAAATAAATTTTTAGGTTGACAAACTGGTTGGAAAGAGCCATATTGTCAAACGTAGTATTATCTTAATCAAAGCTTGGTGCTATTATGATGGTCTACTTCTTGGTGGACACCATGGCCTATTATCCACATATGCATTAGAAATATTGGTCTTGTATATTATCAATCTTTTTCATTCATCGGTGTGTGGTCCTCTAGAGGTGAGTCATGTATTTCATCAATAATATTCAATGTACCATTTTTGACATTTGTATTTTAAATCTACTTAGAAGACTAAAATCATTAAACTACTACCATTCACATATTTTTGGATTACTATGGCTCATTTGATTGGGACCATAATTGTGTTAGTATATGGGGTCCAAAAGCCTTATCATCTCTTCAAGAAATTGTTAGTAAGTGTTGCAATGCGTAAGCAATCAAATGTATTTTCAATTTGTGGTCCGTGATATATCATAATTTTCTTACTTGTTGCAGAGACATTAGAATATGATCATGGTGAATTCTTACTCAAAAAAGAGTTTATCGTAAATTACAAGAATATGTGTTCTTTTCCAACAAGGACATTAGAGACTTCAGCCCATGTATTTCCTATTAAATACATGAACATCTTGGATCTTCTAAGAAATTACAACAATTTAGGTCGTAGTGTGAACCTAGGTAATTTTGCCCATTAAAGTTCGTAGATATTTTGCATCATAACATGGTAACATAAAAAAAAGAAAACATCAATGATACTTTAATTGTTTGAGACTTCATTCTTCATGATGATTAAAGGACTTGTGAAATTTATGTGAATCTTAGTCTTATCCCATGGAAATTTTTATTGCTTATATGTTTATGTGTGGTTTAAGAACATCTACAAGTTCACTACAACTCAACATACTGGTGAAAATAACATCAAGGCCTACTAAAATATTGTTATAAATATTGACATATGATATACTTGCACAATGACTTTAAAGTTTTATATATGATGCTTATATAATTGAAGGTTGTGATATTTCATGACATTATTTCAAAGTTGTAATGGTTACTTTTTAAAATGCATAGTTTTGTTTCATTTATTTGCCTACATTTTTACTTACCTACAGCCAATCTACATCGATTAAGATTTGTTCTTGCCTATAGTGCTCAAAAGCTTAAGCAGATCCTTACACTTCCCGAACAAAACATGGGTGCAACATTAGAGAAGTTTTTCTTTAGCACTTTGGATAGGAATGGGAAAGGAGAAAGGGTAGATGTTCATGTTCCCGTTTCTCCATTTGGCACTGGAAGATTCGAAGAGTCTGTCCTTCATGGAGATTGTGAAAATTACTTTGATGACTTACAATTTGTACAATTGTATCATAATTATGCCATGCCAATAACTATTCATTCTAGTTCTTCATCGTCGGCGTCTCAAGATGATATCCTTACACCAATAACACAACAAAATTGGAGTATGTTTTATCAAGGCGGAACTGATGTTTATATCCCGAGACAAACACTCTTTCATCCACCTTACAACCTTGAAAGAGGAGGAAAGTCACATGGAACATGCACATACATGCCTAAATTGGTATGTTGACTTTCTTCTCAAACTTTATCTATTTACCTTATTTTCTCTACGAGTGTTTGTGAAGAAGTTTATTCAAATTGGACCTTGTATTGTGATAAATATCATCCCCAAAATGGTTGCATCTTTCAGGACTATAATTCCTACTGGGAGATGCGCAACAAGGCATATAAGCCAAGGAAATTTGCTTCTCCAAAGTACAATGCATTGCCCAAATCACCTAAAGAAAAGCAACAAGTGGAAGACATTAATTCTAAGACAAGCATAAATGTTAATTTAGATTCAAGGTTGTTTGAGTTCTCAAGTGAAGATTTCCCCATTCTTCCATGCAATTACAAGGATACAACGCCAGGACAAAATTAAGAGTCTACTCCATTAGCAATGTTTGATTCTGAGACAAACATGGTTGATACTTTGCCGTCATTTGGGTTCTCAAGTGAAGATCTCCCTCTTTTTCCAAAGGCTTATTCTAAGACTTGCATGAAGGGTAATTCAAGGTCTTTTGAGCTCTCAAAGAAAGATTTCTCCTTTCTTCAAAGCACTCACAAAACTGTCTTGTCAAGGTCTCCTAAGTTAACTAAGCAAGCTCAAAGTTTCCCATTCTTTAAAGAGTTTGAATCGGAAAATAATGAGTTTGAAACTTTCAAGAAATCACAATCATTAACAAAACCCAATTTGTCAACAAAGGATGAGAAAGAAGATTATGATTTTTCATTATCTCAAAAATCCATGCTGGTAATTCCGAAGGTGGCAATGGAGAAGAAAGAGGAATCTTCCTAAAACAATAACAATATGGATTGACAATGTTATCATGATGTTTTGTTGGATAGTAATTAAGGATATACATTAAGTATAAGCACTTTTTTTAACAATAATTTAAATTTCTTTTTGTGATGTGGGTAATTAGCCCTTTTCAACTATTAATTGGAGCGTTGCAATTTTTTCTTTCTCTATTTAATTTTTTTTCTTTTTTTCATTTCATTTTAATTTAATTTAATTTGAAATTCATTTTT
Organism: Amphicarpaea edgeworthii; assembly: GCA_014843725.1. NCBI lineage: Eukaryota > Viridiplantae > Streptophyta > Magnoliopsida > Fabales > Fabaceae > Amphicarpaea > Amphicarpaea edgeworthii. Next base: position 7,359,403 of record CM026328.1, read on the forward strand.
TGTCTTTATTTCCTTGATCATCTCTATCTTCATTATTAATTTTCGATTCTAATAATTTTTTCATCCTTTTTTTTAGTTCATTCATTTGATTTATTTACACTAATTATTGTCTCAATTATTATGTTTAAATTTTTTGTAACTTTAATTTATTTTAGTTTATATTTTATTCTATCATTTTTGTTTAAGTCTTCCTTCTATACTAGTTTTAATTAACATTCCTTTAAAATAAATTGTAAATTAAAAATTAAACAAAAATAAAGTGGGGTCTTCACAAAAAATAATGGACAATGGTTTGTGCTATTTGTACAAAAATTAATTTCCTAATATAAATATTTATTTTGTAGTGTTGTCTTATATAAGTTCTCACTACAAGAAAATCATAGATTAACAATAGAAATTTGTGTGGGAAATAATTTCTTTGCGAGTAAATGAGTAATTCATTTTCACAGTAAACCATTGCAAACATTATTAACTATATAGCTAGGAGTTATTCCCATGCCAATCCCTCAGTAATTAGAATAAACTAATTTTAAATAAAATTTATTATAAAGGCAAGGGAATTGTGTAGGAATAGCGAGGGAATTGTGAAGAATAGCAAGGGAATTTTTAATTTTTAAATCTTAATTTTTAATTTTTTTTTATATATAATTTTTTTTTTAATTTAGATAATTGATCTTGAGTTCAAATAATTTAAGTAATTAGCTTTTATTTTAGAAAAAAAAATTATAATAAATTCAAATAATGTTTACCTCTAATATTTTAGTTGAATTCTTTTGTTTAATAATAAATAAGTAACCAATAATTATGTTTTTTTTACCTTATTTTATACGAAAAATATAATACAGAAATCAATTACTTTTAGTGTGCAAGATATAATAAATGCATGTGAGCAAAATGGTGCCACTTTAGTTGAGGGATATGTAATCATTGGAAAAAATGTGCCAACAAAAAAGAAGAAAAAACAAAAATACAAACACCAATTGAAAATCGAATTTGTCTGTATGCATAAAAAGATACTATTCTATCACTAGACCATTGGTAAAATTATTTATAAGATTTTAAATCAATAAATTATGTCTCGAAACAAAATGTAATTTCAAGATCAGTTAACTATACTATTAATCCACTTTCATTTCTTACTTCACCATTTTAGATGTGATTTTTTTTTACCACAAATTTCTTACTCACATACTAGGGTTTGCAACGGCTTAGTAATGGTGGTGTTGTCGTTATATTACGGTGGTAGGAAAAGGATTGAAATCGAAAGAGACGCTTATGCTTTTTTTTCTTGATCCAAACCTCTATTTTCTTCTGACATATTCAATATTATTTGTGCATAACTTTATTATTGATTTAATTATGTACGTCTTATAAAATATTAAATTATATTATGAGCTAAATATTTTAAATAACAAAATAATTTAATTTGAGGCGAGACAAAAAGGGATGCTAGTAAGGGAATAGAATAGGATTCACAAGGAAATAGTGAGGGATTGACGATGAATTTGTGAAGGACGATAGCAAAAGAATAGAGAAGGATTTGTGAGGGATTTTCCAGGGATTTATTGCAAATGATAGCAAGAGAATAGTCAAATATTTGCAAGGAAAAAATTGTAAAGGATTTATGAGGGATTAGCGAGAGATCAATTAGGAAGTATTTGCTATGGATAGGTGAGTAATCAATTTGGTAATAATTGCGAGGGATTAGCAAGAGAAACTTTGTGAGGGATTTGTGAGATATTTTCGAGAGATTAGTGAAAAAACTTTGTCTTGTTAATTAGCGAAAGATAATTCTGTCGCTATTTCCTCATAAGTCTCTTTTGTGAGGGATTAGCGAGAGATAATTATCTTGTTAATCTACAATTTTGTCATACTATGCATTGCAAAACATGATTGTTAAAATAAAATAAATTAAAGTTAATCTTATAAGATATTTTCACTATTGTTGTTTTGACAATTGAATTTATATTTTGTTTTTAATCATTTTAAAATATAAATTGTTTTCCTTTTATTTTATTTTTTTATAGTTATTATTGAACATGTATTTAATTTTTACTTATAAGATTTAATATCAACCACAGAGGTCTAGCTAATTAGTTGATTGAGAAATGTGTGTGTGAAGTGTTTTAAATTTTCTAGTATTTATTTTTTATTGTTACAATTAAAAAAAATTAAATATCAAAAGAAATGAATCATCTTCATGTTTCAAGAGTTGTTGAGTGAGTTGGTGTCAGGATTAATCCTAAAATGAAATATTGTGTCTAGCATATATGAATGGCATCAAATGTCGTAGAAAATGATATATAAAACCACATGGGATAGAATCACTAAAGTGAAAAAATAATGAGTATTGTAATAAAAAGGGACAACGTTGCAACTTGTCTTAAGGTTAATTCCAATGGAGAATGATCATACATAAGTTCCAAAATCAACTTGAAATGATTGGATACCATCCCAAAAAGAGCAACGATGAGCATTGGTGGCTGAAAGGATTCGGGTGTTCTTCAATTTTTTTTTAGTTCCTATAACATTTCTTTAATTATTGTATCTTGCTTTTCCATGATAAAGTATAAAAATGGAATAGATGCTGAAATTTATTTTATTTAAAAAAAACATGCAGCTAAATGAAAACTTGTTTAAAAATAAAGATTACCAGTCTTTTAATACAACCAACCATAAAAAAATCATTTTCAATTTCAAATGTCCAAATTGACATAAAGGTAACCTTTTACAATATTTTTAATTAGATAAATTTACGTGCAATTAGTATAATATTTTTAATATTACTAACATTTATTTACAGTATTTTTTTATTAAATTTAGAGTTTTATTTCAATAACTAACATAATAAAATTTATAATTAAAATTGATACATAATATTAGTTGTTAAAATAATAAAACTCTAATTTAATCTAAGTTTTTCTTGCTCATCAACCTTTCCTTTGAGATTTTGCATTCTCGTATTTTTAAATTTCTACATACATCACCATTTCACCACCAAACACCCGTTCTTCACGGGAACTTAGTCACATGCAAGAGCTTTTCATGGGCAACAAATACAGACATTCAGTTCAATAATCTATATATTATTGTCTATAATATATATTCATGTTATATTATATATATAAGCTTTACATAACATACACCTTCGGTTGATAAAAAAAAAAAAAAAAAAACATATTTCATATTATACATAGCTCGGTTCTCAAGATCAGATCGAGAGATAAAGAATTTCCAAAATAGATGACAGATGTAGATAGACATGGACGCATGGAGAATTATTGGGCATGTGTGTGCGATTCAATCCGTTTTGTCCATTTATGCCCAATTCTTCAACCCCAGCTAGCTGTAACTAACTCCTTCTCTAGCTCTGGGCCCCACCATTCTCAATCTTTCATGTCCCAAACTAATCTCAAACATCATCATCATCATCTTGTAGTCATTTTCCAACGTTATTTTTTCCCCGTTGATGATACAATAACAATAATACCGTTACGCTGACACCATCTTTTTTTTTCTTTCGATTTTCACTGCTACTCAACTTTCCAAGCGTATAGAAACAAGCAAAACTCCGATGACGACTCTGTGACACTAAACCCCTCCAGCGACCCAGAACTCCCCGTTTGATTCGACAAAGGAGTGGACGGTGGCGAAGAAGACGATGAAATTGAATATTGTGATGATATAGACATAGATGTCGTTGATGATGATGATAAAACAGGCTTAAAAATAAACAAAGCGTGTTTCAAACCAGGACTAAAGAGCCAATCGTGAACGTCCCAATACACCTCCACTCTCATCTTGTTCAGATGAATCGACTCGTTCCCTCTAAACTTCCATTGCAAGTGCTTCACGTGGATCACCACGTGCCCATCGAATCTTATCTCCATCTCTGGCTGAACCCCATTTGAAGAATCTCCTCCTCCATTAATGCTGCTCTTGTTCTTGCACTCTATTGAGATCTCGTGGCTCCTACCCTTCTCGTGAAACTTGGCTCTTGTGGAGAACCTTCTCTTCCCAAAGATGTGTTCTTTTTTCGAAACCAGAATTGGGTCAATAAGCGCTGGTCTGCACCCCGATTTTCTATAAGCTTCTTTTCTCAAATCACCGACCAGCAGCACGACCTCTTGGTCGCACACCACGGCAACGTAGTACTCTGAGCTTGGCTCTGTCGTCTCACCGTTGAATCTCGCGGCTTTAAGGTCCCAGAAAATGTCAACGGGTTTGTTACCGTGTATGATGAAGCGCTTGGAGCCTTGTTTTCTCCAAAAGTACCATGGTTTCAGCTCCACCTTGCAGCAGTATTGGGCCTCTCCTTCTGGGCCTTCCACTGACACTGAAAGCCCATGGAGCATCACGTTCTTGCACCATGTGATCGTGATCAACCGGCACTGCTCAGCGATCTTCGTTCTGTACACGGACATGTGCACGCTCTGCCCTGATCGCGTCACTGTTGTGTGATCATCACTTGATTTCAAAGCAGAAGAGAAGCACGCCGGAATCCCAATTGCGTCTTGCATTGTTGCTCGCAGAAGACAATCCTGTTCAAGCCAGATAAATATTATTGATGACGACGACGATCACCAAGACGAACGAGAATGTGATGAGAGTGGAGTGGGAGATGAGTGAACGAGAGAGATCTCAGTTCTGTGTGAAAGCAAGGTGGTGCCAGAAGTGTTTAATGGGGTTTGGAAAGAAAAAAATTATATTTTTCACAAACTGGCTGGCAAATGGACTGGCACTGAGTGAGAGTTAATGGAAGAACAACCCTTTTAATATTATGCACAACTGTCAATAATCACTCTTACCTGTCGCCTCTTTAAATTTTATTTTACATCATCAAACCTCCATAATAGGTATATAGTTTCAGAAGAAGAAGAAAAATTAATTTATATATATGTATATATATATTTCACTTTTGATCCTAATTAAACACTACAAAGGTAGATTATAGGTTTTTAAAGAAATTAATGAGTACAGTACCTAAGAATTAATAGAGTTGATATTTGTAGTTTTTAGTGATTGTAATAAAATTTCTACATTTTAAAACAATATATTAATTAGTTTAAGTATGTATTTTTGTCTTAGTCCTTAGAGTTGCATTTTAACTCATAGTGTTTGGAAAAGGGTGTAAGATGAAGAATTTGATTTATTAGTGGAAAACAATGCGATATATAACCTCCGTGATTAATATTTATCTTTGTGATCAACAGATAATGAAAATCAATGATGATAAAAAAAATACTCAAATAATGTAATCAGTTGAATAAGTTCAAGATGATTTCAATCATGCGACCCTTCATGAGGACAACCAATGATATATACATAAATAAGTCTTTTCTCTATTTTTTAAATTTTATTGAATATAAGTCTTGAAATATATGGCTAGTATTTTTTTTACAATTGTCTATTATCCTATCTAAAATAAGAGGAAAATGTTGCATATACGTTGTTACTTAAAGTTCAAAACTTTCTAAAAAGAAGGGACAAAGGTTTCATTGTAACTTGAAGTTCATCAAACATTCTAAAAAGAAGGGAGTACATTGTGTCTTCGAGGGATATATTTTTGTTGCTCGTCGTCCTACTATATTTTGGTAACTTGATTATGAATATATATGATCCAATGTTTAAATTTTATTCATGATCGATTAAGATATTATATATAGAATAGAATGCATGCACTAAACATGCTATCAGCTTTGTGATGCCCTAATGCTTATAATTAAGTTGTAACCTAACATTTTTTTTATAAGTTTTATCCCGAACATTAAAACCTTTACTTCAAAGAAGAGTAGCAAGACTGAGGAATCAAAGAATGATAATTGTAGAGAAAATAATTCTGACGAATCTATTCATGATATCATTGCAGTTGTAGATCTGATCTCAGATTGATCGAGATATGAGTCTAATTCAGCTTTTTGCGTCAAGACAAAAGAGTCTTCGTTTCATTTCATGTCATCAATTACCCCTCAATTTAAGAAAGGGGAATTGAAGGGGGTTTATCTTCAATGGAATTTGACCTTAGCCTTAGCTTATGATCACTGTCCACATGCAAATGGATAACATTCCAACTTTTTCAAACATTATAGCCGCAATCTGTTTCGCCCACAAGAGAAGTTAAAAGAAAGACAATGAAGATTTCGCATAATAATGAGTATGGAGGCATGTGTTAGTGTAGCATCAGAATAATATTTTTAGAATGAATTTTATTGGAGAAACCTGGTTAAAGAATAAACAATATATATATGCTACGATATAGGATTAAATATGTTTTTTTATTCTTAAATTATACTGTTTTTGCTTGTAGGATTTGTTTTTAAATATTCCTTGTAAGATTTTATTTTTAATAGAAAAAAACAGTATAAATATATTGCATGCATGGAACTAAAATATATTTATGCTTACAATATGTTATCTTATTGGTGAAAAATACATAAATTAACAATAATAAGACAATATATATATATATATATATATATATATATATATATATATATATATATATTGTCTTATTATTGTTATTACTGATAAAAAGATAAAAAAAAAAAAAAAAAAAATAGAGACTGAGAATGTAGTCTCTTTAGTCCTGAACCATGTATCTATTGACAATTTACTTTATACGTTTTCGAAAAGATCAATTTAATTTACAAATATATAAATGTTGGGATAAATTAGTTCAATCCTTAAACATATTAACAATTTGCTCCTTAAAGTTTTAAAAATTCAAAATTTGACCTCTGTCTATCCCTTTTATTTTTATTTATAAATTAAATTTCAATAATATTTATTTTTAAAAATTATCAATAATTAAAATAACCATATATCAAAGTATAGTTTTTAATCATAAATCTAAAATATAATTTATATATTTAAAAATAAACATTTATTTTAATTACACAAACTAAAAGATTAGTGCTGATAAAAAAAAAAAAAAATTAAAATGCCAGTGCGATCCCCTTGAGTCTGCTTTTCATCTTACTTGTGCTGAGTTTTGGTCGTGGGTGTAGAAGTCTAAACTACCTGAGAATGTTAAACACTTTATTTGGCTCACCTATAGAGGAAGTTTTCCTACTAACTCTTTTCGCTTCATGCGACATATTACTACTGATTCTTCTTGTTGCAAGTGTGGAGATGTCAATGAAACATGGATTCACATCCTTCGTGATTGTCCCTATGCATGTAAGGTGTAACAATACATCTAGTTGTAATATGATCTTGATTTCTTCAGTGATGATGCTGCATATTGGCTTAGAAGTAACATTCAAGGAAATTTTCAGCTCTTATTCGGCATCACTTACTGGATGATCTGGCGTGCGAGGAATGAGGTGATTTTTAACGATATAGTTTGGCCAAACTAGTATATACATAATCAGATAAGTTCTCTTCTACATCTAGCCAAAGGGACAAGCTCAACCAGCTCATCCTCAACAGATAGGATACTGGTTAACTGGGAACCTCCTCCGCAAAGATCAATACGGACGGTAGTTCCTTTGGTAATCCTGGCTTGTCAGGTTTTGGTGGTGTTCTACGAGATTTTGTAGGTAATTGGATCATGGGTTATATGGGTAATTGTGGTTTTATTTCAAACACCACCGCTGAGCTGTGTGCTATTTTCCATGACATTAAACTTGTCCACACAAAAAGTTTCTCTGATGTTATTTGTGAGATGGATTCCACCACTTCTCTGAAATTCATCATTGAGAGGGTCGACGTTGTTCATCCTCATGCAGGTGTGGTTTTGGTCATTCGTGATTACATACAATTATCTTGGAATATTAGCTTCAAGCACACGCTTAGGTAAAGAAATAATGTGGCAAACATTCTTACTAAGTTATGAGCCAAATCCTCCTTCCCGTTTATTTTATTAAATTCTTGTCCAACTTCAACTTCAAATTACTTAGTTGCTGATGCATCAGACATTTTCTTTTGTAGACCTTAATGTCATTTTTTAATTTCTTTATTCATCAAAGAAAGATAAGAAATGACTATGCCTTGGAATGTATCTTAGAACGGCATATATGTTATGTTATGTGCACATAATTAAATTAGCATTGAAAGACATCACGGTCTCTGTCAACCATAACTTTTCAATGATTTCCCATGGCCTCTTCTTTATCGTCGTTACACCCATGCTTACCTAATACTAATGCTACATCGTCCAACCTTTCTACTTTTTAGTTTTTAATATAACATTTTTTACAGCCATGACATCTGAATTTCATTTTTGGTTCTGATTTTATTTTAATTCAATTAGCTAAGAGAAAGCTAATGCAAGTTTATATGAAATATGTCACTAGGGGGTTGTTATGAACTCAAATCCAAAAGTGAATTTGAATCAAAAGAGTGTTTGGGCATGTTTAGCCATATTAAAGTAGCTCCAATAAATGAAAACAAAAAAAATAATTTAATTTTTTTTAGAAGTTAAAATTATTTTATCTAATAATTAATTAATTTATAAAAGAGGTTAATTTCCATGTAATATCTTATACCGTCGGTCAATTATAATCCAGTGTTATAATAACTTTTGAAATAATTTTATAAAAGTCAACTAATTTATTTGAAGGGTTGAGATTAATTAACAATATAAAATAATTTTACATTGACATTATATCACCCTTTTACTCTTTATGGAAATTCTCTTGTATAATTTTTCCTAAAATATGTAACACTTCTCAAAATTAATTATAGAATAAGTAAATTTTAATTTGAGAATAAAGATGTATACTAAGGGTGTAACAAAATTTTACATTGTTAAACAAAGTATTACGTTATCAAACAATAAAATTACAATCATCTATATGTGATAAGTCAATTAATTTTTATTTTTAAAAGTCATATAAATATAAATAGAAGATTGTGATTGATTAGTATAAAATTTTGTTACATTATAAATACACTATCCTTATTCTCTTTTAATTTTAGAAAAAATAATTTTATTTTTTTTCATATTTTTCTCTCATAAAATACTTCTTTCTTATATTATATAAGTGGATGTCTTTACATAATAATAAAAAAGAAAAAAAAAAAAAAAAGGAGTAGTGTGCGTCTTATAAAATACTCTTAACTTTGACTCAAAAGCATGGGATTAGGGTGCAAAAAATCGGACTGGACCGGTTGATCGAATCGGTCCAATGGGGAATCGATGGATGGTCCAGGTCGGTTCGAATGTTGAATCATTCATGTTATTGAACTGATTTGGACTAGTGTGAATCGGCTGATTTTTCAGTTCAACCACTAATTTGTTGAACTGGTCTGATTTGAAAAACTCCTCCTCCTCTTGTAGATCCTCACCGTTACCGCTCGTCGCCCGCCCACTCACTTGCTGCTCGCTGCTCGACCTACTCGCGTTGCCCTTGCTCGTGCCAGCCTCACTCGCGCAGCCCCGCTCGTCACCCTCACGCGTGCCCCTGCTCACGTCGCCATTTGTCGTTCGCCGTTCACGCCCTTGCTCGCAACACGTTGTTCACACTCTTAGTTCTCCTCCACGCTCCCTCCACGGCTCCACAACCCTCTTATCTCATCTCTATTCTTGCGTGTTTAATGTATCTTTGTTATAATCTTAATATTAATTAGTTTGTGTTATTTGTTTAGTTGAGTTTGTTGTTCTCTCTAACTGTGATTATGGTGTTCTTTGAAATATTTTTTAAGACATTTTTAAATTTCAAATCGAGACAAATATAAAAATTGTATTTTTTTAATATAAATTGGGTTATGCGGTTCAACCAGTGAGTAACCTACTGATTCGACCATTGAACCATTGATCTAGTATCCTAATCGGTTCAATCATTGGTTCGGTTTTTAAAATCCTACATGAAATACGTGAACATTTCCTGTTGATTTCTGCAATAAAAAAAAAAAATGAAAGATGTCAGAAGTATTAAAGAAATTGTGAAATCGTCCTCCTTGCTCCAGGCTCTTAAATTGGAGGCCCACTACTAAATGAGAAACGGGAATATGGGTTCCAGCCATAGTTGGGATCTGACCAAAAATAAAAGGCCATGATTGGGACCACTAGTGTTATGGGCCACATCATAATTTTGCACGTTTAGCCTCTCCACGACACATGCATAGGTCACACAATCTCTCAGTAGATTCGTGTGGGGGGTTATCAAGTAGTGTTCAACTTACGTGTCTTGACTAATACATGTCTTTGCACTAAGGGACAAGGGCTGGATAATCAGGTTTTCATAATATTATACCCTAAATAGAGGAATGTTAGCCATATTCTCTGACACTCTTTTTTTTTTTATGTGATTAATTAAAATTTATTAAAAATTATCAATTTTGATAAGTATCAACTAAATCCAAGAAAAATATCTAAAAAAGAGTGTGAAAGAAAATATCACTAGCATCTCTATTGTAACTCAGAAGTATAAATCACAGATCTTATGAGAGTTTGGATCTCAACCTAGCAAACTCATTAGAATCAATATTATAAAATTTGGAGGTGCATGAAGTACAAGCTTACTCAGTCTCGGGAGTCTAGTACCACCTTGGATATATTAGCAGCCTGTCATTGTTGCTTCCTGCACTCTCAAATTTCTTCTTGCATCCTTTTTGAAATTCTTTTTTTACCTTTCGAAATAGTAATTTCGAAAGCTAAAATTTACAACGATTCCATAATGTAATTTAACATTTCAGAAACTAAAATGAGGGTGCAGGAAACAACAACCCCATTGGCATCATGTATCTGCAATAGGGCCAGGCAAAGACCCAATTGTCAACCCAAAATTGATAAACTCTGACAAAAAAAAAATATATATATATATATAGAGAGAGAAGGACGACTCGTATGAGAATTATGTTTTTACGTGAGAATAAGAACAAACATTCTCATCGGATTAAATTAGACGGTAAGAATTAATATAGTCTTTTAAAAATTAACATGCACTTATTTCATTTAATCTCTCTACATCCAAAATAAAAATAAAAATAAAATTTTCCTTTCCCTCTTTACTACACCCAAAATTAAAAAAAAAAAAAAAAACACACTATTTCACTTTCCCTCCCATAAATCTATTTTACAATAGTTTTGGACCTTACACCCTAAATGTCACTCTCCTTAAATATAAGATTTCAACCTTTCGATGTTACTCATGCATGCATAAAAATTTCACATTATATTTTCTAACAAATAGTAAACTTGCAAAACATTATTAAATAGAAATGTGAGAAGCGTGATTTAACAAAAAAAAAAATGAAAGAAACATGATTTGACAAAAATGAAAAAAAGATGATTTAACTATATAGTTTCTTACCAAAAATTAAAAAGAAGTTTTCAATAAAAGTTTTCTCCTTCCATCAAGGTGTCAAATACCTTTCTAAGGATAGGTTTGAATTTTTCGTCACACTTTGGAATCCATATCATTGTGTTTGCAGAATTATTTAATTCTTCTGATGCAGCAATTGTCTCCATGTTCATATTTCTAGAAATAAAGAATTGAAAAAAATGAGAAATTAAACAACAAATGTAATTACATATTATGAAAAGAAAAATTTTATTGTATTAAAAAAACACTCTTATCATGAGAGGTGAAACCGTGTTTGTTTATTTAAGGGTTACGACATAGGATTTAAAGTATAGGGTTTAGGATGTAGGGTTTAAGGCCTATAAAATAGGTTTATGAAAGGGAGAGGAAACAATGGTTTTTTTTTTTTTTTTTAATTTTGGGTGTAGTAAAGAGGGGAAAGAGTTTTTTTTTTTTTTTTATAAAATTTTTGATGTAGAGAGATTAAATGAAATAGATATATGTTAATTTTTAAAAAGACTGGTTAATCCTTACCATCTAATTTAATTCAATGGATGAGAATGTCTGTTCTCATTCTCACATAAAAATGTATATATATATATATATATATATATATATGAAAAAGCATCTAAATTTCATTTTAATATTACAAAAATGTTACCACCTTACCTATTATATCATTTTAATAATAATACACTAATAATAATAATAATACAAAATAAATTTATATGATCGTCTAATAACAAATAATAGTATATAATACATTTATTGATTTTTTTTTTAATCGAATGGTAATATAAAAATATTTGACATTATTAATGCATTTATAATGATTATCTTAAAGACTAAAAACGGTTAATCATAACTCACAATTATAATTACTTTTAACATAATTTTATAAAAGTCAATTATCTTAGCATAAATAAAAGATTGTGATGTATAAGCCTTTTTCTCTATCTTAAAAGCTGATCAACAATAATTTGTGATTAATAATTTTTTTTGCTGAATTTGTGGTTAATAATAATGTAAAACTATATTGTTTTAAATTTAATTTTTTATTTATAATTCATGTATAACTTAAAAATGAGTCAAATAACACGATTATAAAAAAAAAATACTAATTTTTTATTTTAATATGATAAATATTAAAAATATTTTCAGAAAATAGGAATAAATAAATACATTAATCAAACATAAAATCTTAATTCTTTATATATTACGTTTATAATATAATATGTTGTTTAATAGAATTATTTGTATCATTTAATATTTTAATTAATTCCTTACATCGCACGATTCAAATTAGAATAACATCCTACAGAAGCAAATCCAATGGCATATTCCAGCTCCCACTCAGTATCGATGATTCTTGCCCATCTGTTACAACGGTTGACACTTTGATGAAAAGTGTTCGAATAAATAAATGTACCCACGTTTGTATAATAACGAAACGTATAAGTAACTCAAACTGAAGTCAGAAAGAATTGAGGATCCATGAGTATAATGAGTAGTTAATACAATATTTATTTTTAGAAATCTAATAATTATAATGATTAATTAATACAATATATTTTTTAACTAAATAATAATTTGCCATTAAATCATACTTATAATCACACGCATTCAAAAAATAAAAAATATTTATAATCACACTGAGTAATTAATATTAAACTTAATTATATTTTTTACCTTTATCTTTTAAGTTTTTGGTGAATTTTATCTCCAACAAATTATTTTAGTGCATTTTTCTTCAATTTTTTAAAAATTTAACAAAATTTACCTCTTATGCTATTTGTTCATTAATAAACATAAAATTTTGGGTAAATATTATAAAAAAAAAGTTAAAAATAAAATTTGTTAAAAAAATATAAAAATTATGGACAAAATTTGTCAAAAAATAAACAAAATTGGAGGTAAAATATGTAATAATATGAGGAATAAAATTTGTCAAATTTTGAAAAGTTTGGATAAAATGTCTCACTTTTTGTCTCATTTTGCATAAACAAATTAGAAAAAATAATGAGTTAATTATTATATTTACACATCCTAAACATAATGACTCATTCTATAACGAATCCTAAAAGTAACAACCAATTAAATAACAATCCATCTATAATAGTAAATGACAATATATGATTAAAACACTACCGACTAACACTTTTCGGAGGGTCTATAAAAGCGGAGCATAGACTCCCAGAAATGAACAACATTCTTATATACTTGATGTTTTTGGATTAGATTTCTTTTATCCATGTCTCATTTTGCATAAACAAATTAGAGAAAATAATAAATAATTGTGTTGACTCCACTAATTCCCAAACAATATTAGAATTGACTAGATAAATTGTTATATTCATAACGTCCGACATTATTACTCCAGCGCACATCCTAAAAGCAATGACTCACTAAACGACAATCATTTTATAACAAATCCTAAGAGTAACAACCCATTAAATAACAATCCATCTATAATGATAAACGACAATATATTATTAAAACACTATCAACTAACACTTCTCAGAGGATCTATAAAAGTGGACATAAACTCTGAGAAATGAACGACATTCTTATACACTTGATGCTTTTGGGTTAGATTTCCTTTATCCATGTCTCATTTTGCATAAACAAATTAGAGAAAATAATGAGTCAATTACTCAAAAAGTATAATTTTGATCAAAATAACTATGTGGTTTATTACTATATTTGTACTACCTCAGTTGTTACAAATCGTGTTGACTCCACTAGTTCTCAAACAAGGTTAAAATTGGTTAGATAAAGTCATAATGTCCGACATTATTATTATAGCAACGCACATTTTAAACGTAATAGCTCACTGAACGACAATCATTCTATAACAAATCCTAACAGTAACAACCCATTAAATAACACTCCATCTATAATGAATAAATGACAATATACCATTAAAACATAACTAACTAACATTTATTGGAAGACCTATGAAAACAAAACATGAACATTAAGAAATGAACGACATTCTTATATACTTGATGTTTCTAAATTAGATTTCTTTTTGCAGCAATTTAGTTGAACAACAATATCCATTTCACTTTTTGTGTAGTCATTCTTTTTTCCATTTTATAGTTTAATTGAAACACATAGTAGTGTTAAACTTGAAATAATTAGGGGATTGCAATACTATGAGGGACAGAATTGTTGATATAAAAATGAAGTCAAAAGAGTTATTGAAAAAGATATTTTCCATTGTTTATGGATATAGATTGTTTATTATAAATTTTAAATATAATTTACATGTTTAAACATATTTATTTATAAATTTTAATTATGTAAAAGAAGTAAAACTCAATGGCTGAGTGATTAGTCAAGAAACCGAGTCCAAACTCAACCCATAAAATGAAATCGATCTTATTATCTTAAAATGACCAACTTGCCTTGGACGCTATAAAAGATAGTATTTGACTTGGCCAATTAATAATGTTATGTTATGTTAGTTGCGTCTTCTCGTGGCACCTACACTGCACGCACCTCGTCGTCGTTGAGCAAAGAAATCAAAGCGACAATGAAAACGGGAGCGTTTTAATGGAAACCATTTCATTTTCAGTTTTGAACCTCCCAACGACAACACCTAGCTTCTGCTCCTGCACCCACTAATACCATTCTGTCGTCGTCGTCGTTTTCTTCAAAATTCCAACAACAATATCAATAATAATACCAATATTTTCGTTCGTTTTTTTTTTTTTTCTATTCCTTCATTCTCTTCCAAATCGGAAACTTCGTTCTACCTAGCTAGGTTTCCGCCAATGCCGCCGGAATCCTCCGAGCAAGACCTCGACGATCCCGACCTCGAGTTCGTCGAGGTTGATCCCACAGGTCGCTATGGTCGGGTCAGTTTCACTCCTCTCTCTCTCTCTCTCTCCACTTTTCAGCTCTAAAATCAATTCAAATGACATCTAATCTAATCACACCCTCAGTGCCATTGATCCTCCATGCATTCTATTACGTCCTTTTATTCACCTCACTTTAATTTTTAATTAATTAATTATTGATTATTGATTAGTTTTGCAATGTATGGTAAAACGGTTCCCTTGATCTGATTATGTATGCTGGATTTCTCTGCAGTACAAGGAAGTTTTAGGGAAAGGGGCTTTCAAGAAAGTGTATCCTTTTTTTGTTTCTGAATTTTTATTTTATGCGCTTAGTCAATTATCAATCAATATTAATATGTATAAGTAGCAAGGAATCGTTTTGGGGGGGGGGGGGAATTTTTGTTTGCCCTTAACTGTGAAATGGGAATGTAGATATCGAGCTTTTGATGAGTTGGAAGGGATTGAAGTGGCTTGGAATCAGGTGAAGGTGGCGGATCTGTTGCGAAACTCCGAAGATTTGGAGCGACTTTATTCAGAGGTTCATTTGCTCAAGACTTTGAAGCATAAGAATATTATTAAGTTTTACAATTCATGGGTTGACACCAACAATGAAAACATCAACTTCATTACTGAAATTTTCACCTCAGGAACATTGCGTCAGTGAGTACTGAGTAGTCTCTTTCAGTTTGTGTGTCGGTTTTATTTGTGATTTTGGTGAGCTTTGTTTTTTTAAGTTTGACTTTCTTGATTTAATTTAGATACCGGAAGAAACACAAGAATGTTGATTTGAGAGCTGTGAAGAAATGGTCTAGGCAGATTTTGGAAGGCCTTTTATATCTTCATGGTAACAATCCACCAGTTATTCATCGAGACCTTAAGTGCGATAACATTTTTGTCAATGGGAATCAAGGGGAGGTGAAAATTGGTGATTTAGGATTGGCGGCTATCCTTCAACAGGCCAATTCAGCTCATAGTGTCATAGGTAACATTTTCTGTGAAATTGTTACATTTATTATCCTTTTCTTATGTGGACTACTGTGGGAATCTTGTTACTGAAAGCGTTCATAATTCTTGTTACGAGCCTAGGTACCCCTGAGTTCATGGCCCCAGAACTTTATGAAGAAGAATACAACGAGCTTGTTGATATCTATGCTTTTGGCATGTGCATGCTAGAGTTGGTAACCGTTGAGTACCCGTATGTTGAATGTACCAATGCTGCTCAAATATACAAGAAAGTGACATCTGTAAGTTAACCGACCTTTTTTCAAAATGTTGGGACTATTTTACTTAACATGTGATGCAACACTTGAATGAGAATAGAGATGGATATAGTATTCAATGCACTGCAAAAGCTCATTAAATTTTTAGAGACTGATGTTTGTCAAACCCTTTGGATAGTATTACAACAATTTACACTTCAACTTGATAGGAATATAAGATCATAAGACCACTTCTGCTGGTCCTTACTGTAACTAAGATGTAAAATCATGACATTTCCATGATCTGAATCTTTTTGAACTACTCAATTATACAGTCCAAATTATAGCTCATTTTTGCCCCATTGTTTGTTTTCACCAGTCAGCTAATCAAAAGTATTGGATGGCTTAAAGACAAAAAAATAAATCCTAGAATATCTGAATTGGTGTTTTTTCTTCTTCTCCAGTTGCTGAACCTGAATTTTAATTGGCTTCTAGGGAATGAGAAATAACATTCTTTTGAACACACTCTCCACTATTGGCTAGAATTTATTGAAAATCACAAATTTCTATGGTCTTACTTCTTATTTGTTGGGTCTTGCTCATGATATTGTAGTCTTCAATAAAATTTAACTATAGTAGAGAATGTGTTAGAAGGAGTAGCATTGATAGTGCTCCTCTTAAGAGAATAATGGTCGACATGTTTTCTTCAATAGGAATCATGTTAGGTTTTAGCATTTCTTATGTATGAAATAGCTAGAGATATGTTCTAGAGGTTTTAAGTGGACTTCAAAAGTGGTTGGATTACATCATTTAAGGGTTGTAAAGCTTGCAGAAAAAGAACATCATTCTGGAATTTTTTTAATTTAAACATTGAAATATATGTCTGTCTCCATAGTCTTATTGATATGTTGTGCAAAGAATCAAATAACTGTCCAGAAGTCTTTGGTTGAATGGTACTCCTGGTATCTACGGGCTTGCTTGGTTCAAGGAAACATTTTCCATTTCTATTTTCTGTTTTCACTAATAATTATAAAAATTTCCAATTGTTTTCAGCTTCTCTTGTCTTAATCTTTTAAAAATAGGAAACAAAGCAAAAGCATACAAAAGATGTGTTTTTTTAATTATTAGTGAAAACAGAAATAGAAATAGAAACCATTTTCTCAAACTAAACGGTCCCTTATTGTCTTTTATTATCTTTATGTTTATTATTGTCTTTTATTATCTTTATGTTTCCTTTTCTGGTAGGGAAAAAAGCCCGCATCATTGGAAAAGGTGACAGATCCTGAAGTTAAAGCATTTATTGAAAAGTGTATCGCTCATGTATCTGAACGGTTGTCTGCGAAGGACCTCTTAATGGATCCATTCCTTCAGTCAGATCATGATAATGAAAGTGTAGGTCGATCTTCAAGATCTCAAACCCATCATTCAGGTAAATATACTTTGCATCTAAATTCCAGTTAACTGTCTTAATTTGTTTACCATCTGATGTATTGAATGCAGGAAATAATTCTCATAATCAAGCTATTGCTGTGGACAATTCTGTTGAGATAAGTAGGGAATTCACGGTTGAAGGTCAGAGGAGAGATAATCGCACAATATTTTTAAAATTGCGAATTGCAGATTCCTCAGGTTTTCTCTCAGTTTTCTTTTCTTGATTTTTTATCCAAAGAGGGTTTGAGCTTGTTTGGATACAAGGCTATAAGTACTTTGGACGGCTTCTCTACTGGAAATATAGGACATTTTTTCAGTAGAGAAGCTCCTAGAAGCCCTTTTAAGCCACAACCAAACAGGCTCTTTATCTATTTGCTTTTTCATGGGTTCTTCTGTTCATTTCCGTGTAGGTAATATTCGCAATATCCACTTTCCTTTTGATATTGAAGCAGACACTTCAAACTCTGTTGCTAGTGAAATGGTTGAGGAGTTGGAACTTACTGATCAAGATGTTACAACTATTGCCAGTATGATTGACTCTGAAATTCAATATCACATTCCTAGTTGGAATTTCGGTGATACTCCTCTTGACATTAATGGTCAAGATTCAGTCTGTATCCCTGAAACTAGGCCAGACGCATCTCCTATGAAAATTGATTCCATTGGTTCTCCTGGAAGTCTTGCATTAGAAGTATTACCTTCAGGTCGTAAGTACTGGTCAGATTCACCAAAGGGAGGTGGTGGAGTTGTAAATGTTCTATCTCGGCATCTTACTTCAAACTTCGGGAATGAAGCATGTGCAAACTCCGAGGAAGGAAGCCCAACTGCAAATGGTGATATTTCAGCTGATGATTGTGTTGATGGTACTGCTGAGAAGGAATGTGATGAGATTGCTAATTCCCCTTCCAGTGTAATAAGTATTGCATCAGAAACAACCAGTGAAAAATCTACTCAGAAAGAAATATCTCTAAGCCTGAAAGATTCTGAAACAGAATACATCAATGAAATAGCAACAAAACTGGAGAATTTGTTGGTTAAACAAAGAGAGGAGTTAGATGAACTAGAGAGGAAGCACAAATTGGCTGTCTCAGATATTTTGAAGGAACTTCCTCTAGAAATGTGCCAGAAGGTCCTAAATATATGCAACCTGCAGATGCCCGACGATGAAATGGCGAGGCTTGCCCTTCATTAACCTAATGCCCCTTTCTGTGGTTTATGGCAGTTCACTTAGAGAGTTCATTGTAGGAGTGAAATTTAGAAGTTGTGATTTTGCTTGTTGCTTGGAACTTATGCACTGTTGATATTTTGGGTTTCATAATTCATGCATAAGAGGGTTGTTTTTTAATGGCACGAGTGTTCTTGGTATATATATATATATATATGTTGTCAAGAGGAAATGCAGCTGGATTTACTGGGGAGTCATCTTTGCAGGAGAAATTTCATTGAGGGCTTAAGTGTTTGGAGGACTTAATGCTATTTATGCATTTACCTAAAAAACATGGGGTTGAAATGATAAATTATCTTTGATAGGTCTTAAGAATGGATTATATGGATTTCATTTCACATGTGTAAATAGTCTGAGATACAATTCATTAAACTATAGAAAATGTATACTTGTGTATATATATATACATAACTTGCTGTCATTTCAGTTCATATAGTATTTCTGGGCTTGGAAGTCAACTACTGAAATTTTGAAATTGATTCTCCTGGATTATTTTTCTCCGCTATGGAATAAGATGAGAGACGAAGTGTCTA
Organism: Amphicarpaea edgeworthii; assembly: GCA_014843725.1. Classification (NCBI taxonomy): domain Eukaryota; kingdom Viridiplantae; phylum Streptophyta; class Magnoliopsida; order Fabales; family Fabaceae; genus Amphicarpaea; species Amphicarpaea edgeworthii. Next base: position 7,378,885 of record CM026328.1, read on the forward strand.
TCTTTTAACTATTTTAATTTAAATATTTAAAAATCAATTTATTTTGTATACATAAAATAAATAAAATAATTCATACTAAAAAAATAATATAATAAAAGTTCATATTTTTAATTAATATAAAATGTTTTTATAATATTCATTTCTTTCTTTCTAGTAAAAGTTCATATTTTTATTTTTGTTTTTTCTTATTTTTTTAATTTTATTTTTACAAATTTTAAAGACGCTAGTGTTGTTTATATATATATATATATATATATATATATATATATATATATATATATATATATATATATTTTTTTTTTTTTTTTTTTTTTTTAAATTTCAAGTCATTTCCTCTTGTTTTGTAGTATTTTTATAATTATTTTAATTTCAAAATTTTCAAGAAATTCTTGTTTTTTTCATGTTTTTAAATTTTTTAAGACATTATTCTTGTTTATATATATATATATATATATATATATATATATATATTTTATTTTATTTTTTTACAAATTTACAATACATTACTCTTTTTTTTTTCTTCTAAATTTAATACATTCAACTTGTTTTTTCATATTTTAAAATTTTTTAAGACATTATTCTAGTTTTTTCATATTTTCAAATAGATATTATTTTTTTGTTTGTCATATTTTTTAAAAAAATTTTAAGATATTTCTCTTGTTTTTTTTAGTATTTTTAAAATTTCTATTTTTACAAAATTTGTAAGACATTTTTCTTATTTTTACTTTTTTTAAAAAAAATTTAAGACATTATTATTTTTTACTCATTTTTTTTTAAATTTCAAGTCATTACTCTTTCTTTCTTTTTTTTTTTTTTTTTTTTTTACAAATTTTTAAGATATTATTCTTGTTTTTCTTTTCTAATTTAAAAAAGAATTATTATTTTAAAAAAATTTCAAGACATTACTCTTTTTTCTTTCTTCATATTTTCAATTTTTTTCAAACTTTAAGGACATTTCTTGTTTTTTTAATATTTATAAAATTTTCCTTTTTAAATTTTTTTCTATTGTTTTTTAATATATTTTTTTTCAATTTATTTAAAATTTTAAATACATTCCTGTTGTTTTTTTTAATAATTTTAAAAAAATTTCAAAGACAATATTCTTGTTTTTTTATATTTTAAAATTTCCATTTAATAATTTATTATAAATTTGAAAAAATTTAAATTTTAGAAAAAAAAATTTTAAAAAGAGAGGAACGTCCTCAAAATAAAAAAAAGAGAAAATTTTATAATACAAAAAAATGCGTAATCTGTTGAGTGATTGAAAAAAAAAATCCAAAAATATAAAAAAATAGTAATATATTGAAAAAGTTGAAAAAAATGAAAATTTTAAACATATGAAAAAGTAAGAATAAAGTATTGAAAATTTTTAAAAAATATGTCTTAGAAAATTTGAAAAATGTGAAAAAACAAGCAATATTTTGGAAATAATTAGGATTTCATTTATAAAATTTTGAATATTTAGAGTTTTATCTATGACACCCTAAATATTATAGGTTTTATTAATAAAATCTTAAATATTTAGAGTTTCATAATAAAAATCTAAATATTTAGAGTTTTGATTCATGGTTTCATTTATAAAACCTTAAATATTTAGTGTTAAATTTATAGTAAAATTTAGTATTTCATTAATGAAATCCTAAATATTTATGGTGGAATTTATGGTTTCAATTTAGGATTTTATTTATGAAACCTTAAATATTTAGTGTACCATAAATCCTAAATTTCACCATAAATATTTCAGATTTCATAAATGAAACTCTAAAACCTAAATTTTGAAATGAAACACTTTATCATAAATCATAAAATCCTAAACCTTAAACCATAAAATTAAACACTAAATCCTAACCCAAGAAATAAAACCATAAATCCTAAAACATAAAACCCTAAATCCTAAATCTTAAACAATAAAACCTTAAATAATAAAACATGAAACCCCAAATCTTAAAACAATTAATCAAAAACCTTAAACCATATACAATGAATCTTTGGACCTTAAATCTTAAATCTTAAACCATAGAATCATAAATCTTGAAATCTTAAAATCCTAGACTATGAACACTAATGTTTAGCTTACTTCTACAAGCAATATGACTTATTTCTACTAACATTTACTTATATTATATTATAAATAATTAACAAGTATATTAAATATAATAATATAAAAAACCAAAGATTGTAAACTTAATACATGCGAAAGACACGAGTTATTGTGCTAGTTACTCTTGTATTTTCAACACATTTCTTTTAATTTTTTATATTTTTAAAATTTCTATTTTTTTTATCAAATTTTCATAACATTACACTTGTTTTCATAATTTTTAAAATTTCCATATTAATTCAAATTTTCAAGACATTATTATTATTTTTCCATATTTTTTAAAATTATATTTTTAAAAAAATTCAACACATTACTCTTGTCTTTCATATTTTATTTTATTTTCTTTCAAATTTTCAAAACATTATTCTTGTTTTTATAATATTTTTTTAAAAAAAAACCATTCAAGACATTTCTCTTGTTATTTTTTTTTTAATATTTTTTGGAAATTTTCATTTTTTTTTTTTAAATTGAAGACATCATAAATGAGACCCTAAATATTTAGTCATATAAAAAATGAAAACCTCAATATTTAAGTTTCATAAATAAAATCATAAATCAAAACCCTAAATATTTAAACTCTTATAAATGAAATAAACAACTAAAACCCTAAATATTTACTATTTCATAAATCAAACCCTAAATGTTATTGATTTTATTAACAAAATCTTAAATATTTAGAGTGAAATTTGGGATTTCAATAGTGAAATCTAAAATAATCAGGGTTTCATAATAAAATTAAATATTTAGGGTTTCGTAACTGAAACCTTACATATTTAGTGTTTCATAAATGAAATCATAAAACAAGAAACCCTGAATATTTAACCATGTAATGAAACGCTAACATCTAATGATTCCATGATTTAGGATTTCATTAATGAAACCCTAAATAATTAGGATTTCAATTTAGGGTTTTATTTATGAAATCCTATATATTTAAGGTTCAATTTAGTGTTTTATATGAAACATAAGTATCTATGAAATCATAAATTTCACTCAAAATATTTATTTATGAAATCATAAATTTCACTCTAAGTATTTACTGTTTTGATGATTTTATTTATGAAACCCTATAAATTTAGGGTTCAATTTAATTTTTATTTAAAAACCCTAAATATTTAGGAAACCCTAAATTTCAACTTAAATATCTATGGTTTTATGAATGAAACCCTAAATATTTAGGTTTCATAAATAAAATCATAAATCAAAACCCTAAATATTTAGGCTCTTACAAATCAAATCATTAATCGAAACCTAAAATAGTTAATGTTTTATGAATGAAACCCTAAATACTATAGGTTTTATTAATAAAATACTACATATTTAGGGCTTCAATTTAGGGTGAAATTTGGAGGTTCATCAATGAAACCCTAAATATTTAAGATTTTGTAAGGTTTTGACTTATCATTTCATTTATGAAACCCTAAATATTTAAGATTTTGTAAGGTTTTGACTTATCATTTCATTTATGAAACCCTAAATATTTATGGTTTCATTAATGATACCTCGAATTTCACCCTAAATTGAAAATCTAAATTTTTAGGGTTTTATTAACAAAATCCATAATAGTTAAGGTTTCGTAAATGTAACTCTACACATATAGTGTTTCATAAATGAAATCATAAATCAAGAAACCCTAAATATTTAACCATGTAATGAAACACTATATCTTAATTGTTCTGTTCTAGAAATTCAGGGATGTTTGAAAGACTAGATTTCATGATTTAAGATTTAATTAATGAAATCCTAAATATTTAGGGTTTCGATTTATGATTTTATTTAAGAAACACTATATATTTACGGTTCAATTTAGTTTTTTAATTATGAAACCCTAAATTTAACCTTAAATATTTATGGTTTCGTGATTGAAATCCTAAATATTTAGGTTTTATAAATAAAATCATAAATCAAAACCTTAAATATTTGGGTTCTTACAAATGAAATTAGTAAACAAAACCTTAAATATTTACTATTTCATAAACGAAACCCCAAATATTAGGAGTTTTGTTAATGAAATCTTAAATATTTAAGGTTTCAATTTAGGGTGAAATTAATGAATCCCGAAATATTTAAGGTTTCATAATAAAATTAAACATTTAGGGTTTTGATTCATGGTTTCATTAATGAAATCCTAAATATCACCATAAATTGAAACTCTGAATATTTAGGTTTTATTAAAAAAAATCCATAGTATTTAGGGTTTCATAAATGAAACCCTACATATTTAGTGTATCATAAATGAAATCATAAATCAAGAAAGCCTAAATATTTAACCATGTAATGAAACATTAAATCCTAATGGGCTAATGATTTAGGAATTCATTAATGATACCCTAAATATTTATGGTTCAGATTTATGGTATTATTTATGAAACCCTATAAATTTAAGGTTCAATTTAGTGTTTTAGTTATGAAACCCTAAATTTCAACCTAAATATTTATGTTTTCATGAATGAAACCATAAATATGTAGGTGTCTTAAATAAAACCATAAATATTTAGACTCTTACAAATGAAATCATTAAATAAAACCCTAAATATTTAATATTTTATATATGAAACTGTTAGAACCAAGACATTTGATGATGTCTGACCTCTAATACTTTGATAGGTTTTGATGATAACAAATGTGATAATATTTGATCAACTAATGATTTCCGACTAAGTGATTTCAGGAAATCAAAGTGAGAACAGACAATGATAAAATCACTCAAACTCTCACTTACGTCTTAACTGTTTGATAACTCGTAATGAATAATCAAGCACTATAATTGCTTCTAATCAGACTAAAATAAGCCACGGAATATACCATGGTAAGTCTTGAAAAGACTCATGCAAAGTCTAAGACCAGACCATACAACAATCTCGGACAAACTATGTGAAGTCTTGGGACAGACAACATGAGTCTAGGACCAAACTATGCATATATACTAGACTAGACCATGTATGGAACACGGTCAGACAACGCAAAGTTAAGCCAGACGATGTTTGAAGCTAAGCTAGACGATGTCTAAAGTTAAGACAAACGATGTCTGAAGCTAAGCCAGACCATGTCCTTCATTCCAAACCATGGTCACTCAAACCAGACTATGCCTGTTAAGCTAGACGTTGTTTGTGCAAGAACAGAATATGGTCTGTCATATGTGCTGAGGAATATGTGCTTTATAATTAATTCATTACACAAATAAAGACATTGTTGTTATAGAAAGAAAGGGAGATACTTTCTGATCTTACTCTCTACTATTCCTCGTATTGCTTGTATGTCTCGAATTATGTAAAGTGTGTAGGTATAGCCAAAAGACTAATCAGCATTGGGATGCACACCTTAAGCTAAAAGCCAACTGTGCCAGAGACAAGAACCTGTTCTTGTCACATCAAGCACGATCAAAGCTACTTCAACACTCTTCTGTGAGACAACGAAAACAAACCTTCTCCAACGTTCAAATTCATGAAGCTCACTATATAAGGAAGCTTCCATGCAATGAAAAAAAAAAAAAAAAGAATGATAATGAACTCATTCAAATCAATTTGTACAACAAGTAAAGCACTCAAAAGAAAAAGGCCAAGAAACACGAGTTAAGAGAAAAGAGAATACCCATCATCTACAAGCTCATTTAGATTCAACACTTGTTCATATCCTTTCTTTGAGAGTCATCTGAATCTTATACATTTTTGTATAGAAAGCCAAGAGTGACTTAGTATTAAAAGAATACTTGGGAAGTATAATCTCAAGGGAGAGATTCATACTTGTAACCAAAAGTGGTTTAGAATAGTTGTAGCCAGTAGTGACATAGAGAATACTTGTAACCATAAGTGATAGTGAAGAATACTTGTTTTGTAATCAGTTGATTATAGTGAAATCCTTTAACAATTGTTAAAGGAGAATTGGACGTAGCTCAGGTTGAGTGAACCAGTATAAAAACAAGCTCTCATTTGCTGTCTTGTGATTACATATATTTATCTTGTCTACTGTGCTCTTTTAGAAAGGCTATCAAAGCTTTGCCTTGCAAGGATATATTTGCTGATTTAAACTAACTTATATTCAATAAGGCAACTTGTGAACTAATAGTATTTATGAAAAAAATTTAACCCACTATTCAACCCCCCCCTTCTAGTGTGTTCTTATGTATTTCAAAAACCCTAAATATTATGGATTTATTAATAAAACAATAAATATTTAGGATTCAATTTAGGGTCAAATTTGGGGTTTCATTTATGAAACCTTAAATATTTAAGGTTTCATAATAAAATTAAATATTTGGGATTTTTATTTATGGTTTCATTTATGAAATCATAAATATTTAGGATGAAATTTGGGGTTTCATTAACGAAACCTGACGGAACGTGTCGAACATGCCGTTAAAGGCAACTAAGTTCCCCAATAAATTTTGCAATATAAGGTTAACTCAGGTCATTTTCTCAAAGATACAATTCATCAAACACCTTGCATTCAATTCAAAATAGGGGTGTTTTGTGTGATTTTCAAAATTTAAGGCAACAAAACAACTTTCTAAACAATAAACAAAAACAGAATCAAAGAGATACAACTCAAGAACCTATGATTATGGAGAAATAATCACAGTTCCAACAAGGATAAGTCAAATTTATACTCATGAAATTCCCAACAATATGAATTTAAGGCAATCACCTTACATTCATTCGGAAAAATCCAAATTACTATCGCATTCCTAGTTTTCCCAAATTCAAGTATGTATCATATCAAATCACAACCAATCGATTGTAATTGATCCAAATTCAGATTTCAATTCCCTAATCTAATCATTATCATACATTAAAAAAAGAAATTGAAAATTAGAATAAGAGGGAAAAGGGTTTTCATGAGCAAAATTCAAAATTGAGAATAGAGGAACTCATATTTACCCACAAGCACATGATTCTTGGGTTACAAATGGGATTTAGCCTTCCATGAAGATCCTCATGGTTGCTACAAGGAGCTGCACAAAATTTATGAAGGAGAAAGGGAAAAGAAGAGAAGAGAAAAGAGAAGAGAGAGAATAGAGCAAAGGTGAGATTTTTATTTAATGAGTAGTGTTGTGTAGTGTAATTGTTGTCTTGCAAAAAGGGAAAAGCTAAAAATAAAAGCCAAAACCGTGGTCCTCCTCACAAAGTCTGAACCCACTAAATAAAAGTTACCTTGACCAATTACAATTACCAAAATGGTCCCTAGTTACAAACTAAAACGCGAAATTATTACAAGTGTAGGACTATAACATTGAATCCAAAATTTGACCCCTGAAATGTCAGAATTAGTCAATCCTTGTGATACATGAAATTGTAGATCTGCTCCTTATCTTTCAAAAAAGACAAGAATAATCAAAATCGAAGACTTGTGTCAAAAGTTATGGGCTTCACAAGAGACAGTGTCAAAAGCATCAATAAAACGTGACAAATAGCAATTTTCAACACTTGGGCTCAAAACAACCCAATCTCACAAAACTCAACTAAAATTGTCAAAATGAGGTATAAAACATGTCTAGACTATGTTAAAGTACACTATCAAAACCCTAATTATTTAAGGTTTTAAAGTAAAATAAAATATTTTACATTTTGAATTATGGTTTTATTTATGAAATCCTATATATTTTAAGTTTAATTAATTTCCCCAATTTCACCCTAAATTAAAACCTTAAATATTTAGGGTTTTGTTAACAAAATTCATAATATTTAAGGTTTCGTAATTAAAATCCTAAATATTTAGTGTTTCATAAATGAATCATAAATCATGAAACCCAAAATATTTAACCATGTAAAGAAACATTAAATCCAAACGGTTTCATGATTTAGGAATTCATTAATAAGACACTAAATATTTAGGATTGTAATTTCTGATTTTATTTATGGAACCTTATAAATTTAATGTTTTATTTATGAAACGCTAAATTTTAGGAAACCTTAAATTTCAACCTAAATATTTATGGTTTCATGAATGAAAATGAAACCCTCAATAATTAGGGTTTTGATTTAGTGTTTTATTGATGAAACCCTATAAATTTAGTATTCAATTTAATGTTTTATTTACGAAATGCTAAGTATTTAGGAAACCCTGAATTTCTACCTAAATATTTATGGTTTCATGAATGAAAATGAAACCATAAATATCTAGGTTTCATAAATAAAATCATAAATTAAAACCCTAAACATTAGGTTTTGACCAATGAAATGTTTAATTGAAATCCTAAATATTTAATATTTTATGAATAAAACCCTAAATATTATGGGTTTTATTAATAAAACACCACGAATTTCACTCTAAATTGAAACCTTAAATATTTAGGATTTTATTAACAAAATCAATAATATTTAGGGTTTCGTAAATGAAACCCTACATATTTATTGTTTCATGAATGAAATCATCAATCAAGAAACCCTAAATATTTAACCATGTAATGAAACACTAAATCCTAATGATTTCATGATTTAGGATTTAATTATTGAAACCCTAAATATTTAGGATTTCAAGCTATGGTTTTATTTATGAAACCTTATATATTTACGATTCAATTTAGTGTTTTATTTACAAAACCATAAGTATTTATGAAATCTTAAATTTAACCTAAATATTTATGGTTTAATGATTGAAACACTAAATATTTTGCTTTCATAAATAAAATCATAAATTAAACCCTAAATATGTTGGTTCTTACAAATGAAATCTTTCATTGAAACCCTATATATTTAACATTTCATAAATGAAACCCTAAATATTATGAGTTTTATTAATGAAACCTTAAATATTTAGGGTTTTAATTTAAGGTTTCATTAATGAAACCCTAAATATTTATGGTTTCATAGTAAAATTAAATATTTAAGGTTTTGATTTATTGCTTCATTAATGAAACCTTAAATATTTAAGGTTGATTTCACCAAAAAACTGAACCCTTAAATATTCAGGTTTTATTTAAAAAATTCATAATATTTTGGGTTTCATAAATGAAACCACACATATTTAGCGTTTCATAAATGAAATCATAAATAAAGAAACCCTAAATATTTAACCTTGTAATGAAACATTAAATCCTAATGGTTTCATGATTTAGGAATTCATTAATAAAATCCTAAATATTTAGGTTTTTGTTTATGGTTTTGTGTATGAAACCCTATAAATTTAGTGTTCAATATAATATTTTATTTATGAAACGCTAAGTATTTAGAAAATCCTAAATTTAAACCTAAATATTTACAGTTTTAATTTATGGTTTTATTTATGAAACCTATAAATCTAGGGTTCAACTTAATGTTTTATTTATGAAACGCTAAGTATTTAGGATACCTTAACTTTCAACCTAAATATTTATGATTTCCTAAATGAAAATGAAACCCTAAATATCAGGTTTCATAAATAAAAACCCTAAATATTATGTTCTTACAAATGAAATCATTAATTAAAATCCTAAATATTTAATATTTTATGAGTGAGGTTTTATTAATTAAACACTAAAATATTTAGGATTTCAATTTAGGGTAAAATTTGGGGTTTCATCAATAAAACCCTAAATATTTAGGGTTTCATAATAAAATGTAATATTAAGATTTTCATTTATTGTTTCATTTATGAAACCCTAAATACTTAGGGTTTCATTAATGACACCACAAATTTCACCCTAAATTGAAACACTAATTATTTAGGGTTTTATTAACAAAATCCATAATATTTAGGGTTTCATAAATGAATCCTTACATATTTAGTGTTTCATTAATGAAATCATAAATCAAGAAAGCCTTAATATTTAACCATGTAATGAAACCCTAAATCCTAATGGTATCATGATTTATAAATTCATTAATGAAACCCTAAATATTTAGGGTTTGAATTTATGGTTTTAATTTAGAAACCCTATAAATTTAGGGTTCAATTTAGTGTTTTTGTTATGAAACCCTAACTTCCAACCTAAATATTTATGTTTTAATGAATGAAACCATAAATATCTAGGTTTCTTAAATAAAATCGCAAATCAAAACCCTAAATATTTAGGCTCTTACAATTGAAATCATTAAATAAAACCATAAATATTTAATATTTTATAAATGAAACCCTAAATATTATAGATTTTAATAATAACACAATAGCGATTTAAGTTTAAATTTAGGGTGAACTTTGGGGTTTCATTTATGAAACCCTAAATATTTAGGATTTCATAATAAAATTATACATTTGGGATTTTTATTTATGGTTTCATTTATGAAACTTAAATATTTATGGTGAAATTTGGGTTTTCATTAAGGTTTCATAGTAAAATAAAATATTTAGGGTTTTGATTTATGATTTCATTTATAAAACACTAAATATTGAAGGTTTCATTAATTCCCCCAATTTCACTTTAAATTGAAACTTTAAATATTTAAGATTTTATTAACAAAATCCATCATATTTAGGGTTTCATAATTGAAACCCTACATATTAAGTGTTTCATAAATGAAATCATAAATCATGAAACCCTAAATACTTCACCATGTAATGAAACATTAAATCCTGACGTTTTCCTGATTTAGGATTCATTAATAAAACCCTAAATATTTAAGGTTTTAATTTATGTTTTTTTTTTATAAAAGCCTATAAATTTAGTGTTTAATTTAATGTTTTATTATGAAACACTAAGTATTTAGGAAACCTTAAATTTCAACCTTAATATTTATGGTTTCATGAATGAAAATGAAAACCCTAAATATTAGGTTTTGAAAAATGAAATCATTAATCGAAACCATAAATATTTAATATTTTATGAATGAAACTTTAAATATTATGGGTTTTATTAATAAAAAACTAAAATATTTAGGGTAAAATTTGTGGTTTCATCAATAAAACCCTAAATATTTAGGGTTTCATAATAAAATTAAATGTTTAAGGTTTTGTTTTATCGTTTCAATAATGAAACCCTAAATATTTAGGATTTCATTAATGAAACCCATAATATCTTTATAAATTGAAATGCTAAATATTTAAGATTTATTAACAAAATTCATCATTTTTAGGTTTTCATATATGAAACCATAAATATTTAGTGTTTCATAAATGAATCAAAAATCAAGAAACCCTAAATATTTTACCATGTTATGAAACATTAAATCCTATTGGGTTTATGTTTTAGGAATTCATTAATAAAATCCTAAATATTTAGGGTTTTGATTTATTCTTTTATTTATGAAACCATAAGTATTTAGGAAACCCTAAATTTCAACCTACATATTTATTGTTTCATGAATGGAACCTTAAATATTTAGGTTTCATAAACAAAATCACGGATTAAAATCGTAAATATTTAGGCTATTACAAATAAAATCATTAATCAAAACCTTAAATATTTAATATTTTATGAATGAAACTAAATATTATGAGTTTTATTAATAAAATACTAAAATATTTAGGGTTTTAATTTAGAGGGAAATTTGGGATTTCATCAATGAAATCATAAATATTTAAGGTTTTAATTTATCATTTCATTTATGAAACCCTAAATACTTAAGGTTTCATTAATGACACTCTAAATTTCACCCTAAATATTTTCGATTTTATTAAAAAAAATCCATGATATTAAGGGTTTTGTAAATAAAACCAAACATATTTAGGGTTTCATATATGAATTATAAATCAAGAAACCCTAAATATTTAACCATGTTACGAAACATTAAATCCTATTGGTTTTATGATCTAGAAATTCATTAATAAAATCCTAAATATTTAAGGTTTTGATTTATTGTTTTATTTATGAAACCATAAGTATTTAGGAAACCCTAAATTTCAACCTAAATATTTATCATTTCATGAATGAAACCCTAAATATTTAGGTTTCATAAATAAAATCATGGATCAAAATCATAAATATTTAGGCTTTTACAAATGAAAAAAATTAATTGAAACCTTAAATATTTAATATTTTATGAATGAAACCTTAAATATTATGGGTTTTATTAATAAAACATTAAAATATTTTAGGGTTTCAATTTAGAGGAAAATTTGGGACTTCATCAATGAAATCATAAATATTTAGGCTTTCCTAATAAATATTTAGGGTTTTAATTTATCATTTCATTTATGAAACCCTAAATACTTTCATTAATGACACCCCAAATTTCACCCTGAATTGAAACCCTAAATATTTACGATTTTATTAACAAAATCCATAATATTTAGGGTTTTGTAAATTTAACCCTACATATTTAATGTTTTATAAATGAAATCATAAATCAAGAAACCCTAAATATTTAACCATGTAATGAAACACTAAATCTTAATGATTTCATGATTTAGGATTTAATTAATCAAACTCGAAATAATTAAGGTTTTGATTTATGGTTTTATTTATGAAACCCTATATATTTTTGGTTTAATTTAATGTTTTATTTATGAAACCATAAATATTTAGGTTTCATAAATAAAAACATAAATCGAAACCCTAAATATTTAATATTTCATAAATGAAACTCTAAATATTATGTGTTTTATTAATAAAACCTTAAATATTCACAATTTCAATTTAGGGTAAAATTTGGGGTTTCATTAATGAAACCCCAAATATTTAAGGTTTCTTAATAAAATTAAATATTTAAGGTTTTCATATATGGTTTCATTTATGAAACCCTAAATATTTAGATTTTATGAAACCCTAAATATCTAGGGTTTCATTAATGAAACATCAAATTTCACAATAAATTGAAATTTTAAATATTTAGGTTTTATTAAAAAAATTCAAAATATTTAGAGTTTCATAAATTAAACCCTACACATTTAATGTTTCATAAATGAAATCAAAAATCTAGAAACCCTAAATATTTAACAATGTAACGAAATATTAAATCCTATTTTTTTTTATGATTTAGGAATTCATTATTGAAACCCTATATATATATATATAAGGTTTTGATTTATGATTTTATTTATGAAACCCTATAAATTTAGGGTTCAATTTAATCTTTTATTTATAAACCCTAAGTATTTAAGAAACCCTAAGTATTTAGGTTTCATAAATAAAATTATAAATAAAAACCTTAAATATTTAGGTTCTTAAAAATGAAATCATTAATCAAAACCCTAAATATTTATTATTTCATATTATGAGTTTTATTAATGAAACCTTAAATATTTAGGGTTACAATTTAGGGTGAAATTTGGGGATTCATTAATGAAACCTTAAATATTGATGGTTTCATAATAAAAATAAATATTTAGAATTTTGATTTATGGTTTCATTAATGAATCCCTAAATATCACTATAAATTGAAACCCTAAATGTTTAGGTTTTATTCGAAAAAGTCCACAATATTTACAGTTTTATAAATGAAACCCTACATATTTAGTGTTATATTAATAAAATAATAAATCAAGAAACACTAAATGTTTAACGATGTGATGAAACATTAAATCCTAATGGTTTGATGATTTAGGAATTCATTAATGAAACCCTAAATATTTAAGATTTGATTTATGATTTTCTTTATGAAACCCTATAAATATAAGGTGCAATTTAGTATTTTATGTATGAAACCCTAAATTTAAACCTAAATATTTATGATTTCTTGAATGAAACCCAAAATATGTAGGTTTCTTAGATAAAATCATAAATCAAAACCCTAAATCTAGACTTTTACAAATGAAATCTTTAATCCAAACCCTAAATATTTAATATTTTATAAATAAAACCCTAAATATTATGGGTTTCATTAATGAAACCCCAAATTTCAACCTAAATTGAAACCCTAAATATTTAGGGCTTTATTATTAAAATCCATCACATTTAATGTTTCATAAATGAAATCATAAATCGAGAAACTCTAAATAATTAACCATGTAATGAAAAACTAAACCCTAATGGTTTCATGATTTAGGAATTCATTAATGAAATCCTTAATATTTATAGTTTTGATTATTGGTTTTATTTATGAAACCCTATATATTTAGGGGTCTATTTAGTGTTTTATTTATGAAACTCTAATTATTTAGAAAATCCTAATTTTCACCCTAAATATTTATGGTTTCATGAATGAAACCCTAAATATTCAAGTTTCATACATAAAATCATAAATCAAAACCCTAAATTTTTAAATTCTTACAAATGAAATCATTAATCAAAACTCTAAATATTTAATATTTCATAAATGAAACCCTAAATATTATGGGTTTTATTTATAAAATATTAAATAGTTAGGGTTTCAATTTAGAGTGAAATTTAAGGGTTCATTAATGAAACCTTAATTATTTAGGGTTTCATAGCAAAATAAAATATTTAGTGTTTTGATTTATGGTTTCATTTATGAAACCTTAAATATGTAGGGTTTCATTAATTCCCCAAATTTCACCCTAAATTAAAGTCCTAAATATTTAGGATTTTACTAACAAAATCCATAATATTTAAGGTTTAATAATTGAAACCCTAAATATTTAGTGTTTCATAAATCAAATTATAAATCATGAAACCCTAAATATTTAACCATGTAATGAAACATTAAATCTCAATGGTTTCATGATATAGGATTTTATTAATGAAATCTTAAATATTTAGGATTTTGATTTATGATTTTATTTATGAAACCTTAAGTACTTAGGAAATCCTAAATTTCACCTAAAATATTTATGGTTTCATGATGAAACCCTAAATATTTAGGTTTCATAAATAAAATTATAAATCCAAACCCTAAATATTTTTGCTCTTACAAATGAAATCATTAATCAAAGCCCTAAATATTTAATATATCATAAATGAAACCCTAAATATTATGGATTTTATTAATAAAATACACTAAATATTTAGAGTTTTAATTTAGGGTGAAATTTGGGATTTCATTAATGTAACCTTAAATATTTAGGATTTCATAATAAAATTAAACAATTATGGTTTTGATTTACGATTTCATTTATGAAACCCTAAATATTTAGGGTTTCATTAATGAAATCCCAAATTTCATCCCTAAATATTTATGATTTTATTGACAAAGTCCATAATATTTAGGGTTTCATAAATGAAACTTTGCATATTTAGTGTTTCATAAATGAAATCATAAATCATGAAACCCTAAATATTTAACCATGGAATGAAACACTAAATCCTAATGGTTTCATGATTTAGGATTTCATTAATGTATACCTAAATATTTAGGGTTTCAAGTTATGATTTTCTTTATGAAACCCTATATATTTAGGGTTCAATTCAGGGTTTTATTTATAAAACCCTAAGTATATATGAAACTCTAAATTTTACCCTAAATATTTATGATTTCATTATGAAACCACAAATATTTAGGTTTCATAAACAAAATCATATATCAAAACCCTAAATATTTAGGCTCTTACAAATGAAATAAAAAATCAAAATCCTAAATATTTAATATTTCATAAATGAAACCCTAAATATTATGAGTCTTATTAATAAAATCTTAAATATTTAGGGTTTCAATTTAAGGTGAAATATAGGGTTTCATTAATGAAACCATAAATATTTAGGGTTTCATAATAAAATTAAATATTTAGGATTTTAATTTATGGTTTCATTTATGAAATTCTAAATATTTAGGGTTTTATTAATGAAACCCCAAATTTCATCCTAAATTGAAACACTAAATATTTAAGGTTTTATTAATAAAATCTATAATATTTAGGATTTCATAAATGAATATTTAGGGTTTCTTAAATGAAATCTTAAATCATGAAACCTTAAATATTTTACCATGTAATGAAACACAAAATCCTATTTAGGGTTTCAATTTATGATTTTATTTATGAAATCCTATATATTTAGATTCAATTGAGGGTTTTTTTTTAGACTCTAAGTATTTATGAAACCTTAAATTTTACCGTTAAATATTTATGATTTCATATATTAAAGTTTCATAATTAAAGTCATATATCAAACTACTAAAGACTTAGGCTCTTACAAATGAAATCATTAATAGAACCTTAAATATTTAATATTTCCCAAATGAACCCCTTAAACAAAACAAAAAAAAAAATACTAAATATGAAATTTCAAAACAAAACACATTCGACAAAAAATAAAGTTAAGTTAGTTTTGAATTTAATTTCGAAACAGTTTTGCATTATTTTCAAAACAATAAAAAAATATTTTGTGAATTTGATTTTTTATTTTAAAAAATATATTATTATCACTATCACCACTCCCACCCCATTGTCAGCATCACCACATCTTTGTTGTCGCCACAACACCGCCCTAGCCATCACCGCCACCACTATCATTGTCACTAGCACACCACCACCGCTACCATTACTACCATTGTTATTATCTTAACAATCATCATTCAATCATTATTGTCATCACAACCACCATTTATTACCACCATCACACTATTGTCGTTGCCACTATTACACAATTGTTGTCATCGACACCGTCACCATCACACCATTATCACTATCATCACATGGTTGTCGTTGCCACCATGATATCATTGCCGTTACAACCATTACATTATCGTTGTTACCAATATCATTACACCGTTTTCACCACATTATTTTCGTTGTTATTACTATCGTTGTCATTGTCTTTGTCATTATCATTCCACTACCACCAATATCATCATTTAAGCATATCTTATTCATTTTCAATTATTTTTTTAGAAGTAAAACTGTTTTCGATTTTTAAAAATTTCAAATCTAAAACTAATAAAACCACCCGAATGGAACTAAGTTGTTAACCACTTACACCAATTTTATAAATGGTCTTCTTAGTTATGGTGGATCTGACTTCCAGCAAGTCCACTTAACGTGGAGACATGAATCAAATACCGGTCGAAATCAAGGATTTTAAGGAATAACGCAGGAAAAATGCCACGTGGAAGTGGGCCCTCTCAAATACTTATTTAAGGAAGAAATCACTCAAATAATCGGAGCCAATAAGAGCAAAATTCTGTGGTTAGGCTTCTCTATGTACGTGTGGAATTTGGTTTTCATACGTTGAAGTTTTTGACAAGGATTTTTATTTTTTTTCTTCAACTATTTTTTCTCATGTTTTCGGTCATTGCTATTTCACGTGTTTGTTATTAATTTTAGGGTACGTATGCCTGGCCTTTTTCCAACTTTTAAGTTAAAGTAAAAAATAAAAATTTATAAATAAAAAGTATAAGCTGTTTGTTAGTTTCTAATTTTTTTTAAGTTTTAATTTTATTTAAAATTAGTTATTTTGTCTAATAAAAAGGTGTATAATATATATATATATATATATAAAATGTTGTGTAGAATTAATTTAAGCTACATGAAATTATTTTAATAATAATAAAAATATCAAAATATAGATACTTCAGCATTTAATTTTTAAAAAGTAAAAAATTACTTCAATTAATAAAAATTGTTTTAATGATTATTTGAAATATTATATATTATATATAATATTATTTGAAGAAATTTAATATTGATTCAAAATAATAAAATACTTAAGTCACAATATATTATTATTAAGTAGTATTTTTAAGAAAAAAAATTATTTAGATACATTTCAATAATATTAAATAATTACTAATAAGATAAAAAAAAATTACATATCAACCATTACATGGCTACAGACCACTGTATGCTATAAAATTATTTTAATATGTTTAATTAAATAAAATTGGATAAAAAAAATTAAGAAAAGCAATACTCAATTGAATTTCAAATATTAAATAATTTCCCTACAAAAATGGTTACAGGAAACAAAAAATTAGTTAGATAATACAATACTTACAACATTGCATTACCAAAAATGATGATAAGAGGTAAAATGTACCTTGGCTTAATTGCACTGAGAAGTTGAAAAAAAAAAACTGGAAGAAAATTAAAACAAAATCAAAACAAGCAGTATATAAGTTTATAAGTTTCCCTCAAAAAAAAAAAAGTTTATAAGTTCCGTGGCAAGAGTAGAAGATAGGAACTTTAAAAAAACAAAAAGCTCAGTGTAAGTTAAACAAGATGTACTAGCTGTTCTAAAAAAAACTACTTTTTGCTATCATTTTGTTCATTAAGTTACTTTTAATTTAAGGATTTTTATTAATATTTGTTTTGTCCGACTTTTATCTATAAGTAGCTTTAAGTTTTAAAAAAAGTTAGATCACACGCACCTTGAGTATAATTCACAGGATTGACTTAATAGTTATTTTTTCATTCAAAGTAAAATACCATCTAGTCTATTTTTTTTTTATTCTTAATTTAAGGGACCTTTTCTTAGTTTCTATTAGTTTTTTCTTCATTATTTTTTATTTCTAATGAATTCTCCGTTAATCACTTTAGTTCTTCTTAGCAATGCAAAGTTTTTGTTAAACTAATATATTAAAACTTAGATAATGGCTAAAAGCAAATGGAGTTATATTTCTAAGGACTAAAAACAAAAGAGACAGAGATATGATTGATGTTATTTTTTATACCTTTTATTTACTTGGTTAGGGCAAGTGATCTCAAGACTTTTTTTTTTTTTTTGAAAGAAGATGATCTCAAGGCATAAATAGAACTTTACAGTAAATAACAGTTATAAATTATCTACCAAAAAAATTTTGTTCGGGAGAGGAATTTGTTCCCATTTTAACATTGAAAAATGTTTCATGGACATCTAATGTGTTACTTAACACATAGTAAAAGGAAAAAGAAAATATATGTATAATAGAATTTAGAATAAGAAATATTGGTGGAGTATTGAAAATAAGAGAAGATTTATGTACCATTACTCTTCACCTTGCCTTGTTTCATTTGCATTTGACTTGGGTTAAGACTTAGGAGTGAAAGAGAGAGAAAAAGATGTGATCCGGTGCGTCCCTCCAAAATTGAGGATAGAACTGATATGAGGCCATGTTTTATCTATCCACACACTCACCACTAGATAACACTACAACACATTTACTCACTAACACAATCCTCTTCCCTCCTCTCTATCCCAATTCTCCTCAGCCATGGCAGTTTCTTCAGCAACAGCCTCCTCCAAACTCATACTCTTCACCCACGCCCATGCATCATCTTCTTCGTCGTCCTCTTCCCCTAGTTCGACACCCTTCCGTTCCTCCACCACCACCCACAAACTAACAACCCCTCTCTCCTCCTCCTTCCTCCACACCACAACCCTCCTCCGCCGCACCCCCTCCACAACCACCTCCCCCCGTCGCACCTTCACTGTCCGCGCCGCCCGCGGCAAGTTCGAGCGCAAGAAGCCCCACGTGAACATCGGCACAATCGGCCACGTGGACCACGGCAAGACCACCCTCACCGCCGCCCTCACCATGGCCCTGGCCGCCCTCGGCAACAGCGCCCCGAAAAAGTACGACGAGATCGACGCCGCCCCTGAAGAACGCGCCCGCGGCATCACCATCAACACAGCAACGGTCGAGTACGAGACCGAGAACCGCCACTACGCCCACGTGGACTGCCCCGGCCACGCCGACTACGTCAAGAACATGATCACCGGCGCCGCGCAGATGGACGGCGCAATCCTAGTCGTCTCCGGCGCCGACGGCCCCATGCCCCAAACCAAAGAACACATCCTCCTGGCCAAACAAGTCGGAGTCCCCAACATGGTCGTCTTCCTCAACAAACAAGACCAAGTCGACGACGAAGAGCTTCTCCAGTTAGTCGAGCTCGAAGTCCGCGACCTCCTCAGCTCCTACGAGTTTCCAGGAGACGACACCCCCATCGTCTCGGGATCCGCGCTCTTAGCCCTAGAAGCACTCATGGCCAACCCCGCCATCAAGCGCGGCGACAACGAGTGGGTCGACAAAATCTATAAACTCATGGACGAAGTCGACAGCTACATTCCCATCCCGCAGCGCCAGACCGACCTCCCCTTCCTCCTCGCCGTCGAAGACGTCTTCTCCATCACCGGACGCGGCACGGTCGCCACTGGACGCGTGGAGCGCGGCACCGTCAAAGTAGGAGAAACCGTCGACCTTGTAGGGTTACGAGAAACACGAAACTTCACAGTCACTGGAGTGGAAATGTTCCAGAAGATTCTAGACGAAGCGCTAGCCGGCGACAACGTGGGGCTTCTTCTGAGAGGGATTCAGAAGACGGACATTCAGCGAGGGATGGTGCTGGCGAAGCCCGGGACGATTACGCCGCACACGAAATTCTCGGCGATTGTGTATGTTTTGAAGAAGGAGGAAGGTGGGAGGCACTCGCCGTTTTTTGCAGGGTACAGGCCGCAGTTTTACATGAGGACAACCGATGTGACAGGGAAGGTGACGGCGATCATGAACGATAAGGATGAGGAGTCGAAGATGGTCATGCCCGGTGACCGTGTCAAGATTGTGGTGGAGCTTATTGTGCCGGTGGC
Source organism: Amphicarpaea edgeworthii (assembly GCA_014843725.1). Lineage (NCBI taxonomy): Eukaryota > Viridiplantae > Streptophyta > Magnoliopsida > Fabales > Fabaceae > Amphicarpaea > Amphicarpaea edgeworthii. The sequence continues at coordinate 7,399,233 of CM026328.1, forward strand.
TTGCGAACAGGGGATGAGGTTTGCTATTAGGGAAGGTGGCAAGACCGTTGGTGCTGGTGTTATCCAATCCATCATTGAGTGAAATTGTTTGCGTGGCTCGCTTCATTTTTAATCAATCAATTAATTTTTGCCGTTTTTTTTTTTATACAGCAGCTTCTCTGTACTTTCCTTTCCCTTTTTCTTATACCTTGTTGTAATGTAGGATGGATATTATTGGATCATAATATTTTTCTATCCCAAAAATTAAGTTTCTTTCTTGTTGTTGATGTTTTAGTTCCTTCAATTGCTATCAATGATTAGGTTTCCTGTTTGTTGTATGTTGAACTTAACTTAAGGTTCTTGTTGAGAATAAATATGCAAAAGATATGTTAGTTAAGCTATCACGGTAGGCTAATTGGATTTACGTCTGCTTTTTGCATTCTATTTCATATGCACGAAGTCCAGAGCCACCACCATGTTTGAGAAGTGGAAATTTCTTGCTTCTAGTTCAACGTGTGTTCTTGGCTTGGTACCGCAAAAACACATGCTAAGCTATCAAAATGTTCTCCACATCATTACAGGGCCTTCTCATTCTGCATTTGGGCAGTAATGCCCCCTCCTGAATACATTTCAATATATATGGGAATCCCGTATCTTCTTTGATCATTCAAATGCTTAAACACTTGTATTTTGATTAACCAGAATTGTGACATAAAAAACTACCTATCAAAAAAGTATTGACATGAAAAAATTATCAATAAGGAATGAATTTGGACATGTTAGAGCCAGTTTGTTTTAGCTAAATCCTGCGTTTCAATGCGCTCTCAATGTCAATCCCCCTTTCACAGTGAGTGGATTCGTGTAACGAAATAGTAAATCAAACACATCCTTAATAACTCGTGTGTCTTAAGACCCTCTAATCCCCATATTTACTGGTAATTCTTAAATAAAAAGTATAAAATTTGCAAGTACTGTCATGTATCAGCTTCTCATGAATGAGAATGATGTGTGCTATCTTTATGGAGGATAAACAACCTAAATGCAAAATAAATTCTCAGATAAGGGTTCTTTTTTGGTTATTTTCCAGTTTCCACTATCCTTTCTTATAAGATTAATCAATACTATAAAGTATAAACTACAATTGCAGATTTCACTTTGATTTTTTCATAAACTCACACTAACACAATAGAATTCGAATGGACAACCAGTAACCTAATAATACAGTTACAGTTACCCCTAGCTATTGTTCAATCCGGTGATAACTGAACAGGAATGAATACTCTGTCAAAGAACATTAGTTGCTCACCAGTTCCACCATGTTGCAACAATGCAATGTTACAATAACCAGACAAGACTGACCGGTTCACTTGGTTAAACTTTAAACTGGTTTAAACAACACCCTGGTTGAAAAACCAACAATACTGACCAGTTCACCATCAGATTAACCTGCTGCATTAAGCAAGCCCTCGTATCCAGAAGTCTTGACAATTTAACCTTCAATTGGATCATCAAAAACATTCCCAGCAAAACATGTGAATCATGGCTCATTCTTGACATGATATAAAGTAACACAGAACATAATCAAACTACCATATAGATGCAAAATATACCATAAATAAGTTCAGAAGTTCAATAATGCACGCCTGCAAAATGAGGCAACCATCCAATTTTATGACTATCCAATGCTTAGATTAGCTATTCTAAACTCACCAGCCTAAATAAAACGCAGTTCATTTTTTTACAAGCATCAAGGCTATCTGAATTCATGAATGTCTATAAATTATAGACCGCATATTTCCTAGATTAGAGTTGATGATACCAACTCTTGAACAAAAGATGCCTTCATCCTTTTCTCTTCAATATCCTTCTCATCACCTGAATCCAGGGGTGCATCTGTCCCAAAGAAGCTGCAAATAAAGCCACCAGCAACATTTCAGACTTTCAGCATTGGGTTAAGTAGAGAATTTTGTATATACCTTATTTCTATTCTTATTGACAGTACATAGCCATTGCTACTAAGTTTATGCAGTATCAAATGCAAGATCTACACGATACCTTCATGATGTGTAAAACTCCTCGCAATCAATGCAACAAATATTTTTAATTAATAAATTTTTGGAATGCATAAAAGGAAAAATGATAGTTATCATTTCACATATTGCCACTCGTCACAAATATTTAACTAACTAAATTCAACAAGATGAGTAAGATAGTTTCGCTTCACAGGAGAACATGCTTGTAAAACAAGGGTGTCACATTACATTGACAGTAAGGTGATTCTGGCCTTAAGGGCATCATCATACAACTCAACAATTTCAAGATTTAGAACAAAAGTTTTCATATCCAGTAAGATAGGAAGAATTGCTAAAATTTCTGAGTAAACCTCTCTATTTAGTCCTATAAGTTGCCAATTTAATAATCACCATCATAGTAGGTTAATGCAAAGATAGAGTTGGAGATGGAGCTTCAAAGGAACAATCTGAATTGTATCTCAACAAATGCATTACACTAACTTTTATTTTTTTTTCAAATCATTTCCATTTAGACTAGAATACTTGAAAACTATAACTAAAACTTGAGATACAAAAGATCATTATCTTTTCAGAAAAGTGAAATCAATCTCCTTCTGGTACAATTACTAATTAGGACTACCTAAACTTGGTTCAGAGCATTAGAGCAAGACATGGTGTCTAGTGTCAGCAGTATTCAACTTCTAGTGATGCCAGAAAAAAATATCAGAAAGGACATTTATTAACTTTGACAGTGAGATGGAACTAGCAGGTGAATGCCTAAATCATTTTGGTGGCTTCATGAATATACTCTACAGAATCATTTATAGGAACTTGAGCAGATGAGTCTCAATCAAAAACAAATCTCCCCTCCCCTCTCTCTGGTCATTTCTAAGTGTGTGACAACTCAAAAAAATACTGCACACTGTCTTGTCTCACACACCTCTCTATTCATTCAAAGTAACTTTCATATTGAAAGAATAAAGTAAAAATTCCAAAGCAGAATATAGTTTGTCTTGTTTCATATATGCAATGTCATGTCTTGAATAGAATGTAGATAATTGTTAACTAACTAATGAATAAACTCCAAGTGGTATATCTTGTAAATCTACAGCACACAGTGAACTTACAAATGTACTATAAAAAACAATACTTTGTAAACTATATAATGTATCACCATCTGCTATACAATTACCCATATCATGAGAAACATTATTATTACCCCATTTCATGCATAGAACAATGAATGAGTTACAATAATATTAAATTCAGATAGACTCCTGCACTTGAGTTTAGCTGATACTAGTGAAAATGCGAAATTAGTTATATTTCTACATTTACCACATTTCCTAGAACAGGAGATAATGAATGACTACAATGGAAAAAATTTAACTACATTCTTTTAACACTTCATACTTTGAACTATCAGTTTCTCATGTTTGCTCCTTTTCACTTTATACAAACGTACCACCAATACGAAATACAGGTGGAAAAAGAAGGATCATACCCTTTTGAATTGGAAATGTATGCGGCATTACTGGAGGAACCTGCACCATGATGGATACCACTAGAGTTTGGAACAGACACATTGCGGACAAACAGTGACATAAGTGAATCAGGCATTGGTTCACGTTTGCTTCCCCTGGCAGGAAGTTTTTTGTCAAGCACTAGCGAATCACCCGACAAGACGCTAGATTTATCAGACTTCCAAGTTCTCTATAGAAAATATAGATCATTATATTAGCATATTGAATTGAATTAGGCAAGATTCAAGTTCTCTTAAAACCAAAAGTGAGCTAGGTTACATTTAAAACAAAACATTTCCAAGATAAGCAACAAATACCTTGTGTGCGCTTGAATTTTGTGCAACCCTGATTGCATCCTCCCCTAATTTTTCATCACACACAGGACAGAACTGATATAGGAACATTGAAGTAGTCAGTCTGATTCCAAATTTCAATTATAAGTTAATGACCTCAGTGAAATGTTCAGAAACATTATTTCATTCTTTCTTAGATTTTAACTAAAACGGTTGCCAGTTAATTTTGTCCTTATCTTTTTTTTCCCCAGACCAGAACAGTGCACCATATCAAGCAGATACATAAAATTTCTGTTCAGTGTCTACAACTGTGCTTAGGCTAGGAACTATAGTTTATAAATTATAACAAAGTCACTGGATAGTCTACCAATTAATCAAGGCAAGTAGGAAAAGGAAACAAAGTCTAACAAAAGTGTAAACCTGTTATAATTATGATGTTATCAATAACTTCTGCCAAACATAAAATTTTAAATTCAGAACCACCATACCATATTGTTTGGGTCATAGCAATGCATCTCTTCCAAACAGGCGCGGACTGAAGAAAAATCAATCTCCAAATCACAGGAAGGGCATCGAAGAAGTGATCCAGCATCCTCATCCTCATCTGCACAATTGTACACTGAATAATCCAGTGTGGTTTAAATGGAAACAACATCAGTAAGCTATTTCTGGCACAAGAGTTCCCTTTTGAAAGCCATAAAAGGTACACCGTAATAGGAAAAATAAATGAAGTGTATGGGATGCACGGCTACAAATACACACACTCACAAAATACTAACAAGAAGGAAAAGGCAGTGTTAAGGTTCCCGAATGATCTTTATGTCTAAGGCACCAAGTAAGAAAAAAAAACACCTTAAAACATAATAATTTGAGTTTGTTTTCAATTTCACCTTCATCAGACTCAGTATCATCTTCCTCCTGGATAGCAAGTCTTGGAGCCCCCCAAGCTCCATTCCCTCTCTGCCCCATTAGATATGACTGAAGCCCTCGATTCACGTTGTGCAATTCCAGCTTCAGCATCTCCAGGTTATTCCTTATGGAAATAACTCGAGGCCGCTGTTGCCTTGGCAAATTGCACTCCTTCGTCATAATTCGCCAATTCTCTCAACCCTCTAACCTTTTTTTTCCTTATTGCTTTGAAGGCTTAAGGAGGTCTTGTTATATACAAAAAATGTATCACACTGAGTGAAGAAACTTGTATGGTAAGAGAAGCCTAAATGGGTAGTTTGTTTGATTGTCCTAATAAGTCCAACTCGCCATAAACAGAGAACATTGATCATCATTAAAGCCAAACAATATCTTGGTTGTCCCCATGCATCAACCATGAATTGCACAAATTTAATGGCAAATTCAAACACATTAAATATTTCATTTATCAAACTTAACCGTTTCTGATAATTACTAAGACTCCTCCAAGAGCAACACTGCATGTTTCCAAGTGGCGGCACTCATGACAAAAAAATTAAAACAGAAAAAATAAAAAACGAAACTTTGACATTAAACTTTGCTCACTGAGCCAACCCAAGAAGTCAATCATAATAAAGGGGATATAGGCTTTTACTCAGTTCACCAAGAAGTCCAATGCAATTGCAAATTTGCAATGCAACCCAAGTGGCTCCTTTCTCTCTTTTCTTCCCTCAGATGAACAGAAAGTGAAAATGGGAGGAAAACAAAACACACACAAGAGAGAAATGCACATGTGAAAAACAGAAAGTGAAAAAAAGTATAGAGAGAGGAGTACCAACCAGAGTGAAGGCGAGAAGATTGGAGAGGAGGGAAGTGATGATTGGTGGAAGCCATGAATTCCAAGTCCATGATGTTGGGAAGAAACTCAGAAAGAAAGAGATGATGGATGTGGTTGAGTTGTGAGTGATCAAAAGGGAATTCTCAATTCAAAGAGAAAGAAAAGAAACACAAGACAGGACATGTTTTTCCCGTCAATGTCATCGTCACTCATAACTTCATCTGCTCCGATTGGTGTGGTCGTGTTTTTTTGCTTACTCATTTCTTTGCCTTCTGACACTCTCACTTCTGACACACTAGAAGATTGACTATTCATCACTCGCACGTGCCACTTTCATCCCTTATTCTACGCGAAAATATGTTATCATTAAAACCACGTTTACATAAGCTTTTCCGTGCAACGAATTACGATAGTAATATAATAAATTCCAATACAGTAATCAATTCCCCGATTATGATTCTATATTTCTATGTATTCTTTTTATAATATTTTGATTGAGTTTATTTAATTTCCTCTGCTTGTATATATTTAAACCCAAGTAAGTTTACTTTGATCATATATAACTGTTTTGATACCGGTCGCGTTGGATGCAACCAGTTTTTTTTTTTTTTCAAAGTTTAACATGGTATATTTTGAATTAAAATAGGTTTGAGTGCATTGAAAAATATGAATGGAAGTTGAAAAAATTAATCAAACATAGCATTTATAAGTTGTGTTGTGTTCGCAGCAAACACGTCTCAAAAACAACAAGGGTGTTGTTAAGAATAACAAAATGTACCGAATTAGTTAAGTTGGATTAAATTGAATTATAAAAATGTTGGTTGAAATTGAATTGGATTAATATGGATTGCTCTAATGGGCCTATCAGGGCAGGTTGGATTTCAAGAATATAGACCCGAGTTTAATTAGGTATATTTTGGCCCGATTTTTTTTTCTTTTTTTTTTAATTTATATAAAGATATACTAAAAAAAATAATATAAATCAATATGAACTAACTTAACAGACCATCAGGTCAGATTGGACTAAAAAAATGAGATTCATATAGATTATAAATTAATTCATTTTAATCTTTTTTCACACTTGATCCAACAGATCAGATCAAACTACTTATTTTATCATTTATAGTTTAATAAATTTTGAATGAGTATCAAATATCCTATAGTTAATCCAACCAAAAGTTGATTTTGAATATAAAATAAATTAAGGAAAATAATCATCTTATGTTTACCATTCTGGATGAAGATTAATCATAAAAACAAAATCATATGCGGAATGGTATTGTATTTATAAAGTTTAAAGCATATATAAACTTGATTTTAACATACCTTAATTTTCACTTAAAAAACAGACTATGTCTTTTTTATTTAATTAAGATTTTTAAAATAATGGTTTGTAAAACATTTTTAAAAAAAGAAAAATCAAATCTATATTTTTAGAAAAATCAAAGGTATAGAATAGTTAATCACAAATGCCAAAGGCTATGTTAATTAATTTTAGAAAAGCATTCACGTTTGGCAAATTTTAATAAGTATATAATCAATTTGTTTAAAATTATAAATATTTATAAAATAAGTTATTATCAGATAAGTAATTATTTAATAAACAAATAAAATTTGCTCTTTAAATAAGAAAAAAATTATTTATTTTAAGCACAAACAATTTAAACAAATACATTACAGAAATAATAAATTTAAATAAATCAGTCAAATATCCTATATTTCAACCATTCATAATGACATCAAAATTAAACCTGAAACAAACAACCAAAAACATATAAACCTAAGCCAACTAATCATCACCATCTTGAATCGATCTTCTTCTCTATCTAATCCAATTAAAGGCTCAAACGATCAAACTTAGTCTGATTTTCTTCTTGCTGCGCCCACTGCAAATCCATACGCTCTTCAATCCTATATAGATGTAAAATGTGTCATAAATAAGTTCAAATGTTCAACAATATTAAAAAGGAAACCATCCAATTTTATGACAACCCAATGCTTAGTAAGCTAAGGTATCACGTGTGTCATCACTCAAGTGAAACCAGAAAAACAACCAGAAAGGACATTTATAATTCTGATAAACTCTAAAAAAAATTCTTGCACATTGTCTTGGTTCATGCACCTCCAACTAATCTTTCAAAGTAACCTTCAAATGGAAAGAATATAGTAAAAATCCTAATTCAGAATATAGTTTAATTTGTCTTATTTCATATATGTAATGTCACATCATGAATAGAATGTAGATTATTGTTAAGCAACTAATGAATAAACTCCAAGTATCTCGTAATGAATAGAATGTATCTTGTAAATCGCCAGTGCACAAATAATTTAGAAATGTACTATAAAACACAATACTTTGGAAACTATAGAACCATCATCAACTATAGAAAAAATCTCCATATTATAAGAATCTTTAATATTACTATATCAGTTTCTCATGCCTGTTCTTTTTCACTTTATACAAACATATATATCGCCAATAAAAAATAGAGATGAAAAAGAATTAATAAGGATCATACTCTTTTGCATTGGAAATGTCTGAGGCGTTGCTGCAGAAACCTTCACCACTATGGATACCACTGGTGTTTGGAGCAGACACTGCTTCATGAGCTTTGCTTCCACTGGCAGAAAGTTTCTTGTGATCAATCACTGGTTCCTCATCTTGGAAATTGAACCCTGAATAATTTCATGAAAGGCACATGCATAAGGAACTAACATTTTGGTATGACACAATTAAGAAAAAAAAAGAGAGAGAGAAAACTTTCACATTAAAATTATTTTTTTTTTTTTTTGAATTTCACCTTTACGAGACTCATGTTTTGTTTTGTAATAAGCCTCCTCTCCAACACCATAACTTGGAGGGCCCCAAGTTCCTTTCAACTTGAGATTGTTCAGGTTCCTCCTTAAGGCAAGAGCTGGAATCTGTTCCTTTGACTTATTCATTATCACTCAACCTTTTTTTTCGATGTCTTTGAAGGCTTAGGGTGTGGTTATATTTATATACAAATTAAAAAATGATCTCTTAATGAGTGAAGCTTGTTAGAAACAGAATCTGCAAATCATTGCAATAACTATATCTTGAATAAACCGAAGCTGTTACATACAAATCAGTTGAAATTTAGTCAATGGTCAATGGCAAAAATTAATAATGATTCAAAGGAATAAAAAAATTCAAACTTAACTGTTGTTTCTTATGAATACCAATTGACTCTAATAACCGCAACTCTGTGACTTTGAGCGAACCCTAATGAATCAATCATAACAAAAGTTCGTTGACACTCGACAGTACTAGAAAGGACACGGTTTCGTTTCGTCACTTCTTTGCCTTTTGACAACATACTAAAAGATTGACTGTTGACCACTCACACGTGCCATCTTATTCTCTCCTGAAAATATATTTTAATACCAAATTAAACCACGTTTACAATAAGAATTTCCGTGCAACCAATTACGATAATATAAAATAAAATAAAAACACCAATTCAACGATCAATTCTCTGATGACAATATTTTACTAACATGGAGACAGTTTTATTTTTATTTTCAAATGCGGTACTTATTTTGAAAAATAAATTTATTTTTTATTTAAAAATGTCTTGTGACAAAATATATTTTTAAATAAGTTATCAAGCACGTTATATGAAAACTTAAAAAGATATTTAAATTGTATAAACAAATTAAATACAATTTTTATATAGCCTAACACATATATTATATTATCACTCAATCTTAGTTTTAAAATTATCGTAAAGTAGATCCTTAAATAAATTTGTAGGTCTAGCTAAAACCCCTTAAAACTATACCTTTGATAGGTAATTAAACATGATAGGCTCAAGTCATTTATAAATCCGTACAAGTTTTTTCTTCTATACTTTTAATGATATTTCACACTTGTATGGAAAGGTACTTATATTGAATTTACTCAATCATTATTGTAAGTGACTATTTTGTGTCACCAAATTAAAAGATTAGTCCAAAACTAGAAGGGTAGGTTAGGTGGGCTAACGAGCAACAAATATTAGAGGTGACAAAAGGATCAACCTGTCAAAAAGAGTATAGGACGGGTTGGACCCGTAAAAAATGGAACAAGGTGAGTGGGTTAGTCCGCTAACTTTGATTTTTTTTTTTAATTTGATTTTTTGTAAAAAAAAATATTTATATCTACGTATTTTTTATTCTCAATTATTTAATTCCAAATTATTATATCAATAAGAGAAATTAAATATTAAATACAAAGTAATTTTTTTTTGTTAAAGGACTATGTCGCTTTTTGATTTTTGTTTCATTTTAATTAATTACTTTTTCATTTCACAAGAAAGATTATTAATACGTTTATTTTTTTAGAAGATTTTTTACCATGTTATTATTTGGTTCATCATTCATGCATAACTTCAACCCCTATATGATGATTTATTTATTATCTATTGATACTCTTAATTAAATAATTATGAACAATATATATTTAAAATAAAATAAAAAGTAAACTCATATCCTTCAACTAAATCACATAAGTTCTAAAAAAAAATCTTTCTCAAATATTAAATCACAAAAAGAAGTGAACTTATAAACTTATGTCTTAGTGTAAAGTGTAGTTGTGTTAGGGTCATAGTTATCAAACCCGGTTCGGACCGGCTGGGTCGACCCGTTAGCTCGGGAACCGGGCACCCAACCAATTCGAGTCACCAGTTGGATCGGGTATGCATGTGACCTAGTGCAACCCAGTCTGACTCAGTGCGACTCGACTTCAAACCAGCAACTCGGCGACTCGGTTGACTTAGTAGGTCAAGCACTTTTGGTTTGACTTTTTTTTTTGAAAAAAATAATAAATAACATTAATTATAGCAAATTCAAATTATACATTGCACTATGTTAAATTTGTTTTTATTTCTTCAGCCAAAAAACAAGATTTGCTATTATTTTTACCAACTATAATCGCATCTTGAAATTTAAAACAATAAAATTGTTGTCACTTATTATTTGACTTATTTCCTTTGACTTATATAGTTATGTATAAATTAAACTTATCTTTACCTTGTTTCAACTAGTAGACCTATTAATTTGAAAAATGATTATTATTCATCAAAGCAACAAGGAGATGAATAGAAAAATTATATTTCCTAAATAAATTAGATTTTGTTAATTGTGTTGATTTCATTAAATTTATTTTTATATTTGTTACTCATATATGGTCTTACGACTTTGCAAAGACATGTATTTTTGTTAGTGTACAATAAAAATATATTTTAATAAATAAATATAATAATATATTTTATATTCTAACTTAGGGTTGTTTATGGTTAATTATGAAAATGTATGTTGCTAAAAAAAATTCAAAAATCATAACTATGTTTCTAAATTTGTTGATTTTGTTAAATTTTAAATTTATGATTTTTTTTAATATAAACCGAGTCACATAGGTCAACTAGTGATTCACTGGGTTGACCCCTTGATAGTGACCCAGTACCCTGATCGAGTCGATGACTAGTCTGAGTTTGATAACATTGGTTGGGTTAGGCGAGTTGGCTTACAGGGGTTGGCGGATTAGGCAAGACAGGTTATGCGGGTTGGCGAGCCAAGAGCATCCCCCACCAAGCCATTACCTGTTGTGTCACCCCTAGCAAACACACTGTCTTGCTAGTTTTGGACAGAATGACAAGTCGGTTTGCGAGGTCCAACCGACTTAATTTGACACCCTTAATAATAAGTGTTTTTTTTTTTGTCAATATGAAACCTTTTTATTTTATAAAAATTAATAAGAAATATTTTTTATCTGGGAACCTAAGACAAAGGTTTCATTCACTTTACTCTTAAGACGACCATAAAAAATAACATATTTTGTCAAATAAAAAAAAAAAAGATAAGTATTACTTAGATAATAGATTATTTTAATAGTGAACCCCTTGATAAAAAAAAATAATAACCCAATATATATTAAAAATATTAATTTAACAAAAAAAACAAAAACAAAGGGGATACAAGACCCCAAGTACGTGAGTAGAGATACATCCATGCATTGGACTACTTGAGCTTGGCATAAAAAACATTGTAATCGATTACAAAGTCTTTGTTATCGATTAAAATAAAGAGAAGGTATTCTTTTCCAAACCTTTTTCTATTTTTGTAATCTATTACAAGACCCGTGTAATGAGTAATCTATTACATTTAAAATAAAGATAAGGTTTTTTTTTTCCAAAGTCTTTATGTATTTCTGCTTTTACACAAAGCAAAAACAAGAAAAACAAATTATACATTTCTCGCCTTTTGAAATGATAAAAAGAAAAAGGTATAAATCATGAATAGCAAAATGTCAAAGGTTATGTTAATTCCAGAGAAATGTTCACTCAATATACTAAATTCTGAACAAGTTTAGGCATTCAAACAAGATATTTCATAAAACAACCATAAAATCCAGTATTTGAACCATTCATGAAAACCAAAGGCTAAAGTATCATAGCCACATATTATTCAAACGTCATTGAAATTAAATTCATCCAAAACGGAAAAAACTGAAGCAAACAAACTAAAACATCGAAGCCTAAGCCAACTAATCATCATCTTGAATCTTCTTCTCTATCCCATCCAAGCAATGACAAAAACAATCAAAGTTCATCTGATTTTTTTCTCTTGATGCACCTGCTGCAACTCGGTTGGCTCTTCAAACCTGTATAAATGTAAAACATAACATAAATAAGTTCAAATGTTCAACAATGCATGCCAGAAAATAATTAACCATCCATTTTATTTTTTTACAAGAATCAAGGCTAATACTACCAACTCTCGAACAAAAAATGCTCTCACCCTTTTCTCTTCACCGGTATGCAGGGGTGCCTTTGAAGTAGACCTGCATACAAAACCAGCAAAGTTTCAGCATTGGGTTAAAGTAGAGAATTTTGCATTGCATATGTCTTATCTCTATGCCTATTTTGAAGACAGTATACAGCCATTGCTACGAAATTTATGCAGTATAAAAACAGGATCTACACCGTGCCTTTATGATGTGTAAAAATTCCTAACCATTCAATGTAACAAAATGTTTTTAATTCATAAAATTTTGGAAAGTATTAGAGGAAAAATGATAGTTGGTATTTCTAATATATGCAATGTCACATCATAAATAGAATTTAGATTATTGTTAACCAACTGATGAATAAACTCCAAGTGATATATCCTGTAAATCCACAGTGCACAGATTATACTTGTGAAAATGTAAACTTAGTTATATTTCTACATTTATAACATTTCCTAGAACATGATATTATTAGCAATGACAATAAAGGAAAAGACAGTTGAATTTTAACTAGATTCTTTTAACTCTTTACACTTTGAACAATTTGTTTCTCATGTTTGCTCTTTTTAACTTTGTACAAACAGTCAAACATACCACCAATACAAAATACAGGTTAAAAGAAGTATCATACCCATTGGCATTGGAAATGTCTGAGGCATAGCTGGAGCAACCTTTGCCAAGTTTCTTGCCAATCACTACCGAATCCCCCGACAAGACGCCAGATTTGTCAGACTTCCAAGCTCTCTGTAGATCATCATTTAATTAACATAGTGAATTGAGTTGGGCAAGAATCATGTTATCCTAAAACCAAAAGTGGGCTAGATTACAGTTAAAACACAAAGATTTTTCCAAGATAAGCATCATATACCTTTTGAAGGCTTGAATTCTGTGAAACCCTGATTGCATCCTTCCCTAATTTTTTGTCACACAGAGGACAGGTCTGATATAGGAACATTGAAGCAGTCAGTCCGAATTCAAATTTCAATTATAACTTAATTGCCTGAGAGAAATGTTCAGAAACATTATGTCATTCTGGCTTAGCTGTTAAAAAGTGCTTGCCAGTTCACATAAAATTTGCAGCACATCAACCAAACACAAAAATTTCTGTTCAGTGTCATATACAACTGTGCTTAAGAATGAATTACAGTTTATAAATTATAACAGTCACTGGACAGTACCAACTAATCAAGAAAAGTAGGAGAAATAAACAGTCTAACAAAACTGTAAAACATATTATAATGTTAGCAATAACTTCTGCTACACACACAAAAAAATTAAAATTCAAAATGCAGTCCATATTTTTTGGGTTAAAGAAATGCACCTCTTCCACATTGACCGAAGAAAATTCAATCTCAAAATCACAGGAAGTACATCGAAGAACCTCATCGGTGTAATTGAACTCTGAATGATTTCCTGTATGGTTTAAAAGGGATCTGCATCAGTAAGCCAGTTTTGGCACAAAACATTATGTCTATGGCACTAACATTTTTTTATTACTTTTGGTATGCCCCTATTAAGAAAAAACAAAAAAGATAAAGACTTTAACATAAAAACAATCTAAAATTTTAAAAAAATAAAAAAATAAATCTTTTTCACCTTCATCAGACTTGGGACCATCTGCTTCTTGCCCAATGCCATAAATTGAAGACCCCCAAGTTCTTTGCTTAGTGGTTTTCAGTTCCAGCTTGAGGTTTTGCAGGTTCCTCCTTAAGGCAAGGGGCTTCTCGTTCGACATCTTTCTCCACCAAAGAAACTTTTTTCTTTTCTTATGGCTTTGAAGGCTTAGGAAGTGCTACTACTTATTCACAAAATTCTCACAGAGTGAGAATCCCCACAGGGTAGTTTTTCAAACTTTCCATAAACAGAACCCTGTGGAATAATTACACTAGTCATTAAATTTATAAAAAAAAAAAAAAAAAAAAATCTGATCACCATCAAAGCCAAACTAATTATTTGCTGTCCCTTGCATCAACCGTGTGGAATTGCACAAGACTCTAACAGAAAACGGTTACATGAAATGATGCAAATGATTGTTCAGTTGGGGAACGAAGTCAATGGTCAATGGCGAAATAAAGATTTCAAAGAAAGAATAATAAAAAAAAATTCAAACTTGGCCGTTTCTGATGAATACCAAGACTGAACTGAATGCAGCGTGTTTCCATGTGGGGATATGGGCCTTTTGTTCAGTTAAGAAAAAAGTCCAATGCGTTAGCAATTGCAATGCAACCCAAATGCCTTCTTTCTCTTCTTTTCTTTTTTTTTCTTTTGTTTTTTTGTTCTCCCTCAGTTCAGTTCAGCGTGATTTCATTTTCACATAAAGAAAAAAGATGAACAGAAAAACCATGGATTAAAGAAAATAAATAAAATGGGGGAAACAAAACACACACACAGAGAACTGCACAAGTGAGAAAACAAAAAGTGGATGAAGTGATGAAGTCCGACATTTGGTCGGTGCTGTCCAACCTCGGATTTTTCGTCATCCATGTCTGCGTCAGCAATACGATGTAGTTTTTCGGGGTTATCTATGTTTATCACCCCTTGTTTTTCGTCAAAATTTAGCAGTTCTCGTGATGAATTTCCTCATGGCTATGATGTGTTGTAATTTTTTACCCCAATTCATCTACTTGTGTATCATGATCCATTCAACCCCAAGAAAACCGTTTAGTTTTCTATTTTTTTTGTTAGAGACCTTAGTTTCGCTTATTATTTTTTTGGTAGTGCCGTTTATTCAGATCATAGTTCATAGAGAGCATTGTTCTTTTTTAATCAAACAGTACCAGAGCATTGTAGTTATAAAGCATATGTGAACTTTATTTTAACATTTTGGTGAACTTGGTTTTTATCGGGATTGTGTTTGAATTTTATTTTTTTTATCCCAAATGTAATTTTATAATAAAATCTAAGCTTAAATAATGTTTTTTACTTTACGAAAGATTAATTAGACTGACAACAGTCGTGTAAATATCATTAGTTCAAAAAGTTTATATATATATATATATATATATATATATATATATATATATATATGATAAAATTGACCTAATTTTTTATTAAATAAATCATTATTACGACATGTAAAAGCAAAGTGTCTAATAATTATGTCATTCTTTCAAATTATTGAATATTCATTTTTGATTTAGTATCTAGATATTCTTTAACTTTTTCAATTATTTAATGGTTTTCTTTTTCTAGTGAACAAAATTTACTTTTTAAGTGAAAAATAATAATAAACTCACGAGAACTGCTATCAATAATGGAATCTAACTTTATTATTTGCAATAAAAGCAAAAAGTATATATGAATGAAAAATTTATGTAAAATGAAATGAGTAAGTTTTATATGAAAACTCATTTATAAGTAAAATATGCTTCTGTTTTTTTCCGCCAAATATAGAGAGACAGATTTGGCACTTATTTTGAACGCCGAGCCCAAATTGACACTTTATAAGTTTCTAGTTATCATTAAGATAATAGAATAGAAAAGCATAAAGAAACAAAAACCAAAGACACAAATGATTACGATGTTAAAAATTAGCTTTATCCATGGTTTGAGTATAGGGTATGCAATATTGCATCTCGTAGGTGGAGCCTGCCCAGGATTCAGTAGGCACATTCGATCGGCACACATAACCATAGTCAACCAAAACGTTTTCATGATTAATAAAGAAAAGCAAAAGGAAAGTGAATGTTCCTTTAACTCATTATACTATTATCTGATTTGTCCACCGATCAACACATAAAGCAAGTTCACGTTGAAATTTATTCAAATTAAATGTAGGTTGATTAGAACGCAAGAGTCAACACAGATCGATATCATGATGTCTGTTGGGATTAATACCTGGCTATAAGTCTAGAAAAGAAGGTAAATTAATAGCTAGGAATCTGGCATAGTCCCTAACTTCTATGTCAAATCTCAGAGTACTGTTTTCACACACTACACTATACTACAACTTTTGTGGTTTCTTTGCTCAAACTTAGCTTCTATACATGCATGTATCTTTAACTTTTGGGTGTGTTTAGTTTAAAATTTGAATGAACGGACGTATATTTTAAAGCAGCGTTATGTGAAAAGTGAAACTAAGCACACTTAATTTGTTTGGTTGAGTTTAGATAATTTTCTACATGGAGTGAAAATTGTAAACATGTCTCTGCTGTTTCTTTACCTTAGACACAATGAAAGGGGAAGTGCTCACGGCCTCTCTTCCCATGCTTAATCTCATTTAAACTAAACACGAAAAAGAATCATATTAGGTAGCTTATATGTTTTGGTTGAAGTCTATAATATTCTTCTAATAATCTGAAGTCTATAAACACTACTACATCTCAAAAGTAAATTGAAGTTTTCATTTAACTTCTTAATTAATGCACTGCATATCCTGAAGATTTTACTAATTTGTATTCACAAAATGTGCCATCTACAATAGCTTGTAATTAAAGGAGCTGCTCATTTTTATTATCAGTCATGGATATATATTAACACCTAACCATAGCCATACAACAAAGGATAATCATTACCATGTTACTTTATTTGAGTAAATATGAATGGCTGTAACAGCAAGAAAAAGAAGAAATTAAACTACAACAAATAGAGAAATGTTATTAAACAAAAATCAGTAGCAAAGTGATTCTTTTACATTCTCATACCTTACTCAAGGTATGATAATTAACACTTCAACTCAACACAACCATTATTCAAAACTAGCTAGCCAGTAATCTATTCACTCATATGCAAGTTAAGCTATAGCCTAACAGTAAAGGTACAAAAAAATAAAAATCTGATTTAACTTCACAACATGCATAGCACCAAGCTATAGCACTAGCTACTAGCTACTAGCTGCATATAGTTTTATGCATGGTTGCACACTCTTCAAAACACCATGAAAAAAAAAAAGAAAAAAAAAAAACCAATATACTAAGACGTAAAAAACCATTCGGACCAGGAGTGCATAATTCCCCTTGGATGGAGTTTAGGCCTTCCATTTCATGGTTGCTGTTAGCTAAAAGAGACCTCTAGAGTAAGGAAACCTCTGCTGCAGACTCTTCCCACCATGTGGAGCAAGGCATACAGTACTATACTGCCACTTTATAACAATATCTTCTTGCACAAGTGAAAGATGAGCATGTGAGTTGTCACATAGGTGAAGGTGAAGAAGAAGAAGACATGGAAGATGTTGGGAGAGTATATAGAAGACATTATTGAACTTTAGCAAAACAAAATGGTTAATAAAAAGGAGCCAGAGAGAGAGGACAAGAGAAAGAGCCATCTGGTGGTAGAAACAAATAGAATATAGAGACATATTTGATTTGTGTGAGCATATATATAATCGAGAAATGTGAGATCGAGAAGCACACTTTTTAACCTATTCTTCTTCGACATATTTTTTTAAGAGAAAAAAATTTATATATCGGTTTAAAACTATTTTTATACATTATAATTTTTTTATTTATAATAAGATAATTTACTTTTATAAAATTATTTTAAAAATTATTATAACGATGAAATATAATTAACTTAAAATAATTTTATAATAACGATGTTACGATTAATAAACATTTTATTCTTAAATTTAATCAATAAAAAAAGAATGTATCAACTGATAAGTATATTAGAAAATATGTTATTAGGAGATGTTCTTATAAATAAAAAAAATAAGAAGGCAGTACCACAGAGATCATGTTTGTGTTGTGTGTAATGTATATATTGTGTGCTGAAATATTGTGATGCACGCATAGTGTTGTGGTTGTGGAGAGAGCCTCTCCTATGTTATATTCCCGCATGCAAACGTTTTCTCTTTAGTGTACAGTGGTGGCACGTTTCCACACAAGGGGAGAAAAAAAAAACAAGGAAAGCAGAAAGGGGTTATAGACAGTGAAGGGTGTTGAAGATTGAAGCATTCTTTTTGTTGGCAAAGTTAACAAGTTGTGTCAAAGCCTGTGAAGGGGTCTTTGTCTATGGTGGTTCAAGTTTTGGCTTTTCTTCACCCCTTTTTCTTTTGGTCGGTAGTGTCTTAAAAAAGTACTATTATAATTTTTTTGTTTTTTTTTTCAAACAGCTTTTGCTTATTATAAGTGCTTCCTGCAACATGTGGGGCGTTTCTGAAAACTTTTTAAAGAGATTTTTGCACATAGTGATCTTCACCTACCTGCAGCTGTGTGTGTGTTGAATTGGTGAATACTTTGTGGGGGGTAATGATGTCCCTGCACATGTCAGTGATAGGCCTCTTGTGGAGTTGTAAAATAATTTTTTTTTTTTTAAAAACACAAACGATTGAGAAAAAGGAAGTACCAGCACATGGATGAAGTCAATAATTAAAAACGAGAACATTATTTTAAGTATAGTCTTGGTTAAATAAATTGCAGTAGATATCATTATATTTTAAGTATTGAAGAATGGTTTGCGCCAACCATATGCTTTGGTGAACTCTTTACAACATAAGTAAACTAAAGAATGTTCTTTTTGAATTAAGAATGAAGAAATAGTGTGAAAGAGAAGTGAAAGCATGGATATATATATATCTTCATGTGGCATAATGAGTACTTCGCATCTGATCTGATTATTAGAATATCTACTTAGGTTAGTTACATTACATATGATGACATATTTATTATATATTCAAGATTCAAACAAAGTGTGTGCTACTTCCTCATGGTATATTAACTTTATTTTATTCCTTACGAGACTAGGTATTGTTAGCTCTTAGAAAGTGAAAAATCACACTGTACTATTTGTAGCCAATTATGTTAGTTGATAGAGCTACTAAGGATCAATCTATATATAGACTTCTCTTGTAAAGACTAGATTTTAAATCCCCTTACCAATTATTTCTCTTTGTAGGTGATATGTAAAACTATCATTACCAAATAGTCAAATACTTATTGAAGTGGTTGTCTTTGAATTGGAAAAAGGTTTTAAAAAACAGTTTGGAATCATAATGTTACAGTTTTGAGATTGCTTGCTATTTAGCTTACATTAATTAATTTCAGTAAAACTAGGGTTCCTACTATCTAGCTTGCCACAAGCCCACAACTCCGTGTCCTTTTCACGGGAAATGGCTACCATATCAAAACTTGGAGTGAAAGACAATTTTCATTCCGTAGGCTTAAAATCCAAATTGAAATTAACCCAATAGTAGCAATGGCGTCTCCAACCACACAAGGTGTGCTTCCACTTTCTCTTCTGGGTAGCACGAGAAGCCAAGTCACCCTAATGTTCATACTATTGGGTTTGACTGTTTTTGTTCAACACGAATCTTATACAATTAGTCTTTGGTTCATAACAGGGATCAGGAACACAAGTAGACCAGAGAAGTTTCAGCACTCAATCATTTATTTGATATTTGTATTGAAAAATCATAATATTTATATTGTAATTATTGTATGATTTTTTTTTTATACAAGATGTTATTCTCTGTTATCAGCCTTTTTTTTTTGTGAAATTAGGATCAGCCATTTAGTATTGTACTAGGTAACTAAGCTCTGATAATTGCTTATAATAAATAAACATCGCTGCTGCATCAACATTTGTCGCACTAAAATGCAGTAGACGCCATCGTTACACTTTTGATTTACACATTTTAAATTGAAATTTTAGTTATGTTAGTCAGGAAGCTCAGAACGCTCCCTCTTTGCTGTTTCTATCATTGTACATAAGAACTTAATAGGGTTGCAATCAAAAGGATTTGCAAGTGCAGCATGTGCCAAAAATGGAAGCTTTCTCAAAGACCTTCCACTCATTCCCTGTAAACAGATCAAACACAACAGTTAAGATTAAAGGTCAACCAAAAGATTGAGGTTCAAGATCCACAAGAAATATTTTTTCCTACCTCACATGACTCTGCAGCTTCAAGTAGTTGCTTGCACAGTTGCATGAATGTAGCATCCTCGTGAAAATCTGGAGCGTTCACCCTATCCTTTGCACTAGCATAACTTGGAAGCATGACATTCTTGCAATCCTAACCAAGTCAGTACATTAGCCATAAAGACTAACAAGCCAAAATATCTGAATCTGATTAAAGTTTTAATTTTTTTTGTCTGAATAGGAATCAAGATTAGAATATTCATGCGTGATCTGTAAAGATAGCTGGACAAGATTGAGAACTCTTCGCACCTTTAAACTAGTCAATATACCAGTACGCATCAGTTCCTGCAAGCAGGACCTTAATATTTCATACCGAGCTTGAAGAGTTGGGGGACCAACATATGCTTTGATATCGGCTCGATCAACAAAAGCAATATCTGCAATAAAATTGATAAATCTATATGATCTGCAACATGTGAAATCATGTGTTTCATTTGAAATTTAAAGAGGAAATGGATACTGAATAAACTATTTAACAAGACATTTGAGGGGAGTGATGTTCCCACGTAGTGGGAAAGTGCTTTTGTTGTTTGTGATTATGCTAGTAACAAAAGTCCGTGATTTATTTTATAGCAACTAGACTTTGATGCCCCAAACAGGTGCTTGGTGAGGAAAAAAATTATCCATGGTACTGGCTACCAGTTTCCACCATTAAACATCAATCGTGATAAAATAAAGAAATTCACTAACTCCCGCATATTGTATAGCTACATCTACAGTTCTTCACTTGTAAAGTAGACTGAGATATTATAAGCTAGAAAGATTTGACAAATGAAATTTATGGGAGAGGGCAGGCCACAACTTAAAAAGGAAGAAGCCACAAAATTGAATAAATGAGAAATTAAGGCTTACCGATAGCTGCAGTTATGTTGGACGTGGTTAGAATGATCACATTTGGAGATGATTTTAACTTGTCCATCTGAGTTAGTAATGCATTGACAACCTGAAATTCCGTATTCAGATTGAACTTGTATTAAAACACAAACACTCAAAAATAAAGGCAATACCTCTGAATTACATTTTTATGCGTTTTTGCAACAATCTAAAACATTTTCAGAAAATAGTGAGGAGGGAGTTTATTCCTGCAAATAGGATGAGAAGGAGGATTTTACCCGAATAGAATCAGAAGGTTCAGAACCAGATAAAGAAGCTTTTCTAGCAGCAGCAAGGCTTTCAACTTCATCTGCAGGATCATAAGCACATACTCAAGCAACATATGAGAATAATACATAAGCAATAAGTTGAATTTTATCCTGTTATGTCTTACCAATTAATACAAATACTAGATTGCTTTCTTCCTCTACCATTTCTTGAATCTTTTGGAAAAGTTTTGCTACCTAGTAGAAAACAAAGAAACACAATTATGCATTCGATAACCATACAAAAACAGCTCATTTTTAGTAACTAGTAAGTAATACTACATCATTATAGTTGGCTTATTAATCTCCTTGATTCAAAATTCCATAAATTCCTATATTGATATATAATATAATATAGTTAAATGATACTCTAATATTCCTTGGCAGGAACTAGCAAGAAAACATGATTGCCAAACCCACCGATGAAAGCGATACTGAAGCCAATATGCATTAAAATTATGAAATATGAATTATAGAGAAGCCAATAAGCAAATCTATGACAGACAGAAAGAGTCAAAAGCGTAAAGGCATATATGCATACCAGCTTGCCACTTTCAGAGAACCATTTACTGAACAAAGAATGTGCATTCACTTCAACAAGCTGGGCCTGTGGGTATCTGAGTGGGGCAAAATCAGGCAAGTTAATTTTTGTTCCCTTTATTTACTTGTTTTCATTGGGAATTATTGGTAGACTATTAAAAAAGTACTGATAATAGATTAGTGCACCTTGAATTGAATCGAATTGATAATTTCTGAGCTAATGCTTTACATAAAGACGTCTTTCCAGTCCCAGGTGGTCCATGTAACAGAATTATGCTGCAAATATTTAAGTCTCAAAAATATTAAGATATGTTCATAGTTTGATAATCTCACTTAAGTTTATAGATCAACTTCTCATTATTGCTTCTCCCAGCAATTTTAATTAAACAGCATTAAAATTAGTTAAAAAAGAAGACAAGAAACATGCTCTTGTTTAACTTTTCCTTATAGAAAATAGCCTAAATGATATTATTTATTTTCTAAATTATTCACTTTCCTAAAATTATTTAGAGTCAGAGTCTAAAAAGAGCAAGACGAACTATAGGTCCCCCATCAGAATGTTCTTGCTCACCTTCCTTTGTTTCAGTTCTTTTGCTAGTTTCAAAGGTTGGCAAAGAATTCAATGAAGATTTTGACAATAATCTTTTGTTTATCATAGCTCCATACACTGTAAACTTCTTCTCTTCAAGGAATTTAAAGCAAGTCTCTAAAGAAATGTTAAGCTCGATCATCAGTTATAATGAGTTTCTTTTCAGATGTCCAGAAATCAAAGTTTGCTTAGTATATCATGAAGAACCACTATGCATATTGTCTTCCAGTCAAGATCATGGTCATGAACATCAGATCATGCATGCAATTGTAACACAGTTTCAGAGCTGAAGACCATAACTAAATAGATGTTTCCAGTTCTTACCGATTCCATGAAACAAGGAATGAGTCAACCCCCTTTTCAGTAAAGAGCAAAGCACTTGCTGCATAACGTAATAACCGTTGCTTTAGACCAGATTCATATATTAAGCTGCAAACACAATGGTTGATAGTGCAGAGTAAATGATTTAGAATTTTATAGTCAATCATAAGAAAAATAATTACAGTATAGAATTATATGAGGAAAAGCATAAAATACTAAAAAGTAATAACCTTTCCCAAATGCCATCAAATTCTTTTGCAGGAAGAATCCATTCATTGAAGCTGGAAGACTGGCCATCAGAGGTTATATCCTCACATGGTCCTTCCTCACTAAGCTGACAAAGCAAAATTCAGACAAAGAAATATTAACAACAAAGCTGCACATTCCAAAGAATAGTTAAAACTGTACTTCATTTTCTAATTTTCTAAAATGCACCCTCCTCATTTTCGAAGAGCCAAATGTATCTTTTATCATACTCATAAGATCATATATTCAATGAATATATTAGTCAAAAAATGATATGGCAACCAAGGAAAACAGAGACTGAGACCTACACAAAGGCAATAAAATCACTTCAGCAGTATCACCTGAAAGACATGTACAACAGGCTTGACTTGCCAGAACAAAAGAACATTATCATTGTGCATCCCTTCCTCTACAAAAGAATTACATTTCATCAGAATCAGAGAAGCAAAGTAGATCTTTCAGTCTCCCTCCAGGGAATTATCATTTTCAAAGTTCAAGAGGAAAATTTCGTTTATTCAACACCAATCTGCTATTATGTTGTGCCAATTGCTAAAACACTCAATTCAACTCACTAAGAAACCATAAATCTTTATGAAATTTCAGATTTAGCAAAAAAAAAGTAAGAGAAATCACATCAATCAACTTCATTTCTAGCCAATCCTAAACCCTAAACCAACAAATCACATACCAGTATCACATCCACAAACACAAATTCTTTGCACGTTATCTGTGAGAAACGCGTCATCAAGAGGCACCGGAATGGATCCATCGATATAGCTCAAACTCCTCTTTTCAAGCATCCTGAAAAATCGACAATAGCAATAATCACAATTTGGGGAAAAAATATAAATAATAAATTTTAAAAAAGGGTTAATTTGCAATTGTCGAAGAAGGGGAAAGGGGTTACCCCTCAATGGCGGAACGAACATCGTCGATTTTAGCTGTGCTGGAAGGTTTTAGGGTTACCTCGACTAGAAGCAACATTAGAGTAAGGTAATGTTAGAAATGAGAATGTATAGAGTAGAGAGAGTGAGAGTGAGAGTGAGAAGGAGCATACCAGGGACAAGAATTTTGTCCTCGGGAAGTGAGTGTTGGGAAGCGGCGCCGTTTTGGTCGGTTGTGAGCTCCGTCTCCATTGGAGCACTCATTTTTGTGGAAGAAGGAAGAAGATGTGAAATGGAACCAGTCAGGGTTTTCTTTCAAAATGAGCGGGAAAAAAATGGGATTTTAAGTAACCCGGTTCAAGGATACGGTCATCCAATCCAATTAGCTTTTTTTATATCCATTCCTATTTTTTATTTATAAGTTTTGTTAAGTACACTCCTATTTAGTTTAACGTTTGATTTTGAGTTAGGAACTTATCTTAAATAGTTCTTCACATGTTTTGTTTCATGTTGCATTATGGACTGAAACAATTATTAGTAATTTTTGCATTAGATCAAACTAAATTTTATTTTAAAATTATTTTTAATCAAAATCATTTAAACATAATTCATACCATTTCAAAGTTAATTTTAATTAAAATCAATTATATTCATAATCAATTCCATTCACGATCATCCAAACACACCCTTAATTTGAATACAAAATTATTATTTTGGGATGTGTATTATAGAATATTGTTACGGAGTGATTTGAAATTTTTAAATAATTTTATATTATTAAATAAAAATAGCAATGTCGTCGGATCAGGTTGGCCAATCCGCACTTAATTTGGCAGGGTAGGCACCTTCCTTGGGTCGTTGGTCCGCCTTGGTCCAGTCCGCCAACCCATTTCATCTATTATATTCATTTAATTTATTTATGTCTAATTATTTTGAGTGATTTGAGATTTTTAAACAAGTTTTTGAATTATAACTATATAGTATGATTCATTTTGACACTTGGATGACTTATTAATTAAGAAAAACTATTAGTATTTGGTATGATTTAATTATCTTGAATTGTTCAAGATTTTAAGATTAGTTTATCACTTTCTTGTGAAATTTATGTTTGATGCAATGATGTATGAGTATGAATAACATAAAAAAAAATATATATAATTTATTTGTCGCTGTAATTTGATATATGAACAAATAGAAACTTGAAGTAATATTTAATTCCTTTTCAATTTTAATTTAAACTTTTTTTTGGTTTTAAAATTTCCAAGCAAAATACTTTTTAATTAATAACAAAATCATACAAATTTACAATTTACGAGATTTTTTTTTTTAAGTTTTGGTAGGTCGATCCAAGATGTGAAGCCCATCACATTAAACGGAGCAGATTAACTCGTTTTTTCATTTTACTATCATGTAATTATAACATTTTATTTATAATAAATTAATTATTTTTTATAAATTTATTTAAAAAATTATACATTAAAAAATTGTGATAGTTGTAAAATTATTTTATATCATTACTGCATTATCTTTAAATTAACAAATGTTAAATCTAATTGTTTTTGACTGTGCATGTCAAATAAAAAATAGATTCATAGTTCTTGAAAGTTACATGGACAATATTTGACATGTCATTAATTTTAATAATGGCGCAGTAAAAAAGTCGTAATTCTTAAGAATCGGTTATTAAAAATACTCGATCAAAATAATATATAACTGATATATAATTTTTTGTTGGGGTAAATATATATTTTTATAGTAGGATTTCCCTATTTGAGAATTTCTCTATAATGCATGGATTCAATTATTTGAGCGCATAACTAAAAATTAAAGTTACTTTATTCTCTATGTCCCAAAAGTTCCCAAATTCTTTCTAATGTACATGGAAGCGTATTGATAGAAATAAATATCACGAAGTTATTTTTTTATATCGATTATATTTGATATGAATTATTCATTAAAATATGGTTCAAACAAATTGAATTCAATAATTATTCAAACTAATGACGTGTTAGTATATCATATGTCATCTATAATATAAAATTATAGTCCCACGGTCATTACACAACCAAAAATATGATTAATTTCAAACAAGTTTGGTGCCATTTTAAAGGATTTTTAAGACCCAGATGTTAGTATATTACTGAGTAGCGCGTCTAGCATAAAACTTGAAAGAAGAGAGATTTTAATTAACAGCTCATAAATTTATCAGAACATGATAAGTAAATCCACTTTTAAATCAGTTACTTTTTGTGGGTCAACCATACATGAAATATCGCTAAGTAATTTGTCTTAATTTTGGATTGCCTTTCATATATAGAAAGAGATAATAATAAAAAAACTTAATCTCAAATTTGCTGTGATAGTAATAACAACATATCCAAAATCATGCTCCTGCATGCACTTGAAGTAAATCATGGCATGGAAATCTTTGCCAGTTTTCCATTGTTTACATGGTTAACTTGTACGTACCCTAGGACTTCAATTGTATTGAGAAATCAGTCGAGGTTTATGTGGAATATATCGTTTAGGAGACACTAGAATCTTGATTAATTGATCTATCCTTAATTAATTATTTCCTCAGAGCGGGTAGATCAGTTTGAATGAACAATATAAAACAACAACATATGCTGATATGCATGCAAACTTAATTATACACACAACATATATATAGCTTTATTTATGATATAAACGACATATGATTTATAACACATATAATGGCTAGCTAATTAATTAAGCAGGAATTTATTTAGTACAAGCCCAGTGGTGCTTTTGATTATACTAGGTAGCCTGCCCAAGAATTAATAGCCACATGCACATGCATGATAACACACACGTTGTACGTACGTAGGTGTTGTTATTCATTCCAATTCATGGATCGATCAATACCTTGGAGAGTAGTATCGGTCGTTGTTGTCATAAGCAACTTTCTCTTCATAGACAACGCGCCTCTCAGGAACTTGCTCGTACTCCACCACCTGAATCCTCTCACGAGTCTCCGCAGGGTGGTGGTGACGATTCATCATGTGGTTGTGGTTGTGATGACGTGATGATCCTCCTCCAATCACATCTTCCTCGTACACAACCTTCTCGACCTCGTTGAGGACACGGTGAGCATTGGAGTTGTAGTTGTTCATCATTGGTCGTGATGGTGTTGAATACTCCATTATTGGCTCCCTCTCATATTCTGAAACGCGGTTGTAGTACTGATCCATAATTTCTAAGTATTGGATATATATAAACTCTCAAGTTTACTTTGCTCTTATTCTAAATTGGGTGAGTATGGGAGATATATATAGGCATGCATATTGGCCCGTACTTTATTCTCAACATTAAAGTTTGATACAAAGTTGAATCTAATTCCCTTTTATAGTTTGCTTTCCCTATTTAAGATTTTTTGTTGAATGGAGAGGTGCAATTATTTGGAGTATAACTAAAAGATTGAAGCTACTTTATTCTCTAAATGCCAGTATGCGAATTCTTTCCGAATTCCTCACGCATGTTGCTTGCAATAATATCATAGAGCCATCTAGAGTATAGAATTCTCTGCACGTGCTAGTCACGCAAAAAAAACCTAATTCAGAAAATGTGGTCATGGTGGCACACATGACACAACCAATGCAAAAAAATATAATTATAATTCACACAGAATTGATACCATTGATAAGGATTTTATCAACTTGAATTCGCATCTATAACTCAAGGCAAAGTTTAAGGCGCTACTTATAGCATTTAAAGTTCAATATTATGTGTTTTTTTTTGTTTTTACCAAATATATTATTATGTGTTATATATATGTTTTATATATAATTGGATTTGATTTTAAATTGTGTCAAATAATTACTTCCTGTAACCCTTTTATTACTACATACATTCCCTTTTTGTTTTGCACATTATCCATCATCGATAGATATCCTTCCTAAGATCACTGTTGCTGCTACTGCTGGTGTCCCCTGTCTTTGTTGCTGCTAATTTCTACCTTTGGCCTATCCTTCTATCAACGCTATCATTGGCATCATCCAACCACTAATGATCTATTCTTGGATCACCTCTATTAGTGTCTTCCAGTTCCAGTCACAATCATCTATGTTGTCCTCTAGTCACTCTTGCCATTAGCATCTTCAATCGTTGTCGCCTTTGGCATCTTCCAATCACGTACTACTTCTGTCCACATCCTCTACCCATCATGGCATCATCCATTTCCTCAAATTCAATTTCAAGTTCTGATTCTATATTTTTAATACACCTTAAATAACTTTTAGGACCTTGATAAATATCAATTTTCTAGTCTAATCTATATTGCATTATTATGGTCACTTATAAAAACAAATTTTATTTAAGTTCCTGATGTCGTGATACACTCAAATTTGAAATAAAAGTTAAGTTTCTAAGATGCATTTTCATCTTTACTATCCAAACAAACCTTGAATGAATTTAATTAAATATCTTTTATTTTATATGAGAAAATGGAAATCATCAAACATATGAACCAATATGGCAATCAAAATACTGAATTTTTTATTATTTTACCCGGCTATTGCTTACCTTGGCTTCATACTTGAGATATTGGCTGCAATACGAATGTAACAACA
Organism: Amphicarpaea edgeworthii; assembly: GCA_014843725.1. Classification (NCBI taxonomy): domain Eukaryota; kingdom Viridiplantae; phylum Streptophyta; class Magnoliopsida; order Fabales; family Fabaceae; genus Amphicarpaea; species Amphicarpaea edgeworthii. The sequence goes on from CM026328.1 coordinate 7,427,736, forward strand.
AAAGGCTGCTAATATGTGTCCACTTAATATATATATCCCTTTGGGTTGGCATGAACCGAATTCAAGATATAAATCATATAATCCAATGATTAAGAAACTCAGGGTGCAAATCTTAACAATGCTGGATGATTAGTCAGCTTCAGCAGACTGATATCTTATGCATATGCATACGTGTATGTCAGATGAAAAAACATGCTAGCTGGGATTGAAGAAAAAAAAATACTAAACTTTACTGGAATTGCAAAGGTATTAATCTGAACATTTACCAAGTTGTCAAAAGGATTACTTTGGACTAGATTCTATCTAACATTTTTTATGCCATTTTTAACTCAGTCTTGATTTTGGGAGTTAATAACACTGACTAAAGCAGCAAAGAAAACCGTTAGGCTTGATTTCATCCTTTGCTCCTCTTGGTGTATCGCCTGTGTCATCACGTTTCGCCATTAAGGAGCTAGTACCAGGGGACTCTGGTGGAAAGACAGTGTTCTCAGAACTGAATATTCTTGAAGGAATCATGGGTTCAGGCGGTGCGACGGTGTAAAGGTAATTTAGGAGCATTTGGATTATTTGGGTGAAGTTGGGTCGTGCATTTGGGTCCTCTTGCCAGCATGAAGTAAGAATTTCAGCCAATTCCTCAGGAAGATTTTCTGCACTTGGCCTTACATTCTGAAACCACAAGAAGCACTTTACTTATCAGCTATACCCTATACGTAATAGTTTAGACAGATTGTCTTAAGAAACAATATATGATAACAAGGCGTAATAAGCATATGGTATTTGAGTTTAAAAGTGATACACTAAAAAGTATAAAATAGTTTTATACTTTCAAGCAATCATAACCCTTAGTTTGTATAAATTTTAAAATAATTTTATAAAAGTCAATTGACTTATTATAAATGAAGGGTTGTGATTGTCACTGTTAGTACATCACCTTTAAACTCATAATATTTTTACCTTAAAGGCTGCAGCATATGCTGCCTGAAGGTTTGACATGCCTTCAAAAGGAACTTTGTTGTGTAAGAGCTCCCACAACACAATTGCGAAACTATAAGCATCGACTTTATGGTTGTAATGCTTCTTCTCCCCTTGCCTCAGTGTGACAGTACTATACAACTGCAATTTTTGTCACTGTAATCAGTCCACATATGATCATAAATATGGAGAGAACTCAGAACACAGAGAAAGTGCATCTATTTGTCAATATACCTCGGGAGCCATCCAACGGTAAGTTCCCGTCTCAGCAGTCATCATCTCAGTTAATGACTCTTCTCTTGCTAAACCAAAATCCGCTAGCTTGACTGTTTTCTGGTCTTCAGTCAATAGCAAGTTATCTGTATAGAAGAAAACAAAAGGATCTTCATATTCATTATGTAGATGTTTTACACTTGGACAAGTTATACAATTGATAAAAGGATGTGTATAACAATGGATAGCAGAACATGAATAAAAATACTTATTTTGTATTGCCATGGAAATTAAGAAGTGTTTTCACAAAACTATACGAACAGTGATGTCATATATTATAATCAAAGTTGGATCACTTGGATCAAGTTTTAAATTATTAAACAATAACACACACACACACACAGAACAAAAAATGAGAAAGAGAGTGTTCAGTTCAGAAGCAAAGAAACATCAATAGCTTGTTCATTCAAGTCTAAATTTTATGATAATACAAACGAACTCAAAAGTAGCACATATGACAGAGTTTGAGGAGGGGGAAGAATTGAAAATAAGGATGGAGCTTGTACATAGACATGCCATTATATGAGGAGAACAAAATTAAATAATTCCTAACAGTCATCATCATATATTGTACTGTTGAAACAATTTTAACTTGATTTAAATCGTAAGTCCCACTGATGATGCCAAGTCTAACTGCATATGTAGATAACAACTGATCAATTAGGTGCCAATTAAACACAAACATCCATGAAGTATGAGTCTTCAAAGTTGTTTCGTGTTTAATTTGAGTGTTCCATGAGATGAAACAATAACCTAAGAATATTCATTTCAGTATTACTCTTTAAAGTTCTAAATTTTATCCCTCATAATGAACATATTTAGCAACCCTAAAAACTGATTGTGAGATACTCCAAACCATTTATCTGACTGAGTTGATTTTTCTTCAAATAAAAAATGACTCATGGACCAGTATGAAGAAATGCACAAGTATTTGATAGTGGTAGCTAGTTTCACAAAATGGCAGGCATTTAAGAATATGTGACAAGTGACAACCATGTTTGGGAAGATAGTAATTTGAAACCACGATGTGATATTCTTTTGCACTTAATTTCTTCTAATAAGAGATTAAGTGATCCATTCATTAATATACACTTGAAAGAAGAAAACAAAAACAAAGACAGATAAAAAAAGATAAAAATCTTGTTATAAAGAATACTATTGCTATACCACTCATGAATTTTTAGGGGAATGCAAATTAATGTAAACTACATACAAAGCATACAAGTACTGGATCTGACTTTCAATTCTTTATTGGAAAGAAAGCAAACCAAATTATTACCAGGTTTAAGATCACGGTGAATGATCCCATGAGAATGCAGGCACTCCATAGCCCGTGCAATATCAAGCGCAAAACCAATGGCAACATGTCTTTCCAAGCATTTGGGGCGCATGTTAAGCAAATACTTACGTAATGTTCCTCCTAATAACAGCTCAGTGACTATCACCATTACTGGCTCATTACAAGCACCAATAAACTGTTGAGAAACAGAGTAGCAATATTATTTACCATCACTAGTTTGAAACTTTGCATATAACAAGTAGTGCTTGTATATTATACATATCTTTTGCTTCAACAACATACAACAGACACAATTATAAGAATCAGGGAAAGCCTAAACTGAATTCCCACCTTCACCAAGTTCTTATGTTGCACTCTAGACAGCATTGCCACCTCCCTTGCAAAGCGCCCTTCTCTCTTGGCAATGTCTTCTGTGGTTTCTCCTTTATGTACAATTTTAATAGCAACGGTTTGGTTTTTATATCTGAAACGGAGCCAGCAATAGAATTAGAAGCTGATTGACAAAGCTGCAATCTTCATAAAAAGAAATTCAAAAACAATTGCTCAGATCAGAGAAGCATCAATTCAGGCCCATCAGTGATTGTTTCAGGATATGAAGCTGAAGTTCAACCAAACTCCAAATTAAGATGCATTAAGCTATAAAGCATGATGCTTTACAAATCAGCAAATCACACACACAAACATATGCAATTGCCCAATAAGTAAAGATAGAAAATTTAAGCTTGTGGAGAGGAAATAGGAAATGGGGTTTGAAGAAATGAACTTACTTTCCCTCATAGACTCTGGCATGAGCTCCTTCTCCAATATGTGGCCCAACAAAGAGATGCTTAGGGTCAATCAGCCATTTGGGGTCCAATCTGAACTCATCAACTGAGTAGAACCTACCTTCAGATTCCATTTCTTTTTTGTTTTTGTTTTTTTACTGAAATGGTGAGAAATAAAGAAATGGTCTTTAAGTCAAAATCCTACATGGGCCAGTGAGGTGCCTCCACCTTGGTAGAGTTGAAATCAGGTTGGAAGAGAACCCTAGAAGAAGGGAAGAATTGAAATTAGAAGAAGCCGGATTTGCAGAGGAAGAGGAAGTAATAATAATAATGATAATGATAATGGATATGATGCTGACATGAAACAGAGAACTAAACTAGACATGCTCTGCAGTGTGTTCTGCGGCTCAGAAACCACATCTCAAAAAGCCAGGCCCGGAGATCAAAAACTCAGCAGGGTGATGTTTTACTTTACATTTCCTTCTTCAGAGGCAAATGCATGGAACCCACATGCTTCAGAGAGAGAGAGAGAGAGAGAGAGAGTGATGGCCACACAAAAAGCCCAAAGCCCAAAAAGATATTTTGAAAATTCATTCATGGGGAAAAGAGAAGAATCCCCGGAAAGGGGAACATGGAAAAGAACCAATCACCAAGCCCTCAAGTAAAAACTAAAAACCAATCACCCTCTCTATGCTAATGAAAGTGCCGGAAATTACTCACTGCTAATGTTTTTTGTTTGTTTTTAAAAGTGGTGGATGAATGATGATAATAGTGGTTTAATGGGTTTTGGTTTATTTAACTAATTATAATTACAATCCAAACTGATCATAATTTGTATTCAGTATTACTTAATTAAGACTTATAACATTATTACTTGTGACAACAGTTATTATTTATTGATTTAATATTATTTTTAATTTATCAACTAATACAGTGCATTATGGTCTACTAATTAAAAAAAGTTAAAGAATGGAAAGAGGATTACGAGAAGCTTTTATTTTATCTGAGGAGAAAAAAAACAAAAGATTAAAGAGTGTGGTAGCCATAAATAAAGCAATCAAGAGCACATGGAGACTGAGCATGTCAACATGGGACGACCCGCTACATAAGCTTAACCCACACGGACAACAAAGGTTAGTTAAATGGATTTTGATTTTCGCTAGTTGTTTGTTTTTTCTTCCCCCAATCATGGTCAATAGTGGTTTAAAAAAATTAATCAGGGACCTGTCCCTACTTATATCGGCTTGATTATTTATGGTATTTTTCTTTGTACGAGTTTGTACAATATTGTAGGAACCATTCTCATTTCACAAACAGTAACAGTGTTACCTTTCGGATGCTCTAGTATTATTATTGTACTTTGACAATCATCTTATCACAGACAACGTTTAGAGTAGAGTAGGCTTGGCAATTTTACTATTCTAAATGAGATAAGATAGATTAATAACTTAAAATATTAACAAATGAATTACTAATATTTATAATATTTATAGATAAAAAGAAAAATTATTATATTAACAAAATGGAGCATATATATGTCACGGGATGGGATGATGGATACAGTACATGTGTACGTTAATCCATTTTGCTGCACTTCATTCAAAGTTCAAACAAATAAGGTAGTGATGTTGAGTTACATGAGATATTTTTTATTATTATTTTTATTTTTTGGAAAATAGTTTTTATTTTAAAAATTTTAATATTAGAAATTTTATTTATAAAAGTAAAAAAAATAAAAAATAATGTAATATTTGATTTTAGGAGATTTTTTTTTTTCATTTTTTAAAAATAGTTTTAATTTTTATATTTTTAAATATTAGAAAACTTATTTATAAAAGTCAATCCTGAAAACGAAGTCATAAATGATGAAAATATTTATAAAAGTAAAAATATTGAATTTTTTTTAAAAAAATTCAATTTTAACTTTTTTAAAATATTTTCTTTAGAAATGTTTTAAAAAAATAAAACAAACGTATTTTTAAGCGCCTTTTATATTTTCTAAAAAAATTAAAACATAAAACAGTAAAACCAAACTTTCTAATATTTCATGTTATTTGTCTTCTAAGATAAAATGTATTTCTAAAAATATATTAATTACAAAGTACTATAATAAAATACTAACATTTTTACAAAAAAATATATTTAAAAATCAAATATATTTATGAAGTCATTTAAATATTTAAGTGAGATACTATTAGAAAAAAATTTAACACATCGAAAATTGATATGTTGAAACAAAGAATCACAATTGAATAACGTTGAGGTCTAATTTATCGAAAAAGAGTAAGAATCACAATTTCATAAGCAAACTTTTTGCTTCTCATTGAAGAGATCTTAATTAGCATAAGGTTGTTTTGGTGTTTCATTATCATGTTAAGTTCATTGTTTGTAACTTAAATATGTTTCTAGTTACTTAAATTCGAAAGAATATTATTTTTAGTTATTCAAATTGAAATTTGTATTTTTAGTTTTTGAGAAACACAATTTTTAGCTCCTTCTGTAATAAAAAAAAAATTGTGCAAAAACAATTTTTATTTGTTTGTGCAAAAATCCCAAAAAGAGTTTTTTATTCTTTTTACTCTTTATTTTATGTTTATTCGTGTTCTTGTTATTTACCTTTTAGCATTGCATTAACATTCTCCATTTTATACTACTTTTGTGATTGATATACTTGTAAAAATCCTAACATTACGTAGTCATGACTTGTTTTGTCCCACTCAACAAATTTGGCTCAAAGAAACTTTTGATGTGTTCATGTTTAAGGAATTAGACTTGGAGCATTTTAATTAAGGACGAGTTAATTTGTATTATACTTTAATTTAGGACGTCCTAATTTGGTCCGATGTCATATATTCTTTAAAAATATATAATTTTTCAAACAATTATGTATTATTAGTACAACTTTATGTTTTTGTCTCATTTCTAAATTTCAACAATATTCACATAAAAATAAATCTTTAACTCTCAAAGTCCAACAATTAAGGAAGTATAGTTCAGCTGAACAACTGTACTGATAAAAAATAAAATAAAGTCTAAAGTAAATTTGATTAAGACTGAACTAAAGTCTCAGTCATTAATTACCAGAATTTGATGTATGAGTATGACGTATCTCTTAATTAAGTCTTAATTTATACCTAATAGTAGGCTAATAACCACGACCTCATCAATCAATGATATGCATTGACCCGTAAATCACGCATTAACGGTGGCAGATTCTCAGCTATATATCTTCAACGATAATTAAATACTCCAAGGAATTGGCTGAACATTAGCTGTTTCAATTCATTCAAAGGAGTTGCATGGTTAGGTTACTTATGTTATTTTGGTATTTCTTATAATTTTACTTACACTTAAAGTATTCTATAAAAAAAATTAATTTTAATGTTAAAGTTATTAGAGTAAATATTTAACTTAATTATAATAATCTATTTATGGTATGATTATATAAGCATCATAAAAATAAATTAAATAATATTACTTAAACTTAAATAATCCATTAAGCACTTCTATTCAAAATACAGTAACTTTCAAAGATAGATTTCATACAGGATAGCTGGAACAATGATATTTATTAAGGCCCTTTAGAGATTGAATCACTGGCAACACAGTAAAAAATGTTTAGAGATAAAAAGAAATATACCTGCAAAGCTGCAACATCAAAATTTTACCTGGATAAGTACTAAAAACATGTTGGCCAATTTTTTTTTACCCTTCCTCTCCATAATGAAATCTGTTGAGACAAGGCAATATATAGGTGCTCTAAAGTCAACTAACGTCATTTTCATGTCCACACCATCTTCGTCGGGAACCTGATAGTGATACGTTTAATTATAGAAGAAAGTACTCAAAAGCCTAGCACGTACACACTGTGTACACCAATATTTTATTATTCTATAGTACATGCAAATTAACAAATCTACAACATAAAAGGTTATAAATGATGAAGCAGTTTCGTTCAATCCAAGCATGCATGCAAGTTCCCTTTGGGGCCATTGTTTTGCATTTGCCATATCTTTGTAAATATACTAGTAAATGGGGACATAATCGTGCCATCTATTCCAATGATTTCTGAAATTAATAAACCGATTAGCTAGTTAATAATTATATAGTTAGCTTGAGCCTTGCATGCTTAAAAGTAGCAACTGTTAACCGGCTACACCTTAAAAGTAAAAAAAAAAATATGTATGGTCAAAAAGAGCTATATAATTAATATTCATATACCCTTTTGAAGTGTTGTACTGGAGATTCAAACAACAACAGTTGATTCACTGATCTGATATATATAATGAGTCCTGTTATGTTACCCATTTGGTTGAAACAGAAGCTTCTGTGGTCATAATTAATTTTCTTTCCTGCAGAAAGAGAAGCAATATTAAATGTCATTAACAGTACACCCCCGAAACCTACTAGTATTTCACCATAATATCAAAATAAAATAAGGTACTTTATACTTTGGATATTAAGAATGAAGACCATTTCCAATTGGAGGGTGCTATTCATTGAATCAGTAATTTATGTCCCAGAAAATGTACACACTCATGAACAACAAAACTTAGAAGTCAACAACAGTTGTCATCAGTAACAATAACTGCATATATAAATGTTCAGGTTCCACTACTAGTCTACTACCACCCTCACCAGTAGATTATGTTTTCCTTTGTGCAGTATTCACAGTGAATTGAGATGGATTGGGCTCACGTGAAAGATTATGAAGAAGCTCGATAGGGGGCAACTCCTCCTGCTACTATAGATAGTCACATTTTCACGTTCTGCTGCAACATTTTTTCCTTTAAACAGTAATTTTCTGGTCAGCAATGAGAAACCATTTCTAAAACATAATAAACAATAGTTTTATGGTGTGGATTTGTTCATTGTAAACTATTGTAAAATCGTTCTTAAAATAAGAATATGCTACAATTTTTTTAACAGTTGTCAATTTTCTTATCACCGGTTATAGAGTATGAACAATATTTGTTCTTGTCTAGCTATCAATATTATAAAATTGTTTCTAAAACATTAATTAATGACAATTTTTTAACTGTAAAAAAAAATAATTAAAGATAATCGAGAATCATTATTGAAAATGTTAGATGAATAATATAAAAAATTTTATATTTTTAATATACAATGATTAAAAACTACTGTCGAAATCTTATAAGTCAACCGTTCTTATCCATATTTATTTATTTATTTTTATAACAATGGATAATTAAAATCTTATTGTCTATTTATTTTATATAAATCATAGAAGTGTTCTTAAGAAGTTTATGAATAATTTCATAAATATTTATCATAAACAATAAGAAAATTGGTTCTCATGGAAAAAAAATTTGTGAAGTGCTTAAAATATTTGCCCATACTGTTTGCTCATCTTAATGAATGTGTTTGATTCTATATATGCTGAACCCGAAATAATAACTATTGCATATTAGCTAATTAATTAATTTTGTTATCTATAAAAACTCGAACAGAGGTACTAATAGATTTATAAAAACTCAATCCACATCAATTCAACTAGACTCTCTTATCATACATTAATTTATTTAGTAAACTAGAGAATCTCGATCATACGCCAATCGATCAATCATTTTTTAATGTCTTTATGCTCACACACTTAAGGCTGACAAACAAGTGTATTGATTTGGGTTGTATGTCAATCGACCCATCGTATTTTAGCCTCTTCGTTGCTTTTGCATTCAACACAAGCAAACAAGTGTATAACTTCAAGTTGTATGCCGATCGACCAATCGCTTGTAGCACAAGGAACGACCATACTTTTACTTGTCTTGTCCATTGATCGGCATTATGACGAGACGAAACCCATTCATAGTTCATAACGCCATCATAATTATAACATATATCATGTTATAACAGTTCATTAACTAGGAATCAATAAGTAACAAATAAATTATTCGGACAATTAAGATGCTCAACGAACATGTCACGAAAATCATATATAAACCAATGACTAATCCTAAATAATTTACTATATACTAGCACATTTGATGATGCTGAAATAAGTCTCCTTCATCCACATACACGACCTAATTCAAGAACAAAAATATATATTTTTTCTTATTAAAAAGTTAAAAGTTCAAAATAAAAAAATATACTTAACAGTTTTTAATATTTCTTTTATATATATATATATAATAAAAGGAATGTAAATGCACACAAAAATAATTTATATATTTTGATGACTATTTGCTTGTTTGTAGCTATGTTGCCCAATGATGACTAGGGCCCAACATAAGAAAGGAAGTGATGAAGAAACAATGGGCCATCTCCCGTCTTCACTCCTTAAATCAATTTGTGAAATGTGGTGAAGCATTATAAAATTGGTGACGAATGTATATTTGTATTCAATTTTTATATTTATGATTTTGTCTTTAAAAAATTATTTAGGTGTACAATGATTACTTTTTATGAAAGACGTTATTAAGAAAGGATGTTATATATAAATTTTTATTAATCTTGATTCTTAAACAATACGAGACTATCTGATTCAGAATATTTAATATCTTATTTTTTTTAAAATCATTCTAGAGTGTTTATTTAAATATGACAAAAACCTTCTCTTCTATAAGCGTTTTGTTAATTCGCTTGGCACGTGAACTCAACGCATGGGCACCTATTATAATTGAGGTTTTCTTTCTACATTTATTTTTATTTTGAGTTAATAAACATTTTTTTTATCGTTCATATTGATATTGAAGGACATGACAAGAAACCCTTACCGTCAAAAGAAGCACAAATATCTAAGTGCCAACATCTCTGGCCCTATAGCTGCAGCTGTATGATCCATCCCTTTTATCCGTAACATCCAAAGTTGAAAAGCCATAACTAATTAACTATTAGTAGAACGTATGCTTGTAAGGAAAATATCTCACCAGATTACATCTTTAAAGGGATACACGTACTAGTTAGAACGATCCTTAATTAACTTTATTGGTGCTTCATTTGGACAATTATAAGAAATTAGGGTTTAAGATTTGTCTCGTGTTGCAGAAAAGAATGTGGGTTCATTGATTTCTGGAAAAAAGAAAAAAAAATGATATATATGAAAAATCAATTAGAAGTAAGTGAAAGAGGTTTAAAGGTATAATAAATGGTAGGTGTATTTAGCAAAAGCCTATTTAAATTATAACGTGAATGATGCTGCCTCTTGAATTCAATCAACTATATATTGTATATTAAATATATAAATGGGTGCATATGATATTCCTCCATGCTGCTTATTCTGAATGAATCGCCTGAAACAAATACTAGTTACTTGTTGAGCTCTAAAACATATACATTAAAAATATGTTTTTACTATACAGGGTTGTCTGATGGAAATAATTTTACTTAATAATACTAATTACTTCTTTCAAAAGTAACAAGGGTGTTACTTTGTGCCTATGAAAGTCTGTTTTTTCAGTTGGATGCGTTTTGAATTTTATTTTTTTTTGGTGAAATGGATGCGTTTTGAATGACTACCCAAACATAGCACGGTAATAAAAGGAAATTGAGATTAATTTATTCAAGTGGGACCAAAAAAGATGGAGAAAGATCAGAGCATGCTAAGATATTACTGGCTAAAGAATGAAACTAATCCTCAATTTTTCAAATTTTTATTCATGGTATTTAAATTTTTTTAATGAACTGATCCCTAAACTTTAATTTCATTTATGAAATTAGTTATACTGTTTATATATGTTATGTTAAATGTATATTTTTGGATTTTTTTTTAAATTTTAAATTTTTAACTTTTTGGTAAAGTATGTTTTTCTCTTTAAATTTTTGTAAATTTTTATTTTTAGTTTCTACATTTTTAAAGACTTATTTTAATCTTAAAAAACACAACACATGAAAGAAAGTTGTCATCCTTGGCTTCTTTCAAAGTTATTGGTGGTTGCGGTAGTGTTAATATTGTTTGCACTCTTGGTGACAATAATTATGTGTAATTAGTTGTACATAAAATGGAGAAGAGAGAAAGACAAAAAAAAAAAAGTAAATTAGAAAAAAAAGTGAAAAAAAAAATTAACCATCAATTAAAAAAACTAAAATATCCCACCATTATATGTGTGTACTTATTTTATTTAAAATAAAAAAAATAATTAACAAATTATAAATGAAGAGTAATAATAAAATAAAAGTTTGAGGAGCAAGTACAAAATAAAATATGAGGAACAAAACCATAAATTTAAAAAAATTTGAAACAATTTCATATTTTACCCAATATTATAAGTATGTATGAAATATGAAGTATGATATATAGATAAGGTAATAAGGTTAGCGCATATTCAATCAAACCTAAGCTTAGCTTGAATCTTACCTTGAGACATGGAAATTCCAGAATCTCTTAGATTCAATGGACACGTGATGGCCATGCCATATCCGAGTCGAGGACACGTGAACTGCATGATGAGCCTATGCAAACTACTCGCAGCATCATCTTCAACTTCTCTCATCATCACTGTTGTGGTCACGGAAGAGTGGCTCGGCTTCATCGGCTCCGAGCCGGAGCCGAGCAACGTACGCTTCGCCACCGTCCCCAACGTTATCCCTCTCCAATCTCAGATAGCCTCTGATATCACTGGTTTCTTCGAAGCCGTCGTAACCAACATGGAACCTCCCTTCGACCAACTCCTCCGCCGCCTTCACCCTCCCGTCACCGCCCTAGTCGCCGACGCTGAGCTTCACTTTCCGGTCGCCGTCGCCCGCCGCTGGAAGGTTCCGGTGGCGCTGCTTTGGACCATGTCGGCTTCCTTTTACCTAACGTTGCATCGACTTGGAAGCTTGGTTCGTAACCAGTCTTTGAAGGTTGATCTTCTAGGTAAGGTTTTAAGGTCAAATGCAAAATACTAATCTAATCTCAAATCTAATTTATGGATTAGTATTTTATATTTATATTTATATTTATATATTATTCTAGCCATATAATTAATAAATTACACCCACACTTTATCAGATTTTTTTTTTATATTTACACAAGTATCATTTTCTTTATTAACTAATACTTTTGTCTCTTCCTCATAAATATTAGTATTAGATTTCAGTGATTTTTAAGAGATATCAGTACATAATGTTTTGAAACATATAGGAAGGTTAGGGTAATGACTTCTAACATATTTATGTTAATGTAAAAAAAAAGTAAAATTATATACAATTACAAAAAATTTAAGGAGATGCTGTTGTAATTTATTTATTAATCAATATGAAATTTCCTAGGTTATATAATTTTTTTTATTTTCTACATTATATGAAATTTGGTTATAAAAATTATAAATTGGCAAGTGTTTAAAATTAAAGTTTTCAAAGGTAGTTGAAGTGAAGCAGATAATTTATATAGGTTTTATTGTTGGTGGCTTTCAATGGTATAGATGATTATGAACAGCAGCAGCATATAGCAGGAATTTCTGCGGCACAATTAGCTGATCTTCGAACAGTGCTTCGTGAAAATGACTTGAGGTTTATGAAGCTTGAGTTGGAATGCATTTCAGTAGTGCCAAAAGCAGATTGTCTTGTAGTTAATACTGTTCAAGAGTTGGAAGCTGAAGTAATTGATTCTTTGAGAGCCACGTTCCACTTTCCAATTTGTCCCATTGCCTTTCCTTACATCAAACACGAAACAAGCCATTTAGTGACCAACAGTGATGACTTAAATTGGCTAGATTCTCAGCCAGCCATGTCAGTGTTGTACATTTCTCTCGGTAGTTTCCTTTCTGTGTCTTGTGCCCAAATGAATGAAATTGTTTCAGCTTTAAACACGAGTGGTGTTTGTTACTTGTGGGTGGTTCGTGGAGAGGTTTCATGGTTAAGAGAGAAATGTGGGGATAGGGGTTTAGTGGTGCCTTGGTGTGACCAATTGAAGGTTTTGTCACATCCTTCTGTAGGTGGGTTTTGGAGCCATTGTGGGTGGAATTCCACTCTAGAAGCTGTTTTTGCTGGTGTTCCAATGCTGACATTTCCTCTTTTCTTAGACCAAGTCCCAAATAGTAGGCAAATTTTGGAAGAGTGGAAGAATGGGTGGGAGTTAAAAAGATCAGATTTGGGAAGTGCAGAGTTAATAACACAAGAAGAAATAGTGGAAGTGATTAGAGAGTTTATGGATCATGGAAGTAGGAAGGGTAGAGAAATCCGAGACAGGGCCCTAGAACTTAAGAGCGTGTGTGACCAAGCAGTTGCAGATGGTGGATCTTCCAATCTGAACCTTGATGCATTTATAAAAGATGTTTTGTGTGTTCAAGGTCATTGAGTGGAAGAGAGCTCTTGTTCCTTAGTGTGACAAGTATAAAATAGGCAAATAAAATATCTGAATTGTACAGTAGAACTTAAAATAGGCAGATAAAACACTGTATAATAGTATAGATAAAGAATAAAATGCACTTTAATATGATATAGAATATAGATGATGTATAATCTTTAAATTTAGTATAATTCATCTGGTTTAATTTAATTTAACAGAAAAAGATTTATGCATTAAAATTATTTTACACTGTCCCTCAATTTATAGTAAGACAGATGATTTTTATAAAATTATTTCAAAAGTATATAAACATTTTATTCTTAATTTAAATTTATTTCTTACCTAGTTCTCACTTGAATTAGCTTTTAAAACACCACCTTACCAAACAAAAATGCATTTTATTATATTTCATTTCACTTCATTCATTTTATCTTAAACATTCATTTTATCTTAAACAACTGGAATAATGGAATCTAATATCATTTCATTTTACTTTATTCCATCTATTCCTATCAATTCAAGCAGGGCTACTAGTGACAAGCTTTCTAACACTCTTTCTTCACACACTCTTCTATTAATTCAAATTCTCGCTAATTTAAGAATGGGATTCGCATGTTTGGTATAATCTTATAAATTTCACCTAATACGAAAAATGTGTTGGAAAGAAATTCTATCAGTGACATTTCTCATCCAGATATTGCCTAAGCAAAACAAAGTATCTGTAAGCAAAGCAACCCACGCTGTTTTTGGGTGGGGCAGAGAACCAAAAGAGGTAGGGGCGGAGAATTGTTGCTTAGCAAGCACATAGTATCTACATTATTCCTCTAAAATACAAGTATAACAGTCCCAAGGTATTGGACATTCATCTCATAACTGCTGATCAAGTAATGCATCTCTTGGAGATTTAGGTGACATAGGAGATCCAACGGCTCCAATATACTCAATTACATTTCCAGAAACATTCTTCAACCAGGAGGTGCTTCGTGTTAACCAACCACCCTGTTCTTGTTCTTGCATTTCTTGGTTGCTTTTCCTTTCTTCCTCCAACAATATATCAAGCCACCTCTTGGCCATGAAGGTCTTTACAGCTTCAACCCCTTGATTTACAATCTCCATTGGTGGCAATTCAAGAGGATTCTGTTCCAAGTTGAGCTTGGTCAAGTTATCAAGGCGGCCAAACGTATCAGGAAGTGCATGAATCTGATTGTTGCTGAGATCCAATTCCCTGAGGTTAGTCAAATCACCAAATGTCTCAGGAAGTTCTTTGAGGTCACTGAAGTTACTGCTCAGGTTGAGAACTTCAAGATTAGTCAATCTCCCAATTGCAATTGGAAGCCCATGTAGCTCGTTAAAGTGAGCATCCACATAGCGCAAGGACTTCAACTCACAGATAGATGAGGGAAAAGATCGAATCTTGTTCAGATGAATAATGAGTTTCTGCAAGTTCGGTAATTCATATCCAATGTTTGTTGGAAGATATGAGAGATTGTTAAAGCTCACATCCAACTCCACCAATGACCTGATCATTCAAATATAATAGGAGTTCAATCAATTCATAGTTTGAACAAATTCCTAAATGACTTGAGTATGATTTCGCATCATGGTTCAAAAAATGAGATGATATTCACACAAACAGAACATAGAATTCTTTAGTGAGATACTTTACAGAGTCTGAACATAACCTTGATATAAGAGATGCTTCCGACAAAATACTTTGCAGTTTGAAACACTCTTAACATGGAACTTAAAAATGGTGAAAGACACAAACAAAATGACAAAATCTGACATAACCTTGATATAAGAGATGCTTCCGACACATTTGAAAGAAAAAAAGAAAGAAAGAAAGAAATAGTTCATGCTCATGCATGCATAAAAACTACTCCCATTTTTCACTACACTAGTGGTCTACATTACAAAATACTCATGCAGTTCTCCACTAAAGTTAACCATTTATTCTTAAAAAACACATGGATGCTAGTGTCCAAAAAGGGATCCCAAATCACAAAGGCATAGTAATCACAAGTTAGTGCTCTTAGGAATTTCTCACTTACCTGCACTGGCAGATGGGATCAGGAAGCGCAGCCAGCTTGTTTCCAGAGACATTGAGCAATTTCAACTTCTGTAACAACCCAATTGAATCTGGTAGTGATTCCAAAAGATTTGAAGACAGATCAAGCTCCTCAAGGTTTTGCAATCCAGCTATTGAATCAGGAATTGCCTATAGCGATGCACACAATATATATATATTAGTATATTACTACTATACATCTTAGTACATGTTTGGTTTCACCTTGCAAAATTGAAAGTGAGTCCATAATTGATTTTTGATAGTTCTTTAACATGTTTGCCAAGCTCCTCAAGGTTTTTTACATCTTAGTACGTGTTTGGTTTTACATCCTAAAATTGATACTAGTCCAAAATTGTTCTTTAGATAGTTTTTTATTCTTTTGATTTCACATTGGAGAAAAATTCAGAATTGATTATGAGCTGAAGCAACTAAAACTAAAAGTAGCTTCCGATCCAAAATTTTATGCTGAATCAATTTTATTTCAAAATCAATTATAATCAAAGTCATCCAAACATAAATCATATCCCTTCTAAATCAATTTCATTCATAATCAACTATACCAACGCTCATTCAATCACCACTACAACAGTAAAAAAGAAAAAGAAAAAAAGAAGAAATCATTGAAGCAATCCAGTGCGTGCAACAAGCAGCAAGCAAACACAAACATTGATAAAAAAAAAAAAAAAAAAGGAAAAACTAAATGTTACCGAGAGTTGATTGGTTGAAAGATCAAGAACGAGCAAGCCAGAGATGCGACCAAAAGCCTCAGGCAAGAGTTTCAATTGGCGTCCAGAAAGATTGACTCGTTCCATACCTTTGCCGTACGACTCTTGCAGAATCCCCACAACGTCTTCGTTGACTTCCTCGCCGGCCAAGTCAGCATCATCATCATCCTTGGACTCGTACATTTTCACGAGGCGCTTCTCCGCATCCTTCAGAAGCTTCTCGTAGGCCTCGTGCATCTCGTCGAGCTGCAGCACCGATCTCCACACGCGCTTCTCCGTCTCGGCCCGCTCTCTGCACTCCCTCTCCATCTCGGCCTGGTGGGCCCGCCACCCGTGGATCTCGATCTCCGCGGGCCGGGCCTGCAGCACGATGTGTTCGAGCTCGCGGGAGAGGTGGGCCTCGAGCTCCGCCAGCTTGGCCCGGGCATTGTCGACGTCCTCGTGCGTGGGGCGCTCCCCGATCAGGTTGAGGACCGTGCGGGCCTGCGTGACCTGGGCCACGGCCCGGCCCATGGAGGCCACGAGCTCCGGGTCCGCGAGGTGCGGCATTTGGCCCACGATTTCTAGGGAACGTGGCTGCTCGATGTCGAATTGGTCGGAATCGGAGGGTGCCGCCGGCGCCGGTCTGGGAGTGAGGGAAGGGAGGCGCGACATGATGAAGGAGAGGAGAGGGAAGGTTCCGGGATTGGGATCCATGGCGTTGCGTTTGATGAAGAAAGCGAGGGTTGGGTTGGGGTTTGTGAATTGGGATGACGGAGAATATAGAATCAATTGAATGCTGCAGAGTTGAGAATATCGCTTTTGGCCTTAGTTACGAGAAAGAAAGAAATAAATAAAGAGTTTTTAGAGGATAGTGACGTTAAGGTGACGGTGGTAAGTGGTAACCCGGTGAAGTAGCAGCAGCAACTAAAACTATGAAGTGTAGATTAGAGTGGACTCAGTAGCAGCAGACTATGACTCGTGTGAGTAACGAGGCTAATATGCTATTTAGTTCTAAAAATTTTATAACTAATCATTTAATTTAGTTTTAAAATTTTAAAAAAATAAAAATTGATCCGTTGATCTTTTCCATTTGTTGATATTACGCAAATAAATCTATCAAATATTTTACTATTTACATCTTCTATTTTAATTTTGAAAACTTCACATTAGGAACTAAATTGCGTATTTAATTGAGTAATGATAGTGAATAATCACCTTCCCATATCCCGGCCAGCCCAGTTCCTCCTGAAACAAAAATTAATTTATGGGCTGTGGGTAACCCAAAGACTTTTACTATTACTATGGAAATAAAAAAGTTGTAATTATCTTGGTGTGATTCTAACTAAATTGTGAAAATTGATTTTTTATTCTTCATATTTTAAGTGTATGTATATTTTAGTTTAATAATTTTTTTATTTAATATATATATACCAACAAAGTTGGTGGGTAACAACAAAAATACCATGGTGTGTAACTAAATCCTACATTAGGAATAGTAGAATTGAATTAATATTGAAGGTGCGATGTCCAAATACCAAAAACATGGTATACCATGCCATCATGTGATCATATAAGGGAATTAGCATCTTCAACTCTTTCCTTCATGCCACTCTCCATGCCTACTTAACGTTCCACGTGGCTGGTGGTTTTGCCACTCATGGATACTGTACTTGGTGATGTTACACCAAATTGCATTGAGTGATTCGTTAGCAACACATGCAAATAATGCGAGTGTTCTAGTGACAGAATTATGGACACCATATATAGTACTTCTCAAATCTCAATGCATTGCCGAAAATACAGGTGTCACTAAAGTATATTTATCAAGTGACTTAATAAGTATAGAAAGGTATGAACTAATCGTTGGAAAATAAGTACGAAAAATGACTATTATGCTATCTCTTTGAACAATGTCAGAAAGCTAATTGCTCTACTGCAAACTCATTTTTCTTTTGCCTAATACATTTTATCATATCTCCCTAACATGATCCTTAACCATGTGAGTTCTGAGACATTAACAAAATCTCTTTCTGAACCAGTTCAAATATTTCCTTCAATCGAAGATTAAACTTGGTTGTTATGTTCCTGTTGATCCTCTGCTGAAACTTAGAGCTCTTGAGCCACATAATGCCAATGTAAGCATCACACTTGCAAGCACATTCACCAAGTGAGGATTTCTCAATTTCATACCTAAAATGAATCTGCACACAGAGATTATCAGAATCAGATTCCCTTCAGTGGAACAAGATAAACTAAATTAATTTATTTATCCCAAAAGAAAAAGTAAGTTGAGTTTCCACTTTAGCTTACATGGAAGTGATCAGCAAAAGGGACACCATGGAGAGCCATAACTTCAATCACACTCCAACCTCCAGTGTTTGCATTTTGAAACTTTTGTTGTGTGCATGTGACTTCACCGCCAAAAGCCGACACTTGTCGATTGAATTGGTAAGAAACACGCCTTTCAAAGACATCAGGCTTCACTTGTTCCCATGATGTTGTTTCATAGTTCATACATCCTGTTCTCTGCATAATTTTATGCTCCAGGTTTCCTCCATAAAAAATTCCCATCACTGATTTCATCTGATAAAGAGTAATACTACACATTAAATTAAACTAGACACATCAAAGAATTTCAAAGAGGCTAATTCTATCTTTAGTTAGTTGATTGCTCACCTTAATTGGAAGTTCTGCCGAGAAAATTTTGGACATTTTTTCTTCATCCTCTAAGATACATGCAGAGTCTTCTGGAATTACAAGGCTTTCTTGATCTTCATGCTCTTCTGCAATTTGTTCTTTCTGATAGGGGTTCAGTATTCTTGTTCTCCACAAGGCCTTTATTGTTCTTTTATGGAAATTAACAAAATGTGATGTTAGCTGAATGTGAAAAAATGGAATCAATTTATAAGGTTAGGAATATAACTATGTAAGTATGCCTGATTAATACCTGGAGGCAGCACTAAATGAAACAAATGATTGAAAATGAAACCTAAGTCTCCCTTCTTCATCTTGAGTCTTTGCACCATGCCTTGCATCGAGACCTCGACCTCTTCGCAGAATTATGACCAACGTAGGGCTTCCTAATGTTGTCAATGATGGAGGAAGCACTTGTATCTCCTCAATATCTTCCCAAAGGAAGAAAAACTTGGTTTTATGTCCAAACAAATTGGCATGAAACCCCAGAATCCTTGTTGAAAGAAATAGCCGACCCTACAGCAGGAAGGTATCTTAATTCAACATTGTATATTATTCAAACAATTCTCCACTTTGATGTCTTATATAGTCAACCAATACTATATGTGTTAAAATGTGTCAAGTTTTCAACCACATGTAGTACCTGTAAAGGCATTTTTCTCTTGAGGTAACAAGTGAAATCATTGATGAGAAATTCTTCCGGAGGCAAAGCAAACAGTTTCTGGAATGTAGAATTCGTTTGAGGTGATCTAAGATTCAACTGCCATTCATATATTCATAGTCATATACAATAAATAGTTCTAAATGTTCTGACACAAATAGGAAAAAAAAATTGGTTGAGATGCATAATAACATGTTCTCCAAATACTTACTTTTTTGCCTACTTCCTTTTCCATCTTCTCCAAATATTCCTTGATTGTTTCAACTCCTTTATTGTTGTCCAAGAAAATTCTCAAGTGCAACTTTGACTGAGAAGATTGAGCAAGCTTTCCTTCGAGCATGACCCACATGTCTGCCAACTCAGTTGATGTGTGTTTTAGAAAATTGATCTCAGCATGTCCAAGTGAAACATCCTGGTCAAATGGACCATCAAAATCATAAACTTCCACATGTAAAACTGATGGTGGTTCTTCCATAGCATCAAACTCTAATATCTCTGCATACATATTACTATATTAGTATAAATATCAATAGAGAATTCCGGTAAAGATATATCCATATCAAAGCAAAGTTAGAAGGCAAAACCATTCCATTGAGGATTCGACATTTGAAGCTTGACAGAGCTTGACCTTGTTTGTGCATTACAGGTGAAAACTACATAGGGATCTGACAACCCTTCTGACTCCAAGGAGGCCAAGTCAACCCCCTCAATTAAAGCCACACTTAGAACCCATCCATCACCTTGAGCTTTGAGGCCATGGTCTGTTCCTATTAGAAGAAAATGAAGTAAAATGTGATCCCTCAGATGAAGTCACTTGACAATGATAACTAGCATAATGTTAGATTTCAACTTAAAATCAATCGGCATTAAAGGAAGTTGTTAAACATATATATATATATATATATATATATATATATAAGTTGCAGCCAGAGAGACTTGAGGCAAGCAAAGCAATGTGAAACTTCCTAACACATAATAGTATGTTAAAATGATATGCTAATTACTTACCCATTTGAAATCTAGCTTGCACAAAGTGAGACACCATATTATAAACACGCTGCAACTGGAGGATTAAAATTCCACTTGTAATGAACTCTCCAAAACTATCTGGCAACTCAAGCCCTCTAAACTCCAAGCCCTGAGGTAGACTTGGACCACACCTTAAAATATGCACCAACACATACAAAAACATGAATATGGTGGAAACCACAGTGAAATTCCAAAAGTATGTGATCGTCTGCCACCAATTCCAGTGGTCTTCTGTTTGCAAAGTTGCCAACAAATGTTCCTTGTCTGGTAAGTCTGCCTTATCTAGAACCTTAAAACTCCGCGTGAGTTGGTCTGAGAACTGGCTAAAACTCTCCTTCAATCCCTGTCTTGCCCCGCCTTCTATCATGCCTTTCATCATTGTAGTTTGAAGGAAGACAATGCCCCAAGACACGACAAGATTGGAGGATTCCTCTCCAGAAGACACCTCCACCTGCGTTATCTTGTAAAGCAATTCAATCCTAAATGAATTCCCATATGGGACCTCAGGTGTGCTTACACTGACAAGTATAGCAAATTCCTTTCTGCTAACTCTAATGTAGCTTTGCTCCTCAATGGCATTAACTGCCTTAATCAGCTTTGTAGCTGCTTTTGTATAGGTAACAACTCGTGTTAAACATGACATGTCTCCATTTTTCCATGTCCAAGGCCCCTCTTGCACATTTGTTGTTCCCTGCAGTTCAGCCATATCTTTACTAAACTGTGAATTTGGTGCAAAAAGAAACACATTAAGGTCATTAGGAGAGACTAAATAGTTTTGATCTACTAGAACACCGCCCGACAAATTTTCAGGCATTTCTGGCTTGTCATCTCTTGATTCCATTAGTGCAATGGCTTCTTCAAAGCTACAAGGAGATGAAGATGAATTTTCCTGTATACTATCTTGATCATGATCAGATAATGAAGTGGATAGTTCTGAAGAATCCCCAGATTTTGAGTTTCCCTCTTTCTTTTTGAAGATCCTATGCAGACCATTAGAAATATCCTTCAACAGTTGTTTGCCTACACTCATTTTATCACAAAGTGGGTGACATGAAATGTGCAGAAGACCTTCCAAGTCTCTTGAGTCCTCGACTGCAATAGTTGAATTTGGAGAATGCTTATGATTCATAAAAGAAGAACGGCCTTTACCATGAAGAGAAACGGTAAGGAGAATTTTCCCTGATAATACAAGACATTAAGCTAGAAATTAGTTACATCATTGCACAGCAGTTTCAAATTTACAAAAGAAATAAAAGAGTGGCTTATGCACTCGTTTCCTTACACTGTTATCTAATTAGAAATCATAATGTATGAAAGATTTATTGAATCTTACCAAAATTATTCTAAAAGTCATATCTACTATGATTTTTCGGGGTATTCGAAAACTCGTTTAAGAATAGAAGAATCACATTTATTACTAGTTTCTGAAAATCACATTAAAAACGTGAAACCAAACACATTATGAGGGTAAAAAAACTGTTGTTAACGCATAAAATGAAACTCATGAGGTAAACAAGTAGAAATTATTATGTAACATAGTGAGGGGAAACAAAACAAACCACAATATTTATTGAAAAACTTCCCAGTGTTGGGGGTTTGAAGAGAGAACCAAGTGGGCAGCAAGGTTTGCTTATCCTGAATCCGCACCTGAGCGACAAACTCCACAGAACCATTGGTCACTGATCTGCACTCGTTATTGTTATCATCATGGTTAACAACAGAGACAACAAGCACGTGCTCTGCACCATTCACCTTGAAACCAAACTCCTCGTTCCAAACGGGGGTGCACGTGTTCTTCAATACCCTTGTCTTGGACTTGAACTTGCCGAGTCTAAGCTTCACATAGGTATCCTTCACGGGAAGGTCCTTGGCTTCCAATACACACACGTAAAGTTTCAACATAGCAGCTTGTAATAAAACTACTACTAAGGGAAAGAATGGTTCTTTTTCTTTTTCTTTCTTTATTTTGTTTTATTCGGTGGAATGAGGAGGGGGAAGTCACGTGTCAGAGGAACACGTGGACATTGGAAGAAAGTGACACGAGGTGCAGCGTGAATGAATAGAATGTTGTTGTCATTACTTGTCAGAATTGATTGTTGTTATTATGAGGTCGAAGTTTCCTTAACTAAAGTACACGATGCTGGACATGGCGGTGGGAGATAACTTCTGCAAGCGAGGAAGTGGAACACCACCACATTCAAGAGTGAGGGTTGTGAACGTTTTCTCGTCCCTTCAGCACAAATCAACCTCTTTATATTTCAATTTTAATATGATTTTTAAGTGACTCTTGGCATCAAGTAAGATAGAATACTAAAAAAAGAGTTTGTCTTAAACTATGAACGAAAAATAACACTAAACAAACCCACCATTTTTGTTATAATTTCATTTTTTTAAGTCAAATATTTATATTTATTTGTTTAAATTTATTTGATGAAATAATTATTTTTTTAATAAAATAAATAATTATTTATATTTTTAATATATTTATTTAAATTATTTCAAATTAAAATAAATTATTATTTATTTATTTAAATAAATAAATTCTATTTTTTTATAAAATAATTATTTATCTAATAATCACTTATTATAATTTTAAATAAATTCATGATATATCCAAAATTGACTATTATATTAGTTTTCTTCATAATTTTTTTTTTAAAAAAAATCATCTTTCTATAAAAGAAAAGTTTGTTTCATTCTTTTAAAATAATAAAAATAAATAAATAATTATTTTAATTAAAACATAAGTTATTCTTAAACATATATATTGGATTTTGGTTTAGTTTTAAAGAAAAATGACTATGCACTTTTTCACACTCCCTGTGTATTTAACTAAATTTAAAAGTAATGTCAATACCATTTGGTGTCTGTAAAACTATTTTAACAACACATTAGTTAATGTATGATAATTTAACTCATAATTTTAAGTTATAAATTTGAATGTATAAAAATTAATAAATTTATCATATACGTATACAGAAATATCATTTATAATTAGATACTAATATAACAATGTTAATGCTAATACTATTTATTGGCAAAGAAATAAAGTGGGGTGAATTAAACCACGAGAGCTCAGAGCTACCGAAGCTATACGTTGGAGTGGAGCGTGAGCGTGAGTGAGTGTCTGAGGAAAAGAAAAGATGTTACAGTTTCCGGCGTATATGACGCAGTACCCATTGTCCACTCGGACCATTCCGACGTCGTTTGTGCTACCCTGTCAGTGGCCTCAGCCCCAAAACGAAGAACTCCTTCTCGCCTTGGAAGAGTCCGATTTCGAAGAAAAGGTACGTGCTTTCCCCTTTCATCCTCTGTTCATTGCATTCTTACGCACTATAATTCATTCTAAACGTTCAGTTATAGCTTTTTTTTTATTTCCCATACACATTTATCTGTCTAGGTTTGTAATGCATCAAATGTTTGGGAATTTGGGGGTATAGAAAGGCATCTAGGGATTTGGTTATATGGTA
Source organism: Amphicarpaea edgeworthii (assembly GCA_014843725.1). NCBI lineage: Eukaryota > Viridiplantae > Streptophyta > Magnoliopsida > Fabales > Fabaceae > Amphicarpaea > Amphicarpaea edgeworthii. The sequence continues at coordinate 7,451,905 of CM026328.1, forward strand.
GTACTTATCAAGTATGATGATTAAATTTTTCAATCTTTCCTTCCATCAATTTCAAGATCATAATTGGGAATTCACAAATGAGAAATGTTACGCATGGTTTTCTGCTGCTTTTTCCCTCTAGAGAGGTAATAGGTGGAATATATTTTTTTTTTTCTATGTGCATATGTTTATGTTGTTAGCATCTTTTTTCTTAAAATTTTATATATTTGGGAAAATCAAAGTTCGGTCACATATGAGGATAGAATCCACCAAAAAAGTTTGGCACAGAGATAGTTGGATCCCTTAGACATGTTGACCTGACAACAGTTTGATTCTTAGTTCGGCACAAAGTCTACTTTAATGATCTCTCTGTCTTTAAGGAATTGATATAGGATTTCAAGTTAGGGGATATCCTTGGTGTATACTTAGTGCATGTTGGAATGAATTTTGCAATGTGGATTGCCATTCTCTCTACATTCATTTTGAAGCAATAACAAGTAGCTCCTGAATAATTGAAGCCGGTGAATCATCGAAGCCTGTAGACGTGATTTTTGTAATGGATGTGGTGTGAAAACGCTATTCCGAACATGCTGTAAATACACACACAAAACAAATAACATCTCCTCGAAGGAAAGCTATCATTTTGCCACATTAGCATCTAGCTGTTTGCTTGAACTTAGCTGCATGGCTCTGATGATTTTGTCATTCACATATACTTCATAGTTCATAGTATTAAGGAAAAAAAAAATGCTTGGAGGATAATTTGAATGACATAAGGCAGTGTTCAGTTGAGACTTAAGAGGATAATAGGCTACAAGATGCAACTCAGTGCTCTTTGAATCTCTCTTTCATATTGTTCCTTGCCTCGTACTCATCCCTGTCAATGTTGGCACAAATCATTGCAGTGCAATGAGATCAGGAAGATGAACAGCAACCAGATTGTGATAGGGAAAACCACTAACGAAAATGATAAGGAAGACTTTGACAATGAGGCTGATGATGATGATGCTGACAATGCAGAGGAATCTGAGGGTGAAGAATTTGAGCAAGAAACCGGTTGAGATAGCTGCACATCAGCAAGAAACTGTTGGTATGTATGCTTTTGGACTTCTAGGCCAAATCTTTGTATCTGAGTTTTTCTTCTATTCATTTTTTGGACCTAGTATTGAGTATTGACTTGTCATTCATATCAAACTTTGTATTATATCAGTCCTTTTATTGTGCTTAATTAAATATGTACAACCTTTATGTGACATAAGCAATGCTTCAACTTAAAAGCTTAATTGTCTGCCCCTTCCCCATTTCTGAGCTACTTCCCTTCAGTCATATCTCCCATGCTAACGAGTTGTGTTTTGAGAGTATTTCAAAAGGTTTAAGAGTTTGTTTTGGGTAAGAAAATAAGAAAAAAAAATCAGTTTCTTCATAAATTAAAAGTAGCTTCCAAATAAATTATTAGCTTAAAATTTTGTTTTGATAAACTAGTATAAGTAGTGTATGACATGATGCATCCCGATATTCAATAGCAAGAATCTCTCTTTAGCTTTCTCCAGCGAGAATTTGATTGTTGGATTCTCTCCAACAAGAATTTGGATCTTTAGATTAATCTAACAGCTATGAGATCCAGCAAAGAAAAAAAACAAAATCAGCAAAAAATTCTAACAGCCATGAGGTTAAAAAAAGAAACATATGTTCTACCCTAGAAAAATTCACCCGTACTTGCATGTTGCATTACTAACATTTCCTAATTTAAACTTGAATTAAAAATTAAATTTTGAATTATTTAATTTGATATTATAATTTTATTCACCAAAAAAAAAATATTCTTAAGATTATCTAGGTTTTAAAATTATCGTAATATCAGTCAATCTCAATTTAGATTTTATATTTGAAATTTAAATTTTGGCATATCATATCAAATTAATATGGATATGATTTGTTAGGATTCAAATGATTTTTTATTTAAAAAAAATCATATCTTTTTAATTGATTCTCATTTAATAAAATTGAATATTCATTTTTTTTAAGGATGGGAAAATTGAATATTCATCATTAACCATAAAAACGTCTCAAAAAAATGTTTTATAATAGTTTGGAAGTGATCTTCTACCGTGACATTATCAGAGTCGTTATTATCACCGCAAAGGATCATAGTTATTCATTTTTTTTTTATGTAACATTTTTTTTTTTTACCATAGAAGGAAATATTAAATATTTTAAATTGGATACATTATGGGAAGTTTTTTCTTTTTTTTCACTGCATGGATCCTCTCCTCTCTTACTATATTTATTTTTCACTATAGTTGATTTTATTATTATTTTATATTAATAATTTTACTTTTTTGTTTTTACTTAAACTTAAATATACCAGTATAAAATACAATAAATAAAACTTTTTATTACTAATATAATAACATAGTGAACACAGTTATTATCCTTACTATCACAAAATAAACTTTTTAACAAAATACATGAAGTGCCTTATCCATAGCACTATGACATTTCAATTAGTTATCCTCCCAAATGAGATAAAATCTATCTCATTAAATTTGCAACACTCAACCTTCCCTTGGTGTATCATGTACCAAAAATAATGAAGTTCATATTTTGTTATTTTCGTGTACTAAACAATATAATTCAAATGACTCAGCAATTTTGAAAAATACTAAATTGTGGTGGTAGTAGTAGTAATTAAACTAAAATTAGCTCCATTTCGGCCAATTTTGACTCCATATTTTGTGTACTGTGTACCAAAAACACGTGTCATTAGTCTATAAGAATATTATGATTCTATGAACACGCATTTTGTAAACTTTGATATCAAGCAAATTGGAGTTCCTTGAATGGCACGCTGTTGTTCTTTCGAAAAGCCTCTCCTAACTCCTAGGCTTCCACTTAGGACTTAACTAATTAAATCAACGCCTTAATAATAAGTTGATATATACTAAATTGTTGATCAAGTCCATATCGGAAACCATCATGTTGGATGTAACGTGGGATTATGATATTAAGAGATGGTTACTTATTTTAAAATATAGATGAGTGGTAACGAAACTCATATGACACTCTATAACAAATTTGATTTGTTAAAATTTATTAATTTTGATACATTTTACAAATCATTCAATTATTCTATTTTTTAATTTAACTAAATTGATAGTGATTTTTAATAAATTTTAATCAATGACAGAGGAAATATTTAAAAATGTTTGAGAGAGAGTTATTACCACTTCTCTTTAAAATATGTATTTTACTTATTTTAATGAAAACAAATGAACTTAAAATAAATGTGTTTAAAAGTAAAATGTTTATACATCCTCAATGTAAAATTATTTTACATCATCGGTTAATTATAATTTACTATTGTAATAACTTTTGAAATAATTTTATATAAAAGTTAATTGTCATATATATATATATATAGAGAGAGAGTTGTGATTGAATGATGATATAAAATAATTTTATACAGTAAGTTTTTTTTTTTCTCTTTGTTTAATAATATCAAAACTTGTTCTTTTAAAAAATACTAAAAATATATTTAATTCATAATTTTGTATAAAAATGTTTTTTTCTCTCTTAAAACTTATTCAAATATATTTGCTTAGTGTTTAAATAAATCTCATCTAAGCATGGGCAATTGATGTTTGAGTCCATCTAAACTTCTAATTGTTGAATTTTTGCTTTATTTATGTAATAAGTTTCTTATACTTTGTTATTGTGTATATTAATCATTATAAAAATGTTATATATAATTTTGTGGTTGAAGCAAATGGACTGAGGAAAATGCATAAATTATTGTAAACTCTTGGATACCTATCTTTAATTGAATAATCATGAAAAAGAAGAAGAAGAAGGTGATTCCACTTGCAATTTATGAGTGACATTGAACTCATTTTTTTAAGTAAGGTTTAAATTTTGTAAATAGAAAAATATGATTAAAAATAGATACTCCATGTGATTAAAATGTGATTAGTCAAAATTTTCAATAAATTAAAGTAAGGCTTAAATAAGTTTGGGATATTTATAAAATATTTTTTTTATTTTAGATTCCTATAAAAATTTTGTTATATTATAGGTCTCTATAATATTTATTTTTTTTGTTTTGAGTCCTAACAATGACGTAACATCATCTCAATCGTTAGTTAAATGATGATGTAATATCATCTCAATATATACCAATAGCTGAGATAATATCACATCAATAATAATGATAAAAAATAATATATATATATATATTAAGTCAGTAGAGTAATTATCAACAAAGTTAATAAATATTTTGTCCCAATATAAGAATTTTTTTTAAAAAAATAAAATTTAACTCCGAGGCATGTAGTATATGATATCATGTTTTTAGTTATACCTCACCTCAACCAAACTTTTATGTCCCAAATTCAATAGCCACTCACCCCTTCATGGATTTGGGGGCTTGGCTTTTTTTTTTCTCTCCATGCATATTTTCATGTTAAATTAGGATCTTCTAATGCATTCCAATGGTGGAGGCAGATTCTATCTTCAAACTTCTCTGTATTTTTTCTATTTATTCCTCGACCGCATCCAATGATGAGATAAAGTTGAGCTGTTGAACACTTGAACCCACCAAAAGGTTTACCAGATATATGCCTCAATCATGTCATTGTCAAGTAACCAACTTGCCGACTTGCTCCACCTCAAAGCCATCCTTCGGTTTTGGTCTTCCATATCATTATTGGAGTTTTCATACCATCCATTATTATTTTTTATTCTATTTATTATAGGACCTCTTTTTTAGGATAAGTATTTGAAAACATTATTGTATTTTGTTCAATTTTTAAGTTTATGGCATCTCGTTTTCCTTTGCTGCCACCACATTGAATCAATCAAATACATTCAATTTTCTCAAACCAACTAACCTGCAACCCCAATTTCAAGAAGGTTCAATGGTTTTGTCTTCTTCCCCCAACTCCCACTATTCACGGTGGTACCATGTATGATGAATTGTCCCCTTTTATTGACCTGCAAATTGAAGATTAATACACAATAATATACAAATCAACGAGAATAATCACAAATAAATAAATAAATAAATAAATGTGAAGTGAAGAAACAAACGTACCCGCTTAATATTAACAAACATACGAAAAACAACGATGTGGTCAGAATTAACACGCAAAAATACCAACAAAAGCAACATGTATAAAACACGTCACAGGAAGAATTGTGGTCCCATGTGTCAAACGGCAAAGGTAGCATGTTTCTTGTCTCAAACGGCGGTTAACAGAACCCTAAAATCTTTAAATAAATAAAAAAAATCCCAACTCCCAATGCCCAGATAGCCAATATGTCCAAAAGTAAACTCAGGCTCCGATTTCAAAAATTAGAACTTAAAAAATCGTCCATGTCTAAAATTTTATCAAAATTAAAAAAAAATTGTAATCTTTCACAGTCCACTCTTCTATCTATAATTTTTTTTTAATCATTTTGATAGTTTTCGGCATCATCATAACCATGGATTCAACTTCGTATTCGCGAATCTCTTGTGACTGTATTTACTGCGAATAAATCGGTTCGTTCGCCTCAGTGGCAGTAGTAATTGCAGCGAGGTCCTCGATACAGAAACCTAGGGCTTCTATCGATATGCGTGTAGCAACAAGCCTTCGCCGAGCCGTTACGGGCGCCGATAGCGTACGCAGCCGGCGGAGCCAGACTCCGGTGATGCCGCCCGATGCGGTACGGCAGCGATTCGGTGGAGGTGTGCGGCGATCTGCACGACGAAGAGTGGCTGGCGCTGGACGACACCGACGACGCCGCCGACGGAGCAGACGAAGGCTTCTTCATCGACTTCGGCGGCGAGAGAACGGCTTTGATCTTCAACGGATGCGCCAATTTCAACGATGCGCGGTCGTACTCTTCGATTATGCTAGCGAGATCTTCGTCGTTTTTGACGGAGATCAAGGTCTCCAAGTCTGCCTTCGGCAACTGGCACCGCAAGATCACAGACGAACCACAAAACTCGCTAAGCTTCGTCATCAATTCTGCACAACGACGCAACGAAACGTTAAAATTCACGAAACGCACAGCGCGAGAGACTGAAAAAAAAACGATGGATGAGGAGAATGGAACGAACCTGAGAAGGAAATAGACCGGTCGATGGTGAGGACTCTGGTGTGACCGCCGACGTAACGGAGCTCGCCGTCGGTGGCGCGTGGGAGAATCTTGCCGCCGTAGCTACAGAGGAACTTGATAGTTTGACCGGGTTTGGATTGCATACTCATTGTGTTGAATGAAAAATTGTGAAGGTTTTGGAAAATTCTAGAAAGAGAGAGAACTGAAGTAGGAAACAACTCTGGAAGTTTTTTTTCTCCTACAGCGTTGGAGGCTTAGAGTTTGAAACCCTGGGCCTTGCCTTTGGGGTTTATTTATAGGCTGAAATCGAAGAACAAACCCACGCGTTTATTCAACTATCTTTTTTCTTAATCACGTAACAATCGAAACCGTTGATTATTTTATCTTTTTTATAAAGATAACAACTGATTTTTTTCTTTAACAGCAATAAAGATAACATTTGGGCAGCGAAAGCCATGCATGGTGAGCGCCACTAATCTTCGGGGATGAAAAATATTCGTGATATCCGATCTAAGATTAAAAAAAAAAGATAAGATTTATGAGATATTTAATATATATTTATATTAAATATTGTTGACTAATTTAATGAATATTTTTTTATATTTCCAATCTAAGATAAAAAAAAAAAGATAAGATTTATGAGATATTTAATAAATATATTTATATCAAATATTGTTAACTAATTTAATGAATATTTTTTTGTATTTAGATTACCTCTCTATCAGATGTTTTTCATGATTATTTTCTTAACAAATTTAGTTGAATATCAGCTAACTAAATATTACAGTAATAATTAAAAGAAATTAGTATAAAAGAAAAAGAAAACTGGGAAGCTACTTGGAGTGTTTGTAGTGTAATAATGACGGTCAATTCTGACTATTCCCATATATGCGGATATTCCTTTCTTTTTGCTTTCTGAGAAGGAAAGTCGAAGTTCAGAACTTCAGATTGAAAAAAAACAAAAAACAAAAACAAAAGCGAGCCAGGTCTTTTTATTAATATTCGAAAAAAAAAGTGTTAAAAATAAAATAGGAGCGTGGATACCCCCAAACCCAATGAAGTTAGGATTGGTGGCCCATTCTGGTACTAGCGATGAGCCAGGCTTCGTTACCGAGAAGATTCTGAAAATTGGATCGACTACTTACCTCTTGTTGAAGTGTGGACTAACATGGATACGTAGAATTGACTTTCAAAAAGTTTTGAGAGAAATTTTATTAGGCAAAAGTATCAAATTGATCTTTTATTTTTTTTTTTTTTATATTTTTGGTTTTAATTCTTCAACTTGTTGTTTGGCCTTGGTTTTTCACCTTTTATTTCGTTTGAATTTTAGTTTTTCTGTTCAAATTAGGGATAACAAATTGGGTCGCCATCAGGTGGATTGACAGGTTGGCCCGTTAATTTTTTGTTTTTTTTTCAAAAATAAATAAATTGTTTTTACATATTTTTTTTATTCTCAATTATTCTATTCTAAATTAGTATAACAACAAAACAGATTAGATGATAAATACAAAATAATTTTTTTATTAAAGAATTATGTCGCTTTTCGCTTTTTGTTTCATTTTAATTAATTATTTTTTCTTTTTACAAGAAAGAATATTAATCCATTTATTTCTTTAAACAATTTTTTATCGTGTTATTATTTAGTTTATCATTCATGCGTAATGATTTGTTTATTATCTGTTGACACTCTTAATTAAATAATTAAGAATAATATATAAGAAAAAAAAAAGTAAATTCATAGTTTCATAAACTTATGTCTTAAACCACACTACCAAATTACAAATCAGTCTTAAATCAAAATACTAAATCATAAGTACTAAATAAAAAAACAAAAAAAAAACTCATATCCTTTAAGTAGTGTCTTAAACCACAATATCAAATTAGAAATTACAAATCAGACATCAATTTCAACCACATTAGATTCGGCCTTGGAAGAACTCCCCTCCACTACTTGTCTCTCTTTGTCACCTTTCAGCTCATATTCTATATCACATTAGATTGAAAAAAAAAACAATTCAAAATTCCAATACTTAAATGGTTATCAAAATAAGATAAATATAACAAATAAATTTAAATAAATTTAAATGAAATATCATTAACAAATCCATGCTTCCAACTTTGGGTACAAATAATTGCTTCCACGTTTTCAGGTAAGAGATGATTTCTATATTTGTTGAGAATCTGAGAACCAATGCTAAATGCAGACTTAGATGCAACTGTAGTAATAGGTCTGGCCATCAAGGAAAGATATGAAAAACGTTGGCTATTATTCTTCCACCATTGTAGGACATCTAGTTGCTTCGTAAAATCAAAATCTAAAGTTGGTTCATCTAGATATATATTAAGTTGAGTCTGTCTCGTTCTATTGGAAACTTGAAGCTTACACATTTTTAATTCCTAATATGATAAGAAAAGGTAAAAGTTAGAAATATACAACAGGGAAAAATAAATAATAATTCAAATAAAACAAAGTAACTTACATCAAAGAAGCTAGGTTTGGAATTAGAAGTAGAAACATGCTTCCGCTTACGAACATTTGATGTTGAACCATTACTAGAATATTGAGAGAAAAACATGTACAATTTGTCCTTTATCTTTTGTAATTTCATTTCCCAAGTAGATTAATTTTTTCAAAAGAAAAACCCAATGTTTTCAACTTCATCCTTGGATCTAAAACAACACCAAATGCAAGCACAATGCTATACTTATCCCAATATTTTTCAAATTTCTCATTCATGACTTTAGCCATATTCTTTACAACTTTATCTTTATCTTTCATACTTTCAATTAAAAGACAATTAATTTTCCAAACTTGTAAAAAATACAAGTTGGAAGTGGGATAACTTGTGATAGAAATTAAGGTTGTTATATCATAAAATGGCATCAAGAATTTACAAATTTTTTCAGCTCTTTCCCATATTTTCATAGAAGGACAATACTTATAATTTTCATCCATCAAGGGCAAGTTTGTAAAAATACGTTGATATTTAATTGCACTACGGAGCATTAGATAAGTTGAGTTCCATCTGGTAGGCACATCTAAACATAACCCACTTGATGAATTAATATTTCCAAAATTTTCAAGACATTGTTTAAATTTTATCATTCTACTCTTCGAACCTTTCACATATTTGATGTTATCCCTAATTTGATTCAAGGCAGAACCAAGTACCTTTAATCCTTTTTGAACAATCAAATTTAAAACATGAGCACAACAACGCACATGAAAGAATTTACCATCACATACCAATCCATTTTGCAAAACAAGTTGACTTTTTAAAGTCTTTTGCATAACATCATTGGCATAAGCATTATTTAAAGTGATAGAAAAACTTTTTTTCTCAATTGCCCATTCATGCAAACATTCATTAATATTCTTAGACAACTCAAAACTAGTGTGATGGGGAGGCATATGACGAAAGTTAAGGATCTTAGTAGTTAACTTCCAATTTATATCAACATAATGTGCAGTTAAACAAATATATCCTTCAGTGTTACAAGATGTTCACAAATTAGAAGTTAAGCAAATTCTACTAGGAATATTAGCCAACATCCCTTTAAGTATGATCTTTTCTTTCCTATAAACTCTCCTAATATCACTCTTAGATGTATTTCTAGAAATCAGAGTAAAATCAGATTTAAATAAGCAACAAAAGCCTTAAACTCCGAGTATTCAACAAATTTATAGGGCAACCCACGCATAAGAACTAAATTAGTCAACAACTCACGCACAACCATTTGATGTATCTTTTTTGGCTTTAACTTTCCTTGCATGTCTAATATCATTTGACCCACATCTTCATTTTTTATTTTCTTACATTGTAGAACATGATGATTTAAAGATGAAGTTCCATATTTTTTTACCACCAATTACATACTTTTGGTTACATGCATTACACATTGCCCTTTCTTTTCCATCTTTACACACCAATTTTAGTGAAATATTTCCAACAATTTGATGTTTTACTTGATGTTTCAACAGATTCAAGATCATCACCATTCTCCTCCTCACATTCAGTATCTTCATCCTCATTCTCAATTACATCATCAATAGCATTAACATTAAAAGGTGGTTTACTAATCGACTTATCCATTTCAATTTATTTTAAAATCCTATTTAAAAAATAAAACAAAAACAAAGTAAGCATCCTTATCCAATATAGCACAAATTTCAAAGCCAACATGATCTGAAACATTAATAGAAAGATAACAGACAACATATAAACTCCAAGGGCCAAACTTACTTAAACTTATTGCAACTTGTGTTCTAGCTAATGCTCATAGTGCTCTCACTTGTACTATTAAGAGAGCTTTCTTTTCTTTTTACTTCCCAAAACTCAGGGTTTAATTAGTGAACAATGAGAAAGTACTTGTTATATTCTCTTCACAATGACAACTATAACAATGACTCAGACATTTTTTATGTACGAACATTTAGAGCAATAGGAGATGGAGAAACAGATGATACATTATATAGAGTCATTGAGATAAGAAACAGATGATACATGATACATGATAAAGATGATAATACAGCAACAACAGAACAAAACAATAACATAACTAACGAATCAAACATTCAAAACAAATCAAGGTCCGTAATATGAGAAGAGGGTGATGGAGAGCAAAGTACCTGTACCTGGTAAGCGACTCTGGCGGGTTGGTGAGGGTGACAAGGGTGCGAGGGCGTAACGGCAATGACATGAGGGTGCGAAGGCCGACGACGGAGGGTATGAGGGTCGACAATAGAGGGAGGGCAGTTCGACGGTCCGACAAGAGGTCGCTCGCATGCGATGTTCCTTGGTTTCTATTTTGGGCTTAGGATAAACAAAGGCAAGGGTGGCTGTGTGGGAACTTAGGGAGTTAGGGTTGGTTTTGGTTTAGATAGGCGGGTTGACCCGTCGAGTTGGCAGGTTGGGGACACTCCTTCACCCCGTCTTTTTTTAGTGAGCTAGCAAGTTGACCTGTGAGTCGCAACCCATTTTGCCACCCTTAGTCCAAATGCTCTGTTAAGTTTATTGGGTAAAGTATATTATTTCCAATAAACTTTATCATCTAATTTAAACAAATGATGATTTTCAAATTTGTCCCATTGTTATTATTTTATGATACTTTTAAGTTATTATTGTAATTATCTTATGAATATAACCAAATTTAAAGATGAGATGTAACAAGTCCAAATGGATTTAAATTTAAGTAAATATCATTTTAAATTTAAATCAATTGTTTAGTATTAATTTCGTTTTTCTTAACTAGATTTAAAAAAAAATAGTTTGAGATCTTAAAATTCAAAAGAAAATTATGATTTTTAAATAATAGTTGATAATAAAAAAAAAAGTGAAATAAGGTAGTTTAGATTTGTTAATTTAATCATCTTTAAATTATAATATTTGTTATTATCTTAGAATTATAGATGTTAAATGTCATAAATTATTTTGGACTGCTCCACATAAATTATGTTTGAAAGTTGGAGTCCTTGTAATGCTGATGAGATACATAAACTAATCTAATAGATTATGTACTTGAGTGCACACTACTGTTTGAGACTATTGTTGGAGACAATGTTTTTATTTCAAGAATGAGCATGATTACAAACAACTCAAATTTATCAAATTTCAAAGAAGACAATTTTCAATATGTGTTTATTTTAGTATGACAATTAACAAATCACAAGGACAAACATTTTCTTATGTTATATTATATTTTTATCAACTAGTATTTAGTCATGGACAGTTGTATATTGCTTTTTCAAGGGTTAAAAGCAAAAAAGTATTAAAGATATTTATTAAAATTGAAGACAACTGTAATCTTAATACCATAGTTAATGTTGTCTATAAAGAATTATTTGAAAATTTAATTTAAGTAATTATAAATTTTCTTTTACGTATTTAATGACATACAATTTAGTATAAATTTTTGTAGTCATTTTTGTTAACTTTTTTTTTTGTTTAGGTATGTCAGAGGTTTAATTAACATGAAAAGAATATAAAATTATTTTACATTGATAATGTATGAGAATTAAACTTTTTGTTTTAATACAACATTTTTTAAAATATTTAAATAAATATTTTAATTTTGTTAAAAATTAAATAATATATATTTTAAAATAATACTCGAGTACATATTATCCAACTTATACTTTACATATTTTCACTTTTAATTTTTAAAAAAAATCATGATTAGAGTATTTGTCTCACTTTTATAATAATCACTATTTTTTTTATAAATTAAAACTATAACTTAAAAAAAAATTACTATAAAAAATATTTTTTAGGTATATATTGTTTTAAAAAAATTAAATTATATAACAATCATTAAAAAACTCGTCCGAGCATGAGTTACTATACTAGTTTATTATAAATGAAGGACTATGATTATCTAACACTATAAAAGCAGGATTTTAAAAATCAAACCAGTGATCAAACCGGTCGAGGCACTGGGTCAATGGGTCAATGGTCGAACCATGGGTCATTGGTTGAACCACATGACTCAATCCTTATTAAAAAAATTTAAAAATTTCATACTTTATCTTAAAAAAATTAAAAAGAATACATCACAGATTAATATAATTTTACAAATTTATTATTTAATTTTAATCTTAGTGATATAATAAAATTTAAATAAAAAATTATTTTAAAAACCAAAATAAAATTCAAAAAATTTCAAATAACACACTCTATGTCTTTTTCTTCTATTTTTTTTTTTTAACTTATCAAACAAAATCTTAAAAATTTAAAATAATCCCCCTCTTTCTCTTCTTTTCTTAATAATCCAACCTCCCACCCACCTACCTCGTAAACCCACCCCTGAGATCTAAACTATCGAACATTTTTCATTTCAACATCTCACCGCACTGTTAAAGAACGACCATGCTTCCTTCAATGGCTCGTATTTCGTCCACTACAAGTCCTCCATCTCCGTCTCACTTTACCCGTCGTCTTCTTCTTTTTTTTTTTTTTTTTTTTAAGTGACCCGAACCGGATCAACGAATTAGCGGTTTAACCGCAAACCCGGCCGGGTCACACCAGGTGAAACCGGTTCAATTGCATGACCGATCTAACGTCGAAATCGACCCGGACTGAGCACCGAGTCCTGGTCCGACCGGCCGGTCCGGTCCGATTTTTAAAACACTGTATAAAAGTATTATTTTATATTGTCACTACGCTATTTTTATACTTAAATCAAGAAGAATAGATTGATAAAAAAAAAATCAATAAGAACAGATAGAATCATAAAACTTAAATATATCTATACAACTAATATTTCAAATATAAACAATCATTTTGATTAATTAATTTTAATTTTAATTTTTAATATATATTTAAAAAAGATTGCAAAAGTTATTAGAGACAATGTGAGGTGGTAGGAGAGTCTCTTTGTGACCTTATTAAAAATATATTTGAGGATCCATCTAAAGTGGTCGGGCTGAATGACACACTTATTTCTCTCATCCCTAAAACTGAAGAGGTTACAAGTATAAAGCAATTTCGACCTATTAGTTTGTGTAACGTCTTTTACAAGATGGTCACTAAGATTCTCTCTACTAGACTTCAGAGGGTGATAGAGGAGCTGGTGGACCAGTGTTAATGTAATTTTATTCTTAATAGAAACAACAGTGATAACATCATCATTGTGCAAGAAGTAATCCGTTCTATGAAGAAGAAAAAGGGGTGGATGGCAATCAAGGTGGACTTGGAGAAGGCTTATGATAGGCTCAAATGGGAATTTGTTACTAATACTCTTTGTGACATTGGCTTTCCGGAAGAATTTGTCAATTTAATTCATTGGTGTATTTCTTCTCCCTCCTTACAGGTTCTTTGGAATGGAGAGGGCTTGAGCAAATTCCTTCCTTCTAGAAGCATTCGTCAAGGAGACCCCATCTTACTTTATTTGTTTATGTTATGCATTGAGAGACTTTTTCGATTGATTAATCATGTTGTGGAGCTTGGCCATTGGATCCCAATCCAACTTTTTAGAATTGGTCCAAAGTTGTCTCATTTGGCATTTGTGGATGACCTATTTTTGTTTGTATAAGCTACTGTGGATCAAGTGGAGACTTTGAAAAAGGTCCTAAATGTTTTCTGTCTAAGTTCTGGCTAAAAGGTGAGCAAAGAGAAAACTAGAGTTTATTTTTCTACAAATGTGTCGTGGCAACAAAGAGATCAAATTGTCAATATGCTTGGTTATCAAAGAACAGCGAACCTTAGGAAGTACTTAGGAGTGCCCCTCCATCATGATAAAGTGACAAAGCAAAGCTATCAATTCCTTCTTGATAAAATGAATCAATGACTCAACAATTGGAAGGTCTCAAGACTATCATTGGCAAGCAGAGTCACCTTAACAAAGGTTGTGGTCCAAGCCTTCCCTACCTATGTCATGCAAACAAACCTGTTGCCCATTTTGGTTTGTAATAAGATAGATAAAAAATGTTGGAGTTTTGTTTGAGGAGACATGACTTCTACTAAAAAGGTTCACTGGTTGAATTGGGATGCTTGTTGCATGCCAAAGAGGAGTGGTGGTCTTGGCTTGAGGAAGGTAGCCTCTATGAATCAAGCGATGTTAACCAAGATATGATAGAATTTATGTAATCGTCCTAATGATCTTTGAGTGAAAGTAGTACGAGTGAAATACAAACGTGGGACTAATGTTATTCCTAATATCTCGTCTACTAGGCAGGGAACAAATTTGTGGAGAGGAATTGTGAAGATTTGGAGCACGGTGTCTTCTTATTTGATATAGCGAGTTGGGAATGGAAGGAAAATTCGTTTCTGGGAAGACGCTTGGGTTACAGGACAAGGGTTACTGAACCAATACAGAGGTGGGACAAATAGGGAAGATTGGAATATTCCTGTTTGTTTTTTCGTGAATTTGAAAGGTGATTGAGACATAGAGAAATTATCTCGGTTGCTAACGGGTTCAGTAATAAACTTGATTAAATAGATCAAACCTCCCTATAGCTCTATTACAAATGACTTTATTCAGTGGAATGGTGCTACCAGTGATATTTACTCAACAAAGGAGGCATATGATGTTATCACGGGTCATAATGCTATCCTTGATAAAAGAGTTTTTCAATTGATTTGGAAATGGAATGGGCCTGAAAGAATTAGATATCAGTTGTGGAAAATTGCAAACAGTATTCTACATACAATGCCTTGAGGAGGTATCGGCATATGACTCAATTGGATAGATGTTTGTTGTGTGGAGGAGATAATGAGACCTTATTTCATGTACTTAGAGACTACAAATGACGAAATATATTTGGAACTCTTTTCAGATGAATGGGCAGCCAATATTTTGTGAGATTGAATTGCTGAATTGGTTAAGTCTGAACCTACAATGCTCTAAATTGGTGGAAGGAATGGTTTGGAGTAGTGTTTTTGGTGTTATGCATGACCTCCTTTGGTGGAGGAGAAATGAGTACACTTTCCAACAAAAATGAATAACAAATGCTAGCCTCATTGTTAATATTAAGGCACTGGTCCATGATTTTCATAATAGCAAAACAGTACAGCTTAGTTTAAGAGTGGATGAGGTCTCTGATATGTATTGTGATAATGCAAACAACGAGGTATGGATGTGTTACTCTGAATTGTGATGGGGTTGTGTCTAGTGAAGATGTGGTGACTTCTTGTGATGCTGTTTTGAGATATTCAAATGGCAAGTTCATAAAGGTCTTCTCCCAAGAGATTAAGTTTCTGTAGTGTGCTTGAAGCTGAGCTTTGGGGTATTATGTATGGCCTCCAAATGGCAGTTGAGGTTAAAATGGAACATTTGCATGTTGTTGATAGTCTCCAAGCCGTGATGCTTATTGATGATTTTATGCATTCTGAGGGTCAATTTCATGAATTAATCTCAGAAATATGGAAGATGAAGGGGAGTTTCACAAGTTGCACCTTTAGTCATATTAACAGAGATGATAATTGTTTAATAGATAAATTTGCAAAGTTTGGTTTTTCTTTAAACTTAGATTATATGTTTTTTCAATCACTCCCTTCTTTAAGCCAATATTGAATTCTATATAATTCATTTCTTGGGTTTATGGCTTTTGCCTAACTCATTCAGCTAAAACAAAAGAAAAAGGAATGCCCCTCAACTACATACGTAATTTCGTCCTAGAATAAGATGTTTAGAGTAGTTTATCATTTTCCTCTTATTCAATCTCATTTATTTAATAATTTTGTTTTTAGATTAAAATAAATTTAAAAACATTCTTATGAACTAAAAGTATTTCCAAACATCATAAGAATATGTTCTCAATAATAACATTCCCATAATTATTATTTTGGGGAATATGATTAAATTTGGTGGAATAAACACCCCCGATAAGTACGTCGATAATGTTTTTCTATACTCATTTTTTGGACCCAAATAGACTTTAGTATAAAATTACATTCTCTACGAATGTTTTAACTGAATACAATGCAGTACAACCTTAAGTTGTGTAGAGTTAAAATAATTTAATTACTAACAAAACCTATCATAATATAAATTGTGTTTGATTTGATGTTTTTTTTTATCAACATTGGTGAGATGTTTACAAGGACACAGAACATTAATTCAATAAAATTATCTATTACATTAAATTTATGGTCAATATTTCTCCTTATATCGATGAAATATTCATTTTCTTTTATAAGCAATACGCATATTAATATAAAGATTTAGCCGTTACACAAGAAGTGTCATACTGCAAACCCCACAAATACAGATAAAGTTCAATATGTAACTGGTAATTAAATCTGCATATTCGGATATCAACTGCCTATCTACAAATCTACAAATCGAAACCAGAGTACATCCTTCAACAACGAATATACTCAAAACACTAACAAAGACAACTAGCTATCTTAGGCAGGCCTCTACGTCATGACAGACACTTGTGTTAGCCCTCACAATTATATAGGCACAAGCCTGGAATGTTGGTCCATTCAAATGGGGAGTAGCTAAACCTCTTGATCTTTCCTCGCATCCAACACCAAAATTTAAGCTTGGCAGACTACATAATAGGGTCAAACGCCAAAATACGAAGTTCCATGCTTCAACACCATGTTTCCGAAGCATAGGTTAAGAATGCTGCCAAAAAAAAAAGCCTCAATATTCGCTAGTAATACCGTGTTGATATTTAGCAGACATACACTGTTTCAAAATCCCATATGAGACATAGCGAGTGACCGGCAGATATAAGATTCAATATCTTGATTTTAATTATGACAAAACCTTTTAAGTATTATGTTAAGTGTTGCATATAAAATTTTCATAAATCATTACACAAAAGCAGTATATCAATATTTAAAAACATATTCAAAAGTTTGCTTAGAAGCATGTTCAAAAATAATATTAAAAAACAAGTTCAAAACACATGCTTAAAAGCAAGATCTGAACAGTTGTTCAGAAGCAAGTTCAAAACACATGTTTAGAACAAAGATTTAAAGAGAGCTTCCAACTGTTTTATCCAAATAAGAGGGTTTTATCCTATTTCTTCTAAAGTTCCTCTCTCTTGACTGCTCACTAAAGAAAATGACTTACATGTTCCCAAAAGAAAGTCTATAAATACAAGTTTGTCTTGATCTTTTTGAATCATCTAACCACGAAAAAGCTACAAAAGAGATTAAAGTTTGCTTCACCTCTTCAAGCAAGAGAAATCCATAGTTGTTTCTTTGATATATCAAATCATTTTCTAAACAGTTTTGAAAACTATATTTCCTATTAGGAAAATCCTTTGTTGAAAAAAAAACCATTATTGCGTTATCTTGTAAAGATTTAACTACTGTTGAAAGCTTAGATCTTATCTTTGAAACCTAATTTTGTGAACTGGTGGAGCTGTACATGTGTATTTAAACCCAACAATATTGCTTAGGTGTTTGTTGTGTGGTTTAGTGAAAGTTCAAACCCGTAGGTAACTGATTAGGAATCAGTAGGTGACTGATTTTGTGAAAAACAAAAACCAATAAGAGTGCTAGAAGGTGGTGTCTTTTGTCTTAGCTGAAATTGATTGATTTAGTGAAAACTCACTTGGATAAGTGAGGACTGAATGTAGTCAAAGGATAAATCAATATAAATTCTCTATCCCTTTATCTTACTCTATCTTAGTTTGTTTTAAATTGCTAAGAACCTACATAACAAAATTGTTTTCAGAACTTATCAAAAACATAAAACTATCATTCTCCAGAGTTCAAAAGCACTAAGCATTTTCATTCCAAACTACTAAATCCATTAGTGTAACATCTTGATTTGTTTTATTTAAAAATGAACTAATTTTACATTGAAAACAATTCAACCCTACCTCTTATTGTACCATTTTATTCACTCGAGTAGGTGTTCCACTTTTTTCACTTCCAAGCCACAAAATGGGCATAGCAAATCAACCGCATAGTTGATGATATTAAACATTGAACCATTTTATAGCACAAAGTTCATAAACAATCTCTCCATCTTAATAATTTTCTAAATAAATTTATTTTTATCTCGATTAATGAAAAATTACTTATATCGATTAATTTCTTTTGTATTCAACCACACTTATTTTTATATTTCATATTAGACTTAAGACAAATATTCCAAGAAAAGTATCCAACATCCTATGATGGTGTAAGAGAAATTCCAAAATGCACGACTTTCTCAATTCTTATGTAACTTTGTAAATTGTAACGAAAGCATTTGCATTATTTTTATCTAAATTTCAAATTTCTAAAATTTCATAGGGTCGATGGGCGGAAAAAAAAACATCCCTCCAAAAAGTTGCGCCCCCGCCAAAGAAAACAACACAACATTTCAATCTTTAAACACAAGAGGACGGAGGTAACCCTAAATTCAAAATGTATGCGGCAACTCATTTCCTCTGAAACCCTAAACTAAGGTTCTGTGCTAAGAGTTTTGGGAAGTGACAGGATTTCCGGAGACGACGGTGCAAACTGTGGAGTAGTCGGAGAACGCCGGGAAGGTAGCGCGACTGTCTCCATTTCCTGTTTCTGACGATTGAGTGCGGAAGATATGGGTTCCGCTTCTCTTGTGGATTCTCCTCAACCAGGTTACAATAACATTACATTATTAATAATATTAATTCACTATTTCCCCCTCTTCTCTTCTGGATTCTTTAGGATTTGGTAATGCATTGTTTTTTTTTATTAATCGGGAAAATGTTAGTTTGTCAAAAATGTCACTGGGAGGATGATTTGAACCTGCAACCTCTCACCTTATATCTCGTTTAGTAATGCATTGTGATCAAGGGCAAATATTATATTTTAAATCTCTATGTGATTTTGTTTTTAACATGACAAGCAAAGATAGACCAAAAGAATGTAAAATATTATGGAAATCTAGCTGATGCTCGGATATATAAGTATCGTTTTTATATGTACATGCTCTTGTGTGTTCACGTATGAACGTTCTATGTCATAGGGTGTGTTTGAACATACTACTCTATATAAGTATTTTTAGGAGAAAAAAATATGAAGAAAAAAAAAATTAGCTTATCTGAAAGTTAAAATTGTCTTAGAGTTTGTACAAGGCTAGAAGTGCTTTTGACGGCTTCTCTTCTGAAAAATGTTTTATACTTCTAGCTTGTATCCAAACACTCATATTCAATAGTGTTTTAGTAGAAGTTTTTCATATATTATAATAAAATATGTGGGACTTTTACAAATTAACTATTGGAGAATACAATTTTGACTTCTAGAGAAGTTAATTTCATATTTTCTTCTCCTAGAATTTCTTCTAGAGTAATGTATTCAAACAGGCCTATAATGGATGATTATGATGCTTATAAGTTACTTATTAGTTATTTATGTCTTGAGCCTTTCGCAATTGTCCTTTTTTGTGTCCTCTATACTGTTTACCTTATTTTTTTCTTAGCAAATTTTGATTTTTTTTTTTGTGTGTGGCTAAATAGGCGTTGAGAACGGCAAGTGCAAACAAGAATCTGTTGATTCCAAAACTGAAGAGCAAGACATGGTTAAAGATAACCAAAAGAAACGAAGTTTGCCAGAGAGCAGCGTTAAGAAAGGCAAGAGCAAACAGAAATATGTTGTTTCCAAAACTGAAGAGGAAGTTATGGTTAAAGATAAACCAAAGAAACGAAGTTTGTTGGAGAGCAGCGAGCAGCCTGCTGCTATGCGCAAAATGCCAAAACGTGCTGCCGCATGTAAAAATTTAAAGGAGAAATCCTTTTCGATATCTGAGAAGTCCTGTCTCATTGAAACAGAGAAGGATCAGATTGTAGATGAAGAAAGTCTAGCTGTCCGCATGACAGCTGGAGAGGATGATGGTCGTCCAAATAGGCGCATTACAGAGTTTATTCTTCATGATGAAACTGGTGCAGCCCAGCCACTTGAGGTGCTGGAGGTTAATGATTTATATATCACTGGATTTATATTGCCGCTTGAAGCCAGCTCTGGCAAGAAAAAAGAGAAAGGTATTAAGTGTGAAGGCTTTGGTCGAATTGAATCATGGGATATATCTGGCTATGAAGATGGCTCTCCAGTGATATGGCTTTCTACTGAAGTTGCTGATTATGATTGCCAGAAACCTGCTGCTAGTTACAAAAAAGTTTACGATCATTTCCTTGAAAAGGCCCGTGCATGTATAGAAGTATACAAGAAACTTGCAAAGTCCTCTGGTGGTGACCCTGATATAAGTTTTGACGAGTTACTTGCTGGCATAGCGCGGTCTATGAGTGGTAGCAAATGCTTTTCTGGAACTGCATCTATAAAGGATTTTGTTATTTCTCAGGGTGAGTTCATTTATAACCAACTCATTGGTTTGGACATGACATCCAAGGCAAATGACAGGATATTTACAGATATCCCTGCTCTTATTGCTCTTAGAGATGAGAGTAAGAAAAATGCAAACCATGTACATTCACAAGTAATGCCCTCAAATGGGTGTTTGAGGATTGATTCAGAAGTTGGTGATGAAGAAAACAAGGATCAGATTGATTCAGTAGCTTCTGTAATCAAGAAAGATGAGGATGCAAAGCTGGCACGACTGTTGCAGGAAGAAGAGTATTGGCAATCTATGAAGCAGAAGAAAAACTCCAGATCAGCCTATGTATCTAACAAATACTATATCAAAATTAATGAAGATGAGATTGCCAATGATTATCCTCTACCTGCTTATTATAAAACCTCCCTTCAAGAAACAGATGAGTTTATAGTTTTTGATAATGACTATGACATATATGACACTCAAGATCTCCCTCGAAGCATGCTGCATAATTGGTCCTTATACAACTCAGATGCAAGATTGGTTTCCTTGGAACTTCTGCCTATGAAACCTTGTTCAGATATCGATGTTGCAATCTTTGGATCAGGTGTAATGACTTCAGATGATGGAAGTGGGTTTCATCTTGATACTGAGGCTGGCCAATCTTCTTCTGTTTGTTCTGGGGCACAGGCAGCAGATGGTATGCCCATTTATCTGAGTGCCATAAAGGAATGGATGATTGAATTTGGATCATCTATGATTTTCATATCCATCCGAACTGATTTGGCCTGGTATGATGCCCCTTGCCTAAAATAAATGCTATTTTTTAAATATATATATTTCAAATTTCAAATGATTAGAATTAGAAAATCCATTTGATTACCTGGGTATCAAACTGTCAAATGTCAATATAAGCCATTTTTAACCAAATTTTTGCAAGAAAATTGGGTTAACTGTTATGGATGAATTTGTCATATCATGTGAATGAAACATCTGTACATACTGTGTGTAAACTCATTTAGAATAATTAGATTCTAAATGTCAAAATGAAAACCAGGCCCATTCATACTTCATTCCTTTCAGGTATAGACTTGGCAAACCATCAAAGCAGTATGCTCCTTGGTATGACACAGTATTGAAAACTGCAAGGATTGCTATAAGCATTATCACCTTGCTGAAAGAACAGAGCCGAGTATCACGACTTTCCTTTGGAGATGTCATCAAGAAAGTATCTGAGTTTGATCAGAAAGATGGTTCTTGCATTTCTTCTGATCCATTGGCTGTTGAGAGATATGTTGTTGTCCATGGACAGATAATTCTGCAACTGTTTGCAGAATTTCCTGATGATAAGATCAGAAAGTCAGCATTTGTGACTGGTCTTATGAACAAAATGGAAGAGCGCCACCATACCAAATGGTTAGTGAAGAAGAAGAAAGTTATGCCAAGGAGTGAACCAAATTTAAATCCTAGAGCAGCAGTGGGTCCTGTTGTGTCCAAGAGGAAAGCTATGCAAGCTACAACGACAAGGCTGATCAATAGAATATGGGGAGATTATTACTCAAACCACTTGCCAGAGGATTCAAAAGAAGGAATTGCTAGTGAGTTAAAGGATGAGGATGAAGTGGATGAACAGGAAGAAAATGAAGATGACAATGAAGAGGAGACAATACTTTTGGAGGGAACCCCAAAGGCACATTCAGCTTCAAAGAAAACCAAAAAATTTTCTGCCGACACAGAAATAAGATGGGAAGGGGAACCTGAAGGGAAGACTAGTTCTGGATATACTGTTTATAAACAGGCAATTATTCGTGGTGAAGTTATTTCTGTAGGAAGATCTGTGTTGGTGGAAGTTGACGAAACAGATGAATTTCCAGACATATATTATGTTGAATATATGTTTGAATCAAAGATTGGAAGAAAAATGTTCCATGGTAGGATGATGCAGCATGGTTGTCAAACTGTTCTTGGCAATGCTGCTAATGAGAGAGAGGTGTTTTTGACTAATGAGTGCAGGGATTTGGGACTGCATGACGTCAAGCAGACAGTTGTTGTAAGTATTCAAAACAGGCCTTGGGGGCATCGGCATCGAAAGGATAATATCATTGCAGATAGAGTTGACAGGGCTCAAGCAGAAGAAAGGAAGAAGAAAGGACTATCTACTGAATATTACTGTAAAAGCCTGTACTGGCCTGAAAGAGGTGCTTTCTTTAGTCTTCCACTTGATACTTTGGGTCTAGGGTCTGGAGTTTGCCCATCTTGCAAAATACAGGATGCTGAAAAGGAGAAGGATGTTTTCAAAGTAAATTCCTCCAAGTCTGGTTTCCTTTTGAAAGGAACTGAGTATTCTCTTAATGATTATGTTTTTGTAAGTCCCTTTGAATTTGAGGAAAAGATAGAGCAAGGAACTCATAAGAGTGGGAGGAATGTGGGGTTGAAAGCTTATGTTGTGTGCCAAGTGCTTGAGATTGTTGTCCAAAAGGAAGTAAAACAATTCGAAATAAAATCTACACAAGTCAAAATCAGGAGGTTCTTCCGACCAGAAGATGTATCAAATGAGAAGGCATACTGCTCTGATATACAAGAGGTATAAGCTACTTAAAAGTTAATACTTGAACTTGAATCAACCCATGCACACATGCACATAGGAGAGGTATCACAAATGATTTTACTGAAAGAGCGAGTAAAAGTGGCTTCAGCTTTTGTACCAGTCTTAGATAGCATGATTATGTGGATTTTATAATATTATTTTTCCTAAGTCATCCATGCTTGACCTGACTGGTAAATGAGCTGCTATTTGTACATGTTGCTGTTATAATTTGAGTTCTGGTTCTACTTTGTATATCTTGTCCATAAGTCTTTAAACTAACTTGTATTTCATAATTTATATTTTAGGTGTATTACAGTGATGAAACACACATAATCTCTGTAGAATCCATAGAAGGGAAATGCCAAATCAGAAAAAAGAATGATATTCCCGAACACTGTGCCCTCAGAATCTTCCAAAATGTTTTTTTCTGCGAGCTCTTGTATGATCCTGCCACTGGGTCACTGAAAAAGGTATTGTATATTTGGCCCTGTTAGACAAGTGTCTAGTGTGCTTGTAGTCCAACAGATAAATCTGCAAAAGTATTGGAATTTAATGATTTATAGATTTTTTGCTTTACATTTTAATTGAGTATGGCCTATTTGGACTCATGTTATTGAACTTATCCATACCTAGCTGCTCTTATCCTGTATGCTGTGTTCTGTTCCCATTTCATTTAATTACTGTCCACAACCTATCTGTAGTTCTGGGTAACATGATTACTTTGTGGAGTGTTGCTGTGTGATAGAATCTATCTAAAACTTGATCTTTTTGCCTGGTTTCACGTTATATATACTTTCAGTAAAAAAAAAAAATATTCAGGAGCTTAAATTTCCATTTTAGTAAGCAATAAAGTGTCACATTGTAGCAACTAAGGTTTTTTTACCTGTACTAAAGATCAACTCAACACAGGTGCCATAATGACATTGTTCACTGGTATTGTGAATAACTCTACCTTGTTAGCAGATCAAAACTAAATTCAATCCAATTTAAATCATTGTAAATGTTCTATATCAATATCCTATCAGCCATTATTTTTATAATAACTAAACTTAAATTAAGTATTCTAGTTTAGCTTAAGATTACAAACCACCATCATCATTATTATTCTTCATGACATCAATTCAACAACAGGTGGAAGTATAAGGTATGGTTTTTCAATAATTAACTATTTTCTTTTTCAATTGCTTGACAGTTGCCGGCTCATATAAAAGTAAAATATTCGAGAGGACAAACATCTGATGCTGCTGCTAGAAAGAGGAAAGGAAAATGTATAGAGGGAGATGATGTTTCAGAGTCTGCAAAGGAAGGAAAAACATTAAATGAAAAACCTTTAGCAACCTTGGACATTTTTGCAGGTTGTGGTGGCTTATCAGAGGGGTTGCAGCAGTCAGGTAATCTTTACTACATAATTAGAGCAAGAAACCCAACTGTATCTGCTGCTGAAGCATGGTATAATTTGTGTTTAATTTCTTAAATGCTTCAGGAGTTTCATCAACTAAATGGGCTATTGAGTATGAAGAACCAGCTGGGGATGCATTTAAAGCTAATCATCCTGAGGCATTGGTGTTCATTAACAATTGCAATGTTATTCTTAGGTAAACAATCCCATTTAGATATCATACTCGTGGCCCCAAGGTTGAATAGAGTGGAACCTATTTAAGTGACTTAAATTATTCCTGTTATGTAGGGCTGTAATGGAGAAGTGTGGGGACACAGATGATTGTATCTCAACATCTGAGGCTGCAGAATTGGCCACAAAGCTTGATGAGAAGGAAATACGTAGTTTACCAATGCCTGGGCAAGTTGATTTCATTAATGGTGGTCCTCCATGCCAGGTCTCTCTAGGTCTTGGCTTTTTATTTATTTTGCTGATGGAATATAATATAGGGTATTTGTTTAACACTGTTGTTTTGCTTTCAGGGTTTCTCTGGGATGAATAGGTTTAACCAGAGCAGTTGGAGTAAAGTCCAGTGTGAGATGATATTGGCATTCTTATCCTTTGCTGATTATTTCCGGCCAAGGTATTTCTTGTTGGAGAATGTGAGGAATTTTGTGTCTTTCAATAAAGGACAGACATTCCGTTTAACTCTGGCTTCACTTCTTGAGATGGGTTATCAGGTAAGATTATGTTACTGCATCTTTCTTCCTGAGATAATTGCACAAAGAGTTGATGAATAGAACCTCAAGGAAGGAACTAATGAATGCTGATTTGCTTGTCTAAAAGGTGAGGTTTGGTATCCTTGAGGCTGGAACATATGGGGTTTCCCAGTCAAGAAAAAGGGCATTCATATGGGCAGCCTCTCCTGAGGATGTGCTTCCTGAATGGCCAGAACCAATCCATGTCTTTTCGGCCCCCCAGTTGAAGATAACATTATCAGAAAATGTCCAGTATGCTGCTGTCCGCAGTACTGCAAATGGTGCTCCATTACGCCCAATAACTGTTCAAGATACTATTGGTGATCTCCCAGCTGTTGCCAATGGAGCCTCAAAAGGAAACATGGATGTATGTAAAATAGGAAAGATTATGTCGTATATTCTTCCATTATTTGAGTTTTTCTCTATACTCACTACTTACTGGGTTTTATGTTGCATAGTATAAAAATGATCCAGTCTCATGGTTTCAAAAGAAGATTCGAGGTGATATGGCTGTCTTGACTGATCATATATCAAAGGAGATGAACGAATTGAACTTGATTCGATGCCAGAAAATTCCCAAGAGACCAGGTGCTGATTGGCGTGACCTTCCAGAAGAAAAGGTGAAGTTAAATATTTGTGAATTTTAGTGTAACATTTTTTTGTGATCGATCTAATATGTGAAATTTAATGAAATGCAGATAAAATTGTCTAATGGACAAGTTGTTGATTTGATACCATGGTGCTTGCCAAACACCGCTAAGCGGCACAATCAATGGAAGGGACTGTTTGGCAGGTTGGATTGGCAAGGGAATTTCCCAACTTCCATTACAGACCCTCAGCCAATGGGGAAGGTTGGAATGTGCTTCCACCCTGACCAAGATAGGATTCTTACTGTTCGGGAATGTGCTCGGTCTCAAGTAAGTCCATACAATGTGCTTTGATAAGATATGGAATTCCTAATATTTTTTAATTATAATGGATAGTTTTGATCAAGTAAGTTTCTATGATTAAGTAGTGAGCATAATAATGCTTAATAAATAATTACAAAACTATTGTCCTTATGATCTCTGCCAAAAATTAGGAATATTTCATATAATTTGGTATAATTTTTGTTCCTAAGTGATCTATTATAAATGTAGGGCTTCCCTGATAGCTATCAATTTTCTGGCAATATCATACACAAGCACCGGCAAATTGGTAATGCTGTGCCTCCTCCTCTGGCATTTGCATTGGGGAGAAAGCTCAAAGAAGCAGTGGACAGTAAGAGCTCCACTTAGAAGATGGGCCTTCTACAGTTACCAACATATTGCAAATCAGCATTCAGGGTTCCAGAAACTAGAAACCCCCCTTGTATATATATAGTGATATCCATTGATCATTTGTTGAGGTCAATTCCTTATTGAACTTTCCTCAACCAAGGAATTGAATGGATCATATTATGATATTCGTTTTCTATCAACTTGGATTTTCTTGATTAGGTGATATTTTCGCTGCTTATTGAAAGAAATGGCTGGGTAGTTGGAATTACCTCCCAATGTATATATAGTTGACAATTGAGACCAATTTTATGAACTTTTTTTTTTAATTTTTATGAATGTTGTTGCAACTATTTGGCTAAGAGGTACCAAAACAAATGATTTGCCTAATAAACTTGCATATTATTTAATTGTGTACGAGGTATCAGTTATTTAATGAACTATCTATTTCTTAAGTTCGATTTTATATTAACATCTGCTTCTAATCGGATCTCAACTCCAAAATTGATCTTAAGCTACAGCGTGACTTGAGTTGATTTTAATCATGCATGAATTTTATACTAAATTTTACCTTAAATTTATAAATATAATTTGCTTTACTTTTATTTATTGTTGACTAAAATTAATTTTACAGATAATATCATCTAAAATAAGTTGGCACACATTAAAGCGTTGCCAAATTTCTTCTCCGTCTCTCTTTTCAAATATTTTATATGAAAAAGACATTCGTGTCTTTCATTTGTTTACACGAAGATAAGATAAGATTAATACTATTTAGAGGAAAATAATGATGTATAGCTGCCCTCGTGATTGGATATTGTAATTCAAGACGCAAATCAAGCTCAACTCTTCTAATCTGCATTATTTTGGTTTTGAATTTGGATATTTGATCTTATCCTCTTGTATGCTTTATATTTACACTTGTCAATACCTTTGAGTGTACATTTTTTTTTTTTTCTATTTCTTTATTTACTTGTCAATGAACATGGAGAAACCACGATGTTTTATTTATCTTTGAGAAAATTGAAGATGAGTCTTCTTGTATACTCTCTTCCTGACTCAAGTGGATGTGCGAACCAAAGGTTTTAGGATAAAACTTTCTGCACTTCCAATCAGTGCTTCCTGCACCTCCCATGTATTATGGAAAGTCCATTCCAGAAAGTAATATATTTTGGAATGAACTTTCCGGAATGCATGGGAGAATTACAATCTGGAATTGACTTTTCAAAATGCATGCGAGGTGCAGAAATACATTTTGGATTGGGCTTTCAGGAATGCTAGAAGGTGTAGAAAGTCATTTTTGGTGGTGTAGAAGCTCAAGCCAAGATGTTATCACATGGAAGCCCAATAATTCCAAATCAGTGATACTCTTGTCAAGGCCCAACAATTTACATTCCGGAATCTCTACTACTCCTGAAAGGGCTTTCATTTTCGGGTCTTGGCCCAAAATAAAAAGGCTCAACATAAGAGGACAAGCAGCCAGCCACACATATAAATCCTGAAACCCTAATCTCTTTCTTGTCGCTGCTGCAAGGGCTCAACGCAACACAGGAGGGAGAAGAGGAGAGAAGAGAAGAGAGAAGATGACAACACGGTTCAAGAAGAACAGGAAGAAGAGGGGCCACGTGAGCGCCGGGCACGGCCGTATCGGAAAGCACCGCAAGCACCCGGGAGGACGCGGAAACGCCGGAGGAATGCACCACCACCGCATCCTCTTCGACAAGTACCATCCAGGGTACTTCGGGAAGGTCGGTATGCGGTACTTCCACAAGCTCCGCAACAAGTTCTACTCTCCAATTCTCAACATCGACAAGCTCTGGTCACTCGTCCCGCAAGACGTCAAGGATAAGGCCTCCAAGGAGAACAAGGCGCCGTTGATCGACGTCACGCAGTTCGGATATTTTAAGGTTCTCGGGAAGGGCGTTTTGCCGCAGGACCAGCCTGTTGTGGTCAAGGCCAAGCTCATTTCCAAGATCGCCGAGAAGAAGATCAAGGAGGCCGGCGGCGCCGTTCTTCTCACCGCTTGACGGTATTATTGCTTTTCTACATTTTAGGGTTTTGGTTTTGGGATCTCTTCGACATTGTTGTTTAGTCTCTGTTACATTTCAGGATTTAATTTATGCTTATTATTACTTTATTTTTGCGCTTTTTTGGACCTCGCCTTATTTTTATGTTGAATGTCATCGCTTTTAACTAATGATATTGGAAAATTGGGAATCGATTTCGGCGTTTAAAATTCTTTTCGGTGTGATGCCAATTTTTAATGTTTCATATGTGGTGAAAAATGTTGGCATTGCGTTTTGGATATAGGATACACTATGCATTTCACATCCTGTACCCTCTTCATTGAATTCAATGTTTTTCAAAGTTCCTTTCATGTTATAGCATCCAGAAAACTTTGGTTTTGGAGTGAGCTTGCCCTGAATTCCTGCTTCGACAAAGGCTATTTTGATTTGAAAGTGTTAAGTAATTGAAATGTTATAAGGAGGAATGACAAAGGAAACGATTGAAGCTTGTTTTACACTTTGATTCACGTTTTACTTTTCTGATACATCAACTTAGAAACAAGGCGAGTGTTGAACTTCTTTATAGCTGTTCATTTTAATTAAATGGCACAGATTTTTTATTTTTGTTTACTCAATTTGTCCTCAAATTCTCTCTATTCAATGTTCGAACTCTTTCCAACCCTATTTTCCACCGTTGACTCATTGTCTCGTACGTTTGTAACTAGTAACTACCCCATACAACAAAATCAAACCCCACATATGAACTCCACTTTTGGCATATCAAAAGTGGAAAGATGTTTGGTGACTGAGAAGATTAGCGGTGAGAGAGAATACAAAATTAGGAATAAATTGTAGGGTGAATCATATCCATCAACTCAAAATTGTAAGAATTTAGCCATTCAGAGATACTTTGGCATGTGCCTAAGTTGTTTCACTTGTGCACCCTAGCTATCGTCTTGCATATAATGTTCTAGTCTTCAACTAAACTCATGATACAACCTAAGCCAGGGGCTGCAAGAAGCAAAGGGGAGGTTCAGGAAGCAAAAGCCCCTAAGCCATAGTAGCACCCCCACAGCCCATTCACTTCTCTGTCGGGAATAAATCCCGTTTAGTTATGAAAAAGCATAAAAGCGAAGGTTTATTTCTCAATGCTCGTACCAAACAAATGATGAGAGATGGATGGATGGGTTTATTTTGTAGTAATTATTTATTGTTTGTTGATTTTACACATTCAAAAAGGGATAGTGAAACTTGTCAAGATGGTATTTTTAAGTGCTTAGTAATCTGAGTTCAGTCGATCCTACTTACAGAAATAGAAAGCTGAAACTATCCTTCGATTTTTTTTATTGTTGTTGTTGAATAGGAATTATCCTTTAATATGTGGATCTAACGTAGAAGAAGCTTCTGTTAGTTGCTTTAGTTCATTATTAATTCTTGTCCCAAAATTAGAATTCTTCTTTAACGTAAAATAAAAAAAAATTAAAAATTAATTCTAGATCTAAAATCAAATTTTCAACGTTAAACTAAACAAATACTAAAAAGTGTGAAGACCTAAGCAACTAAAACTTTCCAAAAGCAAGTGAAATGACCTGTTGGAAAAGATGTACACATGCAACTAAATATAAAAAAAGAAAAGAAAGAGAAAATGAACTTTTCTCTTGAGATAATTTACAAGGAGCGTAATAAAAAAATCATTTTATAAAGATGCGTGTGTATTTTATTTTTTTTAAATGATCCTTATATATTAAAAAAGTTTAGTTTAATTAATTAAACATGTGTGCATATTGTTATAAACCCCTTCGACATATCTTTGACATTTACAAAATAAAAGTAACTTACTTAATGTTTTGCCATGAGCCTATATAATGTCATATCAGCCAATGTGGTCATGATTCATGAACTCATGTTGCATGGTTCTTCTCGTGTTTGTTGTATCGACGTGTTGCATGCGTAGTGTACTATCACATGTTAATATTGTGTGGCGTAGTGTGATTCTTGCGGTAGCACCACTACCGCACATTCATAATTCATTTTATACTTTTGTATTTTATTTGTAATGTTCAGTGTGAACTTTTAATTGTCAACTCATTGGCCCCGTTTTGAGCAGGGGAAAATAAATGCTGTTTTGCTTTCAAGAACATTCAAGTTTGCTTATCAAAACGTATTTCACATTGTTGAATTTGAAAAGAAATGGTTCACATTCGTGGCATCTAAAGAAGAATTGAAATGATTCACACGTTGTTTTACATATGTTGATATCTCGCCGCTGTCCTTTTGATTTTAATTATTATTTTTTTAATAGTTTGAGGAGTCATAAGTACAAATAATAATACTCCTTTTGAATCAACCCTTCTAGTTCAAGGGTTGAATACATAAGTGTTGTAAACTCCACATGGTATCAAATGAAGTTGAGTTGATTTTTAATTTAATTTTGAAATAATTTTATATTATTTTTAAAATAATAAAAATTTCTTTTGTAAATTTGATTTTTAATTTTAATAAATATTTTTTTCATTTTTTCATCACCATCACAGTTCTTATTCCATTGTTGCCACTAACACACTATTATCATCGTCGTCATCATTGCTACCACCACCAGCGCCACTACTACCACCCAAGGCTGGGACAACAATGGATGAGGCTTAAAGCCAATTTTAAGAAAAAATATTTTACATTATATAAAATAGTCAAATAGCTATCTTTTTCTAAAATAAGTTGAACTTTTTTGACTATGCGGAACATTTTTTCTAATGTAGGTTATACTATTTATTCATATGTGAGACCTTTTTACTTTATAAAAAAAAAAATATTTGATAAGCTTAAAACAATGACTTTAGTTGTTTCACTATTGAGTCAATCTTGTTACCATTATCATTGATTTTGTAACTACCATTTAATCGTCGCCATTACAATCACTATTCCATCACCGTTACCATCATTGTTACCATAAATGTAGCAAAGACATCTCTAACATATGTCATGTCTTAATGTTGTATTTGACACCAACACTTTGCATACACGCCATGGACATTGTGTTATACACCTTTTTGTTGTGTCCAAGTTTGTTTGTTTTTTTTTTTTTAAGAGCGGGCACGGCTTAGACAAGTCATACACACATATTTTTTTTAAAAAATATTTAATATTTTTTTTATGAATAAAAAGTTTAAGATTTAAGATTTAATTATAAAAAAAATCTTTTAAAAATAAGATTTAACCTCTATTATAATCAAACGTATATGCTTCTCGTCTATTCACAATTTTATAATTCATATTACTTTTATTACATGTTTCGTTCATTCATGTTTTTTATTACAGCTGTGTTAAAAAGTTCTCTTCCTCCATTCATTTTTTTTTTTTATTTGTGAGACTTATTTATTATTATATGAAAATTATAAATGCTAATTATTATATATATATATATATATCCTATATTCTCATGTCCTATGTTTTAGAATTTGGTTGTGTGAGGATATTCGTATTTGAGTCCTTACTACATAGATTACCATCACAACCACCATTCTACCACAATCATTATCACCACCACTACCATTGCTGTCACTACCATCACATCATCATTGCTACCACGATTATCACTAACACCAACACCACACCATTGTTTACTATCACCACAAAACCACCACACAGTCGTCGTCACCCATCATCACAGTTATCATCATCGTTATCATCACTATCATCGTAGTTGTTTTTGTCACCACCATTCAACTACCGTAATTGTCTTTGTCACAACCATTCAACCACCGTTTTCATCATAGTCACCATTTCATCACCAATATTACCATTGTCATCATTAGTGTCACCATAACATTATTTCCTCTGCTAACTAAAAATAATAAACCACCTTATTTAATTTCAAATAATACCAAATACTTGTAATAAAATCCAAAAGGAAAACAGACAAAAAATAAAGTGTATTAAGGTGGAAAGATGTTTTTCTTTCTAACCTATAATTACTATTATATACTTATTACAATTCCTAATACAAAGAATTACAAAGTTTTACATAAATAATAATTACAATCTTTTAATTATGATAAGTCAATTTAACTCTTAAAGAATTATTTCAAAAATTATATAAAAAGAGTACTATAATAGTCTAACAATATAAAATTTTATTACATTACTTTCCGTATATTACCTTTATTCTTTACTACTAATGCCTATGCCTAAAATATCTATGCTATCTAGACCAATTTCATTCTTAATCGAAGAAGAATTTGCAAAAATTTATAAAACTTGGAAGACGATTTTTACTATCACACAAAGGAGATTACTCAGATTACCATAAGATTTGAATAGTTTGTGATGAATGAATAACAACTAATACATGAAAATGAAAAGACAATTAGTATGATTATGAATATATTAATATTTTTATTTTTCTTAATACGGCCAAATCTCAATCTTATGATCTCAATGTTAATTGTTAATAGATAGTACAAAATAGACATACTACTGCATTGGTTTCCTTATTTATTTGGATGGCATTTTGCAAAGCTAGGTTGTCATGTAATGATGTAAAAAAAAGTTATTATCTGTTTGGAGTTTATGAAAATGTACAGAGAGAAACAAAAGCAGATCGTCCTATCATGCCTCCAGCTACTTATCGTATTGGACCCCATTGATAAGCCCTCTTCCACCACCCTTTATTAAATCTCAACGTACACTTCTACTTTTACTTATGTGTTTCTTTAGCCTTTATTTTGATTATAAAAATCAACTTTAAATTCAGAATCAATACCTACGCTGCTAAACCAAAAACAAACAAATTCTACAATTCCCACCCCACCTACTCTCTCTCTTACCTCACCCTCTAGTCATCTTTATCCTCTTACCATTGATATGCTATCGACACTCATCTATCAAAACAAGAACAATAGTAATAACAGGAATTTTTAATAGAGTATCACGTCATGGTTTTTGTTTAATATATTAAATATTAAATTAATAAATAAATCAAAATTATATAACTAAAATAACGTTAAATCAAATTAAAAAAAAAAAGATCAATTAAAATTCCAAAAATAACCATAACAAATAAATATAAAAAAATACAACAAACCAGGTAATAGTAATAATTCTGGTTAAAGAAACTGATCAGGAAGATGATGATAATAACAACGACATTAATAAATAATATTACAAATTATTTCATTATTACTACATTTTAAGTCCATATAGAAAAATTATTCCCCTAGGCATAACTGCAAATAAATAAATTCGAGAAATAAAATGTGCAGATAGACGTTACAAAATTGTCGGTCTTTTGACAAGCTTATTATTATTGTTTGCTTTTTTTTTTTCACTTAGGAAAATAATGATATTAATAAATTCTTATAGTATTACTAATTAATCACCTTTATTAAAGAGTTGAGGAGATTGAAATTAAGCTTAAACATAAAACACACCTCTACTTTGCGTCTTCCTCATTCACAGCTGGCTGTGCTTCCTTCTCCTTACTATTAATTCATTCATTGGTTCATTCCACTTTCTCTTCTTCTTTTGTGTTGTTGCCTGGGTTGTTTGTTTCGGATCACGTTTTTGTGAAGAAGAAGTGGGTGATTTATTGCTGCATGTCAGTGTACTGCGCCCAGACCTATTGGGGTGGCGGAATCGGTGAGATAGCGAACCCTCTCCAATGGCCTCAGCTTCGCAAAAGGCGACGCCACTTCCTCATTCCTCTTCTTGCTGTTCCGCCGCCGATGCTCCAGCACCCGCCGTCATTCCCCGCGTAGCCGCCGCCGCCATCGTTGCGCCGCAAGACTGGACCGCCGCCGCCGCCGACGTTCCCCTCATTTCCTCCACCAATGCATCTGCTGCCAAGCCCGGTACTCTCTCCTCTCTTTCTCTCCCTTTTACGTTACATCAAATAAATTGCATGTAAAAAATTAAATACAAAAACTCAATTTCATGCTATAGTTTAGGAGAAATTTCTCGTTTTACTCCAACGCTGTTTTTATTGATTCGTTTTTAGGCTTTACACCGTACAGTCATTAGGATCAAATGAGTAATTAAACTTGTAAACAAAAAAATGAAGTCATGGTTGACGTCGTGTTGGTATGTGAAAGGTTGGGTGGCAAATGGTTGTGTGCTTGCATGTATTTATCGACGAAATAGTGGGTTCGTCACTTTTGTTATGTTTTAAACAAAAAAAATTGTAATTATTTTAGATACAACCCCTCTCTCGAGTTTAGGACCACTGGGAGAATATCTCTTATCTGTTCCAGAACTTAATAATTAAATTTTGGATGAGATATTCATTGCTGAGTGGTGTGAATTTCTACTTTTTATTATATAGAACCAAAAAGTGAGAAGGAAATTAATCAAAGTAGGTATGAATATCTCTTGTTAAATTGCTTTCACATTTTTTAATATTAGCTAACTCTGTTACTTATTTACTATTTTTGTTGTAATTAATAGGAGTCGCTGCAATGCCAAGCTTAAGGGCACAGTCAAGCCACCCTTTGGACCCTTTATCTGCTGCTGAAATCTCTGTGGCTGTGGCAACTGTGAGAGCTGCTGGAGCTACTCCTGAGGTTATCAGCTACGCTAATTTTTTTTTTTTTTTTTTGTCTAAGTGGATACTTCTGGCAATAATAGAAAAAATAAATATTTGAGTTGCAGTAGTGATTACTTATGATATCTCCTCTTTCTTTCCTGAATGTATTATATTCTACAGCTTAGAGATAGTATGCGCTTCATTGAAGTAGTTCTACTGGAGCCAGATAAAAATGTTGTTGCACTGGCAGATGCATATTTCTTTCCACCTTTCCAACCGTCATTACTTCCAAGAACTAGAGGAGGGCCTCTGATTCCAGCTAAACTGCCTCCAAGATGCGCTAGACTTGTTGTTTACAATAAGAAAACAAATGAGACTAGTGTATGGATTGTTGAGTTGTCACAAGTACATGCAGTAACTAGAGGTGGTCATCACCGAGGAAAAGTAATTTCATCACATGTTGTTCCTGATGTTCAGCCTCCAATGGTATGTTGCTCTT
The DNA here is from genome assembly GCA_014843725.1 of Amphicarpaea edgeworthii. Classification (NCBI taxonomy): domain Eukaryota; kingdom Viridiplantae; phylum Streptophyta; class Magnoliopsida; order Fabales; family Fabaceae; genus Amphicarpaea; species Amphicarpaea edgeworthii. The sequence goes on from CM026328.1 coordinate 7,487,684, forward strand.
TGCCATACTAGCTTATATATTTCATGTATTTGCTTCTTCAACCATACAAAGTAAATGAAGAAAACTGCATGTTACCCTTCACCATGAGTGGGAAATAATAGTGATTGGTTTAGTACATCGGTAAAATTTAAATCTGAAATTGGATTCCCAAGCTTTGTTATGAAAGATAATCAGAAATGTGGAGTTTTGTTAAGCTGCTGCAGTTTTAATATGCTACAATCCTCAATTCATAATAGTTTCTCTATCTTCAGGATGCCGAGGAATACGCAGAATGCGAAGCTGTTGTCAAAAGTTTCCCCCCATTTATAGAGGCTATGAAGAAAAGGGGTATTGAAGACATGGACCTTGTAATGGTTGATCCCTGGTAATTTTAGTTGGATGTCCATTGTTGATAGATCTTTTGTCTGGAGACATTGTTCTTCTTTCTGTATTTTCCCTGTTGAGACTTTGTTCTGCATTATTGCAGGTGTGTTGGTTATTACAGTGAAGCAGATGCTCCTGGGAGAAGACTTGCTAAACCTCTCATATTTTGTCGATCTGAGAGTGACTGCCCTATGGAAAATGGCTATGCTCGCCCAGTTGAGGGCATCTCTGTTCTTGTTGACATGCAAAACATGGTGGTGATAGAGTTTGAAGATTGTAAACTTGTTCCCCTCCCACCAGTTGATCCCTTGAGGAACTATACTTCCGGTGAAACCAGAGGTGGCTCTGATAGAAGTGATGTAAAACCCTTGCAAATTATTCAGCCTGAAGGTCCAAGCTTCCGTGTCAATGGGTATTTTGTTGAATGGCAGAAGGTAGATGTTAAGTTACTTTATTATTGATTTTTCATTTGAAATGTCAAAAGAGTTGGTTCATTGTAACTACTAGTTGATAATTTGCAACTTGATATACAACTTATCTTTGTTTTTCTATTTTGACAGTGGAATTTTCGTATTGCATTTACACCCAAAGAAGGTTTGGTTATATATTCTGTTGCATATGTTGATGGTAGTCATGGACGAAGGCCTGTTGCTCATAGGTTGAGTTTTGTGGAGATGGTTGTTCCCTATGGAGATCCAAATGATCCACATTACAGAAAAAATGCTTTTGATGTTGGGGAAGACGGCTTGGGAAAAAATGCACATTCCCTTAAGAAGGTGTTAGAATAGTCCAATTGTATGCTTATCATTTGACACCTATTCTTTCTTATTGGATTCCTAACTGTCTAAGGTAAATGTTTGTTCTTACAGGGATGTGACTGTTTGGGCTACATCAAGTATTTTGATGCTCACTTCACAAATTTCACTGGTGGAGTGGAAACAATCGAAAATTGTGTATGTTTGCATGAAGAGGATCATGGAATTCTCTGGAAGCATCAAGACTGGAGAACTGGCTTAGCAGAAGCCCGAAGATCCAGAAGACTTACAGTTTCTTTCATATGCACTGTGGCTAACTATGAGTATGGATTTTTTTGGCATTTTTATCAGGCAAGTAGGGTATCATGCCTTTTAAGAGATAAATATGCTTACAATGACATTTTAATTCAATCTTGCTTTAATTATTGTAAATTCACAATTATTGTTAGACTCTGCATCTGTTTACTCTTTTAGTTAGCTTGTAAATTCACAACAGTATTACTTGAATATTGTCTTTTTCATTTTTTTGCAGTAATACTCGTGATGATATTTAACTCTGGAAAATGTGTTTTTCTAGGATGGAAGGATTGAAGCTGAAGTCAAGCTAACTGGAATTCTCAGCCTAGGAGCCTTGCTGCCTGGAGAGTTTCGAAAATACGGAACCATGATTGCACCTGGTCTATATGCACCAGTTCATCAACATATTTTTGTTGCTCGCATGGACATGTCTGTTGATTCTAAACCTGGTGAAGCTTTGAATCAGGTAATTTGCATTGAATTACTAAATTTGACCTTGATAGGATATGCGTTATCAGTTTCCGTCTCTATTAATAAAAAATAATTTCTTATATAATAGAATAGTTTCTTATATAATTAAATAGTTTCTGTGGCATTCCTTAGTTCTAGTTTCATGGTAGATTAATCAACTAAAGTTGTGATTGTAAATGTCTTGGTAACAGAGAGTTTTCTTATTGCAGAAACATTCATATTTTAGTTTTCATCAGTGTCTCATCTTAAATTAATTCTTGATTATAACTTTTACAGTGAACTCATCAACCTTTATACACAAAACCCTAATCAAGTGAACCACTTTGTCATGTGATTTATCAAAACTACCTATTTTTTTAATTTCATTTTTCTTCCCAAGTAATTGCATGTTTTTGATTCAAGGCTACATGCTATTAAAATCCCTCGTCATGATCTCCCTTAGGTATTCAAAAGCCAAATTTACCACTTTGAGCCTGTTTGGATACAAACTAAAAATATAAAACATTTTCCAGTAGAGAAGTTGTCAAAAGCACTTCTAGTCCTGTGTCCAAAGACTGCTATTTTAACATTGAAATAACAGAATTGGCTACTTTCATGATTTGTTAGCAAGTTTACTTGTGAACAGCTTCCTCCTTCTCCAATAACCAATGTATGTAATTCTTTTCTAAGTGCACATTCTTACTCTCACAAGATGTTTAATAGGTTGTGGAGGTCAATATGAAGGTCGAGGAACCAGGTGAGAAGAATGTTCACAATAATGCATTCTATGCTGAAGAGACTTTGCTCAGATCTGAATTGGAAGCCATGCGTGATTGCAATTCTTTGACTGCTCGACATTGGATTGTAAGTCTTTTGTGGGTTTTACAGCCAACTTTGAACTATTACTTTCTTATGGACAAAAAAAAGCTCAATGTTAGTAATTTCACCCAGTGCTGAAAATTTTGTACTTGGTTTTGTCACCAGGAAAATAGTTACAGTGGGTTGATATCTTGTCTTGAACTTTGCTTAAAACATGTGACTTTGTATATTATGTTAAACCATGTTTCCAACAGTTTTTGACTTTTTGAGTTAATTCTTTGATCGAGGTCTGTTAATATTTTAATAATCGTTCAGGTAAGGAACACAAGAACATGCAATAGAACTGGACAGTTGACAGGCTACAAGCTGGTACCTGGCTCAAACTGCTTACCATTGGCAGGCGCTGAAGCCAAGTTTTTAAGAAGAGCTGCTTTCTTGAAGCATAATTTTTGGGTAACAAAATATTCACGCGATGAGATGTTTCCTGGAGGAGAATTTCCTAATCAAAATCCACGTGTTGGTGAAGGACTAGCTACATGGGTTAAGCAGAACCGATCTTTGGAAGAAACTAACGTAGTTCTTTGGTAAAACCTTCCCCCTCTTTTTTCCTCACTCCCTGACACACACACATCTACCTGACTTAATGAAAGTATTCTTCAGGATTTACAAAATCTGTAATGCTAAATTAGTGATCTCTACTTTTATCAGTATACTAAAGTATGTAACTGCATCAAGCAATAACCTATTCAGATTTTTATATATTGTTTTATTTAAACACAGTCAAAATTAAGTTTCTTCAATCTTCATTTTCTTGTGCCAATTCATTTTAATGTTTGTTTCACCCTTGACATGTTTTTACATTTTCTTGTCCTCTCCAGACTAACTGTGTTATCTTCAGGTATATATTTGGAATCACACATGTTCCCCGTTTGGAAGACTGGCCTGTTATGCCAGTAGAGCACATTGGTTTTATGCTCACGGTTCGTGGACTTTTCTTGAGAACTTTTTTTTTGAGTGGTTTGTTGTTTGATTTTCCATTTGTCTGACCTAGGAAGCCTATCACCTTTTTTGTGCAGCCTCATGGATTCTTCAACTGTTCCCCTGCAGTAGATGTTCCGCCTAATGCATGTGAAATGGATTCTAAAGATAATGACATTAAGGATAATGGTTCTTCCAAACCAATTCAGAGTGGGTTAACGGCAAAGCTTTAGGAACTTGACCCACCAAAAAATTATGGCACAGTGCCCCTGATAGGGAGAAACGCGAGTAGTATTTTGGCATCCATTCAAATATGTTGTTGATGAGTTGAGCACATTATATTTTTGGAAAGCTATTATTGACTTAAATCGTGATTTCGTTTATGGAGACAAACATGCTGGTTTCAAATTATATTCTAAATGCGGGTAATAAAACTGTGGAATTGACATTAAAATAAATGGTTAGTTACTGTGGTGTGGTATCAGGATTCAAGGTGTTATTGTGATTGCTTGTACTTGTTGCCTTTTCACCTTAGAGTTCAAATTTATGAATTTTTTCCACAAGAAATATTTTTACAGGACCCTTTTGCCCTCTAAGATGCTGGTTTTAAACTGAAAAATTATTGACAAGTGTATGCCATTAATGTAGCCATGTGATAGTAAAACTAGAAAGATGAATGACTAAATGTCAATTTTTAGTAATTTATGTTTTAGTTTTTTTTCGGTTTAATTTGGTATTTTTAAGTTTTTAAAATGATTTAATTTCGTATTTATGATGTGATTTTGAATTATTTTTAAATTAATTTAAGATGAAAAATTATTTCATTAGATTCATTTAATTAGATTTATTTAAATGATAATTATAAAATTCAACAAATATTTTAATAAAAAAAGATAATAAACTTAATAAAAATTTCATAAAAAATATATCAAATGAATAATCGAATTAATAAAAAATTTATTATTAATTTTGACTATTTTTAAAATTGATTAAATTAAGGTTTTTAAAACATAAAAAATTAAATTAAACAAAAGCTAAAACATAAATATAAATATAAATAGCAAGACACTTTCATTCATCTAACATTTAAAAGACTTTAAAATGGATGGTCACATGTGTACATATATATATATATATATATATATATATAAACGGCAAGCCTCTGTAATAGCACAATTATAATAATGGCACAAAGAGGATGACTAATTAAGATATTTCTAATAATAGAAGAGATCTAGGTAAAATTTGTGAACTACTCGCCTGTAACAAAAATAGCAAATCAGTTAAGAAGTCGTAATTGAAGACAAGAAAACATCATTATTCCATTTTTTTTTTTCCCACTGATTTCCTTTGTTGTTATTCATTCCCATCATTAATGGATAATGCTGGCGACAAAGATGCTCATATTTTGTGCAACGAAAAGTGAGGAGAAAGCAAAAGTTGGAAGAAAGTGTAATTGATATTACAAGCTATGGCAGAAATTGAAAAACGCTACTTACATTCCCAACTTGTTGTAGATAATCCCAATGAGATTTGGAAAAGTGAAAACATTTTACGTTTCTTTCTTCCCCAATTTGCCCTCCTATTGCTTTTCATTGTCTCTATCACCCGCTTTGTACACTACATCCTCAGACCTTTCAATCAACCACATTTTGTTGCCGAATTTGTTGTAAGTGCACGCATTTCTTTCTCTGCTTTCATTTTAGAATTTGTCAAATAGTTTGACAAATGTTCTTTTATTTTATAATTGATTCCACGTACGCACGAAATTTTACGTACAAATTAATATCACCCCTCATTTTGTTTTGGTTATACATCCGTATGAGAAAGTTCCTATAAGTAAGAAAAACAAGATGTTTTTTTTTTCTTTTATAAGTTGAAGATTGAAATAAAAAAAAGAGAGAGAGACTAGATGGAAACCATGTAGCTAGACCATTGATTTACAACTTTTCGTGCAAAACTGTTTGGTACTATAAAATTAAGGAAGGCTTGTTGATCATCGATCTTGAGAAATATTATTTCCATAATAATTTTGATGGCAATATTGTAGGCTGGTTTACTGCTATGTCCACAATTAGTGGATGGAACCCCAGTGATGACATACGTGACACCTCCAAAGGCACTCCTCGGCATAGAGACCATGGCACATGTGGGTCTCATCTACAACGTCTTCCTAACCGGCTTGGAGATGAACCTAGAAACCGTCCTACTAGCCCGAAAAAAGGCCACTACCATTGCCATCGCCGCCACCATCATTCCAATGGCATTAGGAGCCGCAATATATTCCTTAGCCCAAGCTCTCTACCGAACACATAAACTCGACATGTCAGTCTACAACACCCCTAGCGCATATCTATTCTGGGCATTGGTCCTCAGTGTCACAAACTATCCTGTTCTTGCACACATTCTCGCCGATCTGAAGATCCTCTACACCGGCCTTGGAAGAGTCGCTGTAACCGCCGCAACAATTAACGACTTCTACAACTGGGCAATGTTCGTGCTGCTCATTCCTTATGCCACTCACAGCGAAAGACCGTTTTTATCGGTCATATTGACTATAGTCTTTGTAGTTTTCTGCTACTTTGTGCTTCGCCCTTCGCTCACGCGTTTGATAATTAAGAAAACTGAGAAGAACGAGTGGGATAACTACCAGCTATCCTATGTTCTCATTGGCGTTTTGTTTTGTGCACACGTTACTGAGATGCTTGGGACCCACTCCATCGTTGGGGCGCTGGTGTTCGGTTTGATTCTCCCGAGGGGGAAGTTTGCGGACATGTTGATGGAGAGGTCGGACGATCTTGTCTCCATGTATCTGGCGCCGTTGTTCTTTGTTGGGTGCGGTGTCAGATTCGACTTCTATAGCTTCCAATTGCACAAGTTGCTCAACGTGGCGATAGTCATGGTCTTGTCGTGCTGCACTAAGATTGTCAGCACTGTCATTATCACTGGCTTCTATAGCATGCCTTTTCGAGATGGCGTGGCTCTTGGGGCGCTTTTGAACACCAAGGGCCTCTTGCCTATGGTCATGCTCAACATCGCAAGTGACAGGAAGGTATTAATTCATTGCCATGCATGCTTCAAGACTTAATTAATTTCATGTATATATTATTTGTACATTTTGCTTTCTAGCTACTTCTTGTACATGAGAATTTGTGATTAGAAGATAATGTTGATGCATATATATACTATTTTTTTCAGATATTGGGTAGGGATTTCTATACAATAATGGTGACGGCTAATGTTCTGATGACTATACTAGTATCTCCGACGATCAACCACATATACAAGCCAAGAAAGCGGTTCGAGAAAGACAAGCTAAGAACCATACAGAATCTGAGGGCAGACGCAGAGATCCGAATATTAGCCTGCGTCCACACCGCGCGTCAAGCCACAGGAATGATCAGCATCCTGGAAGCCTGCAGCGCCGCAAACGCCACCCCTCTCCGCGTCTTCGCCCTCCAGCTCATCGAGCTCAAGGGCCGCGGCACCGCCCTGATGGTGGACCAGAGCAGCAGCAGCAGCTGCAACCCCTCGCAGCCCAACGCGGAGAACGTGGCGAGCGTGTTCGCCATGTTCATGCCGGAGCAGGGGCACACCAACGCCAGCCTGGAGACTCACTCCGCCGTCTCCTCCTTCGAGACGATCCACAAGGACGTCTACAACATCGCCGACGAAAAACAAGCGTCCCTCATCCTCCTCCCCTTCCACAAGCACTCGAGCGCGGAGGCCGCGCTGGAGGTAACAAACGCCGCGTTCAAGGAAATAAACCAGAACGTGATGCAACACGCGCCGTGCTCCGTGGCGATACTAGTCGACCGCGGGCACAGGTCGCTGTCGAAGGCGATCCTCCGCGTCTGCATTGTGTTCATCGGCGGCCCCGACGACCGCGAAGCGCTGGCCATCGCGTGGAGGATGGCTCGGCACTCCGGGGTCCATCTCTACATGGTGCACATTCTGTTGTTCGGAAGAGCGGCTGAGGTGGACAAAAGCAACAGCAGTCGGGACGAAGCAAACGGAGTCGGAATGATCTCGAACGTGTTGGACAGTGGGAAAGAGAAGGAGCTTGACGAGGAGTACGTGAGTTTGTTCAGGCTGATGGCGGTGAACAATGAGGATTCGATTAGCTACTCTGAGAGGGAGGTGCACACCGGCGATGACATTCCGTTGGTGTTGAATGAGTTGGATAGAGGTGGGTATGATTTGTATGTGTTGGGGCATGGGAAGGGGAGGAACTCTCTGGTGTTGTCGAATTTGATGGAGTGGACGGATTGTCCTGAGCTTGGGGTCATTGGGGACATGCTGGCGGCGAATAGCTTTGGCTCCTGCTCTTCTGTGCTTGTGGTGCAGCAGTATGGCTTTGGGGGGGTTAACTTTAAGGCGCCGCCTTCTGACTACCAAGGTTCTTCTTCTGCTTCTAGACATGATGAGGATGTTGAAGCGCTTTATGGGAATAAAGGCTGAATATCCATTTTGTTAGTTGCTCAACTGTAATATATCTGAATATGAATAAGATAGGTGAACTAATAAGATATTAAAAAAAAATAGAAAAAAATAAAATGTGTTAATAGAATATAAAAAAAGATTGAAGGTAAAAATATGTTAATCTATCTTTAGATACATAGATTTTAAAATATTTTTATTTGATCTTTAATGCTTGCATCAATTAAATAAGGGTACATTTATTCATTCAACTTTTGAGATTAAAACTGAAACAGATCTTCTTTTAAAAAAATCAAAACAAGTTTTAGTGAAAAGATAAGAAAAAATATATTTTAGCCTAACTTTCAATAAAATAATCGTATTCTGATTGGTTTAGTCTTTGGGTCACTACATGAGATGGGCTTATTGATGTTTGGGGATTTGTGGAACTGGTATTCTTCCGTAAGATCAGGCCTTAAAGACTAACTAAATGACTTGGAAACCCAGTCCATGCAGCTGTATAATTGTTATTTATACCTCGCAGATTACTAAATGCATCTTCTTCCCATTTTTTTTACTTAATTACCCTGCTGTCTCTCTTCGCTTATCTGCTATTCTGCTTCATATTCCTCAGTTTTCACCGGGCATTAATTTCCATTTGTATTTAGGGGTGCTCAAAATAATCAATTATAAAAAAAAATAACTATAAATAATAATAACTAGTTATATTAAAGTGGTTATAGTTTTATAGTTATAGTTATTTTCCAATAACTTATTTATCAAATACTTAAACAAGAAAATAAGTAGTTATAACCAATTATAAAATTATTTATTTTATAATTGATTTTAAATATAATAATCAGTTATATATTTATAATCAATTTTTAAAAACAATAACTAGTTATTTTAAATTATAACTAGTTTTACAGAACTAGTTATAATTATAGTTATAATAACTATTTATAAAATAGTTATTTTTAATTGTAGTTATGGTTATTAAAATAACCAAATTTTGAGCATCTCTATTTGTATTTTCCAGCGACACTCTCCAACGTTTCATTCCTTTCTACTCTGGCATTTTCACCAGGGAAAGGACCTGAACCCAACAGTTTTTATGTATGTTTTAACAAAATTTTATATTCAATTATGCTAAATTGAACATATGGGGGAGGTATAAGGTTGGCTTGGTAGCTCCGAAGGGGGAAGGATGACTTGAAGCCAATGGTGAACATTTGATAAAGAAACAATGAAAGCAAGGACATAAACCTTGATTTAACTATTCTCCGGAACTTAATTTCTGGAACTATGAAAACCCGTGTTTCGGAATTATGTTTCAGGAACAAATTAGGTGGAAAGAAGGGAGGGCAATTAAGTAAAGTTGTTACTAAAAAATGAAGAAAATAGAGGTATATTTAATAAGGGAGGTGTAAACAACAATCGCCTAACGTTATTGTTTTGAGTTTAATCCACACTTTATGTTATATATTAGCCTTATGTTGAAGTAGTTAGCATGTTTAGTCTAAATAAAAAAAAAACCACCACGGTGTTGTAGGAAAATATTCCTACAGTTTTCTGGCATGATCACTTGAATTTAACCATTCGTAGCTTTGCTTTTCTAAATATGTAGATTTGACTGAAAAATCACCTGAATTATCTCCCTTCCAAATCCAGTAATCATCAGATTCCTGTATTAAATTGACAACATTTATGCCCTACATTATTATGTCTTCCGATAATTGTTTCTCCTATTCAAACCATTTATGCAGAAACTATTTATCAGCATACGCACCAAATACATGAAAATTCAACGACCACTTGACTTTGTAAAACCAAACAAATCATTAGGAAATTTGGTAAAAATAAAGACTGTGTACTACTCATAAACTCATTGAATACGTGATTACAAGTTTCGTGACTTTAATGAAGAAACGCAATCAGTGAAAAACAACACATTTCCAGAGATGTCAACAGGTAAGCTTATCTTTGATGAGAAGCTATTATTAAGACGTTCAAATTAAGGAATGCTTTATGTACTTTCAAGTTTGTTCGCTTTATCGTTTTAGCTAGCCCCCCCGTAATAATAACAACAAAAACAACAACAACAACAACAACAAAAGAAACAGAAAAATAAAGTAGGTTTGTTTCCTTTGTGGTGTTTAATGTCATAGTCACTTTTAAGCCAAAAAGCCGTTTTCATTCACTAAAAGTACCCTTTATTTGCACATTTTTACCACAAACGAGAAGTTAAATGTCAAACGCAATCGTTAAAGATATCTCGTAATGATGCTAGGGAATATGTTGTTTCAATCCCACATTGTTACAATCTATCATCATCTATTCCTTCTACTTGTGCTTTGCAATTATATTTTTAATAAAGATATTTAAACACTCATGTTTAATTTAAACCTTCAAAAAGAAAGAAAAAAATATTAGGCAAGATAAATAATATGTTAAAAAAGCATATGAAAATAAAATTTAAATATTTTTTATTCTTTTAAATATGAGTCATATTGTTGGTTTTCAAAATAAATTATTTTTTTAATTTTTTAAAATTAAAAAAATATATTTTTAAATAAAGAATAAGAGATTTGTAATTTATGATAATTTTTTAATTATCACAAATATTAAAAAATGTCATAAATCAAATTGTGATATTTAAAAAATTACTATAAATTACAAAAAATTTATTCCTTATTTGATATTTTTTTAAGAATGATTAAAAAAAACATTTTTCAATTTTAAAGAATAAAAAAATATTTTTTTATTTAAAAAACTAAAAAAATATATGAATTATATTTAGAATTTTAGTCTTAAAAATAAATAAATGATGTCGATAAGTGTTTATTACTATTAAAATATCTAAAAACCGAGACTCGTTATTCTTTAGGTCTTTGGCCAAAGGTTCCATCATTGATCATTCCCAATGACAGTGAGAATCTGTTTTTGACATTCTTTCATTCTCATTATTATCACCCCCTCTGGCAGGGTCCATATCTAGAAGCTAAAGCTATCTGAGGTTAAGTTCAACGCATATTACTTTAGCATTCTGTCCAAGTCCAATCACCACGCATCATTAGTGCCTACCTAACTTCATTTTCCTTCCAAATTCATCGAGTTTTCTGATTTGACGATGCCAATTGCAAAAGAAATCAAGTTAGCTATCATTTTTATTATGAACGTCTAAATGAACTTAGAAGAAGTGTAAAGCAAGATTATACATATACGTCTAGCTTCTTACTTGTGTTAAATACACTCACTCAATTTCTAAGTTTGAAGTAATGGATGTCAGCTTTTACGTTTTAGGTAGTTAGAACTTAGAATAGATAAAATAAATAAATTACTAATATGCGTGGTTAATATCATGATGTATACCAACATTGACTCGAGTGGATCTAAGCTTTGGTGTCTTAAATAAAGTCTGAAATTCAAGTTTTGAGAATATAGAAAATGATTGAGAGAAGAAACATCATTAAGTATGATCAATCAGGTTAGTAATAGATAAAACTGATAGATATTTTTAATCTATATAGGTATAATATTTTTATTTAAAAGTATGGTAGTATTTAGCATAGGTTATTCTCTGTCTAGGCAATAGTAATTAACATGCAGAGAATTTCAAAGATCTCTTACCCTAAGGCAGTGACAAAGTTCAACTTTGAGGACTTAATAAAGATTTAGGTAGCTAGTTTAGAAGAATATTTACTTTTTACCCTAAAAAGAGTTGAGTTGACCACCAATGCGGGACATGGGGAAAGGGGCTTTAGCAGTAACACCATAATAAACTAACATATTTTTCTTCATCGATTTCCTTTCAAGTATGAGACAGTATCCTGTGATGTCCCTTTAATATCATATATGGTTAGAACTTGTTGGATTTAAAGGCTATTATTCAGCAAAAGCATCCCAATATCTCTTGTCGGCCGCACCTTTAGTTGACCAAGAAACTAGGCATTGTCTTAAGTATGTGAGAAAAAAAGAGTAATAGATAAGTAATTCAATCACAATTTATTGTTTATATTAATTTTATAAAATTATTTTAAAAATTATATAAATAATAAATTATTATTTTTACGTTGTAAATACATCATCATTAATTTATAAGTATTTTTACTTCAACCAAATGTGTTTAATTTTTTTTCTTCTTTTGGTAGACTATCATTTGATGATATTTTTCTTCCCTTTTTACCACGTTTTCTTTGTCAATTTAACACTTTTACTTTTTATCATGAAGTTCTAAAATGGTGCTCCTTACTAGCCAGCAGCTGCGTCGGCATGTAGTATTAATACTCATTACTACAATTAATTAATTAATTAATGGACTATTAATTAATTTGTCTAGTGATATGTATGTTTACGTTTGGATTTCACTAAGAGTACTCTAAGACCCCCCCTAATAAGAGCTTTCACACGCTCAATTAAGGTTTAGCAGAGGTTTAATCATGATATCTTGAACTTTATTTTAGCATTAATCAATTATTGACTTTAATTAATCTTGAACTTAAGAAATCTAACTAATGATTTTGACCTGTGACAGCCTCCGCAATGAGAATCTCTTTAGATTTACTTCTCATAGTACCTTGGCGGCAGAACCTTTGTTAATTTGTTCATAACGTTTGAACTTTGAAGTGTGAACATGCTATCGCTTAAAGCATCTTCCTTCTAATTAAGTGTCAATATCTTGTCTCTCAAAATTACAAGTTTGAGAAATTATAACTGTACATCGTTTTTGTATAATTTCTTTATAAGTATTAGAGAGTGTTAGGAAGAAATGAGAGAAGGATATGTTGAATAAAATAAATAACATGATAACAATTACAAAACTATTATAACTCTTTATACAAAAAAATAAAAATAAAACTTAAAAGTTTTAAATAATTTTTAGCTGTCTAGTTATAAGTTGGCCCATTTAGAATTTAGATACACGTGAGAAGCAGCAAAAGCTGCAATTCAGCGCTTAATATTTTCTTCTTTTTTTTTTAGAGTATTTTATGCTTTTATATTGTTAAAAAAAACAGCTATTTATTTGGACTATCATTAGTTGATATTTTATTTTGTGAAAAATGAATAAATTATATGGTTGGAATAATGCATTTATTATGTATGGACATTTACCATGAGTGATATATGATAAAATTAAAATACATAAATCAAGACAACCTTCATCTTATAGATTAAACCATTTTTGTAAAGTTAATTAGTTTATCTTATACATTACCCAAATTCTAAAAAGAGTTTTATATTCATGCATTGTAAGTATAAAAATAATTATATAGTTGATCAATCATAATTCATTATTTTTAATAATTTTATAAAATTTAATTATCTCATCATAAATTCATGAATGAAAGATTACAATTGATTAAAATTATAAAATAATTTAATTTTACACCTTCACGACCGGCATCACCTTTTTTCCATTCTAAAATATCTTGAAACCCTATTAAAAATCTAAAGATTCTGAATTTCTGATTATGACAGTTAAATGAAAAAGAAGTTTAATCTCTGCTATGATCTGTTAGAATACTTGGTCCTGGATTAAGAAAAATCTTGGTTGCTCGACGGCAGGATGAGTGGTGATATGCGTGTAGCGCGTGAACAGCACATGCTAGCTGTGGCTTAAGCAAAATTTATGTAAAAAACAAAGCATAATTCTAAGCTTGAGATCAATTTTCGCCGACTAGCCACTAGCCAGCAGCAGCAGCTACACCTTCAAGTACGATGATGAAGTCAGTCATGCACTATTTTTTTTTTTTCTTTACGTGAGCTGTCACTAATTGTGATGTTTTGTTTGTGGTGTCCAACATTTCAGGGTGGGGTAAAGCTACTATGTATAAATTGTGATTTGTGATTTGTGAGTGTGTGAATAATATAATTCATTTATGAATTTCCTTTTATTTCTCCTTTTTATAAGGCATGCATACTATAAATCAATCCTTGAATAAGAAAAAAATATTACAACTTAGTAGGATTTTCAGATTTTATAATTGAGGGAACCATGACTCTTAATGCTTATTAAAATTTATAAGTTTTCTCACTCTACTCAGCATCTATATATACGAATTGAACACACACGATGACCATTGACCACAACCTATAAGCTTTCTAGTTAACTAAAAAAATCTGATTAATAATTTAGTGTACGTTGTGCATAATAAGGACTATCATTATTTGATATTTATGGTACATTTCCATTAGCTATTTTAAGTAATCAATCATAAGCTTAAATTTTAAGATAATATTGTATTATCAGAGTGTTAATCAGAAACTTATCATTGAAGTGCTAGCTGCTTCAATATATATTTAGCTTTTCTGATTGAAAAAATTATTGACTAGTGGCTTTCGCCGTCTTAATTTGGTGTCTAGCAAAAAATAGGACCATATGAGTGATACGGGCCACTGTACTTCATCACTCTCTTGTAAACACTATTATTGGCTCGAAAAACACATGCACCCCTTCAAAATTTGTAAACTATTTAATCAGTTAAATTTATTTATTTTTGAATAAAAAAAGTTAATATAATTTCTCATATGAATAAATTAATGCTTTTAAATTTTATTTTTTTACAAAATTCTATATAACAAATATTAATTTAATGTTTCCTATACTAATTGTTTATATAAAAAAAAAATCATAATATGACATTATTCATATTCATATATATATAACACAAAGATTCTACATTTACAATTGCTAGCTAACAAAATGAAATCGCTTTCAACAACAGTGACAAAGCCAATGAACAGATTCTGGAATAAAATTATATACAGTCACGTTCTCAGATAATATACATAATTTCTCGAACCTGTCAGAATCCAGAAGAGAGCTACATTTATATATATGATGATGATGCAGATATATATGCACATATATACATACATTATTAACTTCATTCCATGCATGCAAGTTTATTATATATATTTATCCATAACATAAGCACCAAGTTATGGCGCTGAGTGCTGACGAGTGATAAATATATACATTGTTGTGTGTTGGGGCATAGTCTGTGGTGCCAGATAATTAAAGATGATTTTTCAAACAGGCACAAATTTGGACATCAGTTTTCAACCGTGTATATATGATATGAGAAGACCCTACACCATAGTCCATATATATATAACCTATGCTATCTCTATCTCTCTCTCTCCAATAATGCACATATTCTTGGGCAGACAATATTAACCTTTTGGAGGGATTCATAAAATGCATGGTACTGGATCATATCATATGCCAGCAACACACACCAATATCCCTCATAATACTATAGGCCAAGAGATATATATAATGAGAAACTATGCCAGCGCTAGCTAGCAATTCAACATATATATATATATATATCAGACGTACAAGCGTGTAGAATAAGAAGGTTCGTGGAATTTTATTTTCTATTTTGAAGGCTTTTTCGTTTTCTAATATTGTACGGTTTTAATTTCTTCCTTCATCGATCAAATTTTCATTTTTTAAACATGACTAGCTAGACTTTTCCACAGATAATAAATTCCTCTCTCAAGTAACATCATATTTCCCTGTCTGTGTATATACTTCCAATGAGTCTTGAATCGATCGCAGCTAAAATAACACTGACAAGTACCCCTCATCATATTTGATGATAATTTGAGTAGTCTTTGACCCGCAGAGGACAACCAAAGTAAGCACGCACGACAAGGACTATAATTTAAGAAAACACACACACACACAGAGAGAGAGAGAGGAATAATGTGGTAGGGAAAGGAATATATACAAAGAGAGATGGGTTCTGAGTCAATTGGTTCAACAGTATACATGAACTTGTTATCAAAATTTAGAGAGAGATTGTTATAAGATAATAAAAAGAATCAATTAAGATTAAAAAAAATTACATATAAATTATCAAAATTTAATGCCACATGATCATTGTTTAAATAAGGTGAATTTTGCATGTGTTTTCATTTTTTTTTACGTAAAATCTAATATTTAATGTTTGTTCATCAAACTCACATAAAAGATTATATACGTCCTTTACTTTATATATATTCGTATAAAATGAGAAATCGGAATTATCTATTTAAATTATAAACTATACATAAAAATATTAGAGATTGAAAATTAGTCGGTAGTCATTAACTAGTTAAAAAGTTATAAAAAAATTAACTAACTTTAATCTTTCGGACAGTTCAGATTCAAATGTTAAGATAGAAAGACTTGTGAATGGACAACTGAAAAGATTAGGATCACAAAAAACATTAGCTAGCTTCACTCATTACTCGGCAATAATCGTGATTCAAACTTGTTCTGCTGATGAAAACAGATACATCAACAGGAAAATTAGAAAAACAAAGATATCCGGAAGGCAGTGGCCGTGTGGGATCATCTCATCAATTCTCAAATCGTTTGTTACAACTTTCCTGTTATTAACATCTTCCTAATATTGTTTCCTATCTTGGTCGAAAGAAAGAGTTCAAAAAAAATTCATCTCAGAATAAAAAGAGAGAAATTTTTACACCTCACAACTGCTGGAACACATCAAAATTTGCTCCGGTTAGATCCTCAGACAGTGACATTAACGGATAGCTAGTGAAATCTATGGAATTCTGAGTCAGATCAATCTGCCCTTCATGCCACGAACTTGTCTTGAACTCTTCAGATTTTACCACATTCACTTGGAACTGTAGCAAAGGATCACCAATCTTATTATTATTATTATTGTTGTTCTCACCATCCCATGAGAACCCCGCATTTTCCATATTCATTTGATGATAAACACTCATGCTAATTGAGCTATTGCTGGAGCTTTCCTTCATCAAAGAACTGATTTTTGAAGCTGAGTTGTTATCAGAAGAAAACTCTGGCGCCACCGACACACTATTCAGACACGGCAACGAGGAGAATCCGTAGCTTGAGTTGTTGTTGGTCCCCACATGGTTCTGGTCAAATTGTCTAATTGGGTTGTTGTAACCCATTTGAAATTCAAAGTAGGACAACAAAGGGTCTAAAGCAGAAGCAGCATTCTCGTAGTAATTTGAATTATTGTTCACTACAAGTGGCGGTGGTGACTCTTGTGTTGAAACCAAAACTCCTTGTTGAGACAGTGGCAATAGCATAGGTGGTGGTGCTTCCATTAATATGGCTAATTCCTTCTCCTCCTTTAGAGGCTTGTGTGTAGCAGGGTCAATCCCTTGCTTCATTAGCTTCTTCTTCAAACATGAATTCCAAAAGTTCTTAATCTCGTTGTCTGTTCTCCCTGGCAATTGAGCTGCAATTTGAGCCCACCTGAACCATTTCAAAAAAAATAAAATGAAAAACTCTTCTAAAACATGATATATTATATAACACATACCATATAGTAAGTAATTAATTAAATGTATTTATTTAATTAATGTTACCTATTTCCTAGAACTTCGTGAAGACTAATGATAAGATCCTCCTCTTGCTGAGAGAACATGCCTCTCTTCAAATCAGGCCTCAAGTAGTTTATCCATCTCAATCTGCAACTCTTTCCACACCTTTGCAGTCCTGCAATTAATTAATATTCATGAAGTGAGTTTATTTTTATTCTTTATTTTACAAAATTCACACACCCCACTTAATCAACTGGAATATACCGGCTTGTTTGGGAACAGAGCTCCAGCAGCCAACGCCGAATCTGGTTATGTAGTTGAAAAGCTTCTCATCTTCTTCGGGGGACCATAAGCCCTTCCTTAGCTTTTGCTTTAAACAGCAGGAATGGCGACCCATGTGTGTGTGTGCGTGCGAGGACAGTAGTGGAAAAAAAAAGGACGACAGCGTTTTCTTAATTATGGAGAAAGGCTCGCTGAACTATGAAGTGGTGATCATAACTAGCTCTATATAGTGAGACATTACCCCGTGTGCTTGTGTCAGTAGTACTGTGAAACGTTTTTTTGAGGAGCGAGGTGGAAAAATATGTGTGTGTCAGTGTGGTTGTTGTTGTGTGGAGAGGGTAAAACTGAGGGACTAACTTGGGTGATTTAAAGGGAAGAGGAGAGGGTGTTAATTAGAGAGGTGAAGCAATCAAGTGGGATTTACGCAAATCCGGTGCTGCTTTTTTGCATTGTATCGAATTGGATTGGATTGGATTGATTTTTAAGACATCCTTATTTCTAGGGACAAAAATGTTGAACAGCTCTATAATGTATAAGCATGCACTTTAGAGCCATATTATTCATTTCATTTATCTAAGCATGCACTTAGAGTTCTAATAACATCGATCCGTATATTTTCAAGCGTACACATTCTATATACTCCGTATTTAAGTTAAATTTAATTTTATTCTGTCTTTTAATCATAATTTTCAGTTTACATTATTTTTAAGATGATTTATAAAAAATAATTTACTTATGTGAGAACTTTTTTCTCTTATTTATTTTAGCTTTCTTTTTTCATTCACCATATAAAAGATATATCTAGCTATTAGTATAGAATTATTCTACTTTGAGCTGTGGTTTCAAGATACTAAATATTGGGATTTGTTTTTTACTATTTGTACTGGTCTTGCCGGGTTTGTAATGAAAAATACATGAAGTTTATAAAAGAAACGACAATTTCACAAATTCCAATACGGGAATATGCTTTACGAAATTAGTCGTCAAAGTAAAATATTTTTGCCACAAGTCAAATTCCATTAGATCATAAACACGGATATACCTTTCTATTTTTTAAGAAGGTAATTCACGTATTTCTTCCGCATGTTAATACTAGATTCCTCTTTTTTGGCTATTATTATTATTATTATTATTATTATTATTATTATTATAGATAAATGTTAATTATTAATTGTTAGTTTGTGAGAGAGTTTAACCCCGATTTTCATCTAGTGACCTAAAATCATGAATTAGATTTTAAAATTTGAATTCAATTGATTGAAATACATAAAATTAAAAGATATAAATATAAAATTATAAAATTTTATTTATAATTGTTTTATCAAAAAAATATTTTAATAATAATTTTTAAAATTTGAAAGGTATACTTATCTATTCTCACTGGTCATTGGTACATAAGTTTATCATTGTCGTCAAACCTTACCTTTCATTCTTCAATCATCAAACAAACCTTATAACTTTTCATATTTTTAATGTTTAGTTTAGAAAAAATAATACTAATCTTGAATCATAAGTCATAGTTGATAATTTTTAATTAGCCTCTAATAAGATGATCTCATCCCATTATGTCATTTTATAGTATAATATGTTCTTAGGAGAAATAGGTTGAAAATTGAGTGGAGAGACTGAAAATAGAGATCATCTTACTTACAAATTAGGGACATAATGGGATGAGATCATCGTATTAGAAGCTCACTAAACCATATCAATTATGCTTGGTTATGACTTATGATTCAGGATTAAAAATGGGTACTCTAGGACCAAAACATTGCATGAAAGCTAGGAAGAAGGAACACTGGTGCGAGAATGTGGGAATCTAGTTGTAATTAAGGACAGTACAGGTGTTTATGGCAACAGTTAGAAAGTCAAAAGCTGATTCTACAAAGGAAGACCAAATCAAAATATCACACGTACTAAAATACATAGTAGATACAATCAATTGAACGTAGTTCATACAAATTGTGTAGTGGGTGAGAAAGAAAGGGTAATTTAATCAGAAAAGTGAGGATTAATTGTTAATTCATTTAATTTTTTTTCTTCTAAAAATCCTATGGAGAAATTTAATCAATCATATCTTCATGTTTTTAACTTAAGAATATGTTTTTTGTTTATCCGTAAATTCGTACTAACTACCGAGCTAGACCCTTGATATTCTTAAAAACATCTCTTTTTGTTAGGATTTGATTTCTTTTTAATTTTGGACACTTTGCAAATTAGAATTTTTCTGTGGATGGTAGGAGATACTATAATAAAGTATAAAAGCAGCCGACACACGTACGCGGAAGTATGTGCTGGTTCCGCTGAAATATTGACTTTAATTTTAAAAAGACACAAAGTAATTATTGGTTATTTGAATAAAAGCTGAAAAACCGTAGAAATAAAAGTAATTTCTAGTGTCGGAGTTGGATTTAGCGAAAGGTGTTAGTTGTTCACTTGTTTGCAATATGGTGAATCAAATATAAAATCTTTGACGATATAGGCATTCGTATTTAGTACAATCATTTAATTAATTAATTATAACATCTCAAACATTCTTTTTTTTTTTTTTATAAAAATACTCGTGGGAAAAAATGTATTTTTAGTTTTTACTACTGCCTTATAATAATGTACTTATTTTATGGGTTAATATATATTTATCCACATATGTATTCACAGTTGTGCAAACTCATTGCAATTTAGAATTTTATTTCACGGAAAAAAATAAGCATCGACAATTTGGCATGGAAAAGACGGCAAGACCGAGACGCGTATTAATACTGTTCATAAATCATGTATTACATTTGTTATATGAAGTTTATTAAATTCATAAATTTATAAAGTTTCATGTAATTATATAAATATTTTCTATTTTTTTAATCATAACTTTGGTCTCTTCTAATATCTGATAGGGTGTTAGTGTCTACTATATAGTATAATGTCTATAGAGACTATTAACTTTGAATTATATAAAGAATATTTGTAAGGAGTGTTAATGTAATATTATATTACATAGTGAAAAAAAAAAAGATAGAATTATGAGTAATTTAATAAATCTTAGGGTTAGAACTGTAATTTGTTCTTAAAAATTACATTCTCTATTTTAAAAATTAACTTAAATATTTAAAAGATATAAAAAAAATTATTTTTTTATTATAAGTATTTAAAAATAAATAATAATAAAATATAATTGATACATATAAAAAATAATAAAATTAATAGTTTTTTAATTTATTTTAGTAAATTTGTGATTAAAATTATAAATTGCAATGGTTATTTTATTAATAGTAATAATTGTAAACTTTCATATGACCCCCTTGCTACACGCTTTTTTTTTTTTTTAAATCAAATCAAATTCCAGATGACCCTTCTTACACTTTTTAATAAATCAAATCAAATTTTGCAGTTAAACTTTCATTCAGAAACTAAATACCTTTTTTAGATCTCCCCTTGTCTTGGTATCATTGAAAGATAACAAAACATTTTCATTTTCAATTTTTTTAGGCCTTAAGTTATTTTACCTACAACAAGAATGTTTGACATGTTATCATCCAAATAATGGCCTTAGTCATTGAAAAATCATAAAGAAGATAATCCTGACCTTAAAAAAAATAAAGATAATCCTTAATTATTTATTTTATTATTATTATTAGACTAAATGATATTTTTTATCCCTAATTTTAAATTTTTAGCGAATTTTATCCAACAAATTAATTTGCACATTTTATTCTTAAATTTTTTAAATCTTATAAATTTTATACTCTATCAAATTATCTTACATAATTTTACTTTTTACTCAGCAATTTTTTTAGAGTATTTTTTAATAAATCTTGCATCCAATATTTTTACTTTTTAACAAATTTTATCCCAAATTTTTTTCAAAATTTATTCTCAATTTTTGTGTTTGTTTAATTATTGTCATAGCAATATTCATAAAAAATTTTAAAAAAATTAATAATAAAACATGTCAAATTAATTTATTGAAGTAAAATTTATAAAAATTAAAAATTTGAAAATAAAAAATATAATTAAATCTTATTATTATGTTCTACATCTCAATTCTGCAATCAACCACACAAATAATGACACATCATTAAAATATGTGTGTGTGTAAATATGTGTGTGTATTCTCATCCGTTGGATTAAATTAGACAATGTACCTACTTATCCAGGATTAAAAAAAAAAAAACCTTCTCCTTCCTCTCTTTATTGCACCCAAAATTAACCCAAAAAAAAAAAACACTACAAGAAAAAATGATATTATCAACGGACGAAATCCATGAGAAATGGTCAAAATTCGTGGATAATTTAGAATTATTTACAGATAAAAATTTATCGATAAATTATTCATAGGAAACTTTATCAACTGATTGTGGTGTCCTTCTGTACCTTACTCACAGAATTATCTGTAGGAAATGCAATCACGTAGTTTTCATCGGTAAATTACCCACGAATTTATCTGTATAAAACATTATCACTTACTCACAAATTAATTTGTAGATAACTAGTGAATAAATTACCTCAGATTAATGCATGGGTAAATTACCCACGAATAAATCCGTGAGAAACTACAAAAAAAATTACCCACAAATAAATTTGTAGGAAATTAACTAGATATTTTACCCACCGATTTATCCGTAGGTATAGATAGACTAACAGAATGCAATTATTTTTTAATTTCAATGTCATAAATCAATAAAATTAAAAAGTAATATTTTAACATCAAAACTTAAAAGTCAACACTTAAACATGAATTAAAACTAAGATCCAACATTTGAATGTCAAAATTTTAAACAAACCACAATTTGAACAAGATACTAAAATATAAATGACAAAGAGTCTTCAAGTTTTATGCATAAAGTTTTTAATAATTTAAAATATAGTTTCAATAGTCCAAAAGAGTCATATTGGTGTTGTTGCTAACTACTCCTGTTGTTGTCGTTCTTGATCTTGTTCTTGGGATTGTTCTTGTTGATGTTCAAACATGTCACGTGTTTTAATTGGTAGGAATGGGAGGACAATATTAATAAGGACTGAAACTGATGACTCAATCGCTCATTTTCCTCCCTTGATTGATAAACTTTCTCTTTCAACTGGATAATCTCCTTTGAATCTTGATAACGCTAGAGAATATATGTTGTGTCAAGTTATCCTCACATTTATAACCATGAGCAAGTTTTCCAGTCTCATAGATCTGCCCCTTTTTCAAACCACCAGTAGCAATAACAAAACTTTAAGTCCTAAGTCTCTCTTCCTCAGCAAGATCCAAGGGGGAGGATTCAAAGGTGCCACCACAAGATGCAGCCTCAAACTTAGCCTGAGAAAATCTAGTCTCAAATTCTTCATATTATTCATAAATAGAGGTGTTATTTTATAAATATAGTTAACATTGTTCAAATAAAAGAAATATGTAAGATACAAAACTCACTTATGTCCGCTTAGATCTCTCATCCACAAATTGACCAATTTCCTTTCGTATATGGGTTTGCTGAAATACCTCATCAACATGTATAGAATGACCGTACTCCTCAGCCTTCAATGAAAATTACTTATTAAAGTTATGTTTTAAATAAAAGGAAGAATCATATGTTATTTTTATTTACTTACCATGCAAATGGCATGCTCATGTGTGCTCAGGGAACCACTTGTGTGTAGACTCCCACCTTTTTCAGATGCTCGATTTACCCAAGCTTGTGCACACTTAGTGCAAAATTTAGGTAGATTCCACTTCACTAACAAACTATTACATTCTCTATCAAACATCTATTTGGGCTTTTTTCCAGCTTTTCGAGCTTCCATAAACATCTCAAAAAGCCTATGAGAGGCTTTTTAATGAAAATTCTTCCTGATTTGATTTTCACCTAACCATTTTCTACATAAAGAGAAAATAAGTATAATCAAAATTCAGACATCATAGTATCATACATAAGGTTGATTACATCACACAATAAAGGAACACCATATAGGGTAAAAAGAAAATGGCAAATATATAAAATAAGTCCACTAACATTTGAAACAAGTCATCTAAAATTATTCTCATATGAAATTGGTCATTAATCAATTTATTAAACAAATGTACATTTAACTTTAAGTCACCAAACTTAGATTAGTTCCATACAAGAAAACATTGGCCACCAACCACATAAACAAAATTTAATTTAACAACACAACTTAAAAACAAAATAACACTACCAAACTATACTCTATTTTACATTTGCATGCAAATTCAAAAAAATAATTAAGCAAAGCAAGACCATGAGCATCTTAGTCAAAAGTGAATTAAATATCAACTTAGTCTAGTATAAACATTCTCAAAATTGCTCTAGTAACAACTTAGTCTCGATAAATTTAAACTAGATTAATAGTCTTGATAAATTTAAACTATATCAATTTCTTTAGGAAAAAAAGGTCACTCTATTACAAAAACTAATTCATTTTTGCTTTGGTGGAATTAAATTTACCTTAAAACGTTGGAAGAAAACTTCCCTTTCTGCATCTATCATCTCACCCTATAAAATAGAAAATGTTATTACCAATAATAAATGAATAACAAAGATGTAATAATAAATAAATAAATAAAAGTTAGCATTAATAATTGACGACTAAATAATTCCATTAATAATCATCAAATTTAACTAATACAATTCAATAACAAAATTCAAATTTCATCAATCCAAGTTGCCTAATCCTATTCGGAACTAGATTCTTCATTGTGATTTTCAAATTTTTCATCTCCATTGTCTTATTCAAAATCACTATCTTCAAATTCTCCCTCTTCATTTTCTAATTCCAAATCATTGTCTTCAAATTCCTCTTCTTCATTGTCAAAATAATTTGGTTCTTCTTCTTCTTCTTCATCCAATTCTTCAGCATTAACTTCTGAATGTTGAAATCCATGAATATCTTTAACTTCAATAATCTCATTGGTATGTAACATTTCATCTACCTAATAAGGAACATCATTTACAACACCACATGATTCTATGTGACACCTAGGCTTCGTTTTGATTGCGACACACCAACCATGTTTGTCTTTTTGTGTTGTCAGATATGAGACATAATACACTTGTCTTACCTTATGTGCAATGATAAACGGATCAAACAACTCATATTTTGTGTCCATTTTAATATCCACAAAATCATATTTAGTATCCACTATTGTACCTCTACGCATTGAATCAAACCAGTCACAATAAAACAACACTACCATTTTAGGAGAGCTTGAAGTGTTGTACTCTAGCTCATATATATGCTGAATGATCCCATAAAAATCATCTTCACCTTTTTCTATAAAGCCTTTTACATAAAACTCACTATTTATTGTTTTTTTTTTCCTTCACTCCAATCATGAGTGTGAAATTTGTACCCATTGACAAAGAATGTATGCAACTCTTTAACGCAAATGAAAGGACCAAGTGATAAATCCCTTAAATGTTGGTTCCTCACACTTACAAGATCATTCTTAACCTACAAATGTAACACTTACTCAAGTTATATTTTATTTAATATATAATGTTATAATAAAATAAACTGTAAGATACATCATACTTGTTCCTTGAACCATTTAGGAAAATCAGCATGTATATGTCTTGAAGGATTTGATTCGGGTATTTGAGAAGATTGCAAGAACGAACTGTCCAAATATATCAGTCAATTAATTAGGACAGTGCAATTTACTACAATAATGAAATCAATTTGTTTTCCAAAACTTACTCAAGATATGATTTAACTTCGTTGCAATTGATCAACACATGCACATGAGCCGAGTCCCCACTCTTTTTGCATTAACCAGTGAATTGATTTCTTCCCAGAATGACGACCAAGTAGGTCAAAGACGGATAACATTATTGGACTTCTTTCATTTTCAATTTCTATTTCATTTCTCGTATTCCAAGATGACAACATGAAATTGTTGTAATAATAAGAACAAAAATGAGTTGTCTCTCAATGTAAGTAAAATGCACAGATTGATCCTTCAACCCTTGCCTTATTTTTCACTGATCGTTTAGAATTGCCCAAGAATCTGTAAAATTATGTGATAATTGGTAAGTATAAAACAAAGGGAATTTGGATAAAATACTATGATAATTTTAGTACCTTTCAAATGGATACATCCACCTATATTGGATTGATCCACCAAGTTTTGCTTCATATGCTAGATGAATTGCGAGATATTCCATTGAATCAAAGAATTCAGGGGGAAATATTCTTTTCAACTTATAGAGAATGATTGGAATGTTTTGTTCCATCTTAACCAAGTCATCATTTGTCAACATTGTGGAGCACAAATCTTTGAAGAAATGACCGATTTCAATAATTGGGTTTAAAACATGTCTTGGCAATGAACTAAATGCAATAGGAAGTAAAAACTCCATAAATACATGATAATCACGACTTTTCATTTCATGAATCCTTCCCCTTTCAACATTAGCACATCTTGCCAAATTGAAAGAATAGCCATCAGGCATCCTAAGTTCTTCTACCTAACGACAAACTAACTTTGCTTCCTCTGTAGTTAAAGTATAATTTGCTTTTGGCTTTAACATTTTTCCATTAGCTTGAGACTTCAACTCTAATTCTGGTCGCTTACAATGCAAAGCCAGGTCCATCCTTGCCTTCTCATTGTCTTTTGTCTTACCACTTTCATTTATCACAGTGTTGAATATGTTTTCAAAGAAATTTTCTCTATATACATGACATCAAGATTGTCCTAATAAATTATCTTTCCAATACAGAAAATCCTAGAAAATACTTCTTTTTCTCCAATTATGCGACCCCCTATATCCTTGTAATTTAGAGACACGAGGATTTTTAGTGCTTTTGGTAGATCCATTACTATATGCCAAACTTGCTCAGGTGTCAACCTAAGTGGTGGTCCATCTAATTGGGAAAATACTTGTGCAATCACATTTAGCACACGGACATCTAATTTGCCCTTCACTAAGATGAGACTCCAGTTGACAAGCTTTGCTTACAAACTCCTAAACCCCATTTACAAAGGTTTGTTTCAAACCTCTTATACCACTATAACACCAATTGTACATCCAATCATGATTCAAATGGAAAGAATCCATGTATTGTATAGTCAAAAGAGTACAATATATTAAAACCTAAAGGTTGAAATAACTGACATAGCTGAGTTAGCTCATTATAAGAGTAAGCTAGCTAATTTTCTATATAAATAACTAAACTTAAAATCTAATTGCACAATCAAAATTATTTAAACAGTTTAATAAAGCTTAGAAGGATGAATAGTATTACCTGAAAGAATGTCAATGTCAAAGTCCGAAACTGTCTGAAAAACTGAAACAAGACACATTTTTTAGCTAATGTCCTTTTCAAAATTTTGACGTGAATTTAGAGTTAAATGTGTATTTAGCTATTATGAAAAAATAAAAAGAATTAAAATGGTGAGATAGAGAGAAGGGGCAAGACAGAGAGAAGGGCATACCAAAGAGAAAGGGCGAGACAAGAGAGCAGCCAAAATATGTCTCTCACCAAAACTCAAAAAAATAACCTTCAACGTGAAAAATAAAAGGTGAAGTTAGAATCCATATTAGGAAGCATAATTAACTAGATGATAATTTATCATAGAAAATAGTAATGAAAAACATCTAATTAGATACATTTCAAAGAAGAGGGGATATAATTGTAAGTATTGTGAAGCGAATCAATAATTTGAAATTTGGGGAGAGAAAAAAAAATTATAAACAGAGTAGGTAGTTAATATAATTATTATTGACATAAACTTAGATATGAGTTGTCAAATGCCAAGACTTGTAACTTGTGACATGTTTTTGGTTGATTAAGCAAAACTAATGTACATGTCCTTTTTACTCGTTGATGTTGAAACCAACTTCACTTCCAAAATTAAATTTCACATTTGTACCACACACCTCAACTAGATAATGCACAAAGTTGACTCTTCTGATAATTAAGAAGTAATAAAGCAATCTTTTGAATAATAAGATATCTCTAATCTTAAACAAAAGTTGCTTTACTCATTGCAGCTTTTGTTATTCAAAGGCAAAGCCATCCATGGCAATGAAAATCCTTTGATTGTTTCTCCGACTAAGAAGGGGTATATAGTTATGAACAATATAAAATAGTAGACAATTATCATCCTGTCTTCTCTTTACTGATTTTATTGATCAACAAATGTGAAATTAGAAAAAGAATGATATGAGATATAATTAAGTAAAGTTTTATGAAATCCCAATTATTTTAATTTTAGGTGAACACGACTAAAATAGAAGCTTGAATCCCTACTAGCTAGCTAGAAATTAAATATGGTTATTGTGTGAACAAAAAAGATTTGATTATTATAGAAATGCACATGGCTAGTGGTAGAGACACTTATTATTACTCATATCATATAAAGGTGGATGCACAGAGAATTGAAGTGCTAGTACCCGGAGTTGTGTGAATTGAAGGGAGGAGAATTAATTAAAAAGATGTGAGGAGAATGATCAGAGTAAGCAAGCAATAGCAGCATTTACTAGTTACTACAAAAGGTGTATTACAAAAAGTTGGGACAGGATAATTTCATTCCACATATCAAAGTAAGCAATAGAAGCAGTTTCTACGTGTGTATTACCAAAAAACTTGCAACATAGTTCATCAACCATCACCCTTTTCAGAAAACTCTATTAGAAAACTCAATCAGGTCTTCCTGGAGTACCTCATATGTGGAATGAAATTATCATGTCCCAACTTTTTATTGAATCTGAAATCCCTTCTCAGCAAATTGAATCACTCAATAAGTTAAGTTATCTTCTAATAGACTAATACTCCTTTTAAGCAAATTCATGATTGGCTAAAATGCACAAACTTCCTTTGATTTCTATTGATGCTATGCTTAGTAATTGGACATAAATTCTCTCATCTGACTTTTATCTTAATTGATAATGAAATCATTCTAACCGTTAATTCTTATAATTCTAATCTTTAACAAATATAAAATTGGATTGTAAATAATTTTAGAGGTTTTATGTTAGCTACTATTTATTTAGATTGATAATAATTAACTCTTTCATTATCAAATACTGTTCAAAGACACTACTTTTATATTCAATATGTAGAGAACTAAATGGAGGTAGTGTCAGTGTATGTATTTTCCTAATCACAAAAGCATTGTAATTGCAAGAACTATCTGCCCTTAAATGTAACTTTGAGCCACAAAATAACTACTTGCCATTGCAATTCTATTTGTAGATCAATATGCAACTATACAATATATCTTAAGTTAATGTATGGTAATTTATTCCACTTTATTTCTCAATAGCTTTCTGTTCTCAAGTTGATCTATGCATGGTAGAGTAGTTATGTTGTTATTCTCATGTATACCTTCCTGCATTTTTTTTTTCAAGTCCGATGAACTTAGTTATAACTTTTCTTACGTAGGATACTTTACATGTTTCTACTCCTCAATGTAACCCATTATGACTTTAGTCCTAAGCTCAAGTAGAACCCTTAGCCATTGTTCTACATCAAAGAGAGAATACTTTTCTTTTACTAAGTAATGCTTCATCATTTTTAGAAATGAATTACATTTTTCACATATTTCTTTTGGGTGCAGATTAGAGAGACTAAGATACTTAGTAATTGCAAGCCTACCTCAAAAAATTCAAATGCCTCCAAGTATGGATTGGATTCTAACACCATAAATCTGGAGCCATCTCATTCTACAATTTTAATCTTTGTCATCTACCGTGGTTTTCTATAATACTCAAATCATCCACTCTTCTCTCTGTAACATATTACATATAGTAGATGCTAATCATTCCATTTTCTGAAAAACTAATAATGTACTTGTTTTTAGTGTAATTACTCTCTCTCTCGCGCACAGTATCACTCCTATTCAGCTTTGTAATAACTGAGAGAGGAGATTTAAACAAAACAAAGATCTAAAATAGTTGAATCTCATTCTCTTATAAGCACTTAAACCCTAAACCCTATTAAGGAAGTTCGAGAGGCAAAACAATGGAGGAGAGGTGATGATTACCACTTACCAGGGTTGAGTAACAGCAAGCGACGGAAATGGCGCGACAAGTCACAATTAGCATGAACAGCACGATGGCTTCACGATGAGAGGCAACCGTTGTGCAAGCGAAGGTAAGCGGCGAGCGACAACAGGCGGTGAGCGGCAACACTGAAACTGAGAGGAGGAAATGCACAAAGGTCACGAGGAAGAGGGAATGGAAATGCACAGTGTGTCTTCAAATTTATTTTTATTCAAAATTTAACATTTTACTAACTAACACTTTAAAATTAGTAATTACACTCCTTAATCATCAATTTTTTTTTTCAAATTGCTAACGGACTGTTTAAATTACCCACGGATTCAATTTCTGACAGCGGGATTCATGGATAAATCTCTCACAAACCATATCCATAGGTAATATTTTAAAAGTTACTTACGAATTTTACTTAGTTATCTAAAAATAATATTACATACAAATGAATCTATCAATAAATATAATAATTACTTACGGTTATCTTTTAGTTATCCATGGGTAATTCATAAATTATCCACAAAATTAAATATGTATAAAATAATCCATAAATAATGTATAAATTACCCATGGATTTAAATCCGTGGGAATTAATGCATGAGTAATTAAGTTTTTTCTTATAGTGTAGGTGCATATTAATTTTTAAAAGATTGCGTTAATCTTTACCATCTAATTTAATCCAACGGATGAGAATGTCTATTCTCATTCTCACATAAAAATGCAATTCTCATACGAGTTACCCTATATATATATATATATATATATATATATATAATTAAAAATTAAAAACAGGTGCGAGTCTGACCGCATGAACTCTTCCTCTCTCTCTTTCTCTCGAGACTCACCTGACCCTCATCTCCATAGAGGTCACCGCACGGCGGCAGAAACCTTCCACTGTCATGCCTATCAACAATTTGTCCTATAAATTTTTTTTTATATGTTTTTAGTTTTCATAAAATTAAAATGTATTTTTTAATATAATTAAAATGTATTATTATTTGACTTGGAGTAGATTTGGATTAACTAACCTAAAAAACATGCAAAAAAAAATATATCGAAATAAAAAATAAACATTTCAATTTTATTGTGACAAAAGATATATTATATTTTTGTTGGATTGAAGTGTGACTCTATTCTTCTTGAATCTTGAGGGCTATAACTAGTATTTGTGGACACAATATGAGTAGGTTGTCGAGTAAATGTATTCTCTTTGTTACGAAAACTAAGAATACAAATAACATAAAACACGATTCGCAAATGATTCGGGATTTTTCTTTTGTAGAATTTTTTCTCATGAACTTTATGCAGATTTTTCTTATGAATCTGTGATTGTTTTATAAGTTTTTCTACAATTTTAGCAAAAATGTGATTCTTTTTTAAAATGTGTTGAGAAATTCATTGAAAAAGATGACATATTTTCACACAAGTTTGGCACCTCCAAACTATTTCCTCAAGCTTCCCCAATGGTCTAACTTACCATGTTAAGTAATTGATTTGCTGCCATCAAT
The DNA here is from genome assembly GCA_014843725.1 of Amphicarpaea edgeworthii. Lineage (NCBI taxonomy): Eukaryota > Viridiplantae > Streptophyta > Magnoliopsida > Fabales > Fabaceae > Amphicarpaea > Amphicarpaea edgeworthii. Next base: position 7,518,860 of record CM026328.1, read on the forward strand.
ATATAGAATAATGCTAAATGCCTTTCTATATACATACATATATTATAATAATTTATATTTTTATTATTGTACTACATTACACTTAATTTTACTCAATATTTTGTCTGTTTTTTTTTTAATTCTGTCGCCTTTTCAAAACGTGAAAAGATAAATTCATTAGTGATGTAAAAGAAAAATTAGAAAACATTGTTCTTGTCAATATATGATACTCCATTAGTCCATTGCGATCCAGCGTTTTACAATCAACTCCAAAAACATGCATATGATTTAGCCTAATCTTGTTTGTCCTACTAGACGATGTGACAATATGTAGGTCATTAATGTATGCTGGTTTTCTCCAATAATTTAATATTCTTTTGGTATTAGCTACCAATACTGTAATATTAAAACATTATATCATTAAAAATTTAACAGTCTTAATTATCATTTAGATATTTGAGGTCAATTAATTTAAAATAACTTGTAAACTTTAGGCTAAATGAAATTTGGTTATTTATTTTATTCAGTTTGATCATTTATTTTAAAAAATATATATTTTAGTAATTTATGTTTTAAAAAATATCTAAAGTAATCAAGTTAACTTAACGTTGTTAATATAGTTATCTTAACAATTTGATATTTAAGTATAACCTCATTTTCTACCCATGATTTTGTATTATCTATAAAGAGTTAAGCTCTGTTTAGTTCAACTTATTTTTAACTTATAACTAATGAGTAAAAATTCTTTAAAATAAAAGTTATTTATTTTTAATGAAAAAAAATTAAAAATAAGGAGTTTCATAATAAACTATCCAGAGCTAAATTTTGGAATAATAAATATTTTTTTATAAAAAAATATTAATGATTAATTTGTTAGTTTTTATTAGTAACGGGAGTTGAATCTAAAACTTTTTCATCTAATTATATTTTAACTTTAAGGAACTTTTAAGTTAAAAAATAAATAAATATTAAAAAACAATTATTTATTTATTTATTTATTTAAACTTCTACTTTTTAATTTTAACTTAAAAATAACTTATAAATTAAAAATAAATTTGAAGAAACGGAGCACTTATTCATGCAAATAATTTGCATCTATATATCTCATTATTCTAATTCTCATTAACTATTCACTTTTTTTTTTTAAGGGAAACTATTCACTTTTATTAAGTATCTTATTTTAGAGAAAAATCCTTTCCTCATTTATATTTTTTTTAAGTGAGATATCATAAAATAAAAAATTAAAAAAATAGTCTCAGTACTCAGTACTCAGTACGTACCCAAAAACAAAAATGTGAGAAATGACTTGGAGGGTACTGGTTTTTTCTATAAGACATTGTCGTTTTCAAATGGTCCCAATCAGAGACAACCATAAAGCTTCCTTTTTAAGTGATGATGATCGCGAAATGATAAAGCCTTCGAAAACCCATTTCTTTCCCTTCATCCTTCCCCCAAATCATTAGACTTTTCCTCTCTTCATTAATATTCATCCAAGTCAAAAAATAAATAAGAAAAGAATGATAGACAAGAATAAAAATATTTCATGTCATCAACAGCCTAAAATAACCATCAAGGACACATGGTTTGTGTTTGAAATAATTAAAAGTTACAATCATTTGATTAAGATTTTCAATTAAAAAAAATTATTATATGATTAAAATTCATTATAAGAAGGATAAAGTTAAGACAAATTCTTAAGATGCTAATGAGGTATTGTTATTGGGAAAATAGAAAATGTATCTTAGTAGTATTTTAGCTTGTGTTTTAGCTAGAAAAACATAGTTACCCCTAATAAAAATGTTATAGAAGATATAGTTTTCTTTTTTTGCTAATATAGAAAGAATATACTGAAGATTACTAGTATATTGTTAACCCCTCTAATTTATATATCCTCATTATCATCTTCAGTATCGTGGGAGATTATCAGTGGAAAACCGAAAACATGAACCTCGTTACATTGTTGTCATTGCTAACTTCAATTTGGGGTTATAAACAAGTTTCAATGCTTCATTACGATGGAAAGTTTGAAGATTCTTTTGGTTCCTCTCTGTTCACTAACAAACAAGTCAAAAGTTGCAATTAGAGTGCCTTGAGAAGAAAATACCTTCCACATGTTTAATACTAAAAACTTAAAATGAGGAGATTAGATCTGGCCACGTAATTAACGTTCCATAAGTTCTTAATTTAACATAAAAAATAAAAATTAGTGTCCAGTTTATAAGTAAAAAAAAGTTTATATAATTTTTTTAAACATGATTGTCTAGCTTAATTATACTTTCATTTTTAAAAACATTTTTACTTTAATAATCAATACAAATATAACGTGACATAAATTTGTATATATTAATAATAATATATAAAATGTGTAAAAAAATTAAGAAAAATAGCTTATGTTATATTTTTTTTTATATAAATATTTCATTTGTTTAGTTAATTTATATAAATCAATGTTATGTTACACTTATGTTGCATTCTAATATATTATCGGGTGAAATTTAAAACAATCATTGCACATATATATACTGGTTGAAGTATGAAAACAAAGAAAGCAATTAAATTGGTTTTGTTGTATGGTGTGAAAGTATTAAGTATGTTATTCTATTAAATACTTTAAATTATTTTAAAAGTTAGCATTAAATGACTTATGTGTCCTATACTTATAATGAATGTTTTTTTTTCTAAAATCATTGTGAAATTTTTTTTACGTAACATCGTGTATTTGTGGACACATGTTAGAAAAATCATTTGTAGATTTATGACTTTTTATTATTTATTTTATTATATTTGACATAAAATTTATAACTTTTTTTTTTCTTTCAAAAACAATATGATGTTCATTTTTTAAAAGGTGTACGGAAATGAGTTGGATTACGAATCACTCTCATTAATATCCCTATGATTCAAATATGGCCCAGATGGTTCTGCTTTATTATATTATTGTTCATAGCTTTTATTATCGATCATTTCAACCTTTTATTTGTAAGTAATTGACATATATAGATAGAAAAATGATGTATCGACATCAACATGTTAGATATCTAAACTCTAAAGTGAGAAAGAGACGAAAAAAGATAAAAATATAAATATTATTGGTAATATAATATAATAAAAAGGGTCTTGCTAATCAGCAACATAAGGATACTAGTTAAATAATTAAAAAATATATAAAATTATAAGAGAATAGATTTTTTTTTATAAAAAAATGTAATTTTTTGAATGATAATATAAAAACTCATATTTTTATCATGATTTTGAATGTATTTTTAATAAAGAGATACTATTAATTAATTTATAAGCATATCGTGAGGATAACAATGCACACACGCCACTCATATCATGGCACCGCTGATAAGGGTGTTGAAAAACTTTAATGTGTCTTTTTTTCTGAAAATAAAAAATTAATGTCTAGAGACATCGTTAAAGCACACATCGCAGGATGTTATTCATTTTTTTCTTCAGAAATTTAAATTTAAATTGTATTATAAATTTTATTTTATTTTTTTGAAAAGTTATCAGACAAGAATTTAATATTTATAACAATTTCATTTATTTATTTTGAACTATTTAAAAATTTTAAGTATATAATATGCTGACATTATCTTTTTGCAACTCTTTTTAACAATAATCCAATTCATGTAATAATTTTTTAAAATAAATAATAAGAAACTAAAATACTAAAAATACTAAAACTACATTTGTTTTCTTTGTCTATCACTTTTAATAATCTCAATCGGTCTAATGATGAAGTTTTAATTAGCTTGTACAAGATCCTATATTTAAATCTTGTTATTATCATTGTTAAAAAAAAATTGTGACATTGAACCGTGGTTAATTTGAGTTAGTTGAATGGAATTATCTAAGGGAAATAAAAAAAGTCGAACATACATTTTTTATTTATTTATAAAACTTGAATTCGACATTACTCGAAAAAATAAAACCTCCTAATATACCACTTGAAATAACAAGCTTTGATTATAATAACCTAATGTTAGATTAGATCAATTCTATTGAACAAATCTCTTAAAGAGGTGCCTCGAGTCTCTCTTGATTAATTTCAAATTTATAGAAATTAATCTTAATTTATCTTATTATGTAAAAATATATAATTGTAACATCTAATGTGAGTCACTCTTAATCAATCCTTGATGAAACACCTAAAATGACACATTTCAATCACCAAACATGCTATTCCTCCACTCCTATAAATACCACCATACCCTCTTTCTTTAAGTACGTTCATTTCATATATACTAATCATTCCTCTACTTAATATGTTTGGTGTGAAAGAGATAAATAAAGTGAGAAGAATAAAAAACAAGGATAGAAATAGATGAAAAATAAAGTGATAAGTAAAGTTGTTTTATTGAAAAGAAATAAATAAATGAAAAAAGATAATTGAGAAATTTTATAATGGTCCTATCAATTTTAAAACTTATTTCTTTCCTTACTCTTTTATACCAAATATACAATACTAAATTGTGTCCTTTGTATATTATTTTTGTCTATTGATACAAGCACAGCAAAATTATAATCAGAGCATTGAAATCTTAACAAATAATGATTTTAGTTCTTCTTTTTTTTAAGTATAATGATCTTATTTATTGAGCGGTGGAAATCATCTATTTCCAAAAGTTTATCCCATCCCTAATCTTTAAATTTTTAAATGATCTTTTCTTTTAAGTGACATGGTGCAATATAAATAATGAAATAAAAATGAGAACAAACTTTTAGAAATGGGTGATTTTCTCACATATCGAAACTAGAATCAACTATATAATGGATTGCTATATTTTTTTTTTTTAAAGGAATCTAATGCATTACTATCTAAACTCCTACTACTAAATTTGACATATTGAAGTCTCTACAAGTAGTGATTTCCTCTTCCTTTTTTAATGTACGGTAATCACACTCAAATTAGAATTTATGATCAGATGCATTAGTACCTAAACTTCTACCACCAGGCTGACTTTAGTGGGTTAGTGACCCTCAACATAATTTGAATTAACAAGGAATGTTAAAAGAACATATTTTCTAACATACTTTTTCAACTATATTATTTTTAATTAATTAGTTAAAATCTATTGAAAAAAAAAAACATATATTTGAAAAAGTAGAGTGAGTCTCTAATATTTTTCTACCATTCATTCTCTTAATCAATTAGGTCGTAAGGCTATAGTGGATAGATTAGATAGGAACAAAAAATCATGTTTAGTTTTGTTATAAATGAATTCAATACCAATTTTAGTATTCAAAATAATTTTAGGAATGAGTCAATTAATGGAAATTCGTTAGTGTGAGGACTCTGAGTTTTACAAAATACTCCTATAATTCAGGGAATATTGTCGTGGTTCATTGTATCCCCTTATTATGTCCTTAACTTTAGCCCAAAACGATCTTCTTCTTCTTCTTCTCTCTTTTTTTCCCCTCATAGAAATCGTTATTTATTTATTTTGCATTTAGTATAAATATACTACTATTATATCAGTATACGAGCAGTGAAGTCAAAGGCTCAAAGGACATGCACGGCATTCATTAGTAGAAGCATCATGATTACTACCAATATATTACTATCATTGTCATGATGTTGGTTGTTATCAGAAGGAGGAGGACTATTATAATTAAATTCCAGCTTTTTGATCATTTTAAATGTGAAAGATATATATCTTAGGAAAAATAAATCATATGAACAATAAAACACTTTCCGTGCAAAACGTGCATTGCTTGCGGTAAAAAAAATAAAGTATTTTCAGAATATTAATAAAAATTGTTGGAAACCAGAATTGGGGTGAAAAAAATATATTAACAAAAATTATATTATGCTCAAACATATTATTTAATTTATTTTGTTCTTATTTTATAATTTATGCTGACCAAGTTGAGCAAGCCAAGACTTTTTATGTAAATTCTGCAAGCGTACAAGCAAACTTTTTTATATTATTACTACATATTTAGTATGACGAGAAATATGAGATTGTATAATTTACAAGAATTGATTATTATTTTATTTATATTAATAAGATGTATCTTTTGTTTGTAGTTCATCACTTGAGAATTCTAAAATTAAAGTGTTTAACATTTAGAATTTTTGAGTTTGGTGAAAGCACATGAGACAAAAGATGTTAAAAATATTAATATTGGTTTGTAAGGCTATAAGTAAATCCTGAAAACAATGTCTTGTTAGGATACGTTACTTTAAATTCTTTTGAGAGAATAAAATAAAATAAAAAATTAATTTATCTAAAAGTTAAAATTATTTTCTTCAATAACTTATTTACACAAGTTTCACATTTTTAAAACAAAATATATGAGAAATTTTCTATTAATTGACGCTTAGAAAATACAATTTTAATTCTGAGATAAATCAATTTCATTTTTATTTAGTATTTTCTTTTCAAAATTTCTTTTAGAATAAAGTATCCAAAATGTCATCTTTTAATTACATTTTGCCTAGGAAAAAATATCATTGGGCATCTTGAACTCATAAACGTTGTTTCCATTTCCATTTCCATTTTGCTTTTGCTAAATACACCGCAAATTTTGCTAAGTTCACCTTCTTTTCTCTCATAAAATTAGTTATTTTCTTTGCTAAATACACCACAAAAATAGATTATCATTTTCCTCTTATCTTATCTCATTTATTTGTTTATTTAATAATTTTTTTAAAAACATTCTCATGAGGTAAAAGTATTTTAGAACATCATAAGAATATCCTTGTGTTTGATTTGATGTTTTCTTTTATCATGTTTAAAAGGACATTAAACATTAATTCAATAAAATTATCTCTTACATTAAATATTTATGTTCAATGTTTCTCCTTATATTTTTTTTATGAAACATTTTTTTTTATAATTAAATGACATGTTACTATAAAGATCCATCAATTATACAAGAAGTGTCACACTACAAGTGGCATAAACACAAATAAAGTTTAATAAGTATTTTGTAACTAAATTTACATATTCGACTATCAACTATTCATCTATAAATCTACAAATCAAAATTAGAGTACAAATCATAGAATTGATGATATTCATAACCATGAGTTTATCCTTCGTTGGTATTCTATAATGAACAATTTTCCAAACAAATGAAAACACTAATGTGGAGGAGTTTTAGTTCACCACAAATTAACAAACAAATTGTCCCATACCCTACTTAATAGATTATGTAGGTAAACATAAGTTGACTTAACTGAAAATTTCCTTGATATTTCTAACTTTGAGGTTCCATTATTAATATACCTTATCTGAATAAATTAAGATATGATATTTTTAAAACGTGAAATAATTTTCAACTCTCATTGAAATCTATTCCGGTGTCATGATAAACACCACTTCTACTCTTCCCCGTTACCAATCCATATCAACATTCAACCATTTTATAATACAAAGTTCAAAAATAATAAAAAATAATCTCTCAATCTTAATAATTTTTTGAATAAATTTATTTTTATCTTAATAAAAAATTACTTATATCAATTTTTTTTTGTGTACACTAACACTCATTCTTATGTTTCATATTAAACATTTATTTTATAAAGTAAGAGGACAAGTAATCCAACATCCTATGAAGGTGTAAGAGAAATTCCAAAATGCACGACTTCCTCGATTCTCATGTAACTTTGTAAATTGTAACGAAAGCATTTGCATTATTTTTATCTATATTTCAAATTTCTAAGATTTCAAAGGGTCGATGGGCGGAAAAAAACATCCCTCCAAAAAGTTGCGCCCCCCGCCAAAGAAAACAACACAACGTTTCAATCTTTAAACACAGGAGGACAGAGGTAACCCTAAATTCAAAATGTATGCGGCAACTCATTTCCTCTGAAACCCTAAACTAAGGTTCTGTGCTAAGAGTTTTGGGAAGTGACAGAGGATTTCCGGAGACGACGGTGCAAACTGTGGAGTAGTCGGAGAACGCCGGGAAGGTAGCGCGACTGTCTCCATTTCCTGTTTCTGACGATTGAGTGCGGAAGATATGGGTTCTGCTTCTCTTGTGGATTCTCCTCAACCAGGTTACAATAACATTACACTATTAATAATATTAATTCACTATTTCCCTCTCTTCTCTTCTGGATTCTTTAGGATTTGGTAATGCATTGTTTTTTTTTATTAATCGGGAAAATGTTAGTTTGTCAAAAATGTCACTGGGAGGATGATTTGAACCTGCAACCTCTCACCTTATATCTCGTTTAGTAATGCATTGTGATCAAGGGCAAATATTATATTTTAAATCTCTATGTGATTTTGTTTTTAACATGACAAGCAAAGATAGACCAAAAAAATGTAAAATATTATGGAAATCTAGCTGATGCTCGGATATATAAGTATCGTTTTTATATGTACATGCTCTTGTGTGTTCACGTATGAACGTTCTATGTCATAGGGTGTGTTTGAACATACTACTCTATATAAGTATTTTTAGGAGAAAAAAATATGAAGAAAAAAAAAAATAGCTTATCTGAAAGTTAAAATTGTCTTAGAGTTTGTACAAGGCTAGAAGTGCTTTTGACGGCTTCTCTTCTGAAAAATGTTTTATACTTCTAGCTTGTATCCAAACACTCATATTCAATAGTGTTTTAGTATAAGTTTTTCATATATTATAATAAAATATGTGGGACTTTACAAATTAACTATTGGAGAATACAATTTTGACTTCTAGAGAAGTTAATTTCATATTTTCTTCTCCTAGAATTTCTTCTAGAGTAATGTATTCAAACAGATCCATAGTGGATGATTACGATGTTTATAAGTTACTTATTAGTTATTTATGTCTCGACCCTTTCGCAATTGTCCTTTCTTGTGTCCTCTATACTGTTTACCTTATTTTTTTCTTAACAAATTTTGTTTTTTCTTGTGTGTCCAAATAGGTGTTGAGAATGGCAAGTGCAAACAAGAATCTGTTGATTCCAAAACTGAAGAGCAAGACATGGTTAAAGATAACCAAAGGAAACGAAGTTTGCCAGAGAGCAGCCTTAAGAAAGGCAAGAGCAAACAGAAATCTGCTGTTTCCAAAACTGAAGAGGAAGTTATGGTTAAAGATAAACCAAAGAAACGAAGTTTGTTGGAGAGCAGTGAGCAGCCCACTGCTATGTGCAAAATGCCAAAACGTGCTGCCATGTGTAAAAATTTGAAGGAGAAATTATTTTCGATATCTGAGAAGTCTAGTCTCATTGAAACAGAGAAGGATCAGATTGTAGATGAAGAAAGTCTAGCTGTCTGCATGACAGCTGGACAGGATGATGGTTGTCCAAATAGGCATGTTACAGAGTTTATTCTTCATGATGAAACTGGTGCAGCCCAGCCACTTGAGGTGCTGGAGGTTAAAGATTTATATATCACTGGATTTATATTGCCGCTTGAAGCCAGCTCTGGCAAGAAAAAAGAGAAAGGTATTAAGTGTGAAGGCTTTGGTTGAATTGAATCATGGGATATATCTGGCTATGAAGATGGCTCTCCAGTGATATGGCTTTCTACTGATGTTGCTGATTATGATTGCCAGAAACCTGCTGCTAGTTACAAAAAAGTTTACGATCATTTCCTTGAAAAGGCCCGTGCATGTATAGAAGTATACAAGAAACTTGCAAAGTCCTCTGGTGGTGACCCTGATATAAGTTTTGATGAGTTACTTGCTGGCATAGCGCAGTCTATGAGTGGTAGCAAATGCTTTTCTGGAACTGCATCTATAAAGGATTTTGTTATTTCTCAGGGTGAGTTCATTTATAACCAACTCATTGGTTTGGACATGACATCCAAGGCAAATGACAGGATATTTACAGATGTCCCTGCTCTTATTGCTCTTAGAGACGAGAGTAAGAAAAATGAAAACCATGTACATTCACAAGTAATGCCCTTGAATGGGAGTTTAAGGATTGGTTCAGGAGTTGGAGATGAAGAAAACAAGGATCAGATTGATTCAGTAGCTACTGTAATCGAGAAAGATGAGGATGCAAAGCTGGCACGACTGTTGCAGGAAGAAGAGTATTGGCAATCTATGAAGCAGAAGAAAAACTCCAGATCAGCCTATGTATCTAACAAATACTATATCAAAATTAATGAAGATGAGATTGCCAATGATTATCCTCTACCTGCTTATTATAAAACCTCCCTTCAAGAAACAGATGAGTTTATAGTTTTTGATAATGACTATGACATATATGACACTCAAGATCTCCCTCGAAGCATGCTGCATAATTGGTCCTTATACAACTCAGATGCAAGATTGGTTTCCTTGGAACTTCTGCCTATGAAACCTTGTTCAGATATCGATGTTGCAATCTTTGGATCAGGTGTAATGACTTCAGATGATGGAAGTGGGTTTCATCTTGATACTGAGGCTGGCCAATCTTCTTCTGTTTGTTCTGGGGCACAGGCAGCAGATGGTATGCCCATTTATCTGAGTGCCATAAAGGAATGGATGATTGAATTTGGATCATCTATGATTTTCATATCCATCCAAACTGATTTGGCCTGGTATGATGCCCCTTGTCTAAAATAAATGCTATTTTTTAAATATATGTATTTCAAATTTCAAATTTCAAATGATTAGAATTATAAAATCCATTTGATTACCTGGGTATCAAACTGTCAAATGTCAATATAAGCCATTTTTAACCAAATTTTTGCAAGAAAATTGGGTTAACTGTTATGGATGAATTTGTCATATCATGTGAATGAAACATCTGTACATACTGTGTGTAAATTCATTTAGAATAATTAGATTCTAAATGTCAAAATGAAAACCAGGCCCATTCATACTTCATTCCTTTCAGGTATAGACTTGGCAAACCAGCAAAGCAGTATGCTCCTTGGTATGACACAGTATTGAAAACTGCAAGGATTGCTATAAGCATTATCACCTTGCTGAAAGAACAGAGTCGAGTATCACGACTTTCCTTTGGAGATGTCATCAAGAAAGTATCTGAGTTTGATCAGAAAGATGGTTCTAGCATTTCTTCTGATCCATCGGCTGTTGAGAGATATGTTGTTGTCCATGGACAGATAATTCTTCAACTGTTTGCAGAATTTCCTGTTGATAAGATCAGAAAGTCAGCATTTGTGACTGGTCTTATGAACAAAATGGAAGAGCGCCACCATACCAAATGGTTAATGAAGAAGAAGAAAGTTATGCCAAGGAGTGAACCAAATTTAAATCCCAGAGCAGCAGTGGGTCCTGTTGTGTCCAAGAGGAAAGCTATGCAAGCTATAACGACAAGGCTGATCAATAGAATATGGGGAGATTATTACTCAAACCACTTGCCAGAGGATTCAAAAGAAGAAATTGCTAGTGAGTTAAAGGATGAGGATGAAGTGGAGGAACAGGAAGAAAATGAAGATGACAATGAAGAGGAGACAATACTTTTGGAGGGAACCCCAAAGGCACATTCAGCTTCAAAGAAAACCAAAAAAGTTTCTGCTGACACAGAAATAAGATGGGAAGGGGAACCTGAAGGGAAGACTAGTTCTGGATATCCTGTTTATAAACAGGCAATTATTCGTGGTGAAGTTATTTCTGTAGGAAGATCTGTGTTGGTGGAAGTTGACGAAACAGATGAATTTCCAGACATATATTATGTTGAATATATGTTTGAATCAAAGATTGGAAGAAAAATGTTCCATGGTAGGATGATGCAGCGTGGTTGTCAAACTGTTCTTGGCAATGCTGCTAATGAGAGAGAGGTGTTTTTGACTAATGAGTGCAGGGATTTGGGACTGCATGATGTCAAGCAGACAGTTGTTGTAAGTATTCAAAACAGGCCTTGGGGGCATCAGCATCGAAAGGATAATATCATTGCAGATAGAGTTGACAGGGCTCACGCAGAAGAAAGGAAGAAGAAAGGATTATCTACTGAATATTACTGTAAAAGCCTGTACTGGCCTGAAAGAGGTGCTTTCTTTAGTCTTCCACTTGATACTTTGGGTCTAGGGTCTGGAGTTTGCCCATCTTGCAAAATACAGGATGCTGAAAAGGAGAAGGATGTTTTCAAAGTAAATTCCTCCAAGTCTGGTTTCCTTTTGAAAGGAACTGAGTATTCTCTTAATGATTATGTTTTTGTTAGTCCCTTTGAATTTGAGGAAAAGATAGAGCAAGGAACTCATAAGAGTGGGAGGAATGTGGGGTTGAAAGCTTATGTTGTGTGCCAAGTGCTTGAGATTGTTGTCCAAAAGGAAGTAAAACAATCAGAAATAGAATCTACACAAGTCAAAATCAGGAGGTTCTTCCGACCAGAAGATGTATCAAATGAGAAGGCATACTGCTCTGATATACAAGAGGTATAAGCTACTTAAAAGTTAATACTTGAACTTGAATCAACCCATGCACACATGCACGTAGGAGAGGTATCACAAATAATTTTACTGAAAGAGCGAGTAAAAGTGGCTTCAGCTTTTGTACCAGTCTTAGATGGCATGATTATGTAGATTTTATAATATTATTTTTCCCAAGTCATCCATGCTTGACCTGACTGGTAAATGAGCTGCTATTTGTGCATGTTGCTCTTATAATTTGAGTTCTGGTTCTACTTTGTATATCTTGTCCATAAGTCTTTATATTGACTTGTATTTCATAATTTATATTTTAGGTGTATTACAGTGATGAAACACACATAATCTCTGTTGAATCCATAGAAGGGAAATGCCAAATCAGAAAAAAGAATGATATTCCTGAACATTGTGCCCTCAGAATCTTCCAAAATGTTTTTTTCTGCGAGCTCTTGTATGATCCTGCCACTGGGTCACTGAAAAAGGTATTGTATATTTGGGCCTGTTAGACAAGTGTCTAGTGTGCTTGTAGTCCAACAGATAAATCTGCAAAAGTATTGGAATTTAATGATTTATAGATTTTTTTTTGCTTTACATTTTAAATGAGTATGGCCTATTTGGACTCATGTTATTGAACTTATCCATACCTAGCTACTCTTATCCTGTATGGTGTGTTCTGTTCCCATTTCATTTAATTACTGTCCACAACCTATCTGTAGTTCTGGGTAACAATGATTACTTTGTGGAGTGGGCTGTGTGATAGAATCTATCTAAAGCTTGATGTTTTTCCCTGGTTTCATGTTATATATACTTTCAGTAAAAAAAAAAATCCAGGAGCTTAAATTTCCGTTATTAGTAAGGAATAAAGTGTCACATTGTAGCAACTAAGGTTTTTTTACCTGTACGAAAGATCAACTCAACACAGGTGCGATAATGACATTGTCACTGGTATTGTGAATAACCCTACCTTGTTAGTAGTTCAAAACTAAATTCAAACCAATTTTAAATCATTATAAATGTTCTATATCAATATCCTATCAGCCATTCTTTTTGTAATAAGTAAACTTAAATTTAAGTATTCTAGTTTAGCTTAAGATAACATAACATCATCATCATTATTGTTCTTCATGACATCAATTCAACAACAGGTGGAAGTATAAGGTATGGTTTTTCAATAATTAACTATTTTCTTTTTCAATTGCTTGACAGTTGCCGGCTCATATAAAAGTAAAATATTCAAGAGGACAAACATCTGATGCTGCTGCTAGAAAGGGGAAAGGAAAATGTATAGAGGGAGATGATGTTTCAGAGTCCACAAAGGAAGGAACAACATTAAATGAAAAATGTTTAGCAACCTTAGACATTTTTGCAGGTTGTGGTGGCTTATCAGAGGGGTTGCAGCAGTCAGGTAATCTTTACTACATAATTATAGCAAGAAACCCAACTGTATCTGCTGTCGAAGCATAGTATAACTTGTGTTTAATTTCTAAAATGCTTCAGGAGTTTCATCAACTAAATGGGCAATTGAGTATGAAGAACCAGCTGGGGATGCATTTAAAGCTAATCATCCTGAGGCATTGGTGTTCATTAACAATTGCAATGTTATTCTTAGGTAAACAATCCCATTTAGATATCATACTCCTGGCCCTAAGGTTGAATAGAGTGGAACCTATTTAAGTGACTGTTAAATTATTCATGTTATGTAGGGCTGTAATGGAGAAGTGTGGGGACACAGATGATTGTATCTCAACATCTGAGGCTGCAGAATTGGCCGCAAAGCTTGATGAGAAGGAAATACGTAGTTTACCAATGCCTGGGCAAGTTGATTTCATTAATGGTGGTCCTCCATGCCAGGTCTCTCTAGCTCTTGGCTTTTTATTTATTTTGCTGATGGAATATATTATAGGGTACTTGTTTAACACTGTTGTTTTTCTTTCAGGGTTTCTCTGGGATGAATAGGTTTAACCAGAGCAGTTGGAGTAAAGTCCAGTGTGAGATGATATTGGCATTCTTATCCTTTGCTGATTATTTCCGGCCAAGGTATTTCTTGTTGGAGAATGTGAGGAATTTTGTGTCTTTCAACAAAGGACAGACATTCCGTTTAACTCTGGCTTCGCTTCTTGAGATGGGTTATCAGGTAAGATTATGTTACTGCATCTTTCTTCCTGAGTAATTGCACTCAGAGTTGATGAATAGAACTTCAAGGAAGGAACTAATGAATGCTGATTTGCTTGTCTAAAAGGTGAGGTTTGGTATCCTTGAGGCTGGAACATATGGGGTTTCCCAGTCCAGAAAAAGGGCATTCATATGGGCAGCCTCTCCTGAGGATGTGCTTCCTGAATGGCCAGAACCAATCCATGTCTTTTCGGCCCCCCAGTTGAAGATAACATTATCAGAAAATGTCCAGTATGCTGCTGTCCGCAGTACTGCAAATGGTGCTCCATTACGCCCAATAACTGTCCGAGATACTATTGGTGATCTCCCAGCTGTTGCCAATGGAGCCTCAAAAGGAAACATGGATGTATGTCAAATAGGAAAAATTATGTCGTAATTCTTCCATAATTTTGAGTTTTTCTTTATACTCACTACTTAACTGGGTTTTATGTTGCATAGTATAAAAATGATCCAGTCTCATGGTTTCAAAAGAAGATTCGAGGTGATATGGCTGTCTTGACTGATCATATATCAAAGGAGATGAACGAATTGAACTTGATTCGATGCCAGAAAATTCCCAAGAGACCTGGTGCTGATTGGTGTGACCTTCCAGAAGAAAAGGTGAAGTTAAATATTTGTGAATTTTAGCATAACATTTTTTTGTGATCTATCTAATATGTGAAATCTAATGAAATGCAGATAAAATTGTCTAATGGACAAGTTGTTGATCTGATACCGTGGTGCTTGCCAAACACGGCTCAGCGACACAATCAATGGAAGGGACTGTTTGGCAGGTTGGATTGGCAAGGGAATTTCCCAACTTCCATTACAGACCCTCAGCCAATGGGGAAGGTTGGAATGTGCTTCCACCCTGACCAAGATAGGATTCTTACTGTTCGTGAATGTGCTCAGTCTCAAGTAAGTCCATACAATGTGCTTTGATAAGATATGGAATTCCTAATATTTTTTAATTATAATGGATAGTTTTGATCAAGTAAGTTTCTATGATTAAGTAGTGAGCATAATAATGCTTAATAAATAATTACAAAACTATTGTCCTTATGATCTCTGCCAAAAATTAGGAATATTTCATATAATTTGATATAATTTTTGTTCCTAAGTGATCTATTATAAATGTAGGGCTTCCCTGATAGCTATCAATTTTCTGGCAATATCATACACAAGCACCGGCAAATTGGTAATGCTGTGCCTCCTCCTCTGGCATTTGCATTGGGGAGAAAGCTCAAAGAAGCAGTGGACATTAAGAGCTCCACTTAGAAGATGGGCCTTCTACAGTTATCAACATATTGCAAATCAGCATTCAGGGTTCCAGAAACTAGAAACCCCCCTTGTATATATATATAGTGATATCCATTGGTCATTTCTTGAGGTCAATTCTTTGTTGAACTTTCCTCAACCAAGGAATCTTCTACGCAACAACAATAAAGCAATTGGATCAGCCCAATAATAATAATAAAAAAAAGGCAATTGTTATACATACCTCCATGTGTTAATTATATACCCCCTTCTATGTACGGGTTCAATTATATTATTATTATTATTATTGTTTTTAATTTGTATTTGTATATAAAAAAAAATATGCATATTAATAAATTTAATTTTTAAAATGAAGTACAAAATAATTTTAAAATTTTAGATGAATATTAGATATAATTATGTTAAAATTAATGAAGATAATTAACTATATTTTAAATTAAGAATATGTTGTTTTAAAAAATATTTTTTAATTATATTTTTGTCAAATGTTGTCTTAAAAAATATTAGGTATATTGAAATTTATTTTGAATGTATAAATTAATAATAAATTTGAATACTCATTTTTGTTATTATGAATATTATATTTACATGTACTTAAATTCTATAAATTTATGATTAATGATTTATTATTTTTAAAAATTAAATTTTATCAACAAATAATATTTAATCATTTTAAATATATTAGTATTAATTATTTGATATTATCAATGTTATGAATTGGTTAACTTCGATACCACTTAAGTTTAATTATTATTATGAATAAAATTTAAAATGTCTATTATTATTATTATTATAAATTTAACTTAAAATTTTTCTATTGATAACCAGATATAATTAAATTTAATGTTCCTAATTATACTTAATGGAAAATTAAGTTATTAACATTAATATTATTTTTATATAAATTTTATCATTAAATATTAATTTTCATAATTTTAATATTGAGTAGTATTATTCTATTTATTATAATTTTTTTAAAATTAATAATTAAGGATAAAAATGATGTAATATTTATTTTTTAAAATTATTCGTCATTATAAATTTAGAGATGAAAGAATAATAAGTATTTGTTATGTATCATAAATATAAATAATAATATTGATTATTAGTAGTATTATATTATTATTATTATTATTTAAATTTAATTAGTGTTTATTATGTGCTATTGACATAAATTTTGCTATAAAATACATGTGGGATTTATTTGTCATTTTCTTAGTGACGTGGATATATGGAGAAATAATTATGAAATACACTCAATTGAACCTACTTCTATTCTAATATCATTTATAATAAGACTTGTTAATTTTATGTTAAAAGAATAATATTATAAATTGAAGAGATAGTAAAAGTCAAATTATTTATTGATATTTTGTTGTTGAAAATGAGAAAGGTTAAAATGTATATATTACTTATTTTTAAAATAGTGAAAAAGGAAAAATATAAAATTATATATGAAATAGTTAAATGATAATGAGCAAAACGTTAAAATTATATAATAGTAAACTGAGAAACAAGAAATGAAGAGAAAATGGCACATAAAGTTACATATTTATAGAGAATAGAAGAAATCATAAGAAAAAATTGTTGTCATGTGATGTTTGATTCCCAATTTCATTTCACACCAAATTTATTAGATGATGAACTTTTATCTTTTGTCTATGCAAAATTGTTATTGTTGCAACTTAATTAAGACATGTTGAGTAATATGCTCATTCTCTCACACTGCAATAACCAACTAAGAGGAAAATGTTAATTATGCAAATAAAAAAATAAATAAAAACACTAAGCAAATAAAAAGACAAAGTATGAAAGAACTTACTAATTGATCCTTAAAAATATAATATTAGTTGATATTTAGCATGTGTCTTAAAGAAGTATGCAAAAAAATAAAAAAAAGCTATGTGATTTTTATCAAATAGAAGTAATAGAAAAAAATATTATATAAAAAATAATAGGAACAATTAACTAAAACCTAGAATAATATTAAAGATAACTTCAACATAAATTTTGATAAAAAAAAATACTTTGATCTTAATTATCTTTACTTTTTATTCTTTGCATAAATATATAGATATAAATTAATATACTCAAGAATATTACGAAAAGGTTGTCATATATATATATGAATAGCCAATAACTTATTAGCAAAATAAAGCAAAAAGAAAAATGTATGAGGAGTGAATGGTTAAAATTTCGTACATATGTTTCTCAAATTTTTCAGTCATTTTTCATAATTTATCTACTATGAACTGAGAGTGATTCTCAAATTACATTAACAAAATGAGAGAGAAAAAGTGTCAAGCCAATAGAAAACAAAAATAGTTAGCATATCCTTAGTAGTAACATGAGTTGATTTTATGTTTTAATTTATAAAAATAAGAAACAAACATATGCTTAATTTGTTTGATAAAAAAAATCATTAAAATTTAATTGTTTTATAAAATAAAAAATATATCATCCTCATAAGACACATTTACTACATATATTATATTAATGAGAATGAAAAAGGAAAAGCAACAGTTTACACAAAAGAAAAAATATATAAGATTGAATTTTATTCTCTCTTATAGAATTCATTAAGAGAGCAAAAATATTAAGTAATTAGTAGAAAAATAAATAAAGAGATGAACAAATTAAAAGGTAAAGAATGGAAGAATACTTCTTAATTTCTTAATTGATCCTTAAAAAGAAAATATTAATTGGTTTTTATTAAATAAAAGTCAATAGCATAATATTAAAATAGGGAGCATATCATTAGTAGTAACATATGCATAATTTGTTTAATAAAAGAAATCACTCACATTTTTTAAAATAAAAAATATATCATCATAAGACATTATGGCATATTATATTAATGAAAAATAAATAAAAGAAATATGTAAAAGCGATCTAAATCAAAGAAAAAATATATGTAACGTTGAATTCTATTCCCTCTTTGGATTCATGTCAATTTTTTCCTCAAAACTTTTATTTTCCTTTTCAAACTCTTAAATAGTCATTTAATCATTATCACCAATTAAGTATTTTTTTTTTAGTTCTGATGTACCTACACACAAGGACAGATCCAGAACTCAGGTAAGGGGGTTAGAATTTTTTTCATAATAAAATAAAATATCTTAAAAAAAATTATAATAGAGCAACGTTTGTCGGGATCTTTCTCTAATAAAGAGACATCAACTTCTTCAATCCTATGAACTTTGAATTGTTGTCCAATGTTCTTAGATCGAAGAACTTCAACTTCTTCAATCCTAGGAGTTTTGAATTGTTGTTCAATAGTGTGAGATTGAGAAGCTTCAACTTCATTAGCTTGTCTCTTAAAATAATCATGAATAGTAGATTTTCTCATAATATTTTATACAATAAATCACAAAAAAAAAACACTTAAAACAAAGAAGAATGAAAAAATAATTGACAAATATAAACGCATAATATAAAATCTGAAAATAAAAAACAAAGTTTTAAACTTTATAACTTACCTGAACAAATTGCACAATTGACACAGTTAACGGCATCAAATGTTATCAATGTGAAGAAATTAAGAAAGCAACATCGGTAACAATTGGAAAAGTAAAATGATAATATATATAATATTTTAAAAGATAATAAAATTGTTTTAAAATTTTAATAAATATATTATTCTCCTTTATCAATCTATCAATCTCTATTATATCGGTAAAGAATCACAATTTACATTTATATATTTTTTAAATGTATATCTTATAATTAAATTTGAAAAAAATATATAATATTTTAAAAGATAACAATATCATTTTAAAAAATATATTATTCTCCTTTATCAATTTATCAATCTTGTACTATATCAATAAAAAAATCAAAATTTACAATTATATATTTTTCAAGTATATATTTTATAATTAAATTAATATTAATATAATTATATAATATAATATTATATATATATATATATATATATTTAATAATAATATATTACATGGTTGACCAAAGGAGGGGGGTTTAAGCCCTTGCTTGCCGCCCGTGTGTCCGTCTCTGCCTACACATAGAAAATAAAAATATATAAGATAAATAAGATACAAGTTTAGATTAAAAATAAAATAAAATAACGTGAGAGATGATGCAAAAGAAAAAACACACAATTTTTAAGATGAAGAAGTTCAGATAAATAAAAAATTTAAACTAATCAAATCAATTACTACTTACTTGTACAATTCTTGACAACATTGCACAACAATGTCAACAATTGTATAAGTAGTAATAATTAGAAGCATTGGTGTTTCAAAACGGTATTTCTTTTTATTTTGAAAATTTTGATACATGATTTTTAGCACTAACAAAATTAATTTGTTTCACTTTCTATACCTTTCAACTTCTCTCACCTTATAAGAGTTGTCATTGCTTGAATTGTTTAAATTATTATTACCATTATGCCTTTAAATGAATGGTAATGAATTTATTAAGACTTTTAAAACTGAAAAAAAAGAATTTATTATAAACAAAAAAACACTTTAATATTTAGAAACGACACAATATGACTTCAAATGTTTGTTGTTCTCATTTTGTATCAATTTCTAATTTGTACTTAAATGTTATTTTTTATTTATTTTAAATAATATTTTATAATTATAGTTTAATTTTTAATTGTTCATTATCTTTTTTTAATAGTTTTCTTTATTTCTTTATTTATATTTTTAATTATTATGAAAATAAAACATTATGTTTTTAAAAATGTAGTCACATATTCATAAAATCATTTATTATTATTATTATTATTATTATTTTCCATGAGATAAATTTTAAATTATATTAAAACTGTTGATGCAAAACATTTTATGATTTTTAATTATAAGTCTAATATATTAATTTCTATTATTGATATGAATATATATATATATATATATATATATATATATATATATTTTTTTTTTTAAATGTTAGGAGAAGGGTAATGGGAATCTCACTAAAGTTGGAAACTCCTTACTCTCCATCACGAACAAAGGCAGCTGCATTTAATATAGGTTGATGTCTCCTTAATTCAAATGAATGATTAATAATAAATTAAATTTTAATCCAATGGTTCTAATAAGTAAGTTTCCTTTACTATATTGATAGATTAGTTACTTTACAATTTATAGATTTAATTATAAATTATCTTAAATGTAATTACATATTTATAAAATTACTTATAAAAATTTATATAATATACATTTTCACCAATAATAAAATATATATTTTTTGCCTCTTAATTTTTTTTTTTGGTGGAAATTGTCTTAAGTTTTTGATCATTACTATTCATGAAATATATTATAAAATTTGTAGTGTTAAAACAAATTAATTTTTAAATTAATAATTCTGGTACGTTTTACTTTCTTTCTACATTAATGTATATTGTTAATATTAATTATTTGTAATTATGGTTATTTATTCAAATTGATTAACGAGTGTATTTGTTTGTAATTATGGAGATTTTTATTTCTTTGAAACTCATTTGGTGAATGTATTTTGATTGAATATATAGTGTGAAATTTTAATTTTATATATTAAATTCAATAAAAAAAATTATTGTTAATTATAATTTTTTTTTATCAATGATTAATGTTAAATTGGAATTCTAATCTAAATATAGAAAAAAAAATAATCCGATAATTTTTATATAAATGTATTTTTAAAGTATAAAATCAAATTTATTAAATTTGATTAGATAAATATATAATTATTATTTTTATATTCTAAAAATTAAAGTATAAAATCAAATTAATTAAATCTTATTAGATAAATATATTATTATTATTATTATTATTATTATTATTTATATTCTAAAAGATGTTGGCGAATATATTTTGATTAATGTAGTTTTAACTTTTATATATATATATATATATATATATATATATATATATATATTAAAATAAATATAAATTAGTTATTAAATTAAATTTAAATTAGTTACTTTAAATAATATGTATTTTTAACTTTTTACTATATAAAGTTTTATTTCTTTTTACCTGTTAAATTCAATATAAATTAGTTATTTTATATATTAAATCCAATTAGTGGGGATAAATATATTATACTATACTTGTTTTATCAATAATAAAATTATTTTTTTATTATAAAATCCTTATTTTTAATCATGATTGTTAAAAAAAAAAAAAAGAATAACTATACTATTATTAAATACTTTATAAATATTATAATATTTTTTAATAATTTTAATAAATATTACTCATAACACTAAATTAGATGACGTTATAAATTTATATTCTTATAAATTTAAACATAAAAAAATAATCAATATTCATTAAACATGAAATTTATATTCGGTATGTATCATAAATATAAAGAATAATTTTTATTAGTAGTAGTATTGTAATATTATTATTATTTAAATTTAATTTGTGTTGTAAATTATGTGATATTGACATAATAAAAGAAAAAGTTTAATAATTTAATTATTATTTTGAAAATTGTCTAATAAATATCATCAAGGGCTCAATTCAATTTCAAATTAAATATTACTAGTGGTACATCGATTAATTTTAGCTTAAAATTTCTAAAAGTAAGAAACAAACATATATTACTTTTGTTACATTCTGTCAATGTTTTTACTTTTTTTTTTTTCTTTCTAAAACTCCTAACTAATCAACTAAATGTCATTTGCCTACCTCATTACTTCTCTATTGTCTATATTTAGATCAAACATCAAGGTAAATTCTAAAAAAGAAACAAACAAACATTACTTTAAGAGATAAAGAACAATTGTTCAAATTTATTTACCAATTTAAGAATTTTTGTTTTCTAGATTCAAATGTTTTTGCGCAACAAAAAAAAGAAGATGTGAACTTAAATACAGAAAAAAAAAGAATATTTTTGTTAGATAAAAAAAAAATTTCAAGAGAAGGAAGTTGAACATGTAAAGAAATAGAAAGTAAACAACAATTCAAATCAATAAAATCAATTAAGTTAGTATAATAAGGATAATTTTTTCTCTCAATTCCAACATAACAACATCAATAATAATACAAAAAATAGTGTAAAATTGATGAAAGTGAAAAATCTCTCAACAACTTTGAGTATGCAAATTTAAGTGAATGTGATTTTCCTAACAATCATGTCAGGAATGTTGCTCAAATAATGTTAAATTTATAAGCTGATATATTAATGTTAAAATTTCACTGAATTTAAATTCATATTATATTTGATATAAAATCTGAAATTGAATACAACTATTATCATCTTATTGTATACATTAATAATTATAAAACATACATAATTTATTTTACAAATTAATTAATAAAAGAAGATTGTTAAACAAAAACACACAAGTATATAAAAGGTTTCAAAAAGGATACTAAGGTTTTCATAAATATTATGTAAAAATTATTAATAATTATTTAAGAATCTTTATCAAGTAGTACTTTTTCAATTGAAAAATATATATAAATGTTAATCATTATTCATTATCAAGGGTTTTTAAAGGATTAAATCTCCTTTTATATATAGTTTCTATTTAATTTATCCAAAAAAAATAGTAGCTATTTATAAATTTATTTATACATATATATTAGAATATACATTTATTCAATAATAAAAAATATATTTTTAATTATAAAATATTTATTTTTAATCATTATTGTTCATAAAATATATTTTAAAATAAGTTATTTAATTATAATTTATTCTAATTTATATATTGACAACATTAAAATATGTAGTTTTTTAACCCAAAAAATACAGATTTAATTATAAATTATTTTAAATTTAATGTCATTTTATAAAAAATAATTTATAAATATATATTATACTATACTATACTTTTCATAAAAAACAAAACACATATTTTTAATTATAAAATAATTTTTTAATATGTTATACGGTCCCTTTTACAAATAACAAAACACATATTCTTAATTATAATTTGTTAATTATTACTACCCACAAAATATAATTTAAAGTAATAAAATTATAAAAGTAAATAATTTTTTTTGCTTAATTTTAAATTAATAACACATGATCTTTTATTTTATTAGTTTCCTCTATTTATATTTAATAAATATGTAAAAGATAATAATAATAGTAAATCATTGTTAAAAAATTAATAATCTTTCATTAATGTTAAATAGTATATCAATTCTTACGAAGTTAAAGTTTTGATTGGACGATTTAAAACTATTAACATAAATGTTACATAATTAAATAAAATCAATAATTATTGTAATTATTGTTAAGTTAGAATTTAGATAATGTTTCTAATAGTTTCAAACTTCCTTTAGTATATAGATAGATATCTCTCCCATAACAAGAGTGTGTGAGAATTCAATTGTGATGGTTAGTGGTAATTCAATCAAAGAGAAATTGGGAGTATAATTGGTTGTATGTAATGTTGCAAAATTATTTATTCAGAAAGCACAAAGAAACTCGTAATGAATATATGAATTAGCTTTAATTGTATGAAAGAATTGGAAGAACCATTGAACAATTTCAATTGGTTTCAATTACAGTGACACCTTTAATCAATCAATTGGTTACACGATAAAACCATTGTACTGATTTACGTGAGCAAACAAACGAACCCGAATAATTGAATCACATGAGCAAATAATCAAATAAAATGTGATTAAAAGAGAGTTGAATTATGTGGGTGGAGTTTGGGAGTGAAGCTAGAGAAATTATCGTGGAGGAATCATGTAATTGTTTTATTTGATTAGCTTATTTGTTACTTGAAATATGTGAGAAATTTCACAAGGATAAAATCAACCCACGTGAGAGCTTAACGGAAGCAAGAAATCTTTCACGAAAATCAACTGTCATCTTTGGTTCTTCCCACAAACGTTGAAGGTCTGTGTACCGTCCTACCTGCTGCCGAGCAGGATTCTAATCACCATTTATGCATGCAAGTGATAAATTCTTAGAGATAAATAGAATAGTCTCATATGATAACTCTGAAAAGATAAAGAGGAAGAGAAAAAGAAAAGTGAGAAGGGTTTGGAGTGATGGCGAGAGGGGAGAGAGCAGAGACAGAGACAGAGAGTGGCGTTTCGTTGCCGTCGGTGGGAACGGACGCGAAGAAGCGTCGAGTGACATATTTCTACGAGCCTTCCATCGGCGACTACTACTATGGCCGAGGTCACCCCATGAAGCCGCTCCGCATTCGCATGGCCCACGAACTCATCGTCCACTACGGCCTCCACCGCCGCATGCAAATCAACCACCCCGTCCCCGCCGACGAATCCGACATCGGCCGCTTCCACTCCGACGACTACGTCGAATTCCTCTCCGCCGTCTCCCCTCAAATGCTCTCCGAGAATTCCGACTCCAATTACCGCCAGCTCGAGCGCTTCAACTTCGGTAAGCAGTGCCCCGTCTTCGACGGCCTCTACGACTTCTGCCGCGCCTCCGCCGGCGGCTCCATCGGCGCCGCCGTCCGCCTCAACCGGGGCGACTCCGACATCG
Organism: Amphicarpaea edgeworthii; assembly: GCA_014843725.1. Lineage (NCBI taxonomy): Eukaryota > Viridiplantae > Streptophyta > Magnoliopsida > Fabales > Fabaceae > Amphicarpaea > Amphicarpaea edgeworthii. Next base: position 7,543,963 of record CM026328.1, read on the forward strand.
CCATCAACTGGGCCGGCGGCCTCCACCACGCCAAGAAGGACCAGGCCTCTGGCTTTTGCTACGTCAACGACATTGTTCTTGGCATTCTTGAACTTCTCAAAGTTCATAGGGTATTTTTTTTCCCTTTCTCTCTTTTTCCATCGCTAAACAACGGTTATACCATTGGTTTTGATTTCATTTTACCCTCAACTCCAAAAGAAACACTCTTTTGGTACGCTAAGACACCTTACATTGTCTAGGATCATGTTGAAGCATGAATTTTAGGTGAATTTTCACATGTTTGGTTCTATATATTAAGGAGCTGATCCTTGCTCCAGAGTTTTTTGAATCTGTGTTGAAACAACTTTAGTAGTTTTTGCGTTTGGATTAAAAAAATTATACTTCACTTTACTACTTTTACGATAAACATCTAAAAAATAAATTAGATTACTTCAAAATCAATTTTGCCAATGCTCATGCAAACACACTCTAAAACCAAGTTACTTTTAGTAAATGCTGAGTTTGGAGATATTTTGAGGATCTATAAACATATTTTATCCTTTTTTTTGTCTGTTGTTCTTCGGCATGTGAAAATCAAAATTATGGTTTTACTTGTATACAAAAACTCTGCTTCTCTGATAAGTGTTATATAAGTGTTTGTTTTGTTAATTTTGTTTAAATTAAATTTCTTTTGTTCTTTATTCTGATTATATTTTTCACACTATGTGTTCTTTGTTGATGGTCAGCGTGTTCTGTATATTGATATCGATGTTCACCATGGGGATGGCGTTGAGGAGGCATTTTACATTACTGATAGGGTGATGACAGTGTCATTCCATAAGTTTGGGGATTTTTTCCCAGGAACTGGGCACATTAAAGACATTGGGGTGGGTTCCGGAAAGAATTATTCTCTAAATGTCCCACTCAATGATGGATTGGATGATGAGACTTTCCGTGATCTGTTTCACCCCATCATTGAAAAAGTAATGGGTGTTTACCAACCGCATGCTGTTGTTCTTCAATGTGGAGCTGACTCATTGTCTGGTGACCGGTTGGGTTGCTTCAACTTGACTGTGAAGGGTCATGCAGATTGCCTTCGTTTCCTTAGATCATTCAATGTTCCTCTAATGGTGTTGGGTGGGGGAGGATATACACTTTCGAACGTTGCTCGCTGTTGGTGTTATGAGGTGTCCCTTTCTTTACCTACTTTGGTGGGAATGTAAATGTATTTTGGGTATGGCCTAATAATGTTACTTATTGATTACTATTTTGCACTTTCTTTGTTTTAGACTGCTGTGGCAGTGGGAGTGGAGCCTAGTCCTAAGTTGCCTTACAACGATTATTATGAATATTTTGGCCCGGACTATAATCTTCATGTTGATCCATCCAACATGGAAAACCTAAACACATCCAGTGATCTGGAAAAAATTCGGTGAGTTTACATTAACTGCCTTTTCTGTTGCATCACAATTGATGATTCTGATTTCAATTATTTTTTCATCATGATTGAAGAAAAAATACTGTCCATGAATAATTAATTAGTACTTGTGAATCTCATTAGTCAGGTGCACCATATTTTTCTGTAGCTAAGTTGCATTATTTCTGCAACTACGATGCTTCGACTTTTTAGAATCTTCTAAATAATTGCGTACGCCTGAACAGGTTATAATTTAGACTTGGAAGATGGCCCTTCCTGTTGGGTTGGTTTGAAGACATGTTGTATTGTTCTAGATGTCTTCAAACCTCCATAGCGACTTGTCTCTCCTATGTTCTAGAGGGACAGGGACTGAACATTAGCAGGATTAGAGCTTCCGATTTCTCATGCTGTCATGCATATAGGGCTCATATAAGCATCTCTCTTTGTGTTTGTGTTGGGGATTGGTTTAGAGTGGGAAGTGGTTACAACTTACAATTTTAATTATGATATAGGGCTTGTTTGGGAAAGCTTTTCTAGAAGTCCTTCAAGGAAAAGAAAAAAATAAAATGAACTACTCCAAAAGTTAAAATTGACTTCTTTAATAGTTAATTTGTAGAAGTCTCAAATCTTTTATAGAAGCTATATAAGAGAGCTTCTACTAATTAGCTACTGGTAGAAGCCAATTTTAACTTGTGAAGAAGCTCATTATATTTCTTCTTCTTATTTTCTTTTCCTAAAAGTGTTTCTAGAGAAGTTTACTCAAATACACCCATATATACCCAAATGCCTTTTCATGTCTACCAGCACCAATATGCAAAGTATGTTATAGTAGTAGTTTACTGCCACTTGAGCAATAGCCAAGGTGATAACCTGCCTTCCCATCAATGATTGGGGTGCCAGCTTCAAATCCTCCTCCCTAGCTAGTAGTAGTAAATTCTATTCTATCATGTTTAGCTTGGTGTGTGTGATCACAGTTAAATGATTGAGACATTTTCTGTTCTTTCTCATCTAGTCATGTGTTGATCAAGCATCTAGTGATAATTGCTAGGATTTTTTTGTAGCTAAATTTGATTAAAATGGATTGTTTCAATTGATTTTCCAGGAATACATTACTGGAACAACTTTCCAGGCTTCCCCATGCACCTAGTGCACCTTTTCAAACAACACCTTCAGTCATAGAAGTTCCAGAAGAGGTTGTTACTCTAACTAGTTGCACATATTGTCACTCTTCCATTTTCTTCTTTTTGTTTGATTTTATCTAGTAAATGGTTTCAGGAAGAGGAGGACATGGATGTAAGACCAAAACGTCGTATGTTGAGTGGTGAAGATTTTGATTCTGATTCCGATGATGACATGACTAACTCAAAGAACTCTGATTTAACTGCCCAAACGAAGTAAGGGTTGTATATTGTTTTAAAGTGAAAAGTAAATCCGTTTGGTTTATCACTCTTTATGGTGTAAGGGTAGGTATATTGTGGGTTTGTGAGTCCGTAACTGTAATGCTCTATGTAGCCTAGAAGCTCCAGCCTCTCTTTTGATTGAAGTTTTGGCTAGATAGATAGTGCAGTGCTCTTTAAGCTCTAGCTTCACTACTTTCACAACTCTCATTATATTGCATATTACTAATAAATGTGAAAATTGATAATAACAAAACAACAACAATCTTATCCTATTAGGCGAGGTTGAGTACATGAATTACACAAATATCATTATGCTCGGTTAAAACCAACTACTGTTCATAATCTTGAAAGTTGAAATCACATGTTGTCATTGAGAAGTTAAGAATAGATTGTCCTTCCATTTAGTTGTGAACTTACCGTGCTTGCTTATCTTAAATTAACCTTATCCAACACAGCTCTAAGCGAAAATAGAATATAATTTGAGTTTGTTTTATATTGCATTGGTCTATTCTTTAAATTTCCAAAAAGCTTGAAAAGTTATGGATGGAACTTAAATAAACTCTTTTTTTTTTTTTTATTGGCAAGATTTCTTTGTTGTATGAAAGTTAATATGACAATAAAGGGGGAGAAATAAAAGATAGAAGGGTATTTTTTTTTTTTTTTTATTGTTTATGTTAATTAAAATTTTAATTTAATAAAAAAGATAATATTGCAATAAAAAGGGTATATAACTATAGCATGCATAATTACATAAATCAGATGGAGAGTGCATGAAGCCTATTATTAATTAGGGTGTGAAAGTTCGTTTAACTCTGAATTTTAAGCTCATTGTTTACTCGAGTCTGAGATTGAGAGAGTATATTATTGAATAGGTCTTGTGATCATTACCAGCAAATGAATGTGATTACATTTTGTTCCTTTTGTCAAAAGCTAAGAAATAATTATACATTATATGCAGCAGGTCTGTTGAAGATGATGATGACATGGACGAAGATAAAGATTAACGCAAGCAGCAGGAGTGCATCCGTTTCAATGTCATCATCTTAATAATGATAGAACTAGACTTAGCACGCATGTTTGAACTATATAAATATCACATATTTTCTCTAGACTTGATAGTTTTTTATGTATAAAGTAGGAAGCACTGGGGGATGGTGCCCTTGTTTGTAATGGTCCCCCCTGGAAAATAACATTGCCTTGCATGTTTTGCATTGGCGGAGCAGATTTTAAATTTCAATAGAAAAAATATACACAATTACCATTTTACCCTTGTGGGTCAGCTCAATTTGATTCGATGCCAGAAAATTCCCAAGAGACCAGGTGCTGCTGATTGGCATGACCTTCCAGAAGAAAAGGTGAAGCTAAATATTTGTTAATTTTAGCATAACATTTTTTTGTGATCGATCTAATATGTGAAATTTAATGAAATGCAGATAAAATTGTCTAATGGACAAGTTGTTGATTTGATACCATGGTGCTTGCCAAACACCGCTAAGCGGCACAATCAATGGAAGGGACTGTTTGGCAGGTTGGATTGGCAAGGGAATTTCCCAACTTCCATTACAGGCCCTCAGCCAATGGGGAAGGTTGGAATGTGCTTCCACCCAGACCAAGATAGGATTCTTACTGTCCGCGAATGTGCTCGGTCTCAAGTAAGTCCATGCAGTGTGCTTTGATAAGATATCGAAGTTTTGAACTATTATGGATAATTTTGATCAAGTTAGTTTCTATGGTTAACTAGTGAGCATAATAATGCTTAATAAATAATTATAAAACTATTGTCCTTATTATCTCTGCCAAAAATTAGGAATATTTCATATAATTTTTGTTCCTAAGTGATCTATTATGAATGTAGGGCTTCCCTGATAGCTATCAATTTTCTGGCAATATCATACACAAGCACCGGCAGATTGGTAATGCTGTGCCTCCTCCTCTGGCATTTGCATTGGGGAGAAAGCTCAAAGAAGCAGTGGACAGTAAGAGCTCCACTTAGAAGATGGGCCTTCTACAGTTACCAAGATATTGCAAATCAGCATTCAGGTTTCCAGAAACTAGAAACTAGAAACCCCCCTTGTAGGGAAAACAAGTTTTCTAAACATGTATTAAGAAAAAATTTCTGAATTTAACTCATAATTTAATTGTGTCTTTGTTAGTGAAACAGAGAAACCAAAACTAATTTTTTTTGGTACTAGAACATAGCTCTTTATAAATTCTATAAAGAATTATAGAAAAATAGTTTTTGAACCAAATATACATTTTTTAAACATAATTGTATTAAATTTAATTGGTAAAAAGTTTTGCAAAGTTTGGATCTCTAAAAGTTGAGAAAACATCAAATTAGTAAGTTAATGTCTAATAAAATTCGATTATGGTCATCCCCCTCTATGAATTTTAATAATTTGTATAGATTTCTGTTTGCGGAGTAATATACTTTTTTTTAAAGCTGGGTAACATGCTTCACATCTATATAAACAAAATGAATTTTTTTTTATTAGTTTTAGAGTCTTAAATCATGCTTGCAATCTGCCTCGTTTTTCAGCTATATGGCTTGTCTAGAAAGCAAGTTTCATGGAAATTTGACTAAGATATAAAATGCTTATGTGTGTGGGATGTATGATGATTTGTGATTGTAATTATGTGATTTTGAACCCTAGAATTAAGTGGAGGGATGTTGATATAGTATTAGTTGTATAAATAGATCTGTTGGGTTAGACTCACAAACATGTAAAAATTCTATGTTAGATTGTTAGTGTGAAATTGCCAGTGTGTTTATTTGTGAGTCATAAGGATCTCAAAAAGAATCCTTGTGGTAGCGGTGAATATAAATATATACATGAATATATTTATATTTATGTTAAATTTTATGATACATTGATTTGCATATATAAGAACGCGTGTACATAATAAGACATTGTGAGTATGAGGCTTGAGACGTTGTATAGGATGACAAGTTGAATTGTTTTCCTTGATAGACGAGACAATTGGAGATGCTTGCACTAAGGGTACCAAAGGATAATGTTCTCGAGAATGAGTATTATATAGGGTGGTGACAAGGTCTCTAACCCTTTTACTCCAAATAGTCGTTGTTAGTACTAAGTGCAGTGGAAACCCTATAGCGGCAAAAAAGATAAATACTGATAAGGAGTGTTGAGGAATAAATCCTCAGAGATTGGATGACCACAGCTGGTACTTGGGAGATTATCACAAGGACACTTTTGTCTTAGAGGGTATGGTGCTAGGTTGGACCATTTAGGTCCATTCCAGACTTAGCGACCTTGACTGAATGCGAGACATTTTTAGTTGGTGAGAGCCTTACCATCTTACCGTGGCAAAAGGTGTACTCCCTTCAGTCATCCCGATCTTAAATGTTTAGGTTCATTGAGTCTTGGATGTTCTAGTGGCGGCGGGCTGGTAAGAATGAATGACAAGTTTTAGTTTATAGAATACGAAAGTGTTCAATAGATAACTATACTGTCGTGTTTTATAATTATGTTTTCTTGTTAATTATGTTTGTCGTGCTTTGACAAAGTGAGGATGTTTCACCCTTATGTTTTCTATTTAGATGGCGGAGCCAGAAGTCCACTTAAGCATTGAGGCACTAGATGGAAGGTGGTACCACAACGTGGAATTAGGCGTGGATCATTGTGTGGGCTACCTTCATTTCACCTTGGTGTCCCTTACACAACTTGATAGAGAGCCGAAGACATATGAGATTTTGATGTGGTGGATCCAACCAACTTTACCATACTACCGCTATGTCACTCTTATGGACATCATTGAACTTTCGTCATCTTCTGCCTCTAACGTACTTGACCATGCGTCGCAACTTGTGATGGAAGACGTGGAGTTAGAGCATATCATGACTCACTCTATTATGGAGATAGGACATTCCCTGGACTTGGAAGAAGAGCCAATAACTATAGTAGCACCGACCATAAAGATGGAGATTCCTACTGATAAGGACCAAGTCATGTCAGACACAGTAGTGGAAGCCCCTAGAGAAGTGCTTCGTGGAGGATCGAGTTAGCTGGTCAAGACTTCTGAAGAAGAAGTCCCTAAGGAGGATGCTTCTTCCCAAGGGTCTGGTTGTTAGATCCTTGATCTGCTAACTCCTTTTACTTACCTTTTTGGTGTGGTCCACACATGCTTGGGTTATAAAGGTGACTGATCTGAATCTAGGTTTAATTTCTTGTACATAAGAGGGTAAGCCTAGATTCATAGATATTTTGTATGTATTTAGTCATCTTCTTCTTATCACATGTATTTCTTCTATTTTGAGGCTACTTAGGTTATGTTGTTTATGGGAACATCATGTTAATATTGTACATGCCAATTAGTACTTTTAAAACTTTCTTTTATATATAAATAGTCATAAAGGCTTTGTCAAATATATCTAATTTATTAAATCTTTGCAATTGTAGGCTTATTCATTATTTCACGATTATAATCCTTATTTTTAATTTTTCACAAAATTCCTATCAATTTTGTAAATACATTAATTCTCACTAAGAGTATTATGTAAATAACTCATTTCGTAAGTATAATTAATAGTTTAATATCAATTTAAAATTTAAGGTGTTACATGACACCTACCAAAGATTAATGGACAAAATATTAGGCAACATGCTAGGTCGAAACGTGGAAGCCTATATAGATGACATGGTAGTTGTCGCAACTAGGGTCATGACAGGACGACGAAGAAAATCAAAGTATGGAATTAGAGGAGTCGTCACCAATGCTTATTAAGGAAAACATGAGAAAAACATTTTTAGAAAAATTTGGTCTTTGAAACCAAATTTGAGTTTGGGAGTCCATTACACGTAGGAAAGGTATTAACACCTTACAATATCCATCACAAAGACGGTTACTTTTAATTAATTAAATAAAATATTTATCTCACCCAAACATTACTAGAAAAGAAATAAATTAATTTTTATGAAGATAAATTGTATTAAAGGAAATAAGGAGAGATATTATTTTTAGTACTTTTTTATTTTAGAACTCTTGAGCTGTCATAACTCATTTATCCTACAAACACCTACAAGATTGAGAGAGGTATACACCTAAGCCAATCCATTTTAATTTTTTTGTAATGATTTTAATTTAGACCACTATTGATAATTAAACAAAAAAAAAACCAAGAAAATGCAACTTAGTAATACTGGTATTGCAAATAGAAAAGCTGGCCCAAGTTCCATTTTTTTTAAAAATCTTGATGGGCTTAAGCCTAAAAGGTGCACAACGCTCAGAAAGGAAAAAAAGGGTTCAGGGAGAGGTCCTTCACTTGCTCCTCACACAGATTGGAAAAAAAGGTTTCTAAAACGCTAGGAGAGGGGAAAGGGGAGTGGCGAGGCCGCGACGACGCCATGCGGCCATGACGACGAAGGATGTGCAAGGGGGGAGGCGGAGGTGTTTTGATCGGTAGCGTGAAGGGTCATGGGGCTGGTGTTTGGGGTGGTTTGGCAGATGGCTTGGCGAGGATGACAACGGCCTCCTCGAGGTTGTCGTAGGTGGAGAAGAGGGAACGGAGGTCGTAGTGTGTGGTCGCGGTGGTCGAGGGGTGAGGTCGTGGCACTAGGGGATGGTTAAGGTGGCTCGCACGGTGGCTGGAGCCAGGTGTAGCTTTTCTTTTTCTCTTTTGATTTCTTTTTCCCTCTCTCCATTTCTCTTTGGCTTTAAACTGATTGCTCTATTTGATTGGTTTATGTGATTGGGTTCTCTGATTTGCTTCTCTTGCTACAAACTCGTGGATAGTGATTTGATTTTGTTCTTTTGGTATGTGTTTATGCTTGTATTTGGGATTGGTTTTGGTATTTTTGGTATTCATCTATGCTTATGTTTTGGATTCTTACCATGATTTTGATTCTGATTCTAGGCCAAGCTCATATCTTTGATAGGTTTGAATAATTTAAACATGTATTTTCCTTTCAAGATTCATATCTTTTTATCATTTTGAGCAAATAGATTTGAGCAAATAGGTTGCAAAATATTTCATTGCTTACAATCAAACATAGAAAAAGCTAATACATGATGAAGATTACATGAAGATTGAAAGGAAAGAAACTTGTTATTCTACTCAGTGTTATTCTGGTTCTTCCTTTGTTGTTCTCTTATGCTCTGCTTTTCTTCTGATCTTTTCTTTTCTCTGTTCTTGCTGTTTTGTCCTTTCTTTTTTCTCTATTTTTTTCTTATCTCCCTCTTTTTGTATTGATGTGCTCTGCTCCCCCCCATATATAGGCATGATGTTTCCTTCCTAGGAGGGTTTGCTCTAAGCTTTCCTTCCTAAGAGGTTTTCCTCATTTCCTCATTTCATTTTATCTTCTTGCAACTGCCTTTTTCAAGATTAGCCACTACTAGTGCCTAGCCTAGTTTGCTAGAGTGACTAGCTAGGATGATTGAGCTGCTAGTTGATGAAGCTGCTGATGGAGCTCCTTGGGATGAAGCTTTGCTGATGGCCCTGGCCAAACACCTTCATTCGGTACACTCCCCTTGGCCTTTCAACAAATGGGGAATTGACATCCTAGGCCCTTTCCCTAAAGGCATAAGGCAATGCAAATATTTAATAGTAGCGGTTGATTACTTTAGTAAATGGATTGAGGCTGAGCTAGTTGCCACCACCATGGCCAAGAAAGTAAAAAAAATTTGTGTGGAAACAAATAGTGTCGATACGGTGTGCCACGCATCATAGTGGCAGACAATGAGACCTAATTCTCTAGCAGCATTGTTAGAAAATTTTGTGAAAGCATTAAAATCCATCTTGCCTTTATATCGATTGAGCACTCACAAGCCAATGGGCAAGTCGAATTTGCCAATAAAGTAATCCTTTCTGGCCTCAAGCAAAGGCTGGATGAGGCCAAGGCAATCTGGCCTAAACAATTGGACTAGGTCTTGTTGTCTTACCACACCACCTTATATTCAACCACCAGGGAAACCCCTTTCAGGTTGGTATTCGAAACTGATGCAATGATACCAATAGAGCTAAGTGAACCAACCATACGATATGAAACATTCTCGAAAGTGGCATCTAAAGAGGGTCATTGAGAAGATCTAGACATGGTTGACGAAATTAAAGAGATCACACACATTAGGGGTGAAATACAACTTGAAGGCGATTCCCAGAGAATTTTGAAAGGGAGACCTCATCTTAAAGAAAGCATAACTCATCCAATTGCATAATAAACTCTCAGCTAAGTGGATCGGACCTTTCAGAATTAAATAAGCTTTATGAAAGGGAGCCTATAAATTGGAATGCCTCAATAGTAGAGAACTCCCTCTCGAACATGAAATTTTGAAAGCCTACGATTCTACTACACCTAAGTTTTTTTTTTTTCATAGTATTTACACTTTTCCCATGTTTTTACATCTTAGTCCATCCATAAAGTAGAAGGGGGGGTGGTCCTGTACCTATGTTTTTATTTCCGTATGCATTCATCATGCACCATTTGTTTTTCATCAATAAAATGAGTTTGCCTTCGCCAAAATACTTAATTACATTAAAAACATATCTAAAGTCGTAAACACGCAATAAATTAAAAAGTATAAGTAATTAAAGATGACTTAGATATCACTAGATTCGACTCAGTACATAGATGACTCGGATGACTTGGTATAGACGACTTGGATACCACCAGATTTGACTCGGTATAGAGATGACTTGGATACCACTATATTCGAGTTGGTACAGAGACAACTTAGATACTAATAAATTTGATTCAATAAAACTCAGTAAAATTCATATTTAATTTGGTGAATGTTAGAATCGACTTGGTAAAATTCAAAACAATCAAATTTTGACTTAGCAGAATTTCGAATCAATAAGATACATGGATTAAGTGTTCTTACATAAGTTATCTAACCCTTTTATGCTAAGTTAAAAATTCGGACCTTGTAAAGTAAGGGCCCTCAAGTATTCCGATTACAATTAAAGAAAAATGCTTAATTCATAAATACTCCTAAGTACTAACATCATTTTCAGATAAACATTTTCTTTACAGCTATCATACAAGGCATTTAGAAACTTAATGAAGGAGAAAAAGGAACTAGCATAAAGGTAGCCATATGACATCTACAAAGTTCTTAACAAGGAAAGGAAAGAAAGCAAAAAGACAAAGGGAACATTAAGTAGTTGCATCCTCAACCTCATCTTCAATGATCACCTTTTCACGAACCAAGTTCTCCCCCTGACAACAAAATTCTCCTTAGCAACCTCTTCCTCTATGTCTTCATCTTCGACCTTAACAATAAGGCCATCATGTATCTCCTTAAAGGGGCCAGTGATGGAGAGATCGGCATCAAGAAAAATAACTCGGACTTGTTCGATAGCAAAGGCAAAACCAGAAGTAAATTGCTTCGCCTGAGCAAGCTTCAAACCTTCCAATTCAACAGTCAAACAATCAATTTGATCAGTGACTGACTTGACCTAAGCATCCAACAAGCAGATTGGTCCACAATTGAGTTGCGTTCCTCTTCAATCTTTCGCAACTACGAATCCAACTCTAACTCCTTATCCTCCAACATTTTAGCATCCTTTTTCAAATTCAGTTTCAATTGATCATTCTTTATTTTTTCCTCGACGAATGAAGCCAGATCTTTCTTTATCTGAGCAATCTCTGCATGCAGACCATTGGCTTCATGGCGATTCAAATAATTCTCCTTAGAAAGGGCCTTGGCCCAATCCCCAACAATCATTGCTTGAAGCTCAGTGCAGGAACTACCAAGTGATAGATTGGACATCTGCTCCACGTCAACATCCAACAACTGGTGCTTGCGGACATGAGAGGCATGGGGGAAACCAAGGTCCCAAAAGGAACCACCTTGCAAGTTTGACTTACTGTCGATTCTAGCGTTAGGAGTCCGATCAGTAGAGTTGATTGACCGAGTTGAAACTTGCTGAATTGGATGAACATGGGAAACCTCAAGGTCTATATGCTCCATGTTATCGGCATTAAGCCAAGCCTTTTTTCAAGTGGTAACACCAACAACTCTGCTTTTTTCCTCAATCGGATTGGTCGACCCTGCCTTGGCCGCCTTCTTATTCTTCAGCTTCATCTCCTTCTTTGAAATCGACATAGCTCTCTTTGCAAAATATGAACTTAGACTCAGGAAGGGAAAAAACAAATACAAAATAAAGAAACATTAATACACTCAGTACTTATCGAAAATTTCAAGTGTATAGGACGAAACTCTAACTCTATTAAGGAAGAAGTATTGAAAGTAGTCATTGAATTGTCCAATCACTGAACGTCGACCTCCTTGACCTATGTCAAAGTCCCCAAACCAAGGTTCCTATACACCTTGGGGAACTGGTTCCAATACAAGGGAAAACTGTTCAGTAAAACTTCATTATGTTCTGAGGCCTGAATCCTAAAGAACCTACCCTTAAAAGATTTCCACAAAGTGGTATACAAAGACACAAGTCCTTGATCAGACACACTACTCACCGAAACCCAACCATTGTTCTTATGATTTTTGTGCTCAAAGAAATAGAAGAACTTCCTAATAGTAGGCTTTATGCCAAAATATCTGTGTAAAACTTGGAATGCACGCACGAATGCCTAATTGTTTGGATGTAATTGGGTAGGAGCCACGTTCAGGGCAAGCAAAGCCCCCCTTTTTAAAAAAAGAGACAGGAAACCTAACACCCAATTTCCTAAAGACAATATCATAGAAGACAACAAGGGCGGATTCATCCCCTTGGCGAGCAACACATATGGTTCTTTGTGCAAACATGGTTCGACCATAACATGCTCTATGCTCGCCCTAGTAAATACTTGCCCAAAATGAAGCTTCACGATGGAAGCACTATCATCGTAGCATAAGGATGCTTGGAGAACCTCTAGTTTCACCCAACCATACAAAAGGCTATAATCCACCATCAAAGCACTCATCGTGCTACACTTACCTCTCCTATTGACAACAAAAACAAAAACACACCACGAAAGTACAAAGTGATAAAGGAGAGACGGAGCGTACCTTTGGACAACAGCAAGCAGCAAACAAGCAATAATGAAGTAAACCCCCTCATTGTACCAACAAGCAAGGAAAACATAAGGCTAAAAGTGTGGTAACAAAGTAAAGATGTTTTGAATTTGACAGACCTTCGAGAGAACTATTTCCCAGTTTAATAAGAAACTTTAATGTCATGCACGTGGTCATCAGGTGTCCCATTAAAAAAGCCCATTTGGAAATGGATCAATAAAAATGGGCCACATGGCACACATCTCAGAGCCAAGCTTCTTAAGGAAGCTAAGGAGACACAAGAACATCACCGATCGACAAAAGTAACGGATTAGACAAACTACTGGCATCTACACATTCAGAACTAGGAAATCATCCCTCATCGACCAAATATTCATCGACTTACAAAGGTTGACCACTTGAACAAGACTAATCTTAGCCTCTTCGCGCTACGTGCTTAATGTTAGATAATATTTAGTTTTATATTTGTTAGAGGTAGTTTGCCTACATATATAAATAAGTCTCTCTTATTCTTGTACCATGAAATATTCATTCTATTATATCAATGAAACCTTAGCCCCATTTCTTCTTCTCTATTTTGGATGTCTTTTATATGTGTTAACATTGTATCAAAAGCTAGTTCGATTCAAGTCATAACTTCTGGAACTCACTCTTCATGAGACTAATTGCATTTGCTTTATTTACGTTTGTTCTTCGGGGATTTTGCAACATCAGCTCTCTTTGTGTTCATTCTTTGTTTTGGGGCTTTCACAATCACAGCTTTGTTAGCATTTGTTTTTTGTTTTGGGTTTTCGTAATCTCAGCTTTGTATAATTTTAGTTTTGCTATTGCACATTCATTAACCGTTGGATCGAGCTAATTTTTGGAGACACAGTTCGAAAGACATAGTTCTTCATTTTATACGAAGTGTTCGCATTATTGATAGTTACAATTTTGTTTTGGGGTTTTCACAACCTCAACTTCATCATGCTCTTTTTGTTTATGCCATCGCGTCTATCTAGTAATTTGTTGTGTTTCGTTGCATTTTGGTTGTGCTTTGTTACTTTGGTTGTTCTCATTTGCTATTGTTGTCTTAAATATGTTTGCTTCAATTGATGATTATCTTGCTATGTTTGTCTCTTCTTTAAAAGATTTGTCTTCTTCCCCTGGCTCCTCGGGTATGTCTTCTTCTATATGGATTCTTGATTCTTGAGCATCACATCATATGTCTTTTGATCGTCAATCTTTTGTGTCTTTAAATATCATTTCTTCTATATTTGTTATGATTGCTAATGACACTCTGATGCCATTAGTAGGCACTGGATCTGTCTCCACCTCTACTTTGACTCTTTCAAATGTTTATTATATTCCAAATCTCACATTGAATCTTGTATCTGTTAGCCAACTTTATGATTTAGGTTATTCAGTCATGTTCTCTTTTACTTATTGTTTTATACAAGATCCTCAATCTGGGAGGTTGATTGGGACAAGTCGCAAACAAGGGGGATTATATATGTTGGATGAGTCGAATGTTCCAAATGTCACTGCTTCTACGGTTGATTTGTCATCTTTTCATTTAAATTCATCTTCTTCTCCATTTTATTTGTGGCATTCTCGTCTTGGTCATGTTTCTGCTTCTCGATTAAAGTATTTGGCTTTTACAAGAGCATTAGGAAAGTTGTTAATGAATGGTATTTCTGATTGTTGTGGTTGCAAACAGGGATGGATCCATAACTCAAGTAAAAGGGGGGGGGGGGGGTGCTAGAATTTTTTTCATAATAAAATAAAATAAAATTATCCTAAAAAAAATTATAATAGACCAACATTTAATTGTATTGTACATTTTATTCAAGCTGTGTACGTCGCTCCTTCATATCATAAAATTCATCAATAATAGAATTTGTATCAAACTTTTCGACAATTCTTCTTTCAATGTATGTAATCAAACAATTAGCTAGGAATTCATCTTTCATCTTATTTTTTAGCATATTTTTGACAATCTTCATAGTTGAAAATGATCTTTCACTTGTAGCAGTTGAAATAGGAAGAGTCAATACCAAACGAATTAGACAATCAATTAAAAAATAAGTCAAGTGCTTTTTTGTTTTCACCAATCATTGCCACAACTCAGAAATTGTTGATAGATTTCTCAATTCAGAATGAAAAGGAACATCAAGTTCATAATGTTAAGCTTGTACTTTAAAATGCAACTTTATTGCCAATTCACAAATTTTTTCTATATTGAGTGATTTGTAATGATCTTTTGGATCTAAAGCTGAGCTCAACATAATCAATTCCACCGTATTATCGCTAAATATACTATTAACCTCTTGTAACTGAGTATCATGTATAGCAATGAACAAATTAATACGATAATAATGCTCAACAGTAATTTGATCAATATCTTTGCGAGTTCATCCTCTTCTAGGAACATACAAGGTAGTCATATTTGGAACATTAATCTCATGCTTCTCACAAAATAATATGACTTTCTTGAAAAAACTTTCCCAACTTGATTCCCTCATTCTTTGAATCAAACATTTAGTAGTGGAAACCAAAGACATGGCATTCAATATATCTTGATTCTTACATTGCAAAGCTCATGGGTAATTGATAAGATATCTTTCATAAGATGCAACAGAAAAATAAACTCAAAAGATGTAAGAATATCATCAGCACTATTAGCATCGCCTTGGAGAAAATAATCACCTTCTTCTGTAGCCTTTTGAAGAAATTCACAAGTAGCATCAAACATGCGTAATAGGCTTTGAACTGAATTTAAATGAAATCCCCATCGAGTATCTATAGCTCGTTGTATGGTGCCTATTTGATTTAATCCACTCTCGTTTCAATATCATCACTAGTAATCAAATTTGTAATGATCGACACTTGAGCAGCTTGTAATTGGTCATGTCTCTTAGGAGAAGTAGTCACAACATTCACAATCAATGTTAAATTTGAAAAAAATTGATGAACGTGACTAACTTCTCTAACAGCCGCAACTAGAGCAAGTTGTAATTGATGAGCAAGACAATGAATATAATATGCATAATGACAATCTTTAAAAAACAAAGCTTGTAACCCATTCCATTCACCACGCATGTTGCTAGTTCCATCGTACCTTTGACCACAAAGATTTTGCATATTAAGACAATGACAAGAAAGAACACTTGAAATTTCTTTCTTTAAAGTTAAAGAGAATGTGTCAGCAACATGAATGAGATAAAAAAAAATCTCTCTTGAACATACCCCTGTCTATCAACAAATCTCAAAACTATAGCCATTTGTTCTCTTTTTTATTCATCTTGTGCTTCATCAATAATAAGACAAAATTTGGAATCACCAATTTTTTCGCGTATTGCAGAACACACCCTTCTAGCAAAAATATATAATATTTCTTTTTGAACATTGGGTGAGATATATTGAGCATTTTCAAGGACAACATTTGAAACATTATTGTTGTAAGAAGACAAAAGTTTTACTAACTCAATAAAATTTTCTCTATTTAACGAGTTAATACTTTCATCATTACCTCTAAAAGCACATGCTTGAAATGTGAGTCATCTTATTGCATCAATTGAAGTCTTTAGACACAAGCGATTGTTGGCATTGATTTTAGCACTTTGTCTATCAAATATTTTCTCAATATGTTGAGATTGATCAATTAAATAATCAAAAAATTTCAAACATCTTTTATGCAATGAATTGAGGCCAACTCCTTCATGACATAAAAATGCACAATTTTTTCCATCATTGACTTTTTTCCAATTTCTAAATCTCACTTCAGCAAAAGCATGTCTTCCATCATTTTGATTACCATGATTGTTATTGAATAAGTAGCAAGGTAAATAAAATGCAGCATCCTATTTAGGTGAATATTCTAACCAACTTGGAAACTTTTTAAACCAAGAAAGTTGAAAGTGTCGATGAAGATTTCCAAATGTAGAAGCTGAAAACTTTATATTTGTAGGCTGATATGGTCCCACTTTTATGTAAGCTCTATGAATCTTGTCACGTTCATCATCATGATATTGCCAAATAAAGTAACATTTTTCGGGATCTTTCTCTAATAAAGAGACATCAACTTCTTCAATCCTATGAACTTTGAATTGTTGTTCAGTGTTCTGAGATTGAAGAACTTCAACTTCTTCAATTCTAGGAGTTTTGAATTGTTGTTCAATAGTGTGAGATTGAGGAGCTTCAATTTCATTAGTTTGTCTCTTAAAATAATCATGAATAGTAGATTTTCTCATAAATAAATCATAAAAAAAACACTTAAAACAAAAAAGAATGAAAAAATAATTGATAAATAGACATAGTATGAAATCTAAAAATAAAAAACAAAGTTTTAAACTTTATAACTTACCTGAACAAATTACACAATTGACACAATTAACGATGTCAAACGTTAATAGTGTTAAAAAATTGAGAAAACAATGATGGTAGCAATTGGAAAAGCAAGATGATAATATATATAATATTTTAAAAGATAATAATATTGTTTTAAAATTTTAAAAAATATATTATTCTCTTTTATCGATCTATCAATCTTGTACTATATTGGTCAAGAATCAAAATTTACAATTATATATTTTTTAAACATATATCTTATAATTAAATTAATATTAATATAATTATACAATATAATATATTTTATATATATATTTTTATAATAATAATATACTATATGTGGCTATGTATTGCAAAATGGGGGGGCTCAAGCCCTTGCTTGCCCCCTCGTACATCCGTCTCTGGTTGCAAACTTGTAAAGTTTTCTCGCTTTACCTTTTTGCAAAGTTTTCGATGTATGGGGTCTGATAATCTTTTTATATACGTAAATATTACATCATATTTTGTAGTGATTATCCAATGTTTTTAGGATTTTTAGCTTAGTTTGAATTTATTTAATATAAATTTGTATAGTTTTGCTAATTCTAACCATAGGAAACTATTTTATGAAAAATATACTCAAATTCATGTTTGTAGGCCTAGGTTCAATAATAAAGGAAGAACACAAAGAATGAAGGCAAATAGTACTTAGCACCAAATCTCGCTAAGTGCATCTCTCATGAGCTCAACATCGCACTAAAGCGAGACAGTGGTGCATGTAATGCTGCAGCGCAAGCTTGCATTAAGCGAAATGTTCTTTCAAATTGAATATGCGTGAAATGTTCTTTCGAATTGAAGATGTGCTTAATGGACAGGCTTGCTTAACGGAAGCCTTGTATCTAAGATGTAGTCTGTAGAATCACGAACTTGCACTTAGCGGAATGACGCACTAAGTGAAGGTAGTATATAAGCTGCACTTGTAATTTTTTTTTAAGGCATTCAGACTTTGTTAGAATTTTGAGCTACTTCTTCATCCTCTATTCTTCTTTCCCATTTTGTAATCTTTTGAAAGCTTCTCATGACAATGAAAAGCTAGTCCATTAGTGTTGAGGACTTGGAACTAAGTGTTGAACATGTAAACACTTTCCTTCATATCTATTCATTGCAATATTCAGTCTAAAGTTCATTTTTCTATCTTTACTCTTGTTATATGATTTGATAAGTTATATATGCATGTTTTAGAGTTTAAATGCCATTGACAAATGTTTTTGAACTTGGAACTGAATTTGGACTCTAATGGAGTGTATTTCTAGACATAGGATAGACTCCATTAGCTTCGTAAAGATCTCCAAGCTTCACCAAACCACTCAACTGAACTTACCGAGACATCGGAAGTGAGGTTGAGTAGTTTAAGCTTGATTTAATGAGACATCACGCTTTGAGCACTTTTAAATCGAAGTTAATCTAAAATATTACTTTGAATGGAGAATATATTTTGTACGTTTACATGGGAAGCAAACCGGTTGGAGCAAATCTTCAAGCCCTTGCTTGCCCCCTCGTACATCCGTCTCTCCGTTGCAAACTTGTAAAGTTTTCTGCTTTACCTTTTTGCAAAGTTTTCTGATGTATGGGGTCTGATAATCTTTTTATATACGTAAATATTACATCATATTTTGTAGTGATTATCCAATGTTTTTAGGATTTTTAGCTTAGTTTGAATTTATTTAATATAAATTTGTATAGTTTTGCTAATTCTAACCATAGGAAACTATTTTATGAAAAATATACTCAAATTCATGTTTGTAGGCCTAGGTTCAATAATAAAGGAAGAACACAAAGAATGAAGGCAAATAGTACTTAGCACCAAATCTCGCTAAGTGCATCTCTCGCGAGCTCAACATCGCACTAAGCGAGACAGGTGGTCTGTGTAATGCTAAGCGCAAGCTTGCATTAAGCGAAATGTTCTTTCAAATTGAATATGCGTGAAATGTTCTTTCGAATTGAAGATGTGCTTAATGGACAGGCTTGCTTAACGGAAGCCTTGTATCTAAGATGTAGTCTGTAGAATCACGAACTTGCACTTAGCGGAATGACGCACTAAGTGAAGGTAGTATATAAGCTGCACTTGTAATTTTTTTTTAAGGCATTCAGACTTTGTTAGAATTTTGAGCTACTTCTTCATCCTCTATTCTTCTTTCCCATTTTGTAATCTTTTGAAAGCTTCTCATGACAATGAAAAGCTAGTCCATTAGTGTTGAGGACTTGGAACTAAGTGTTGAACATGTAAACACTTTCCTTCATATCTATTCATTGCAATATTCAGTCTAAAGTTCATTTTTCTATCTTTACTCTTGTTATATGATTTGATAAGTTATATATGCATGTTTTAGAGTTTAAATGCCATTGACAAATGTTTTTGAACTTGGAACTGAATTTGGACTCTAATGGAGTGTATTTCTAGACATAGGATAGACTCCATTAGCTTCGTAAAGATCTCCAAGCTTCACCAAACCACTCAACTGAACTTACCGAGACATCGGAAGTGAGGTTGAGTAGTTTAGGCTTGATTTAATGAGACATCACGCTTTGAGCACTTTTAAATCGAAGTTAATCTAAAATATTACTTTGAATGGAGAATATATTTTGTACGTTTACATGGGAAGCAAACCGGTTGGAGCAAATCTTCAAGCCCTTGCTTGCCCCCTCGTACATCCGTCTCTGGTTGCAAACTTGTAAAGTTTTCTGCTTTACCTTTTTGCAAAGTTTTCTGATGTATGGGGTCTGATAATCTTTTTATATACGTAAATATTACATCATATTTTGTAGTGATTATCCAATGTTTTTAGGATTTTTAGCTTAGTTTGAATTTATTTAATATAAATTTGTATAGTTTTGCTAATTCTAACCATAGGAAACTATTTTATGAAAAATATACTCAAATTCATGTTTGTAGGCCTAGGTTCAATAATAAAGGAAGAACACAAAGAATGAAGGCAAATAGTACTTAGCACCAAATCTCGCTAAGTGCATCTCTCGCGAGCTCAACATCGCACTAAGCGAGACAGGTGGTCTGTGTAATGCTAAGCGCAAGCTTGCATTAAGCGAAATGTTCTTTCAAATTGAATATGCGTGAAATGTTCTTTCGAATTGAAGATGTGCTTAATGGACAGGCTTGCTTAACGGAAGCCTTGTATCTAAGATGTAGTCTGTAGAATCACGAACTTGCACTTAGCGGAATGACGCACTAAGTGAAGGTAGTATATAAGCTGCACTTGTAATTTTTTTTTAAGGCATTCAGACTTTGTTAGAATTTTGAGCTACTTCTTCATCCTCTATTCTTCTTTCCCATTTTGTAATCTTTTGAAAGCTTCTCATGACAATGAAAAGCTAGTCCATTAGTGTTGAGGACTTGGAACTAAGTGTTGAACATGTAAACACTTTCCTTCATATCTATTCATTGCAATATTCAGTCTAAAGTTCATTTTTCTATCTTTACTCTTGTTATATGATTTGATAAGTTATATATGCATGTTTTAGAGTTTAAATGCCATTGACAAATGTTTTTGAACTTGGAACTGAATTTGGACTCTAATGGAGTGTATTTCTAGACATAGGATAGACTCCATTAGCTTCGTAAAGATCTCCAAGCTTCACCAAACCACTCAACTGAACTTACCGAGACATCGGAAGTGAGGTTGAGTAGTTTAGGCTTGATTTAATGAGACATCACGCTTTGAGCACTTTTAAATCGAAGTTAATCTAAAATATTACTTTGAATGGAGAATATATTTTGTACGTTTACATGGGAAGCAAACCGGTTGGAGCAAATCTTCAAGCCCTTGCTTGCCCCCTCGTACATCCGTCTCTCGGTTGCAAACTTGTAAAGTTTTCTGCTTTACCTTTTTGCAAAGTTTTTCCGATGTATGGGGTCTGATAATCTTTTTATATACGTAAATATTACATCATATTTTGTAGTGATTATCCAATGTTTTTAGGATTTTTAGCTTAGTTTGAATTTATTTAATATAAATTTGTATAGTTTTGCTAATTCTAACCATAGGAAACTATTTTATGAAAAATATACTCAAATTCATGTTTGTAGGCCTAGGTTCAATAATAAAGGAAGAACACAAAGAATGAAGGCAAATAGTACTTAGCACCAAATCTCGCTAAGTGCATCTCTCGCGAGCTCAACATCGCACTAAGCGAGACAGTGGTCTCATGTAATGCTAAGCGCAAGCTTGCATTAAGCGAAATGTTCTTTCAAATTGAATATGCGTGAAATGTTCTTTCGAATTGAAGATGTGCTTAATGGACAGGCTTGCTTAACGGAAGCCTTGTATCTAAGATGTAGTCTGTAGAATCACGAACTTGCACTTAGCGGAATGACGCACTAAGTGAAGGTAGTATATAAGCTGCACTTGTAATTTTTTTTTAAGGCATTCAGACTTTGTTAGAATTTTGAGCTACTTCTTCATCCTCTATTCTTCTTTCCCATTTTGTAATCTTTTGAAAGCTTCTCATGACAATGAAAAGCTAGTCCATTAGTGTTGAGGACTTGGAACTAAGTGTTGAACATGTAAACACTTTCCTTCATATCTATTCATTGCAATATTCAGTCTAAAGTTCATTTTTCTATCTTTACTCTTGTTATATGATTTGATAAGTTATATATGCATGTTTTAGAGTTTAAATGCCATTGACAAATGTTTTTGAACTTGGAACTGAATTTGGACTCTAATGGAGTGTATTTCTAGACATAGGATAGACTCCATTAGCTTCGTAAAGATCTCCAAGCTTCACCAAACCACTCAACTGAACTTACCGAGACATCGGAAGTGAGGTTGAGTAGTTTAGGCTTGATTTAATGAGACATCACGCTTTGAGCACTTTTAAATCGAAGTTAATCTAAAATATTACTTTGAATGGAGAATATATTTTGTACGTTTACATGGGAAGCAAACCGGTTGGAGCAAATCTTCAACATATTCATCATTCTCATTTCACACTCAAGCAAGCCAACTATTCGATCATCGTCCTAAATCAATATTATCGTTTTATTAGTTATTTTTAGTGTTATTTGTTAGTATTTAGTTTATTTTTAGTTGTTACTTATGTTTTACAACACAAATAAATTTTAAAACCAAATTAGTGTTTAGGAATTGATTACTTTACTAATAGTCAATACGGACAATTCCCTGTGGATTCGATACTGGGATCTTCTATTTTATACTACTTGTGCAATATTTAGTACCCTTGCCAAAATATTTTATCAAGTTATTTATCCATCATTAATTCTTCCCAAAGGTGAATCTCGATATTATGTGTTGTTTATTGATGATCATACTTGTTTTTGTTGGGTGTATCTTATGAAACATCGTTCTACATTCTTATGATATCTATTGTATGTTTCGTGCTTTAGTTAAAACTCAACATAATTCTGTTATTAAGTATTTTATATCTAATTTGGGTGGTGAATACACTTCTAATAAATTTTCTCAATTACTTGCTTCTAATGGTACTCTTTATTAAACATCTTGTACTAATACTCATCAATAAAATAGTGTTGTTGAAAGAAAACATCGCCATATTGTTGAAACTACTCATTTCCTTTTGTTATTACTGCTGTCCATGTTATTAACAAAATCCCATCTTCTATTACCTCTGGTTTGTCTCCCTTCCAAAAGTTGTTTGGTTGTGTTCTTAATTACTCTTTTTTAAAGGTTTTTAGCTCCACTTGTTTTATTCTTCGTCCTTATGTAGAACGTAGTAAATTGTCTCCTCGATCTTCAATGTGTGTTTTTCTTGGTTATGAGGCTAGTCAGAAAGGCTATCGTTGTTATGATCCTATAACCGATAAACTCTATGTTTCCCGTCATGTTGTGTTTCTTGAGCATATACCATTTTATTCCTTTTCTTTTGAGTCTCATGATCTTACAAAGTTTGATCTTCCTATCATTGATCCCTTTCTTATGGATGGGGGTGATTCCCATGACTCTAACATTGAAATTTGGAGCATTGATATTACTCCTTCTACAGGTCCACATGTTCCCACGGCTTCCCAAGCACCTTATGCAATTATTGATCCTCTTTCTCCTCGTTATCCTACTCAAAATCGTAAGTTCACTCAACTACCTGACTTTGTTTATTCCTTATATTCTCTTGCGCTTTCTTCTTTCCTAACCTCCATTCATAGTTTGTTTGATTCTTCTTCGTATAAAGAGACTATTCTTGATCCCCTTTGGCAACATGCTATATCAGAGGAACTTTCTACTCTACACAAAATAGCTTCTTGGGACTTAGTACCTCTTCCACCTAGGAAACATGCTATTGGGTCTAGGTGAGTTTACAAAATCAAAACAAAGTCTGATGAATCAGTTGAGCGTTACAAAGCTCATTTGGTTCTAAAGGCTTTTTCCAGAAATATGGTATGGATTATGAAGAAACTTTTGCTCCGGTTGCCAAGATGACTACCATTTACACCCTTATTACAGTGGCCTCTGTTCGTCAATGACATATTTTTCATATGAATGTTAAAAATGCATTCTTAAATGGTGATCTTCAAGAAGAGGTCTACATGGTTCCTCTACCAAGAGTTTCTCATAATCAAGGGGAGGTGTGTATGTTAAAGAAGGCTCTCTATGGTCTTAAACAAGTTCCACAAGCTTGGTTTGAGAAGTTCTCAACTGTGATTGCTTCTTTTGGCTTTCACTCCAATGATTATATTTCTGCATTGTTTGTGAAAACCTCCTCCTATGGTCGTATTGTACTTTCATTATATGTTAATAACATGATTATTACAAGGGATGATGTTGATGGGATTGCAAAGTTAAAATTGCAATTAACAAAATAGTTTGAGATGAAGGACTTAAGGGTACCTTCGTTATTTTCTAGGAATTAAAGTTGTCTACTCTCCTAGAGGTTATCTACTATCCCAATCTAAGTATATTGCCAACATTTTTGAATAAGTTCATTTTACTAACACTCGAGTGGCAAACACCCCTCTTGAGCTTAATGCAAAATATGTTTGCTCTTATGGTGTTCCTTTACTTGATCCCACTCTGTATCGTGTGTTGGTTGAAAACTTGGTATATCTCACTATCACTAGACCTGATATTGCTTATGTTGTGCATGTTAGTCAATTTGTTGTATCTCCAACTACAGTACATTGGGGAGTTGCTCTTTGCATTCTCAGATATCTTTATGGCACTCAAGGGCAGACCCAGACTTTAAAGATAGGGGGGGGACAACTATAAAATCATGCAAAGTGCATTAAATTTTTCAGCAATTTTATTTTTAACGTACAATAACAGACTTGTGAAGTAAAATCTTAATTATATTCATCACTAAGAAAGATCGCTTAGCAGTGATTGCAGTCTTAACTAAATTATTTAAATATTTCATGTTTAATAATAAGCAAAATTCAAAATTCAAAATCTACTACGAAAAAGAAATTAATATAAAATTAGTCAACTATATTTTTTATATAATATTTTTCTTATCTAGAAATTCCATGGTAATAAAAAGACTAGACACAGCATGTGATAGTGGAATCTGAAAGTTTAAATCTGCTTGACTCCAAGATCAAACTTTGTTTATATAGAAAATAATAATATCTTTACCCTTTATCATAAAGATAAAGATATGATATTTATTATACATAAAATAACAAATTAATCTAAAAAATAAAAATAATTTATTTATCTTTTCATATTTATCCTGTAGTATTATTATCCTGCTTTCTAAGATAAAGATAATATCTTTATCTTTTCACATTCCCAAATTATTCAGTATTTGATAGATCATTCATCGTCCAATTGCCAAAATGATCAAACGGTACACAACTCCTTTAACCCTAAGTACGAAGAAGCTAAACTTATTCATTTAAAACGGTCAGCTTTTAGTATAATCTTCAAATTTCTATATAAAAAAAAGAAGATAAAATTACTATTAATTTTATCATTTAAAAAAATTAAAGATAAAATTGATTATATAATAATTAAAATTTAATATTTAAATAATATTTTCTAAAAAAAAAAGATTGATATTGATTTAATAATTTAAAGAAAAAATAATTTTAAAAAAATATATAATATTAATAATAAATTGGGTCAAATATAATATTTTTTTATAAAATTAAAAAAGTAACAAAAAAAGTTAAAGAATGTTAGAATTTCAAACCAAAAGTTAGAAAAAAAAAAAACAAATGCTAAATGCACCATGAAAATGCGAAACACACCCCTAAAATTACTAAATGTATCCTCTAAAATTATTAAATACACCTCTATAATCATATGATAAAAAAAAATAATTAAAAAGTCAGGGGGGTCATGGCCCCCCTAAAGCACCACCTAGGTCCACCCTTGGTGACACTCAATTTCAAAGTCTTTTATTTCCTTCATCCTCTTCTTTGGAGTTGCGTTGCGTGATTATTCTGATGCTAATGGGACTGGTGATCCCATTGATCATAAGTTTACCACAAGCTTTTGCATCTTCTTAGAAGACTCTCTTATCTCTTGGAAGAGCAAGAAGCAAGACATTGTCTCCTGCTCTTCTACTGAAGTTGAATATTGTGCTATGGCTTCCATCATTGCAAAGATAGTTTGGGTATGTTGGTTACTTTTTTATATGAGTGTCTCTTTCTTTGGATGCATTCCTATGTTTTGCGACAACAAGAGTGTCATTCAAATCGCACACAATTCGGTTTTTCATGAGTGCACAAAGCATATTGAGATTGATTGTCATCTCACTCGCTATCATTCCCTACATGACACCATTACTTTGCCTTTTGTCTCATGTACTATGCAGATTACTAACTTATTTACAAAATCATATTCTATTAAACGCTTTCATTTTCTATTTGACAAACTTTCAATGCATTGTGAGTTTGAGGAGGGATGTTAGATAATATTTAGTTTTATATTAGTTAGGGGTAATTTGCTACTTTGCCTATATATATAAATAAGTTTCTCTCTTATTCTTGTACCATGAAATATTCATTCTATTATATCAATGAAACCCTAGTCCCATTTCTTTTTTTGTATTTTGTATGTCTTTTATATATGTTAACACTTAAGGCTCAAGGCATTATTCAAACGAACACTAAATATACAGAAGCAAATGGCCACTTGAACAAGATCAACTTTAATCGCTTAAGGCTAAGGGACTGTGATCATTTTACGAATTGAAGAGGTACCTTAATGCACAATCATTATTTTACATAGAATAATCTCACAAAGATAATTATGAAAAGATAAAAATGATATCTTTATTCTTTAGATTAAATCATTATTTTACCTACGATAAAAATCATATCTTTTATCTCTAGATCTCTTATATAAATATGACCTATAGTAATTCTAGTCTTTCAATCACTTCTGAATTATTTTTTTTACCAGCACAGCACACTAGAGGAAGATAAAAAAGAAAAGTGAGAAGGGATTGGAGTGATGACGAGAGGGGAGAGAGCAGAGACAGAGATAGAGAGTGGCGTTTCGTTGCCGTCGGTGGGAACAGACGCGAAGAAGCGTCGAGTGACATATTTCTACGAGCCTTCCATCGGCGAGTACTACTATGGCCGAGGCCACCCCATGAAGCCGCTTCGCATTCGCATGGCCCACGACCTCATCGTCCACTACGGCCTCCACCGCCGCATGCAAATCAATCGCCCCTTCCCCGCCGACGAATCCGACATCGGCCGCTTCCACTCCGACGACTACGTCGAATTCCTCTCCGCCGTCTCCCCTCAAATGCTCTCCGAGAATTCCCACTACAACTACCGCCAGCTCGAGCGCTTCAACGTCGGCGAGGACTGCCCCGTCTTCGACGGCCTCTACGACTTCTGCCGCGCCTCCGCCGGCGGCTCCATCGGCGCCGCCGTCCGCCTCAACCGGGGCGACTCCGACATCGCCATCAACTGGGCCGGCGGCCTCCACCACGCCAAGAAGGACCAGGCCTCTGGCTTTTGCTACGTCAACGACATTGTTCTTGGCATTCTTGAACTTCTCAAAGTTCATAGGGTATTTTTTTTCCCTTTCTCTCTTTTTCCATCGCTAAACAACGGTTATACCATTGGTTTTGATTTCATTTTACCCTCAACTCCAAAAGAAACACTCTTTTGGTACGCTAAGACACCTTACATTGTCTAGGATCATGTTGAAGCATGAATTTTAGGTGAATTTTCACATGTTTGGTTCTATATATTAAGGAGCTGATCCTTGCTCCAGAGTTTTTTGAATCTGTGTTGAAACAACTTTAGTAGTTTTTGCGTTTGGATTAAAAAAATTATACTTCACTTTACTACTTTTACGATAAACATCTAAAAAATAAATTAGATTACTTCAAAATCAATTTTGCCAATGCTCATGCAAACACACTCTAAAACCAAGTTACTTTTAGTAAATGCTGAGTTTGGAGATATTTTGAGGATCTATAAACATATTTTATCCTTTTTTTTGTCTGTTGTTCTTCGGCATGTGAAAATCAAAATTATGGTTTTACTTGTATACAAAAACTCTGCTTCTCTGATAAGTGTTATATAAGTGTTTGTTTTGTTAATTTTGTTTAAATTAAATTTCTTTTGTTCTTTATTCTGATTATATTTTTCACACTATGTGTTCTTTGTTGATGGTCAGCGTGTTCTGTATATTGATATCGATGTTCACCATGGGGATGGCGTTGAGGAGGCATTTTACATTACTGATAGGGTGATGACAGTGTCATTCCATAAGTTTGGGGATTTTTTCCCAGGAACTGGGCACATTAAAGACATTGGGGTGGGTTCCGGAAAGAATTATTCTCTAAATGTCCCACTCAATGATGGATTGGATGATGAGACTTTCCGTGATCTGTTTCACCCCATCATTGAAAAAGTAATGGGTGTTTACCAACCGCATGCTGTTGTTCTTCAATGTGGAGCTGACTCATTGTCTGGTGACCGGTTGGGTTGCTTCAACTTGACTGTGAAGGGTCATGCAGATTGCCTTCGTTTCCTTAGATCATTCAATGTTCCTCTAATGGTGTTGGGTGGGGGAGGATATACACTTTCGAACGTTGCTCGCTGTTGGTGTTATGAGGTGTCCCTTTCTTTACCTACTTTGGTGGGAATGTAAATGTATTTTGGGTATGGCCTAATAATGTTACTTATTGATTACTATTTTGCACTTTCTTTGTTTTAGACTGCTGTGGCAGTGGGAGTGGAGCCTAGTCCTAAGTTGCCTTACAACGATTATTATGAATATTTTGGCCCGGACTATAATCTTCATGTTGATCCATCCAACATGGAAAACCTAAACACATCCAGTGATCTGGAAAAAATTCGGTGAGTTTACATTAACTGCCTTTTCTGTTGCATCACAATTGATGATTCTGATTTCAATTATTTTTTCATCATGATTGAAGAAAAAATACTGTCCATGAATAATTAATTAGTACTTGTGAATCTCATTAGTCAGGTGCACCATATTTTTCTGTAGCTAAGTTGCATTATTTCTGCAACTACGATGCTTCGACTTTTTAGAATCTTCTAAATAATTGCGTACGCCTGAACAGGTTATAATTTAGACTTGGAAGATGGCCCTTCCTGTTGGGTTGGTTTGAAGACATGTTGTATTGTTCTAGATGTCTTCAAACCTCCATAGCGACTTGTCTCTCCTATGTTCTAGAGGGACAGGGACTGAACATTAGCAGGATTAGAGCTTCCGATTTCTCATGCTGTCATGCATATAGGGCTCATATAAGCATCTCTCTTTGTGTTTGTGTTGGGGATTGGTTTAGAGTGGGAAGTGGTTACAACTTACAATTTTAATTATGATATAGGGCTTGTTTGGGAAAGCTTTTCTAGAAGTCCTTCAAGGAAAAGAAAAAAAAAAAATGAACTACTCCAAAAGTTAAAATTGACTTCTTTAATAGTTAATTTGTAGAAGTCTCAAATCTTTTATAGAAGCTATATAAGAGAGCTTCTACTAATTAGCTACTGGTAGAAGCCAATTTTAACTTGTGAAGAAGCTCATTATATTTCTTCTTCTTATTTTCTTTTCCTAAAAGTGTTTCTAGAGAAGTTTACTCAAATACACCCATATATACCCAAATGCCTTTTCATGTCTACCAGCACCAATATGCAAAGTATGTTATAGTAGTAGTTTACTGCCACTTGAGCAATAGCCAAGGTGATAACCTGCCTTCCCATCAATGATTGGGGTGCCAGCTTCAAATCCTCCTCCCTAGCTAGTAGTAGTAAATTCTATTCTATCATGTTTAGCTTGGTGTGTGTGATCACAGTTAAATGATTGAGACATTTTCTGTTCTTTCTCATCTAGTCATGTGTTGATCAAGCATCTAGTGATAATTGCTAGGATTTTTTTGTAGCTAAATTTGATTAAAATGGATTGTTTCAATTGATTTTCCAGGAATACATTACTGGAACAACTTTCCAGGCTTCCCCATGCACCTAGTGCACCTTTTCAAACAACACCTTCAGTCATAGAAGTTCCAGAAGAGGTTGTTACTCTAACTAGTTGCACATATTGTCACTCTTCCATTTTCTTCTTTTTGTTTGATTTTATCTAGTAAATGGTTTCAGGAAGAGGAGGACATGGATGTAAGACCAAAACGTCGTATGTTGAGTGGTGAAGATTTTGATTCTGATTCCGATGATGACATGACTAACTCAAAGAACTCTGATTTAACTGCCCAAACGAAGTAAGGGTTGTATATTGTTTTAAAGTGAAAAGTAAATCCGTTTGGTTTATCACTCTTTATGGTGTAAGGGTAGGTATATTGTGGGTTTGTGAGTCCGTAACTGTAATGCTCTATGTAGCCTAGAAGCTCCAGCCTCTCTTTTGATTGAAGTTTTGGCTAGATAGATAGTGCAGTGCTCTTTAAGCTCTAGCTTCACTACTTTCACAACTCTCATTATATTGCATATTACTAATAAATGTGAAAATTGATAATAACAAAACAACAACAATCTTATCCTATTAGGCGAGGTTGAGTACATGAATTACACAAATATCATTATGCTCGGTTAAAACCAACTACTGTTCATAATCTTGAAAGTTGAAATCACATGTTGTCATTGAGAAGTTAAGAATAGATTGTCCTTCCATTTAGTTGTGAACTTACCGTGCTTGCTTATCTTAAATTAACCTTATCCAACACAGCTCTAAGCGAAAATAGAATATAATTTGAGTTTGTTTTATATTGCATTGGTCTATTCTTTAAATTTCCAAAAAGCTTGAAAAGTTATGGATGGAACTTAAATAAACTCTTTTTTTTTTTTTTATTGGCAAGATTTCTTTGTTGTATGAAAGTTAATATGACAATAAAGGGGGAGAAATAAAAGATAGAAGGGTATTTTTTTTTTTTTTTATTGTTTATGTTAATTAAAATTTTAATTTAATAAAAAAGATAATATTGCAATAAAAAGGGTATATAACTATAGCATGCATAATTACATAAATCAGATGGAGAGTGCATGAAGCCTATTATTAATTAGGGTGTGAAAGTTCGTTTAACTCTGAATTTTAAGCTCATTGTTTACTCGAGTCTGAGATTGAGAGAGTATATTATTGAATAGGTCTTGTGATCATTACCAGCAAATGAATGTGATTACATTTTGTTCCTTTTGTCAAAAGCTAAGAAATAATTATACATTATATGCAGCAGGTCTGTTGAAGATGATGATGACATGGACGAAGATAAAGATTAACGCAAGCAGCAGGAGTGCATCCGTTTCAATGTCATCATCTTAATAATGATAGAACTAGACTTAGCACGCATGTTTGAACTATATAAATATCACATATTTTCTCTAGACTTGATAGTTTTTTATGTATAAAGTAGGAAGCACTGGGGGATGGTGCCCTTGTTTGTAATGGTCCCCCCTGGAAAATAACATTGCCTTGCATGTTTTGCATTGGCGGAGCAGATTTTAAATTTCAATAGAAAAAATATACACAATTACCATTTTACCCTTGTGGGTCAGCTCAATTTGATTCGATGCCAGAAAATTCCCAAGAGACCAGGTGCTGCTGATTGGCATGACCTTCCAGAAGAAAAGGTGAAGCTAAATATTTGTTAATTTTAGCATAACATTTTTTTGTGATCGATCTAATATGTGAAATTTAATGAAATGCAGATAAAATTGTCTAATGGACAAGTTGTTGATTTGATACCATGGTGCTTGCCAAACACCGCTAAGCGGCACAATCAATGGAAGGGACTGTTTGGCAGGTTGGATTGGCAAGGGAATTTCCCAACTTCCATTACAGGCCCTCAGCCAATGGGGAAGGTTGGAATGTGCTTCCACCCAGACCAAGATAGGATTCTTACTGTCCGCGAATGTGCTCGGTCTCAAGTAAGTCCATGCAGTGTGCTTTGATAAGATATCGAAGTTTTGAACTATTATGGATAATTTTGATCAAGTTAGTTTCTATGGTTAACTAGTGAGCATAATAATGCTTAATAAATAATTATAAAACTATTGTCCTTATTATCTCTGCCAAAAATTAGGAATATTTCATATAATTTTTGTTCCTAAGTGATCTATTATGAATGTAGGGCTTCCCTGATAGCTATCAATTTTCTGGCAATATCATACACAAGCACCGGCAGATTGGTAATGCTGTGCCTCCTCCTCTGGCATTTGCATTGGGGAGAAAGCTCAAAGAAGCAGTGGACAGTAAGAGCTCCACTTAGAAGATGGGCCTTCTACAGTTACCAAGATATTGCAAATCAGCATTCAGGTTTCCAGAAACTAGAAACTAGAAACCCCCCTTGTATATATATAGTGATATCTATTGGTTATTTGTTGAGGTCAATTCATTGTTGAACTTTCCTCAACCAAGGAATTGAATGGATCATGTTATGATGTTCATTTTCTATCAACTTGGATTTTCTACACAACAACAATAGAGCAATTGCATCAGCCCAATAATAATAAAAAAAAAGGCAATTTTGTTATACATAACTCCATGTGTTAATTATATCCTCCCTTTTATATACATACCTCTCCCATTGACTGACAACTCACTGGGATCTTCATAGCGGTGTCACCTTTTAACTCCATCACTAAATTTAACTTAACAAGAGTGTGATAATTCAACTATGTGTCTGATTTTTGGTTAGTGGGAATTCAATCAAAGAGAAATTGGGAATATAATTGGTTGTATGTAATGCTGCAAAATTATTTATTCAGAAAGCACAAAGAAACTCATAATGAATATATGAATCAGCTTTAATTGCATGAAAGAATTGGAAGAACAATTGAACAATTTCAATTGGTTTCAATTCCAGTGACACCTTTGATCAATCAATTGGTTACGATAAAACCATTGCAGTGATTTACGTGAGCAAACAAACGAACCTGAATAATTGAATCACATGAGCAAATAATCAAATAAAATGTGATTAAGAGAGTTGAATTATGTGGGTGGAGTTTGGGAGTGAAGCTGGAGAAATTATTGTTGAGGAATCATGGGATTGTTTTATTTGATTAGCCTGTTTCTTACTTGAAATATGCGAGAAATTTCACAAAGATGAAATCAACCCATGTGAAAGCTTAACAGAAGCAATAAATCTTTCACGAAAATCAATTGTCATCTTTGGTTCTTCCCACCCACCACTGTTCTTGTTCCTCCTCGGTTTTTTCTGGAGGAAACATCTAATAAGTATAACAACGTGGAAGTTCAACTCTGCAGAATCCGGTATCAGCAAAAAGAAAGTGAAAAAGAAAAAGAATAATAACTTAGTAAATGGAAAATATTTTCCTGCTCTCTACAAAAAATGATCTACTGGAAAAAAAAAATTATCTAACTTTCACATTGTTTGGGAATTGGGCATGGTCCTCCATGTGGTTACTTAAGTGCCCTCAAAGCTGAGTATGTAGTTTCCTTCAGAGGGTATGACACATCTAAATAATACACTGAAAGTATGAACCTTATTATCAAATTTCAATCCAACTAATAGCCTGACCTTTTCCTCTCCTGTCTCTCATCCAAAATATGCTTATTTTCTCAACCAATTCCCATTTCCCAAGTGCAGCAAATGTACTTGAAAGTAATTCATAGGCAGCAGAGGATTGTGGCTGCAATTTAATAAGGAATGCAGCTACTTCTGTCCCATGATCTATATTCCCTGCCTTCTACGTACACCAGTTGAAGAATTACAAACACGGTCACCTGGCTTACAATTGATCATCTGTGGATCCTTCACTGATTTGTTAAAACATCGAGCTTGATCCAAAAGATTAGCTAAGTGCGTATAGTGTTCTGGGTCAGGGACGCACCATGCTCACTAGTCATGGACTTGAATAACTGAAGCCCTTCCTGAACAAGACCTGAATGACAACAAGCATTTAGAATGCCAACAAAAGTGGCCCTATTTGGCTTCACTCCTGATTTTAGCATCGTAATTGCTTCTATACCATACCCATAGTGAGCCAGTGCCAATATCATCGTGTTCCAAAACACTACATCCCGCTTATTTCCAATAAAATTAAAGACTCGCCTGGCAGTTTCCATGCTTCCACATTTCGAATTCATGTTAACGATAGCACAAACGACAATAGAATTGGGTTTGATGTTATTCTGCACCAAAAAAGCATGTATTTGTCTACCATGCTCGAGTGAAGCAATACTGGCACAAGCATAGAGGCAAGTAGTGAATGTAAATTGATCAGGTCTAACTTGATGCTTGATCATTTGTCTAAACACTCGAAGGGCTTCATAACCCATACCATTGCTTGCATAACCTCTAATCAAAGATGTCCACGAACAGGAATCGCTTTTAGGCATCTAACTAAACAACTCTGCACCAGATTCCATGTCCCCCCACGCGGCATAACCTGAAACTAATGTCGTCCATGCTCGAACATCCCTCACAGGCATCTCATCAAATAATCTCCTCGCATCTTCCATATTTCCACACTTGGCATAAGCATCAACAATTAAGCTGGATATAACTACATTGGACAAAAACCCAACAACTAAAACCTGCCCATGGATCTGCCTACAAACAATCAAGACACCGGGAAAGCTAAACTCGTTATACCCAACAGACAATCTCCTGAACTGTCGATAGAAACTCAAAGCCTCGGGAAATCTGCCCGTGTGCATACCCAGACACCATTGAATTCCAAGATACATAATCCTTGTGAGGCATTTGGTAGAAGAAGCTCCTAGCTTGCTTCATCAAGCCCAAATTAGCATACCCAGAAAGCATATTGCTCCAGGTGTACATATTTCTGTCGTTCATTTTGTCGAAAAGCTTGCGTGCTTGGACGAAATCGCCGCAGCAGAAGTACATGGAGATCAAGTGGTTGGCCAGAAGCGTTGGGGGGCGTTTGAAACTGGTGAGCTTCAAGTGGAGGTGAATCAACTTGCCCTCCCGGTAAGACCTGGTATTGGAGCAATGGCGCAAGAGGGTGGCGAGAACGTGAGAGGGTAAGCGAATGCTTTGAGGCACAAGAGGTCCAGAGAAGAAACGGCGTCGGAGAGGGAAGACTTGGAGATGAGGGACTTAACGATGCAGAGGTTGTGGAGGGATTTGAGGGTTGGGAATGAGGGAGAGGGCATTGGCAATGCAGAGAATGTGAATGTGAAGTGTGTGACTGTAACTTGAACAACTTCATCATCTATGTGAATGGGAAAAGCAGATCAACTTGGAAGAAGCCTTTAATGGTAGATTCCGGCCACCATGGACGGTGGATCTCAGCAAGCAAGACCAATATATGAATTAATCAATTTCAATTTAAAGCATATCATACACATTATTATTATTATTATTTTAAAATGCAGTCTTATATCTTTCAAAGAAGGACAAAAAAAACATCATAACTATTATTATTATTATTATTTTAAAATGAAAAAGACTTGAAAACATGAGATCAAAATAATTCTTTATTGAATTGAAACAATATTTTCATTTTAGAAACTATTCTAATGTCAATTAATTAAATTCTCACATGTATTAAAAAAGGTGGATATATTATATATACAGAAATATTACGTGTGTGTGTATATATATATATATATTATACTCTAAAGCTTTATTATTGTTTTAGTTTGTTATTTAGATTATGTATTTGTATATTGTAATGAATGTACTATCTCATTGACATCATCTTCAAATTTTTGTCTAGAAAGATTATGAAGATATGCATCTATTGTCTTTTTCCTCTCATCTTAACACTTAATAAAGGATGATTCGTGTTCATTTTTATGCATCATGTTAAATAAAAATCACTTTAATAATAATTTATAAATATTTTACTATATTCAATATTGTTTGATAATTTAAACATTAGTTGAATACACTATGAGTTATAAATTTAACTTGACATGAAACTCATAAAACATGTGATATACTTAAAGATAAAATAGTGTTTGCTGAAGAATTATCATCTTTACTACAAAAAAGGGCTTACAAGGGTTTTGGAAACATTTCTTTTTAATACGATTTTTAGATGTTTTTGATAAAGATGTTATTAAAGGGTGTTCTTTCAAGATAGTTAGCATCTATCTTAGAAGCTTATGATTTCAAAATGGTTAATAATTCAACCGTCTTGAAAGGGTGATTCAAACTATTATTTTAAGATGGCAACCGTCTTTAAAAATTCATTTTCAAAACAATTACGACAACAATAATATTTAAATATTCGTCTTTCATGGCAGTTATGGTCTAAACCAACCATCTTTAAAGACTCCCTTGTTTCAAGATAGTTATTGTCATAACCGTCTTAAAGAAGACTCCTTTATCAAGATAGTTATTACCAAAACCGTCTTACACAACCAGTAAATTGAACACTATCGAGAAATATATAAATAAACCCAACAAATATAAATTTAATGAAAATATATCAAATTACAGTCAAATGTTTAAAAATTGTCCAACAATATAAGACAATACCACATATACTAAATATTGTATGTTACTACTACACTAAGCAGTTTATACTAAGTATTACAAATACTTAAAACATATAATCTGAATTTCTTTAATTTTGGTTGGCTAATTGGATGTTTATATTCAAAGTACTACAATAATATAAGATAATCACGGTTAGTAAGATACATAGTTATCAAATAATAAATATTTCATGTAATTATGTTGTCAAAAGTAGATAAATATTGCATTGTCCAACTCTATGTGAAACAATTCTTTTATTATGGTTTCCATCCGGTACATGGCATAATAGTCAAACTAATTTAAATGTATATTTTAATTATATACCCCCACATATATTATACACACTAATAAAATATAGTTTGATAGGTTTAAGTTTCTCTAAAAATTACTCATCGATAAAAAGATCCAATCGGGTTTTATTTTGTCTCTTTTA